>CM060906.1:262470864-263122531 GCA_030737815.1 Allium fistulosum | reverse complement strand
TGTTGATCTTATTAGATCTACTCTTTGCTTTGAATGTTGGATGTAAAATTCCATCATTCGAAGGCTAATAAAAAGTAGAAGAGTCAAAGTAAGTAGAATACTCCTTTTTGTATTGATCAAGCGTAGCAAAATACATTTCGTGGGAGCAGAATTGCTCTCCGTGGATAGTGCCCCAGCCACTCTTAGTTAAGAATTTCATCATTAGATATTTCGGCAAGACAAAGCATCTGCCTTATCAAGTGCGGGTCTGCCAAAGAAAGTGTTGTAATAGGACGGCTGGTTAATGATTACGATGGGAGTTTTAAAAGTTCGGCAACATGGTGGTACTCCCATCTATACGAGCAATTTTACTTGTCCCACTGGGGTCGATCCCTTGTTGTTGGACCCAAAGACTGGCTCTAGGCTGGGCTCTAGCTTGTCTTCTAGGATGCCCATCTGATCAAAGGCATGTTTAAAATAACATTGACTGTACTACCGGTATCCACAAGAATCTAGGACAGTATAGACAGTCTAATTTGAGCTATGATCATTGGAGGATCATTGTATGGGTGATGGACTCCCTTCTTCAGTTCTTAGAGAGTAACGACAAGATTTGGCATCCGGATGTTGAGTCATGGATTTTTAAGCGAGGGTTCTTCTTGAATGGAGAAGACACCTTCTTTAGCCTCTTTGATATACCTGTTCCTGGCCCTCTTGCTAGTCTCTATTGTATGTGGCCCTTCATGAATTACATCGATCCTATTTAGTGGCCAACTCAGTCTCAATGGGTCTTCTTACTCCAAGATGTTAACCGCATTAATAGGAAACTTCTGCGGACCGTCCCCAGTCTGTGGTGCTTTTTGTTTGTCGTGGATAAACTCCTTCAAATGCCCCTTACAAATTAATTTCTGAATGATTCTCGCCAAGACTCTGCATTCATCAGTTTTATGACTGTTTTCCTTGTGGTAAATGCAATAGTTATCCCCTTTCCTCTGTTTTGGGTAATTCTTGGCCTTAAAGAAAGTCGGGAAGTTGACCATCTCCTTTGTCACAGAATAAATGTAAGACAGTTGCTTGTTTAAAGCGATTGAATTAGCATTATGCTCTTCCCATATCATTCTCTTATGTACATGATCTAATCCAAACCTTTCACTTTCCTTTTTAGTATTAGCTTTCTACTTAGCGTGATATAATTCATCCATTCGAATAAATTTATCGGCCTGAAAATGGTAGTCCTACAGATCCTTACACTCATGAATAAAGGATTGCTTCCAAAATGGTGTGCTCTCTATTAACCTACAGTGTACCCCAAGGAGCTTATCCTAGTCATTCAAGTCTTTAGCTTTTAATGCTTCTGTGTTGAATCTTTTAAGGGAATCTCCTAAGGACTCTCTCTATCTCTGCTTAATGTTGGACAAAACGGTGTAATCGATTGTTGGGTCTTTGCATATACAGAATTGGGCAGAGAACTCATAAGAAAACCGCTTCCATGAATCGGTCATTTTTCATGATATTATCAATACCATTTAGCGGCAGCTCCCTGAAGCATTACCGGAAATAGTCTGCATCGAACGGCTCCTGAAGCATTATACTGATCCATATGGCTATCAAAAGCCATCAAGTGATCATCGGGGTCTATAGGTCCATGGTACTTCAGAGTTGGGATCTTTACATAGCAAGGGATGACTGTCGACATGATTTCGTCTATGAAAGGTGCCACTCATTCATTATCATTTGCTCTTTCATCCAAGGTTCTCTTTCCCTTAGCACTTAGCATGTCCTTGATTGCTTTTCCTGCTACGTCCTTCTGATAAGCTTTGATGTCATGATATTTTTTTAGGTTTGGATTATACTCCTTTGATATTGAGCTTCCCGACTGCTCAAGTGATTTTCCAATACCCTTCCTTGATGATCAAATTTAGTTGGAGGACGCTCTTTCTTTTTTTGAAGATATCAAGTCAATTTTGCTTTTTCTTCATTGGTGTAAGCCTTTAAGTTTCTTTTTAGAGATATCATGTAACGTCCCAGATTTTCGCGCTCGAAAATCGACATCCATACTTTACATCGTACTCGAATGCCACAGATTCGACCGTTCAAATCCGAGTCGCCAGAGCTTATAACACACTTAAGTAAATAACACAGCGGAAAAAAAGAATAATACATTGATATACAATATCTGATACAACAGAGTGATACAATGAATATCAATATACATCAGAGATATGATACAAGAAATAGTAGCGGAAAGAAAATAGATAACACCAGCAGCGGATAATCTTCATCTTCAAAGCGCCAATCCAGAGATAGCTCGAACTCCCAATAACGATGCACAAAGTTAAGCAAGTGCAGTCCATATCCAAAGACTGAACTAGCTCCAGATAATCTACTAAATCTGAATATTTGAAAGACCCAACTCTAGACTGCCCGTGTAGAAAAATTTTGAGCATCCATAGTTTAGGAAAGAAACAATAAACTCCGGATCAGTGATGGGACTGGTGTGAGCAACAAAAACAGTTTATCTTTAAAAACAAATAGCAAGAGAATTTTAAAGTCAATTCGTAATGCTTTTGGAAAATGAAACTACCATAAGGCCTCCCGCCACACACACAATGAAAATGCAGAATCGGAGGAGATTTCTCCTTATGATAGTCAAAGATGCTTACTACGCAAAACAAATCATTTTGGATATTATTATTAGTGCATGGTGTAGAAAACATTTCGAAAGTAGAATATAAATCTTAGCCAGCATAGACATTTCGCACTTATGCCTACTATAGCTACCATCTAAACAGTGGTGACCACCATAAGTAAATGGCAGGTTCTACAACTAAAACCGTACAAGGCTCGTATTGGATGAATGGATTTCCAATAAATGGTTAGGCTAAGGAACTTCCTATGCCACGAAAGAACGCCTCTGGCGGGACGCTCCGAGAACCAAACTGTTCTCTGCCAAACAAGGCCGGCTACCCCCCTTCCTGGGGAATATACAAAACCTCAGATATGCCACCCCCGGTCCTTTGGGACCTTTAACAGAGGTACCTCTACACCAACATCACACATAATAAATAAAGTGTGTCCACATGAGTAAGTATCTGGGCTCCATACCATGATACTACACTTTTCCAGAAGGAATGGTCATACCCTAGGGAAGCTACCCCTGAAACCTTACCGCACAATTCTTGTTTCGACCATTACCGGTTTGTGAGGTTCGACGAAGTCTTGTCCACAAAGTTACGCTTTGGCACAAAGCCATGCTTTGGGTCAAAAAATGATAAAAGTAATGATCACAAAGATAAATGATCAAACAAATGATCATATCACAAATGATCAAACAATGGTCATCACACAGCAACACTAAGCATGTCACATTACCAAATTGGGAATATATCGCTGATAAATTTCAACTACATAACCTCTGAGCTCGTACGTCTCAGAGAAGGGTGTTAAGCTAAGAGAATAAATTCTCCGCCACCAACAGAAATGTATTTGAAAGAAATCAGCTTTATATCTCAATTTGTAATGTCAGACATACTATCCATACAAGTCTGTTCCGGGATCGAACAGAACCGAAGGCACTTCCAAAGAAGTCCTTGCAAATCCGGAAAATTTTCTAATCACGTCCGGACTTCCCATCACAAAAAGAGTGATATAAATCTCTATACCGGAGCAACTCGGTGCAAAGACATTCGACAGGTTGTCCTTTCATTTTCGAAAATATTCGGTCTTCAACACCGGTCTTCAAATGCCATCCATATACGACGTATCACTATTCGGAATGGGTTATATGACACAAAGGTCTTTTCCTGGCTAACCCGAATAGTGAGCGTAATATTTAAAAATATATGGATATTGGGATTTCAATTAAGTCACAACTAATTACCCAAAATATTTCTTCAAATGGTTTAACAAATTACCATTTTCAAATCTTTAAACAAAAAGATTTATTTTAAACAACCTTCAACGGTTTAAACAATTTCCAAATTTTTATCTTCTAAACAAAAGATTCATTCACAGATTTTCCAAATCAATTTCCATTTCAATTTGATTAACTCGTTAAATCTTTAAATCAAAGATTTAACTCATAGCTTTAAAAACAATTTCATTTCGAATGGTTTAAACAAATCATCATTTTAAATCTGTTAAAAATAAACAGATTCAATTCATAGTTTTCAAAAGATTCATTCATAACTTGGAAAATCATTTTTTTCAATTCAATCTTGAAATTCCTTTAATTAAACTGGAATTTCATTTCTTATCTGAAAGCTTTTATCATTTGAAAACAAACAGTTTCATTTTGGAAATCTGATTCATATATATGAGTTAAAGTTCTTGGGTTAAATCCAAATTCTCAAAATTTTACTTTTACAATGGTTTAACTTCATATAAACACATTTATAACATTTTTAACCATAATTTCCAATCATTGAATTCAATTTCAAATATTGAATTCAAATTCAAATTAAATTATTTTAAATTAGAAAACTTACCAAGTTATTCAAAATAACTTTTATCTTAAAAAAACTCCTTTTCAAAAGCTTTAACATTTAACCCAAACTCATTTCCAAAATCAATTGAAAATAAAATTCCAATTTCAAAAATATTAATTTTAAATCATCTGTGACTTAACCGATTTCTACGTGAAATCCATATTTGTGTGTGTAAAAGTGTGGTCCAGGGGTTTCAAATAATAGTGCAACATCATACAATCATCACAAATCAGAATACAGAAATATAATTGATAAGCGGTATTAACTATCCCGCTTATCGTTCATTCACAAATCACAGATATATATATCACAGATAAGTAAATTACAGATCACAACATAAATCAGGATGTATCACAAAGCATCATATATCAGGGATATCAAACAATCAAGTCATCCAATAGAATCCAAATATTCATAAGCAAGGTCAGTTAATTGTCTGATTATAATTAATTTATACCAGGTTAATTAACATTACTTAATTACAAACCATTTTGAGTAAATTATCCTTTAATCATTTAATTGATCGATTTTAACCATTTAATTACCTTTAATTAAGTAGTTATCTTCAAGTAATTGATTACCTTTAATTACTTATATTAATTAATTATCCCTTAATTAATTATCCTTTAATTAATTTCATTGAGTAATTATCCATTAACTACTTTCATTAATTGATTTTCCCTTAATTGCTTATATTAAGTAATTAACCTTTAATTAATTACATAAATTTATTATCTTTAAATAAATCACATTAATTAATTCTTTAAATTGATTACATAAATTAATTAACCTTCATCTAGTTATCTTAATTAATTACTTTAATTGTCAATTAATCTTTATTTAATAAACCTTGGAAATAAATCATCATTAATATAAAAATTAACTTCAGACATTTGAGTTAATTAATAATTGAAAACATTTCACTTTTTTTAATTAACTACTTTAATTACTCCAACTCATTTAAGTTTAAATAAACATTCATTAATTAAAAGTAATTTGTTTAAGAAAATAGTTTAAACCTTGAATTTTGTTTAACTTTAAAATTTCCTAATCTCAAACATTTAACCGAGCAAAAACCCGAGCATTCCACTTCCAAACCCGAGAAATATTCCCAGTTTACTCGAGCCAATTCCTGTTTTCCCCATACCCAACTTCGAGTTACATTCGAATCCTCCCCGAGAAAAAATTTCCCACTCCTGTCTTTTTTTCTTTTTCTTATATACTTTAAACTTTTACATCAGTTAACCCTCGCGAGTACTTGAGTTACGACTTCGCGTTTACATGTTTAAAATCTCGAGACCACCACGAGCTTCTACTTCATCTTCCCCGATGCTTAAATCAACAGACACGCTAGAGGAACCCGTGCACGTGTGCACGAACACAACCCCTCCGACCATCCTTGATCGACGCCACGACCACCCACTTGTCATTGGCAACTACGCCACACCTCTCAATAACCCACATCAACAAAACGACAGCAAATCGAAAATCGAGACACTCGATTGGAAACTGGAACCAACACAAATCGCTAAAACCCCTCGCCGACGACGATCTCGTCCACTGGAACACGTGAAACTCCATTCGTGATCTTGTCATCCTCCCCTCAACCATTTCCCAAAGCCGTGTGCGACTCGATCAAATCACGGCGACGAAAACAAATTTTTACAAAGCATCGAAAAACATTCGAACAAAACCCTACTTTCAATTCGTCACAAACAGGCTTGCATTAGAAAAATTATTTAGCATTTTTCCTATGTTAATACATCTTCAAGGTTGCTTCATAATAAATTTCAACAATTAAAATTAATCGAATCAACCGATATTAACAAAAATGCAACTTTTATTCATATCCAAACTACACCTTCAATATTGATAAAAAAATATCATCGTTTCTATTTTAAAAATCCTAACTTTGTATGCTAAATCAAGATATGGGATCAAATCTTCAAATTAAAACATTCGAATTTTTTAGCTTTTGATTTCTTTCTTACTTAAAACCTGTATAAACAGTTTTTTAAATTCCACTATCATGCTTGAATCCATTTCCAGGTTATAATTTAAGTTTAAACAACCTATTTGGTTATAAATTCTAAGCTTAAGATGTTTATATATGAAGATGTATGAGTTTCTTTACATTTCTTTGCTTAGGAATCTTAAAAACTGAAGAACATCACAGAACTAACCTTCCAGATAACATCTTAGAACAACATACTTACAATATTTGGAAAAACAAGATTTACATAACTAATTACCGAACTTAAGCTTTAGAAATAGTTTGTTTACTCACCTGTTTCCAGAAAGAACAGAGCCTTCATTGTTTTTAAAACCTGTTTGAATTTGCTAGGTGAAGATCTTCTTTGATTCTCGAGTTTTGAAGTTGATTGTGTTATTGAATTTTGTTTTTAGTTTTAGACAATATTTACTAAAAAATTCTCTTAGCTTTTGAATGAATGGAAGAAATTGAGATGAACCAACTGATATGAGGTTGATATATAGGAGATGTGTTACAGGGTATATATTATAATGTTTCTATAATAGGATCAGAGATTTTCTTTCTTATTTATTTTGGCTGATATCTTGCTTGATGTACTAGGGGTATGGCATATATGGTATACATTAATTGCTAGAGTCCTTCATGTTTTCATTTGACTATGCAGATCTTTGTTTAATTATCTTCTTTTGCCTATTACTTCATTCCATACCTACTTGCCTTTGTATTTGTTTCTTTGTTTTGGTGGTTTGAAAATATTGCATTAATTACTTAGGGGTAAAAATGAGGTTCTTTACTTTATTTGTTTATTATTATTTTTTGTATTAATCTTATATATCTTTTTTTTTCTCTATTTCTTTTGTTTGTTTTATCACTTTATAATGTTATTAGATTTTATTTTGCCTGGCATACTTATGTATTTGTTTAGTTATTGGTAATAGTTTTTTTTAACTTATGTACAAATATATTTTATTTTGTTTCTTCCTTTTGTTTTATATTTTGAAATATGCATGAGTTCTATAATGTTAGATTTTAGTTAATATGTCTACTTATATTTTACATACTTTTATAACTATGTTACTTGACTTCATATTTTATAATTTATCTTAATATATATTTATTTGAATTCGTCAAATTCGTTTTCTCGCTTAACATTTATTATTATTAAATCTCTAAGATTAATTATCTTATTTTTATATTACTATTTAAATTCAAATTATCATCGGTTATAAAATTTACATCAATTATTTATTTACTTATTTTCATACTGGTGTCCAAACTGTATATATTTATTTTTAAAACCATTTATTTAAGATTTTATTTTCAAATCCAATATATACATATATATATACAATATTTACAATATTTTTAAATTTAAATGATTTATACCAAATTTATTTGGAGATAGGGGAAACTCGCTTCAATTTAAAATAAATTTTACAAATTTTTATTCAAAATTTCATTTAATTATCAATTTAAATTAAACTAAAAATCTAGGGTCGTTACAGACTTCCTCCCTTAAAAGAATTTCATCCTCGAAATTCGCAGGCACGAAAACAACAAAGATAGATAGATTCGATCTCCTATAATTCCTCGAACACAAGATACGGATTCCGAATTCAAGTCGGAATATCTCAAAACACATACCAATTTGTCCCTCTTCAGACTTTGGTATTCACAAGAAATTTCAATAAAATTTCAAAATTTGGTTTCAAACGAAATCGTTTTATCGATACTATTCAAATTTTATCCTCATATTCTATTAATCAATTTACTTTAAATTAAAATTTCCAATTTATTTAAAATTTTAATTCCAAATTTCCAATTCATATTCATTAAGGTTTAAATCAAAAACTGATAAGAAACCGATGAAGATACGAAGTAAAATTTTCCACAACGATTCGTAGAGCCATCATCACACCGAAACTTCTTTCTTGTAGCTGATACGAAGCAATCAAAAGAATTTGGAAACGAATCAAAGAAAATTGATAGAGAAAATTATTTCCACTCTTGCAGGGTATTGACCATTTATAGTCGTATTCCCTTGTCCCCTATCTCGTTCTCTTCTTGCACTCATACTCACTATCAGTGGATAGTAAGAGAATTTACTGAGACATTGAGACTGATATCTTAGGGATACACTCATTCTAGGGATACTTCACCCTATCTCTAATGAGCTACTTAATGTGTTATACTCCTGAGCTAAAGTTTTAACCTTAGCTCTGATACCAAATGTAACGTCCTAGATTTTCGCGCTCGAAAATCGACATCCATACTTTACATCGTACTCGAATGCCACAGATTCGACCGTTCAAATCCGAGTCGCCAGAGCTTATAACACACTTAAGTAAACAACACAGTGGAAGAAAAAGAATAATACATTGATATACAATATCTGATACAACAGAGTGATACAATGAATATCAATATACATCCGAGATATGATACAAGAAATAGCAGCGGAATGAAAATAGATAACACCAGCAGCGGATAATCTTCATCTTCAAAGCGCCAATCCAGAGATAGCTCGAACTCCCAATAACGATGCACAAAGATAAGCAAGTGCAGTCCATATCCAAAGACTGAACTAGCTCCAGATAATCTACTAAATCTGAATATCTAAAAGACCCAACTCTAGACTGCCCGTGTAGAAAAATTTTGAGCATCCAGAATTTAGGAAAGAAACAATAAACTCCAGATCAGTCATGGGACTGGTGTGAGCAACAAAAATAGTTTATCTTTAAAAACAAATAGCAAGAGAATTTTAAAGTCAATTCGTAATGCTTTTGGAAAATGAAACTACCATAAGGCCTCCCGCCACACACACAATGCAAACGCAGAATTGGAGGAGATTTCTCCTTATGATAGTCAAAGATGCTTACTACGCAAAACAAATCATTTTGGATATTATTATTAGTGTAGAGTGTAGAAAACATTTCGAAAGTAGAATATAAATCTTAGCTAGCATAGATATTTCGCACTTATGCCTACTATAGCTACCATCTAAACAGTGGTGACCACCATAAGTAAATGGCAGGTTCTACAACTAAAACCGTACAAGGCTCGTATTGGATGAATGGATTTCCAACAAATGGTCAGGCTAAGGAACTTCCTATGCCACGAAAGAACGCCTATGTCGGGACGCTCCGAGAACCAAACTGTTCTCTGCCAAACAAGGCCGGCTACCCCCTTTCCCGGGGAATATACAAAACCTTAGATATGCCACCCCCGGTCCTTTGGGACCTTTAACCGAGGTACCTCTACACCAACATCACACATAATAAATAAAGTGTGTCCACATGAGTAAGTGTCTGGGCTCCATACCATGATACTACCCTTTTCCAGAAGGAATGGTCATACCCTAGGGAAGCTACCCCTGAAACCTTGCCATACAATTCCTGTTTCAACCATTATCGGTTTGTGAGGTTCGACGAAGTCTCGTCCACAAAGCTACGCTTTGGCACAAAGCCATGCTTTGGGTCAACAGATGATAAAAGTAATGATCACAAAGATAAATGATCAAACAAATGATCATATCACAAATGATCAAACAATGATCATCACACAACAACACTCAGCATGTCACATTACCAAATTGGGAATATATCGCTGATAAATTTCAACCACATAACCTCTGAGCTCGTACGTCTCAGAGAAGGGTGTTAAGCTAAGAGAATAAATTCTCCGCCACCAACAGAAATGTATTTGAAAGAAATTAGCTGTATATCTCAATTTGTAATGTCAGACATACTATCCATACAAGTCTGTTCCAGGATCGAACAGAACCGAAGGCACTTCCAAAGAAGTCCTTGCAAATCCGGAAAATTTTCTAATCACGTCCGGACTTCCCATCACAAAAAGAGTGATATATATCTCTATACCGGAGCAACTCGGTGCAGAGACATTCGACAGGTTGTCCTTTCATTTTCAAAAATATCCGGTCTTCAACACCGGTCTTCAAATGCCATCCATATACGACGTATCACTATTCGGAATGGGTTATATGACACAAAGGCCTTTTCCCGGCTAACCCGAATAGTGAGGGCAATATTTAAAAATATATGGATATTGGGATTTCAATTAAGTCACAACTAATTACCCAAAATCTTTCTTCAAATGGTTTAACAAATTACCATTTTCAAATCTTTAAACAAAAAGATTTATTTTAAACAACCTTCAACGGTTTAAACAATTTCCACATTTTTATCTTTTAAACAAAAGATTCATTCACAGATTTTCCAAATCAATTTCCATTTCAATTTGATTAACTCGTTAAATCTTTAAATCAAAGATTTAACTCATAGCTTTCAAAACAATTTCATTTCGAATGGTTTAAACAAATCATCATTTTAAATCTGTTAAAAATAAACAGATTCAATTCATAGTTTTCAAAAAGATTCATTCATAACTTGGAAAACCATTTTTTTCAATTCAATCTTGAAATTCCTTTAATTAAACTGGAATTTCATTTCTTATCTGAAAGCTTTTATCATTTGAAAACAAACAGTTTCATTTTGGAAATCTGATTCATCTATATGAGTTAAAGTTCTTGGGTTAAATCCAGATTCTCAAAATTTTACTTTTACAATGGTTTAACTTCATATAAACACATTTATAACATTTTTAACCATAATTTCCAATCATTGAATTCAATTTCAAATATTGAATTCAAATTCAAATTAAATTATTTTAAATTAGAAAACTTACCAAGTTATTCAAAATAACTGTTATCTTAAAAAAAACTCCTTTTCAAAAGCTTTAACATTTAACCCAAACTCATTTCCAAAATCAATTGAAATTAAAATTCCAATTTCAAAAATATTAATTTTAAATCATCTGTGACTTAACCAATTTCCACATGAAATCCATATATGTGTGTGTAAAAGTGTGGTCCAGGGGTTTCACATAACAGTGCAACATCATACAATCATCATAGATCAGAATACAGAAATATAATTTATAAGTGGTATTTACTATCCCGCTTATTGTTCATTCACAAATCACAGATATATATCACAGATAAGTAAATTACAGATCACAACATAAATCAGAATGTATCACAAAGCATATATCAGGGATATCAAACAATCAAGTCATCCAATAGAATCCAAATATTCATAAGCAAGGTCAGTTAATTGTTTGATTATAATTAATTTATACCAGGTTAATTAACATTACTTAATTACAAACCATTTTGATTAAATTATCCTTTAATCATTTAATTGATCGATTTTAACCATTTAATTACCTTTAATTAAGTAGTTATCTTCAAGTAATTGATTACCTTTAATTACTTATATTAATTAATTATACCTTAATTAATTATCCTTTAATTAATTTCATTGAGTAATTATCCATTAACTACTTCCATTAATTGATTTTCCCTTAATTGCTTACATTAAGTAATTAACCTTTAATTAATTACATAAATTTATTATCTTTAAATAAATCACATTAATTAATCCTTTAAATTGATTACATAAATTAATTAACCTTCATCTAGTTATCTTAATTAATTACTTTAATTGTCAATTAATCTTTATTTAATAAACCTTGGAAATAAATCATCATTAATATAAAAATTAACTTCAGACATTTGAGTTAATTAATAATTGAAAACATTTCACTTTTTTTTATTAACTACTTTAATTACTCCAATTCATTTAAGTTTAAATAAACATTCATTAATTAAAAGTAATTTGTTTAAGAAAATAGTTTAAACCTTGAATTTTGTTTAACTTTAAAATTTCCTAATCTCAAACATTTAACCGAGCAAAAACCCGAGCATTCCACTTCCAAACCCGAGAAATATTCCCAGTTTACTCGAGCTAATTCATGTTTTCCCCGTACCCAACTTTGAGTTACATTCGAATCCTCCCCGAGAAAATATTTCCCACTCCTGTCTTTTTTTCTTTTTCTGTTATACTTTAAACTTTTACATCAGTTAACCCTCGCGAGTACTTGAGTTACGACTTCGCGTTTACGCGTTTAAAATCTCGAGACCACCACGAGCTTCTACTTCATCTTCCCCGATGCTTAAATCAACAAACACGCTAGAGGAACCCGTGCACGTGTGCACGAACACAAACCCTCCGACCATCTTTGATCGACGCCACGACCACCCACTTGTCATTGGCAACTACGCCACCCCTCTCAATAACCCACATCAACAAAACAACAGCAAATCGAAAATCGAGACACTCGATTGGAAACTGGAACCAACACAAATCGCTAAAACCCCTTGCCGATGACAATCTCGTCCACCGGAACACGTGAAACTCCGGTCGCGATCTTGTCATCCTCCCCTCAACCATTTCCCAAAGCCGTATGCGACTCGATCAAATCACGGCGACGAAAACAAATTTTTACAGAGCATCGAAAAACATTCGAACAAAACCCTACTTTCAATTCGTCACAAACAGGCTTACATTAGAAAAATTATTTAGCATTTTTCCTATGTTAATACATCTTCAAGGTTGCCTCATAATAAATTTCAACAATCAAAATTAATCGAATCAACCGATATTGACAAAAATGCAACTTTTATTCATATCCAAACTACACCTTCAATATTGATCAAAAATATCATCGTTTCTATTTTAAAAATCCTAACTTTGTATGCTAAATCAAGATATGGGATCAAATCTTCAAATTAAAACATTCGAATTCTTTAGCTTTTGATTTCTTTCTTACTTAAAACCTGTATAAACAGTTTTCTTAATTGCACTGTCATGCTTGAATCCATTTCCAGGTTATAATTTAAGTTTAAACAACCTATTTGGTTATTAATACTAAGCTTAAGATGTTATATATGAAGATGTATGAGTTTCTTTACATTTCTTTGCTCAGGAATCTTAAAAACTAAAGAACATCACAGAACTAACCTTCCAGATAACATCTTAGAACAACATACTTACAATATATAGTAAACACAAGATTTACATAACTAATTACCGAACTTAAGCTTTAGAAATAGTTTGTTTACTCACTTGTTTCCAGAAAGAACAGAGCCTTAATTGTTTTTAAAACCTGTTTGAATTTGCTAGGTGAAGATCTTCTTTGATTCTCGGGTTTTGAAGTTGATTGTGTTATTGAATTTTGTTTTTAGTTTTAGATAATATTTACTAAAAAATTCTCTTAGCTTTTGAATGAATGGGAGAAACTGAGATAAACCAACTGATATGAGGTTGATATATATGAGATGTGTTACAGGGTATATATTATAATGTTTGTATAATAGGATCGGAGATTTTCTTTCTTATTTATTTCGGCTGATATCTTGCTTGATGTACTAGGGGTATGGCAGATATGGTATACATTAATTGCTAGAGTCCTTCATGTTTTCATTTGACTATGCAGATCTTTGTTTAATTATCTTCTTTTGCCTATTACTTCATTCCATACCTACTTGCCTTTGTATTTGTTTCTTTGTTTTGGTGGTTTGAAAATATTGCATTAATTACTTAGGGGTAAAAATGAGGTTCTTTACTTTATTTGTTTATTATTTATTTTTGTATTTATCTTATATATCTTTTTTTTTCTCTATTTCTTTTGTTTGTTTTATCACTTTATAATGTTATTAGATTTTATTTTGCCTAGCATACTTATGTATTTGTTTAGTTATTGGTTATAGTTTTTTTTTTAACTTATGTACAAATATATTTTATTTTGTTTCTTCCTTTTGTTTTATATTTTGAAATATGCATGAGTTCTATAATGTTAGATTTTAGTTAATATGTCTACTTATATTTTACATACTTTTATAACTATGTTACTTGACTTCATATTTTATAATTTATCTTAATATATATTTATTTGAATTCGTCAAATTCATTTTCTAGCTTAACATTTATTATTATTAAATCTCTAAGATTAATTATCTTATTTATATATTACTATTTAAATTCAAATTATCATCGGTTATAAAATTTACATCAATTATTTATTTACTTATTTTCATACTGGTGTCCAAAGTGTATATATTTATTTTTAAAACCATTTATTTAAGATTTTATTTTCAAATCCAATATATACATATATATATACAATATTTATAATATTTTTAAATTTAAATGATTTATACCAAATTTATTTGGATATAGGGGAAACTTGCTTCAATTTAAAGTAAATTTACAAATTTTTATTCAAAATTTCATTTAATTATCAATTTAATTTAAATTAAAAATCTAGGGTCGTTACATATCACCTCATCTCTGGTCATTGGTTTCGGTGTCTTTGAAGACCTTTAAGACAGTGCTGCTTTAAGAGGCTCTTACATCTCCAGCAATTGTTGTTCCAAGTGTTTTATTTTGGTGGCATTGTCGTCTTATTGAGCTGGGGTTGATGGTTGCCCATGCATAACTCCCTTTATGTTGAAAGTTTGTATTATTTTTTCTTCTAAGGTTAGGTGTGTACAGCCTCTTCATCCATTCAACTGAGCCTTTTGGATTTCATTTTCCTACATCAAGTTAGACAATCCATAATTAGTCTATGAGGTAACCATAAGGTCGGAGGTGTAAGCCTTCCTTCTAGTGCTAAAAATGTTAACAAGATAACTTGTCAACATCCCCAAAGCTATGTGGTTAACAAGAAATTTGTTTACGCTTCAAAAGAAGATTTTTAGAAGCGATCACTCCCTTCGAAACCCCTTTCAATAAGGTTGACTAGGACAGATTACTTTTGAAGGGTGGTCTTATGAGAATATTAATGGTAGTAAATAAATCTAATCAACCTTATTGAAATGAAGGTTAAAGAGAAAGCACCTCTTTTGAAATTTCTTTCCTAAGTGAGTCGAAAAAGGTTCTTTCTTATATCAGACATTCATTTCTTTAAACTATGTCGCAAGGGCAATTTTGTCTTTAAGGAGAAGTGTTAGCTTTCGACATCATTGTTTACACCCTTTTGGGAAGAACTCCTTCGAAATGGTTGTATGTAGTGTGTGTGCATGCACCTTTCGAAGGAATTCATCCATTTAGCATTGCTTATCGTTAACACATCAGATCCCTTTCGAAACGTCTCTTTCGACCAAGTAAAAAAGGGGTTTTGCTCTTTTGAAGTAGATCTAGTGTTAAATATGCAAGTTCTAAATCATACATGCAATGGGATATCATCTTGAAATAAATTCCATAAACTTACTAAGATCTAAACATCATCACCAGCTTTATTTATCGCTAAATATCACTATACACGATGATAATGTGATTCATTTACATATTATCTCAGTTGATCCACGGCATCGCATAAGACAAAAAGAAATTAAGAAGATAAGTTAGCATCATGTGCAATTGATCATTAGACAAGCTAATTATCGAATGTCTCCCTTATGATCAAAATCTTTATTGAATCCATGCGCTTCCTCTTTTAACATTAATCCAAATTGAGTTACAAGTAAAAGTGCTTTTCCCCAAATTGATTTAGGGTTGCAAAGATTTGATTTGCATAGAAATAGAAGAAGAAAAAACTTAGGATTTCCAAAAATCCCATTCCCCAAAATCGAAACCCTAGTGTCGTATTTATAGATGCAAGTCGGCCCACTTTCGCTCCCATCCTTTCGATTTAGTCAAAAGGTCTTCCTCCAATCTTCCGCATGCATATCCTTTCGACATGGTCAAAAGGTCTTCCTTCAGTAGTCTGTGGGCCTACTCTCGATGCTTTCAAATGGCTTTCCCTTTGAGCTTTCTCATCCATTCTTATGCCTCCACCTTTCAATTACGGACCTTTTGGGCCAGTCAAAAGGATCACCTTGACTACCTTTCGTTGTCGTTAAAGTCTGAGTGCCTCTTTTTCTTTGCTTTTTACTGGACTACTTCCGACTTTGTCAAAAGGATGGTAGAAGTGCCCTTCTCTTCTTGTTCCTATACTGTTGCAAGTGAGCTTTCACATTGCTTCGAAAGGAATAGAGAGTGACAACTGGGTCTTAGCGAAAGTACTCTAAGCCGTCATATGGGATTTTCATTATCCTTTCGAAATGATCCAACCGTTTCGAAAGACTTATCCTTGCTTTCGAAAAGTGTATTGGAATCAATTCTCAAGTGGTAAATTGACAACGGTGAAACCTTCTATTTTGAAGGAATTGGTTCATGTGTGCAACCCTTTCGTTCAACACCTTCGAAAGGTGTTTCAAACCCATTCCTGCTTTTCTTATATGTGCGAATCCATCTGCATCAAATGGACTTAATAAGGCGGGAGGGCAATCTTATCTTCTTTTTCCCTTCTTTTCAAAAGCTTTTGTCCTGTTTATCATTTGTAATGGCATTTAGTGCTTGCAACTCCTTCGAAAGCCATCTCAATGCCTTCAAAACGTTCTTCTTTGAACTTTGGTGAAACGCACGTCTTCAATTTTAGTAGAGCCAAACACTTTTATAAGCCTTCTTTCATACCTTTGTTCTTAAGTGAATTTTATGGTTAATAATCTTTGATATTGCTTTGTGAAAAGTGATAGTGCGTTATGACTGTTTGAAGCGATATAGTCGTTATAAACATGCTTTGAGATCCCTGATATTTTACATATGTTAAATTGGATAAATTGTGATATACTATGGAAATATATATATATATATATATATATATGTATGTATAAATGTTTGGCTACACATGTTTTGGTGTGTTTAACATAAAGGAATTAGTTTGGACATTTGTGGAAATTGGAATTGGAAGTTGTAAATGTTAGAAGCAAAAATGTCGCTATGGATGCACTTTGAAATCATTGTGATCGGCGATTTTAAAGTTAACTTTGGAAGACATCTTACGGCTTCTTTGTATTTTTAATAAGTACTATGAGTGTACTGGATAATATCAAGGTTTAAATATATTACTGATAATCATTTATGGTTTTTTGAAGAGATGGTTTTAAATTATAAAATATGTTTTTATGGTTTTTAAATTAATGTTTTTAAATATGTATAAGTATTTTAAAAGTATATTTTTAGTATATATGGTTTTAGAAATTGTTAAATATTTTATTAAATAAATAAAAGGCTTTTATATTATAATATTTTACAAATGGTTTATAGTATTTTATTAAATATCTTAGTTTTATAAATAAATGAGTATAAGTTATTGTTGTTGTCATTATTATTATTATTATTATTATTATTATATATATATTTAAAGGTATTTTAGTATATTCAAAAGTTTTAAAAAGGAAGTTTGGTATTTTGTAAAATAATATAAAGGAATTTTAAAGATTATGACACTTATGTTATAATGGACTATTTTGTAAAATGGATTAAAAAGGTATATTACCTTGTTTAATAAGTAAAGTTGTACTTAGAGCTTTAAATGATTATTTGAAGATAATGGCAAGTATAAAAGTGATTTTGGGTTTAGTGTAACGGTGTTTCGGCAACATTTCTTTTAACCCATTTAATTATACTTTTGAAAAGTGATTAGATCTTTAAAATGGAGTTTTAAAGATAACCGTTAAGTAAAGTGTTTTGGGGTTTGTTGTAAACAATGTTTTAGTAACACTTGTTTTTAAAACCTTGGATAATATTTTAATGTGGTAAAATATTGTTAAATGATTTTGGAAAATACTCAGATCTTTAAGAATGAAATTTAAAGAGAATAACAAGTATGGATTGGTTTTGGGTTTTGTTGTGATAATGTGTTGATAACATTCATCGTTAACCCATTTTGATTGTATTATGAATGCAAATAGATCTTTGAAAAGAATGCTTAAAAGATAATCATAAGTGACATGGTTTTGGGTTTATAGTGATGATGTTTGGGTAACATTTGTCTTAAGCCCTTTGAAATCGATTTGTGAATATACTTATACGGTTGAGATAAGTATATAAATACTTTTGAGAGTATCAAAATGTGTTGAAATGAATAATGAAGTTTAATTAACAAATGAAATTTCATTTATAAAGAGTTTATTGAGTAAAATGAGTTTTACTAATAAAAGAGGATTTTAACTAATAAAGGAAGATTAATTAAAAAGGGGATACAAGTCATTTATATGACTTGATCATACTTGTGTGTTTCTGTCGTGCTTTGTGTGTTACTTACTTATAGACGGTATATGGGACTTAGTTTCTCATGTGTGATTATTCTCATTTTTATTTGATTTAACCAAATATACTCTGGAAATATCTAGATGAAAGACGGGAATTATATGGCATAGTTTTCTTCGATGATTCTATACTGTACATATAAACTCGTTTTGCTCTTCTAGGGCAAATAATAAGGAAATCTATTTGCTTAAATGATTAGGAGGTGATCGTCGATCTTATATATTGTCTGTTTATTTCCCACAGAACTGGAGTTTAGATTACTGGGAAATTGATTGATTGCTTTTGGAGCACCCGGTCAACGGGGGAGTGTACTTATATGAAATGACTTGAAACCATAACCACTCCAAAACCATATATGTGTTCTATGCTTTGGAAGAGGTTCATGGTTGATTCATGATTGGCTCGAGATGCTAGAGTCTATGTGGAGATTTGAAATCTATTTGAGATGCTTAAGCACATGTAGTTGTTCATGATCCATTCAGGATATGGGAATCCATGTGTGGTTTCAAGATCTATTCGATTTAAGGACTTGTATGTCGAGATCTGTTTGAGTTATGGCTCATGTGCTGGGATGTTGAACGTGATTTCACCATCGGTAATGACAGAAATCAGAGATAGGAGACATAGGCTATAGGGTTTAGCTAACTTAAAGGGTGCAGGCACTCCATTCTAGTTATACTTATGGATATGCATAGGGGAGTGATGTGACCCGATGACACATGTTCGGGCATGGACCAGCTATGGTTTACCTATAATATATTTATCTAAAGATATACGATGCTCAGAAGGATATCTCTGATCCTTTTGTAGGTGGATCGTTCTTGAAATACCAAGGGCACTACCATGGAATCCTATACAATTAGCGAACGCACATTAGCAGTTGTGATTGCATTCCTATTATTGTTATGATGTACACTCACATGCATCACAGCTATGTGATTATTTATATTTCACACCTTAAACATTATTATACTATCACTATATTTTATAATAGAAATGATTTGGTTATCATAAGGTAAAAGCCCATTCGTGATTATTGGTGGCGTGGTCTTATGAGATACCTACACATTTAAAGGTGTTTTACAAATATAACAATCCATATGATTTCATTTTTTCAGGGAAGTTTACTAGACCAATCCAGTTTTTATTCTCTTATAATGCTCAGGTCAGCTCGATCATGTTTCTAGATTTAGTTGTGGTTCATTGGAGCTCTTAGAGAGAAGCTGGATGGTTTCCTACCGTACTTATTTTCTGCTGCATTACTTGATTTGTATTTATCAGCATTTGTAAGGATAGGATGTTATAGCCGTTTAAGCCGATGATAGGTTAGTTTACTTTGATTAATGTACATATATCAAAGTTTTCTTTTGACAAAGAAATTTTGAGATATTATGTATTATTGTTCCACATGTGAGATTCTGATATTGTGTTATTTTTTCTTGTTGTGTTTCTTTTTCTTTTTCGTTTACTCTAACGTTCTGTCTTTTCGATACTTGGGTGCTCGGCACGTGAATACTATAGAAATATTAGTGTTCACATTCGGGGGTCGAAAAGCCCGATCGTTACATTTCCTATTTCAAATCTAGAAGCTATAAGATAGCTTTGTAATCATTTATACGAAGCACGGAGAACTTGTTTTAAATCATAAAGAGCTTTCTTTATCTTATAGACATAATCAGGAAATTTTTCATGTATAAATAAAGAAGGTGGTTCTACAAATACATTCTCTTTTTAAATCCATTTAAAACGCACTATTAGTGTCCATTTGATATAATTTAAAGTTATGGTGACAAAAGAAAGCTAAAAGAATATGGATTGCTTCTAATCTAACTACAGAAGCAAACGTTTCATCATAATATATACCTTTTTCATTATATCGCTATGCAACAAGTCTAGCTTTATTTCTAGTTTTATCTCCATTTTCATCAACTTTATTTTTGTAAACCTATTTCATTTCGATGAAAATTTGATCATTTGGTCTTGGAACCAATTGCCAAATATCATTACATTTGAATTGATTTAATTCTTCTTGCATTGCAAGAATCCAAAAATCATCGTTATATGCTTCTCTATAATTTTTAGGTTCAAATTTTGATATAAAAGCTATGTACCTAGTTGATTTAATTGACTTCTAGTTTTATTGTTGGTAATTTACTTCACTAATTATATTTCCTATATGATGATCTTTTATTACGCGCGGAGCAGATTAAGATCATTTATAATTTGAGTTTCTTGAGGAGGATTATCTAATGTTAGTGAATTATTAATTATGATTTCTTCTTCATCATCCTTGCTATTTCTAAAGTTTTCATCAAAAAATACGTGTAAAGTTTCAACTATTATTTTTTATCTTTTATTAAAAATTCCGCTTTACTACATTCCGAATATCAAATAAATATACCTTTATCAAATTTCAAAATGAATTTTCCTAATTGATCTTGACATCTAAGATAAAACATTTTGAACAGAAAATTCTAAAATATGCAATATTTGGTTTTCTACTGTTAAATAGTTCATATGGTATATGTTTTGTTAGAGGTCTTATAGTAACACGATTTAGAACATAACGGGTAGTAGACTTCTCCTCAAAAGTTCTTTGGTAATTTGCTGCTACTTGGTAAAGTTCTAGCGCATTCCTATAGCGTTTTACTTTCCTTTTGTACAATGCCATTTTGTTGTGGGATTCTAAGAAAGGAAAATTTGTGGCTAATACACTTTTAATTACAAAAATTATTAAATAATTTGTTTCAAATTCACCATCGTGATCACTTCTAATATTTTTAATTTTTAAACTCCTTATATTTTATATTCTTTTTGCAAAGATTTTAAAAGTTTCAAAAGTGTCACTTTTATTTTTCAAAAATAATGGCCAGGTATATCTAGAAAAATCATCTAGTATAACAAAAACATATTTTCTATGGTTTATGGATTATACTTAAGTTGGACCGAAAAGGTCCAAATGAAGTAATTCCAGTCGTTGTAAAGTAGAAGTTATTTTCAAATATTTAAAATAAGATTTTGTTAACTTTCTTAATTGACAAGCATCACATAAGTTATTTACTTTAATATTCATTTTCGGTAAACCTTTTACTAAATCATTTTTAGATAGTTTACTTATGTATTTAAAACTAATGTGATAAAATCTTTTATGCCGAAGCCAAGGATCATTGTCTTTAGCCATTAAATACATACTAATATTAAAATTTATTCTCATATTTAGAACATAAATGTTTCCTTTTTTAATTCCTTCAAAAATTAAAATTTTATTTTGGTCAAAAATATTACATTTATCTTTTTCAATGGAAATACTAAAACGTTTGTCATAAAGTCGACTAATGCTAAGTAGATTATGTTTTAAGTTCTTAACTAATAGCCTATTTGTAATAAGAGGTGAATTAGATATATAGTCATTGCGCACATTGCATTTTCCAATGAAGTATCCTTTGGAGTTATCTCCAAAAGTGACGGTTCCTCTATCTGAGCAGATAATGTTTAATAGCATTTCTTTATTCCCCATCATGTGCTTAGAGCAACCACTATCAAGTATCAATTTTCCTCTTTTGTTATTTGGTACCTGCAAAACATATTAATTTGAAATTGTATGCACTTACTACATTAGGGTCCTAAGTGTTAGTTCTTAGGAAACCATACCCAAGTGGGTTTGGAATTCCCTTTAAAAAATAAAATCAGAATTTTTACGAACACTAGATATAAAAGTTTCCATATGCTTATTTCTAGCAAGAAAATTGTTAGCCTTTGGAACCCATATCTTAATAGATTTATTACTTTTAGTAACAGGTTTTGGTTGACTAACTTTCTTTTCCTTTCTAAAATTAGTATATAATGAACAATAGTGTTTAGGACAAGATTTTGATTTATTTATATTTTTTAAACCTATATTGTTCTTATTTTCAGAAGATTCTGAGTTATTTAAAATTCTAGATAAATTCTCTCTTCCTTTATTAAAATTTAAAACATTTGTAGACAGATTTTCAAAATTATTTCTAAGCTCTTTTATCTCTACACTAAGTGAATCAATATTAGAACCTAAATTTCAATTTTCTTTTGCTAATTTAACTTTTTCATTTTTATAAATATTAATTTCATTACTTAAGACAGTGATTTGAGATGTTAAATAATCATAATAATCTTGAGATTTAACTACTTCTTCTTCTAGAATTGTCATTTCATCTTTCAATAAATCTATTTCTAAGTCAGTTCTATTTAATTTTCCTAAGATTTTTTTATATATTCTTTTAAAATCTTTTAATTTATCGAATAGGTCAGAATTGATTTCTTTAAGATCATCAAAGGAAATTGTCGGAACCACCAGATTATGTTTCAATGATAACAACTATACAATCATATATATATATAGACTTTATCAAGGTTGCAGGTATATGCTACAGGATGACACCATGCTCGAAGATATTGAGACTTAAAGAGATACGAAGTTCTATCAACCATATTATTTTTAGTAAGATTATCCTATTGTTAAAGGGTCCTAGATAAAATATTATTAAGGTCTCCTTGAGTAGATATGCATACACGATCACACACAATTTTATATGCATTAGAAATAATTTGAAAAACCGATTTTACACCTCACAGACGTCCGAGATAAAACCACAGAAGTCTATGACAATTCTCGATTTAAAATTTTCTTCACAGACGTCTGAGGTTTAACCACAGACGTCTGTCATGTGCAAAACTGTCAATTATTGAAAAGACACTTCTTTTTGAAACAAAAAGAAATCACCTTTCAACGAAAGGTTGCATCCATTAAACTAAATAGACTTTTTCAAATAGTAACAACTCTTCATCTACACCTTTTTGAATCTACAAATACTATTTTGATTTAGAAGTAGAAATCAACTAACTTGAATTAATATATTCTTTCCTCTCTTTATTTCTGAACACTTTCTTGCATATACATTGTTCATATACTCTTAATCTATTGTAACCAAAATATAATTTTGGTTAAATCACTTCCTACAACTAAAAGCATTCATATTCATATATTCAAAGGACATCATAGGAAGATTTGTATTATAAGTCAAAAACTATGTTATTTGGAACATAAGATTGTCAAAAATACTTTTGTATTAGTCTATTCTTCTGGGTGAAGTAAGGGTGATTTGGTTAAAGGAAATACCGAAGGGGAGCTTCGGGACTGGACTTAGGATGGGAGGTCTAAACCAGAATAAAAACTCTGGTTTACATGCTTTTTATACTTTATTATTTATTGTCTATTATAATATTAACTTGTACACTTGCATATTATACACAAGTTAGATAATATATGATCCACAAAAATTTCAATTGGTATCGGAGCAACGTTATTTCAATCTATAGTAACTCGTAATTGAAATCATTAATATGGCGAGTACACTTCAAGAAGGTCAATCAACTGCTCGTCCCCTACTATTTATTGGATCTAATTATGCTTATTGGTCAACACGCATGTGAATTTTTATGGAAGAAAATGGATTAGAAATATGGCTAGCAAAATATGAAGCACTTGACACTGATATTGGCACATGGACTGATGCGCAAAAAGCAGAGGCATCTAAAAATGCTTTATTTTGCTCACTCGATAAAAATGAATTTTCATGAAACATGCTTTGCACTACTGCTTATGTTATATGGCATCCATTACAAATTACCCATGAAGGCATAAACAAAGTTAAGCAAACAAAAATTTCTATTCTACAAAATAAATTTTCATCTTTTAAAATAAAATCAAATGAATCAATTATTGACATGTATGCTAGATTTCAAACTATACAACACGATCTTATGGCACTAGGAGTTAAATTCGCTAATTTTGATTTAGTCACACAAATTTGTACCCTCTAACAAACGAATGGGAAAGAAAAGTTTTAGCCATCGAAGTAGCTAATGATCTTTTCCAACTCAAAGTTTAAGAGTTAATTGGAAATCTAATGTCGTATGACACTAATTTACAAGCAAGAAAAGAACAAAATCAAGAAAGCAAAAACATTGCATTTCAGGAAAATAATTACAACTCCGACTTGGAAGAAGATAATATTGTTTTCATAGCCAAAAATTACAACAAGTTCAAGAAGTTCAAAAGGATGACGAAATTTCAGAAAAACATCAACACTAATTCCTCAAATCAAACATCAATGAAATGCTTTGGGTGCAATAAATTTAGCCATATAAAGAAAGACTGTCTACTACTCAACAATGATAAAAAGAATAAGAAATTCAAAAATTTCAAGAAAAAGAGAAGAGCATTTCAAGCAACTTTGGATGCTCTAACTCTTCCTCTTCATCCGATAGTGACAGTGACTCAAAACCAGCAAATGTTTGCTTCATCGCTAGCACAGATGAGGTACGTCCTGAATTAACATATGATAAAATTCTTAAAATGCGTACAGAATTAGATGACAAGTATAGAGAATTAAAAAAATTAAATAATGAAAATGTGGGGAAATTAAATAGAGCTGAGTTAGAAACAGGATTGTTAAAAAACAAAAAAACTATTTTAGAAGAAGAATTAGAATTAGCACAAAAAGAATGTAAAAAATTATCATCTCAAAATGCTACTCTAACACATGGTATAGAAAATAACAAAATAGAGAATTGTAAACTTGAAAAAAAAGTATGAATTGAAATAAAATTTAGAATTAGCTAGTATATAAATTTCCGATCTTAGAAATAATTTAGACAAAATTACTAACAATGTTTGAATATTTAATAAAGGAAAGAAAAATCTAAATAATTTGATAAAGATTTCAAAACCATCAGGAAATAGGAAAGGATTAGGATTTAACGAAAAAATTCATAAACGTTCTAGAAATAATCTGGTTTCTAATAATAATCAAAGATTTAAGAAGTATAGTACATTATATACAAATTTTAGAAAAACAAAACCTAAATATGAAAATAAGGGAACAAAAATGATTAAAACATGGATTCCTAAAAAAAAGAAATTGATTAGACAAAAAGACATAGATGTATATCTAAAAGATATAGTTCATAATGAAAATTACATCTCCAAATGTTCCAAACCCTCATGGGTATGGCTACCTTCTCCTACTAACACATAGGGCCCTAATGAAAGAAGTGGGTATCAATTAAAACTTTTTATTATTTTGTAGGTACCCAAAAACAAAATTAGTAATAAGGATAAATGGATATTCGATAGTGGATGCTCCAAACATATGATGGGAAATGCACACATGCTATCAAACATCACTTACATTGACGGTGGCGTGGTCACTTTTGGGAACAATTCCAAAGGATATGTTATCAGAATTGGAAACGTAATCAATGTTGGTATATCCACTTCTCCTATTATTTCAAAAGTATTACTAGTTAAAAACTTAAAACATAATTTATTTAGTATAAGCCAATTATGCGATAAGGGATCTAGAATCGACTTTGAAAAAGATAAATGCAATATCTTTGATTAAAATAAAACTTTAATTTATGAAGTAACAAGAGATCGAAATATTTTATTCTAAACATGAATATTAATCATAATAATGATTTATGCTTAACCGCAAATCATGATGATCCATAGATATGGCATAAAAGGTTTTGTCACATAAATTTCAAATATATAAACAAATTAGCTAAAAACAATTTGGTAAGAGGTTTACCCAAAATAAATTTCAAAGTTAAAAATCTATGTGATGGATGTCAACTAGGAAAACTAAAGAAAAGCTCGTTTAAGTCTAAAAAGGAAATCTCTACTAAACAACCTCTAGAATTACTTCATTTGGACTTATTTGGTCCAACTCAAGTACGTTCGATAAATCATAATAAATATTTCTTTGTAATTATAGACGATTTTTCAAGATATACTTGGACGCTATTTTTAAAACATAAAAGTGATACATTCGAAATATTTAAATTTTTTGCTAAATGAATTAAAACTCTAATGGATTTAAAAATAAAAAGTGTAAGAAGTGATCACGGTGGAGAACTTGAAAATGAATTGTTTACAAACTTTTGTAATAAAAAGGGAATTAGCCATAATTTTTCATTTTCACGAACACCACAACAAAACAGAGTGGTTGAAAGAAAAACTCACACATTGCAAGAATGTGCTCAAACTCTCCTAAATGGCAGTGGCTTACCAAAGAATTTTTAGGCCACAACAATTATTACTGCATGTTAAATCGTGTAACCCTTAGACCTATAACTAAAAATGTATGTTATGAAACGTTCTACAAAATGAAACCAAAAGTATCATATTTTCTAATATTTGGATCAAAATGCTTTATTTTAAATACGAAAGATAATCTTGGTAAATTCGATTCAAAAGCCAATGAAGGATTTTTATTGGATATTCCGATCAAAGTAAAGCATACAGAATTTTAAACAAACGAGCAAATGTTATAGAGGAAAGTTTTCATGTCTCATTTGACGAAAAATTTAAACATATAAATAAAGATGACGAAGAAATTTTGACATTTATAAAAATAAAGCCATTGAAATTATGATTGAAAAGTAAAAATAATAATCAAAATAACAGTGATTTGAAATCACCACCCCATATTTTAAAAGATCATTCTATTGATAACATAATTGGAAATCTAGATAACAAAGTTTCGACTAGAAGACAAATCACTCAAATGAGTAATGTAGCATTTATATCTAATTTTGAACAAAAAAATTACAAGGAAGCATCAAATGATGATTTCTGGATTTTAGCAATGCAAGAAAAAATTAATCAATTTGAACGAAATAATGTTTGGAAACTAGTACCAAGGCCAAACGATCGATTGGTAATTGGAACAAAATGGATTTTTAAAAACAAAACAGATGAAAATGGAAACATTATATGTAATAAAGCGGGATTAGTGGCACAGGGACACAATCAAGAAAAAGGAATTGATTATGAAGTGACTTTTGCACCTGTGGTATGTCTTGAAGCCATAAGAATATTACTTGCTTTTTCTTGTCATCATAACTTTAAGCTGTTTCAAATGGATGTTAAAAATGTTTTTTTGAACGGCTTTATAAAAGAAAATGTTAAACAACCACCACTATTTGTCTATGAAAAATATCCAGATCATGTTTTTAAACTTAAACAGGCATTATATGGTTTAAAATAAGCACCTCGAGCTCGGTATGATCGATTAAAATCACATTTAATAAATTCAATTTTCAAATTGGTAAAATAGATACAACATTATTTATTAAAAGAGAAAAAAAGGATATATTAATTATTCAAATTTATGTTGATGATATCATATTTGGATCTACTAATGAAAATTTATATAATGAATTTTCTACAATAATGACAAACGAATTTGAAATGTCCCATATGGGTGAATTAAATTTCTTTTTAAGATTACAAATAAAACAATTAAATAATGGAATTTTTATAAAACAAGAAAAATACAGTAAAGAATTAGTAAAACTTTTTGTAATGGATAATACATTAAGTAAACCCACTCCAATGAGTACTACTAATCATCTAGACAAAGATGAACATGGAAAAGAGTTCGATCAAGAACTATATCGAAGCATGATAGGATCTTTACTATAATTAACAGCTAGTAGACCAGATATAATGATGAGTGTTTATTTATGTGCAAGATTTCAACCACAACCTAAAGAATCACATCATCGGGCAGTTAAACGGATTTTACAATATTTAACCAACACTAAAGATTATGGTCTATTTTATCCAAAAGGTAGTACATTTGAATCCCCATCGTCAACCTATTCAACTATCGACTATAAATCCCCATCATCTGATAGCACTTACGTATCCCAACTAAATCCACACCTACATCAACTCATTTAGTTTCTCCTAACATTATTGCATCACCAACATACCACACTGGCTTTTCTTCTAAAGAAAAGAAAGCTAAACATTATATTGATCTAAAATCAACATCTCTCACCGACAAAGTCGATGAGATATATCATTATCAACAAGAAATGATCTACGTTCAATGTGAAATGTATTATGAGCAACGACGTCAAGGATCTCATCTAAATTTTCTAGAAAAGCGTATTCTAGCAATTTGTGATTATTCACTAAGAAAAATTGCATACATCAAAATTCTCCTCGATCCAATAAAACTCATAAAAAGCGCACATTACTCCGATAAATCTATGCAAACCTGGACCATCAAACCAAACTAGAATTGACACTCTAGCTCGTCCAAGTTGGTCTCCACTAAAGCCATTAATTGACGATACAAAAGTTGAACCAAATTCATGGGATATACAACAAATCAACAGTTCTGAATTCTCTAACAAAAACTAAACTTATGTTACACATCAAATTAATTATGTTTATTTATTAATATTTGGTATGTATACTATTTATTGTATTAAAATTTTAATACAGTTTTCATTGATATTAAAAAAATTCTCTATAAGTCAGAAAATACATATCACAGACGTCTATGAATATACCACATATGTCTATCACAAGTTACAGGGAAATTTTTTTCTGTATCCACAAACCTATGTGGAAACCTCACATCTGTCAAAACTTTCTGTTTAAATTTTCTATAGCTATAGACGTCTGTGGAACCATCACAAATCTCTGTTGAATCTCTCTGCTTTATTTTTATTGAAGCCACAGACATCTGTGACTCCTTAACAAACGTCTGTCGCTGCTCTAGCAACAAATTTTCAACAGCCATATATAAACAACTTTCCCCCTCTCTTCACTTTTACATCCATTTCAATCCCAATTTTTGAAACCACATTCAAATTCATCAATCAATGGCTCCGAAGAAGGTTACCGTCTCTAAAAAGTAAAAACAAGACCAATCTCATCCTCCTCTCAAGCCCCGGTTATGCAAGCTCACATAAACCAATGGCTCCGCAATAATCCTAATGCCATCAAATGATTTGAGGCGCTTTCCCAAAAGAAGAACCACTCTGGCCTATTTTATCGCATTGGCAATATGATGGAATATGAAATTCTAGGAATAACTACGAATGTCGATTGCTGCAACCTAATTAGCTATGATGTAAATAAGGTAATCATCGATCCACTAGCTATTTACCTCTTCTACTCCAATCTATGTAGTATAGAGATTTGGAATTCGGAGAATGATGATGGTTAGTGTGTCAAGTGTTTACGGAAAAGAAATTAAATTGATGTATATACGGTTGGTCGTATTTTAGGATGTTCTTATGAGGGGATTGACTTAACAAATATATCGAATCACGGTTTTCTACCTAGAGATGAAGTTACCCATCATATATGGGAAGGTAGGATGCCCTAATGGAAATCCATTTACCTTCACCCATGTGCTAGAGTACTAAATCGAATGATAATTAACACAATCATTCCCCATCTAGGTAGTCACGAGCAAATTTATCCCAATGACCATCGAGCTTGGTATGCAATATTTGGTCGTTTACCAATAAATTGGGTAAAATTTATTCATGACCAAATTCAAGGTTTTGGACTTAGCATTGTCGCTCAATTGTATATGCCCCGTACATAATGCGCACCTTGCAAAATCTTGGAGTTTCTTCGCACTTATCACAATACGAAGAAATTCCAACAAAAGATAGTGGTCCACGATATCTATCACAGATGCATATTTCCAAAAGCCCACCTCGTATCATCCCCTTTGACCAATGGACTCTACAACAACACCAACAAGAACATCATGGTCCTCCTCTAACTAGTGCTCCTCAGCAGACCTACTCCCCTCATCCTTCACAACAACCACCTTCCTCTAGTCATGCTACCGAATATTATTCAGACTTTGAAATATAAGAAGCTCGCACACCAAACGAATCTCTTCGTGATTTGGAAATCAAAAACCAAAAGATAATCACGGCTAATCAGCGGGCTTTAAATAGAACGATGACTGGATTAGTACATTCTTTCTCCATAAGGATGACAAAATGGAGAAGACTTGGACAAAGTAGTCTCCACTTTAGGCAAAGAGATGCAAAGTACGTAGTCAACCTTCTTCACGCTCACCATCTTTGCCTTTCCCAACACCTCCACCTCAGGTTCAAACAGCAGTTCATCGCTCTCAAGCCTTGTCCGAAGGTACATCACACGATAAAGGTGACCGAGGGAAGACTCCTATTCAAGCACAACATGAGGAAGAACAAGAAGACAGTGGTGACATGTACGTATCTTATATTCCACATTTTCAACAACAATCGTACATGGCATTTCAAGGCCTTTCAATTCACAAAGATGAGGAGTACAATGACTAAACACAATGGCCGGGTACATACGAGCAAGATCTATCTTCTTACTGGAAGTATTACGAGAACTATGGGGGCTTATCTTATTCATAAAATAAGTACAATTAGAGTTTTTCTTTTATTTTGCAATTCTTATGCTTGTTTGTTTCACTATTTACAACTTTTGCTACAATTGTCTCTAATTTTATTTTGAACTTCCATATTTGATTTTCAATGATCTTAATTGATAACATGCTATGTCTATTCAATATCTCTCCTTATATCATTTCCCTCCATTTTGATATTGACAAAGGGGGAGAAATCTTTGCATATACATAGGGGAGATAAACATAATAATACTTCCATTTTTTATTATATAGTATATTTTTTCATTGTATAGTTGTCATCGTCAAAAATGGGGAGATTGTTAGAATCTCAGTTTATGTTTCAGTGATAACAATCATACAATCATACATATATATATATATATACCTTATTAAGATTGCAGGTATATGCTATAAGAAAACACCATGCTCGAAGATATTGAGACTCAAGGAGATACGAAGATCTATTCACCATATTACTATTAGTAAGGTTATCCTATTGTAAAAGAGTCCTAGATAAAATATTGTTAAGGTCTCCTTGAGTATATATGCATACACGATCACACATTATTTTATATGCATTAAAAATAAGTTGAAAAATTGATTTTGCACTTTATAGACGTCTGAGATAAAACCACAGACATTTGTGACAATTCTCGGTTTAAAATTTTTTGAAGTCACAAACGTCTGAGGTTTTACCACAAATGTCTATCATGTGCAAAACTGTCAATTTTTGAAAAGATACTTCTTTTTGAAACAAAAAGAAATCACCTTTCAATGAAAGGTTGCAGCCATTAAATTGAATAAACTTTCTCAAATAGTAACAACTCTTCATCTGCACCTTTTTGAATCTATATATACTACTTTGATTGAGAAGTAGAAATCAAATAACTTGAATTAATATATTATTTCCTCTCTTGAACTCTAAACACTTTCTTGGATATATATTGTTCACACACTCTCAATCTATTGTAACTAAAATATAATTTTGGTTAAATAATTTCCTAAAAATCAAAGCATTCATATTCATATATTTAAAGAAGATCATAGGAAGATTTGTACTATAAGTCAAAAATTGTGTTATTTGGAACACAAGATTGTTAGAAATACTTTTGTACTAGCCTATTCCTCCGGGCGAAGTGAGGGTAATTTGGTTAAAGGAAATACCGAAGGAGAGCTTCGTGACTGGACGTAGGACGGGAGGTCCAAACTAGTATAAAAACTCTTGTTTTCATGCTTATTATACTTTATTATTTATTGTCTACTATAGTATTAACTTGTACACTTGCATATTATACACAAGTTAGATAATATATGATCCATAAAACTTTCAGAAGTATCATTTACATCATAGTTCGTAGCCATGTAACAAACATTTTCTTGTTCCGAATTGCTTTCGCTTTCTAAAGATGAAAATGAAGATGAATCTGAATCATCCCATGTAACTTGAAAGGCTTGCTTCTTCTTCTTAAAGAATATTTTTTTCTTGAAGCTACTCTTCTCCATTTTGAAATTCGGACAATCCTTCTTTACGTGGCCAAATTTGTCATATTCGTAGCATTTGAGTGATGAAGATGAGGTGTCCTTGTTGATGTTATTGTTGCCAAACTTCCTATTCTTCTTCATTTTTAGAAATTTCTTGAAATATTTAGCTAGAAGTGCAAAACCACCGCCATCAACATCAGATTATTCTTTTACTGCTTTAAATGCTATTGTTTTCCTTTCTTGAGCCTGGTCTCTTTTTGCCTGCAAATTCACTTCGTATGACATGAGATTTCCTATTAACTCTTAGGTTTTATGGTAGAAAGTTCATTAGCATCTTCGATAACTAATTTTTTTTCATTCCTACTCATTCGTTAAAGAGTTAAGGGTTTCTCAAACAATATCGAAGCCAATAACTATCTCGCCTAGTGCTATAAGAGGGTGTTGACTGTCTTGAAATCGTGAATACATATCACTAATATTTTCATTTTTCTTCATTTTGAAATTGGTTTTTCAATACAAAAATTTTACTTTGTTCCTTCATTAGTTGCTTTCAAAGTATGCCAAATTTCATAAGTATATTTATAAACACTAGCTCTATTGAACTTATTTTGTCCGGAAAGCAAAAAGTATGTTCAAAGCTTTAGCATTACTAGTAGCATCTAGTTTTTGGGTGTTTGACCATTATGCATAATCAGTTGTAGGAACAGTGTATTTCTATTGTGTAATATTCCAAGTGTCGTACCCATTAGCCTACATAGATATTCTCATCCTAGTTGACCAATAAATATAGTTTAATCCATTAAATAATGGGGGTCGTGCGGTAAATTGTCCTTCTACAAAAGTAGAAGTCGTGTTTTCCATATTACTTTAATGATATTCTATAAACTTTGCTACAGTTGTATGAAAACCTTACTCTGATACGAAATGAAAGTCGCTATGGATCAAATAATATGAATAAAAGTTTAACATAATTTTCAACCGAGGCTTTGTCTTTTATCAAGTCATTTTGTCTATGTAATCTCATTACCCCTTAGCCTTCGTGCCAGCAACTGACATTCCTGCTATTCCCATTCCCGAGATCAAGTGAAAGTATTTCAAAAAGCAAACCAGTTCGTTTGAAAGCTGTTCTATCAAAAATTTCGTATAATGATAGCTTAAACAAAAATGCTCTAAAGTAAAGTGTGCTAAATATTTTTATACTGGTTCAGACTTCCTATCCTACATCTAGTCCTAGACTCCTTCTAGAATTAGCTAAGCAACCCTCACTTAACCCGAAGAAACGTGTATTTTACAAAATGCCTGAGCAGCCAAACAGGATTTCAGTTGCCTGAAGATCTCCTTTAGAATTTCAACTACAAAAGTAGTAAGTTGTTAACTTTATGTGTTCCAGATAGAACACCGATGAGTCAGTAAAGTACACCCTTCCTAGAATCTCCTTTAGATGATGATTTTAATATGCGGATTGAGGAAGTAGAAATTTGATTTCTTTTTAATAATTCACAAGAGTGTAGAAAGTAGAAAGTAAGTGAGAATTGGTTAATATAAAAAGTCAAATTTCACTTGTATTTATAGTCTTTGAAAGGTTCTACTTGAAAGATTATCACCATTAGAGAAGATGCAACCTTTGGTGAAGAAGATAACTCTCTAAATTTGAATTTTCCATGAAGAGACACTTCTTTTCGTACAGATTAGATGGCCGAAAATTAAATTCGCATGGCTAAAAATATATATAAAAAAGAAACAAAATAGTTCAAATATAGGCTAATTCAGACATTTGAAATTATAATTCAAATGACTGAATTTGTAATCAAACGTCTGAATTATAAATTCAGATGGTTGAAATTACCTAAAAACGAAAAATAAATGTTTTGTTTAAAATTCAGTTGTTTTGAAATTTTAAGACCTTTTGTGTTTATCTGTGATCATCGTAATAGAGATTTTACAAATAAATTATATCAACTATATATGACAAGACTCTACTTAATTCTGCCTTCAATATTTGAGCTTGATTCCATGATTGATCATCATATCTCCTTGAATTTATTCCTACAAATATAATAATAGTGAGTGTATATGAAAATGTACAGTTGTCTCATTGAAACTCAAGAGGGAGGATTCTAAAACAAATGTTTGATATATCTGATATTGCTATAATCAACACAACATCATATATAGTTTTCTCCACCACAATTGATGAATATCCCCTTTAATCTTCCACTGCATGTCTGGACAATCTTTCTTCCAATGGCCAGGTTTCTTACAATGGTGGAACTTGCCATTTCTCAACTTTCCTCTTAGACCATTTCTGGTCCTCCTAGACTTGGAATGCCCCTTAGGATTCTGACTATTCTACTCCACTCATCCTCTCTCAACGAGCAGACCCTCGCTACTTGTAACATCCTCCATTCCCAAACCCAAAGGTAGGATATCAATGTGTTGTAGTCACATTAGAATTATCTTTCGACGACAGAGATGATATCAATTATACAATACAGATGGCATTAAAAATTAAGTTTTGAATGTACATTACCAAAGTCATGCTTGCATCGGGGTCAAAAATATAGTACGCATAGTCAATAGTGTCGCATCCAATATATGAAGATGTTGACGCTAACACTTAATATTGCATTAATAAAAACATAAGTATAACAATCTAGCCTCCTGCTTCATCTTCAACTTGCGTTATTGGTTGATCCCCAAAAGCAACCATTTTAAGCCCATAAACTCAACTTAGCCAAATGAGTACCTATTAGTTCATAGGAAAAAGAAGAATAAAAACACAGGTCAGACATAAAGTCTGGTATGAGTGACATAGTACCTTAAACAAAGGAGATAGTGAGACAGTGTCGCCAATATAAGGGACGTTTTCCCCTTTATTATACCAATGCAATAATTATCTGATTACAAGTGCACCTAAGTCATTGGTTCAAACATTAAGTGTCAAGCAATACCATGAAGCCACAACCAAAAGCAACCTCTCAGTTTGTTCCATAGAAATATTATAATATTTCAACATAACTGAAATAACATACCCTTAATTTTCCCTAAGGCCTTACATCCTTTTGCTATAGATATATATCATGAAAATCCTATTATTGGTCTGCCATCGAAATCTTATGTCTTTTGCAAACAAACTATTATATGTTAACCTTCGACTGCCACTTATGCCTTTACACCGTACTAAAATTTGGATTTAGCTTTCAGCTGCCACTAAGGCCTTATGCCTTTTGTTTGGTGTTCTACTTGCCATTTTGGGCTTTACACCCATGCATTCCTATTTTGGTTGCCATCCCAGGCTTTGACACCTACTTTGCCTCTGATTCCTAGATAGCTACTCTCAGCCTTACATCATCCACCATTCCCTTTGTCGTAGCTCTAGGCCTTACACCATTTAATTTTGTAGTCCGAATGGTTGCCTCTTCTAACCTTACACCAAGATTTTGTGTCTTGGATGCCACATAGGCCTTACTCCATCACTTTCGCTCCCTTGACTACCACGAAGGCCTTACATCAACTACCAAACTTACCACTTAACCATTCACTATTAGGATTTTGGTGTTTAGCTATTATTAAGGTAATGTTTTGTCCAACTAACGTTCGATTAACCATATTAATCTCTACATTATCATCAATGTTCTAATAATAGTTTTGGCCCTCTTAAGCCTTAGCATCTAATCTATTTTTAGAATTTACTACTTTCGCTTTACACACTTTACCAAGAATTACACCACTCTCGGTAAATACTACCCTCGGTCATGTTTGGGAAGGACTGCCTTGGTATATCTTTAGTGACCCATGACATTTAATCTTTAAATTCCTAAAATCCTCTCCTCTTACCACAACTACTCAATTAACCGCACTTGTACCCTCGGTCATTGTGTTGATTGACTCTTCATGATACCTTTGAATAAACGTCGAACGACAACGTCTAACTCCTGAATGCTACAGAAGACAGTCAGTCGGGGTAAAATTAAAAAAAAACGCTATACTAAGGCATACTGATACAATCTCACAATAGGAAAATAACATATAATATACTGAATATACATGAACATAACAGGGTAAACAATATATAAGAGACCGCACTAGCGGAAGCAAGTAAGTCAGAATACATTAACTATATTCATATGGATTTTTGAATATAATATCTGATATCACAAATCTCATATACAAAATAGCCTGTTTGCCATGTACTACTTCACCAATAAGTATACATATCCAATATATTGACTTCACACCTCCAAAATGCTCACGTTGTCTTATAATCCTGTCCCCAAAGGCACCCGACTCTCAAACTAGTTAATCGAGTACCCGAGAGTTGTTATTACATAAAAAGACAAAGCTTGGGTCAAACATAAAGCCTAGTTTAGGGAAAGTATACGTAAGTACTGTATATACATGCAACCTATATACTTATAATAAACATGAGCTAGGATCAATGGGTAATACTAATAATACATTGCCCTACTTTATCCATACACCAACAAGTTAGGATGATGCATAATAGTGGTTCTCTTATTAAAATGGTACATACTATAACAAGCCATGCTACTGAATATGAAAGACGAGTGTAAGGGTAATACTACACTTCATAAGAAATAGTGCCATAGATCTCTTAATCCCTATCAAAACATCTAAAATGCAAAATAAATACAAAGATATAACAATGCTACTAACATAACATCTCATACTAAAGCAAAATAAGAATATTTGTAACTGATACCTATGCCGAATTGCCATTAGCTACCAAAGAGACCTATAGAGCCACAAATAACTTGTGGACTCCCCTGAAAACCAGTACCTTAAAAAGAAATTGGCCCGTAGGTCCTGTCGCATCACATGTCCGTACTATGAAATAATACATGACCTACTCTTGACTGGCATCCCAATCTCTCTCTCTACCCCTACTTCAGGACCACATCTGCAGGCAGTGTCATCTCAATGGTATGATGGATTCACTCGATATCATCCTTTCCTTTCGGTTGTCTACATTGACCTACCTAAATGGTATGTAAATACTAACACCCCTCCTATGGTACACCCTTCCCACACGTATACACAACACCAAAGTATTATCATCCCTATGCTGATCATGATTTGTTCTTAAAGTTCCTCGTACTACACTATTTCCCCTAGACAGGCATACCAAACCAATATATATATAAATAACCCAAACCATGAATATATATATATATATATATATCTCACTTGAACCGCATATTTATACATCTATATAATACATTTCATCCATTACTTAGTAACCCAAAGTCGGGTATATTGAATTATACATAAACTTAAATTACATATCGATAAATTATACCAAATTACAATTAGCTATCATCGAGAGCCACCACCGACTTGTGGACTCTCCTGAAAATTAACACCTCAAAAGAAGTTGGTCTATAGGTCTTGTCGTGGCACCTGTCTATACTATGAAACAATATATTACATACTCTAGACTGGCGTACTAATCACTCTCCACTCTTGCTCCTAGCCTGCATCTGAAGGTCATGTCATCTCAAAAGTACAAAGGATTCCATGCACCAGTCGATGGCCCTAAGTCGAACATACCAAAACTATGTATATATGCTTTAAACCGCATATATATATATAACATTCCGTGCATCTCCTAGTAGCCCTAAATCAGACATACCAGAACTATAATTACATATAAACATACATAAATCACATAAACTGTATATATGTATATGTATATGTACATGTGTGTGTGTATATCCAGTCCAACTATATGGAACTAATAAACACATATCATGTACATGTATACACAACTACAAAACACAAATGTTAGCACTAAAGTGAGGTCAATATAATTTGGAATATTTGAGTAGGGATGTACACCTAGTCAAATATGTTGATCAAAAGTTGATGAGTGATAGCCTTGCATTCCTGAGTTGTCATTATGCAATTTGTTTATTATCCAAGTCCTTTTACACAAAATTACAAATCATAAATGATGTGGTCAACCATTAGCGCTATGCACTTAAGCTTTTCTAATACAAGATAAGAATACTAAAAATGAAGAAGAAGATGGAGTTGGAAAATTCATCCCTTTTGAGGGGGGAGTACCCCTATATTTATAGATGATCTCAACTATTGGACCGGTGCTATGTGTCTTCTAGAATGAGTGGACGGTAGAGGTTGATTTTCATAAGAAGGAACAAGCATTCATATGGAAATTAATATGCGATGGCTTCAAGAAACAACCACGATAGCTTCCTTTTCCTATTTTAACTTGCAATTTACCTCGCGATGGCTCAAATGTACCACAAAGGCTTCACTTAGTTAATCCATGATGGTTTCACAGTGATTGATTTAGTAACTCATTGCGATGACCTAATAATCATCTTATGGTAGGTCCTCGGTTATTCCACATGATAACTTTAAGTTTTACCAAATCAATGATTCTTCATGATGACCATGTTACATTATTTTATGGTAACTAAATGCAACACTTCGCGATGGCTAGGCCATGTTATTTCATAATGGTTCTAATGTATTGTTTTTATGTGATAACCTTTGAAGTTACCACAAATGTTTTATTAAGTTGTTTCGCAATGACAACTCTATAACTTCGTTAAGTTAGTGTGTAATAGCTTCCTCAAAATTTACTTGTGATGACTCTGCATATTGGCTTTGATCCACCATCTGAGAATGGCTCATACTTGCTTTATTTAACTTCTTGTGATGACTTTTGTTTACCATTTGAAGATTGCCGGTGATAGTTATGTTTAACTTCTCACGATAGCTTCATAAGACCTGCCATAATAACTTTAGGATTTAGATTGATTTGGCCCAACAAATTATTCAATATGACTCATGTGGGACTCTTCGCGATAACTATAATGGGATGCTCCTTAGTTCCTTTTGAAGATTCTTTGTGATGACCTTACTGAACCTTCCACGATAACCTTCATTTGGATGTTAGTTTGGGTAGCTTTGTTTGCATGCGATGGTTTGATTTCCTTGATTAATGATTGTTTCAAGATCTATCACGATGGCTCTATTATTTCATGCTTAAAGTTATCATATAGAAGCTTCTTCCATATTGCTCTATAAACTACTTACGATAGCTTATATGGGATTATTCACGATAGCCTCTTGGAACTCTTCTAGCTCCGCTTTGGTACTTAGCACGTGATGACCTCTATAAGTTGTCTCGCGATGAATCCATTTATTCATGATAATTCTATGTACGATGAAGGCTTTATTACGTGCGATGGCATCAATTATACACGATGGCGTAAATTAGGCACGATGGCTTCCATTTACCTATGAAGGCCCTAAATAGGACATGATGACCTCCAATTGTAGACGATGGCTTCATATCTTTTAATAAATTCTTGGATTTTTGGGTGTAACAATTATCCCCCTCCTTGTATAAGAAGTTTCTTATGCTTTAGCTTAAGTGAACTTCTACCCTTACATTATTCCTTTTTCCTCTCACTTTGTTATTCCTTAGGTGTTATATCTCCCAATATTAGTTATTTGTGCTACTTGCTATAACTTTTATTCTTTGACATTATGACTTTTAGTAAAAGTTTCTCCAAAATGCATAGGTTTTGTAAACATCAAAAAGGAATTTTTCATAAATTTACTCAAAAACATCCATATAAAAAAGAATTTTCATAACCTCATTTGGAAACCACTTGATGTGAAAATCAATATTATACTTGCTAAAGTATGATTTTTCAAAGAATGAATTTTTTGGAAGTAAGGAAATCTACTTGAAACCTTTTGAGAGTAGTTTAATTGATGTTGCAATAAGACAGAAAATTTTGAAGTTTTGGAAAGATATATTTTGTCTTTTGCCTATTCTAAGTTTGATTGTTCATAGAATCAGGAATTCAGCCGATTGTCCTTCTTTGGTTGGTTGTTTCCATTGACTTTGCTTGATCATTAAATTTTCCATTAAAGGCCCTTCGTTCATCGTCCTTGGATGGGTGCTTTGACCAGGCCTGGTGGCGGGATCAAAGGCTTAATTAACCATCACTCATTAGATGGTTGCTTTGGCTAAGCCCGAAGGTAGAACCAAAGGTTACTCGTCTATCTCCCTTGGATGGGTGCTTTGAGCTGGCCTGACGGTTGGATTAAAGGCTTAATTAACCATCACTCTTTGGATGGTTGCTTTGGCTAGGACTGAAGACGGTTCCAAAGGCTTTTCATCCATCTTACTTGGATGGGTGCTTTGACTAGGCCCGACGATGAGATCAACGGCATGATCGACCATTACTATTTGGATGGTTGTTTGGCCAGGCCCGAAGGTAGGACCAAAGGCTTTTTCTCTATTTGCCTTGGAAGGGTGCTTTGACTAGCCCCAGTGGTGGGATTAAAGGCTTGAATGACCATCACTCTTTGGATGTTGCTTTGGTAAGGCTTGACGGTAGGACCAAAGGGTTTTCGTCCGTCTCTCTTGGATGGGTTCTTTTACCAGGCCCACTGGCAGGATCGAAGGCTTAATTGACCATCACTCCTTGGATGGTTACTTTGGCCAGGCCCAAAGGCAAGAGCAAAGGCTTTTTGTCCTCTTCTAAATGTGAATGATACCCTTTTTCAATGAATCTTACCAACCTCGTCAGGTTAGAAGTTAAGTTTGAATGCTTGCATTTCCCTTTCGAGGGCAATTACTTAGATGAGATCCTTGTTTCATTCAATAAGTCATTCTGGGTAAATTGCTTTATTCATTCAATGTTGTGAAATATGGCCTCAAGTGTTTGACATTCCAAGTCCTCAATATCACATTTCCATCGATTCTACTTAATCAATATGTTCCTATTGGGATTACTTCGTGAATGACCAGCGGTCCTTCTCGGTTTGGTCTAAAGGGACCGTCTACGGAATCTTTTGTGTTCGTCATTATCTTCCCCAAGACTAAGTCTTCTTTCTAGAACGCCCTTACTTTAACTTTTGAATTATAATACTTTATGATTTTATGTTGATATTCCGTGGTTCAAACTGCAGAGTGGTCTATTAATTCATTAAGCAAGTGAAGCAGTTCCTCTTCCAATTCTTGATTTGTTTCATAAGTATAAGCAATTCTTCAACATGAGAGAACTTTGACTTCAATGGGTAGAACTGCCTAAAATCCGTAAGTTAAAGAGTATGGAGTGTGTATAGTAGTAGCCTGTATGGATATTCCATATGCCCATAAAAGAAGAGGAAGTTCATCTATCCAATTTCCTTTAGCTTTTCCCAGTTGTTCCTTTAAGATGTTCTTTATGGTTTTATTTGCTGCCTCTACTACCCCGTTGGCCCTTGGGTGAGCTACTCATGAATTTTTTTTGCAATTCCATTTGTTTCAGAGAAGCGAGTGAGTTCCTCGCTTTCGAATTGGATTCCTTTATCAAAGATGATCTTGTTTGGGAGTTTGAATCTTGTTACTATATTATTAATAAATTACTTTAGAACCATCTTGGTAGTTATGTTAGGTAGGGTTTAGCTTCTACCCATTTAGTAAAATAATCGGTTGGTACTACAACAAATTTTGCTCCTCCTCTTAAGACTAGAAGAGGTCCGATCAGGTCTATCCCTCATACATCAAAGGGTTATGGGCTAGAGACAGTGGTTAGGTTGCTAGGTGGAAGTCGTGGTATTTTAGAGAATCTTTGGCACTTGTCGCTCCCTTTGACATAATTTATGGCCTCTTCCGTCATTCAGGACCAGTGATATCCTTCTCTCATTAATATTTTTGCTAGTTTTATTCCATTGAAATGATTTCTACATAATCCTTTATATGCTTCCATTAGCAATCTCATGTTCATTACATGCATAACACATCTTAAGTAAGGCGTCAAATACCTCTTGTTATAAAGTATTCCATAAATTATGGTATATGAGAGGGCTTGATACTTTAGTTTTTGTGCTTCTTTCTTTTCCTTTGGTAAGATTCCTTTTTCAATGTAATCGGTCAAGGGGTCGTCCATTTGTTAACATATGGGTCTTTACGAGGGTATACCTTTTTCGGACTTTCATCATCATTATCTTCTCAAGATTTGTTCTCATTGTCCTATCATTGGTGAGCCTGGGATTTAGTTAGAACCAAAGCTTCTTTGCTTAACTTCTCTTTCTCTTCTTCAATACTTGTGTTTTATTGAAATCCAAGTGGTATGATTTTGACTTCCAGCGCTCCTCCTGAGCTAGCCAGTTATGCTAATGAATCTACTTGCACATTCTTTTCTCTTGGTATATGTTGTATAAAGAAATTCTCGAAGTGGGCTAAAATTCATGGATTCTTTTAACGTATTAAGCTAGTAAAGCATCTTTAGTTCGGAATGTCTTATTCAGTTGGTCTACCATTCATTGTGAATCAATAAATATTTCGATTTTAGGAACTTTGAGCTGTTGTGCTAAGGTTAACCCTTTGATCATAGACTCATATTCTTCCCTATTTTTGATTGTTGGAAAGCCTAATTTTGTAGCATAGTGAAGTCTATGCTCATCAGGGGTAATTACAACATATCCTGCACCTTTCTCATTTGATGCTTTATCTATGTATAACTTCCATTTTGGTTCGAGTTTCCTTTCTTTCTCTAATTGTTTCTCAATGAATCTTGTGCATTTATGATAAAGTCTACCACAACTTGTCCTTTAATTGAAGTCCTGGGTAGGTATTCAATATCATACTGGCTCAAGTTTGTTCCTTATTTTATTAGACTTCCCGATACTGTGGGTTTACTCCAAATTTTCCTTAGTGGATAATTGGTCAGGAATTTGATTGGATGAGCTTGGAAATAAGAACTTAGCTTCCATGTTGTCAGCAATAAGCAATATGCTAACTTTTCTATTAGCGGGTACCTATTTTCAGCATCTTTTAGCCTCTTACTCCTGTAGTAAACTAGGAATTAGATTCCATTTTCCTCCCTTACTAAAACCGAGGCAATGGCATGTTCTAATACGGCCTTACGTAGAAATAAGTATCCTCCTTCTACTGGCCTCGAGAGTATCGGTGGTGATACTAGATGATTTTTCAATTTCTGAAAAGCCTTTTGACATTCCTCTGTCAATTTGAAGGTTTACTTTTTCTTAATCCTATCGAAAAAAGGGATGCACCTATCCATTGATTTGGATATGAATCGATTAAGAGCTGCGAATCGTCCATTCAATCCCATCGCTTCTTTGTGCGTTTTAGGTGGCACCATATTTCTAATGGCTTTTATCTGATTGGGGTTGGTTTCAATTCCTTTGGAACTTACAATATATGCTAAGAATTTTTTAGGTTAGATTCCAAAGGAGCACTTTTGCGGATTTTATTTCATCTTATACTTTCTTAATTCTCCAAACATCTCGCTTAAATCTTCTATATGATCTTCCTCTTTTTTTGATTCACTAACTTATCATCAACATATACTTCCATTTTTCTTCTTATTTGATTTCTGAACATCCTATTCACAAGTCATTGATATGTTGCCCTGCGTTTTTCAACCCGAATGACATTACTTCATAATAGTATATTCCCTAATCCATGACAAAGCTCGTGTGTTCCTCATCGGGTTTAAACATCGAAATCTGATTACATCCTGAGTAATCATCCATGAAAGACAGCAATTTGTGACCATTGGTTATGTCATCTAATTGATTGATTCTGGGCAGCAGATAACAATCTTTCGGACATGCTTTTTTGAGATACGTATAATCGAGACATGTCCTTCATTTTCCATTGGATTTCTTTACTAATACTGGATTTTCCAACCATTTCAGGTAAAATACCTCTCTTATGAATCCATTCTCTAATAAGCTTTTCACTTCTTCCTTCAATGCTATGGTGCAAGTTTTATCAAACAACCTTTTCTTTTGTCGTACGGGGACAAACTTTGGATCGACATTGACTGCGTGACACATTATGGACGGACGATCCCTGGGTCCACACATATACATCTATTCTTAACTATAAAAATGAGATCAACCTTTCTTTAGTTTCTTTGTTCATCCCATTACCAATTTTCATGGTTTTAGTTAAGTCTTGAGAATCTAATTTGACTTCTTCCAAGCTTTACATTGATTACGCGGTTTCTCTCTAAACCCTTGAATCTATGTCCGAGGTTATTTCCGCTATAACCTCACTTTCATCATAGTTAACTTGCTTTAGTTCAACATACTTCCTTTTTATTTTATGAATCGGACTTCCTTACTGATTGTTGATTTTCCATTAGAGAAAAACCTATGTTATTTGCAAGGGTTTCTAGTTTTGATCACATTTATGTGATATTGGCCTCTAGTCAGAACTTGTCATTTTATTAAATTGCCCAAGTGTGGCAAAATACACTTCATAAGAATTAAACTACTCTCCACAAATAGTTCCCCATCCCATTTTTGTAGAGAAACTTAACCAATAGATGTTTCAATGATATGAAAGCATCAATCTTATCAAGAAGTGGTATTCCAAAGAAAGCAATTGCAGTAGGAAGGCTGGTCCATGATCATAAACAATGTCTCAAACATCCTTGAATATGAAGGATTGCTATTTATACTAACAATTTAATCTGGCCTACTGGAATAGAGCCCTTGTTATTGAATCCAAGGATCGGCTCCAAGCTTGGTTGAAGCTTTTCCTTCGAAATTCCCATTTGCTCGAAATCACATTTAAAGATGACATTCACTACGCTGCCTGTGTCTATTAGAATTTTGGATACAAGTGAAAGTACTGTTTGAGTAGGTATCATTAGAGGATCATTGTGGGGATTTCAAATTCCTTTCAGCTCTTGAGATGTAATCACCAAATCCAGCATTTTGATCGCACTTTTGAAAGATGTCAATGGAGGATCATTGCTTATTAAGTAGATACCCTATTTCGCCTCTCTTACATACCTACTTCTAGATCCCTCGATCAAATATGCTATGTGTAGTCCTCCATGGATCACATCAATATGCTCCACTGGATGTAGTAATCCTGTGGAAGCTCCCTTTCTATAATGTTGGTATAGTTGATGGGTGGCCTCTCATTATGAATGGGCTATTGTTCGACCTTCACAAATTCCTTGGGAACCCCCTTTCTAATCATGTTCTGAATAATTCCTACCAGGACTCGACATCCATCTATCTTATGGCTGTTTACTTTACGATAGGAACAATAATCTCCTCCTTTGTTCGGCTCTGGGTTCATTTTTACTTTGAACAAAATTGGGTAGTTAAGTTCGTCTTTTGTGAGAACATATATATAGGAGATAGGCAAGTTCAGTTCAACACCACTAGCTGTAGAAAATTTTCACATCCCCCTTTTTTGTTCGAGACTGAAAAGTTCATATTCTCCCCTTGGCATTTCCTATTATGAAATATTGCATTCATTCACACAAACTTGTAAACTTGAAAGTGTAAATTGTGCAAGTCTCTACATCCATAAATGTAAAGTTCTTTCCTAAATGGTGTATTTTACATCAAACTAGATTTGACCGCCATTAATTTCTCTTTATCACTTATTCTTTTTTTCTTTACTGGCCTCTACATTAAATCGCATCAGATAGTCCCTTAGCAATTTACCTTGTTTTTGTTTGATGTTAGGTAATATACTAGCATCAATCGTGGGTTCTTTCGAAGTACAGAATTGGACTGAAAACTCATATGAAAATTGTTCCCATGAATAAATTGTACTTTTCTCTATAGCGTCGGTACCACTTGGCTACCGCTCTAAACAATGTAGATGGAAATAGTCTGCAATGCACTACGTCTAGGGCACTATACAAATCCATTTGACTTTCGAATGTCATTAAATTGTCGTTTGGATTGGTGGTACCATCATATTTAATAGATGGGAATTTAATGTAAGAAGGCAATGGTACATATATAATTCTTTCAATGAATGGTGCTACCCTAAAATTATTATTGACTTTAAGGTCCATTGTTCCTTTTCATTTCAATTCAATCGTGTTTTTAGCCATCTTGTTTACTAAATCCCTAAAATAAGCTTCTTCATCCTCGTAATTCTCCCACTTTGGCTTATAATGCTTTTGCAAAACAAAACTTAAAGATTGTGATCCTGAGCTTTTAGTCGGTTTTTGGGTTGGGAGACATTCTTCCTTCTTTTGTGGTCCTAAATTGCTCTTTTCCAACGTTCATACTTCTTAGATTCGACTCTATTGCTTTTTTGGGTGAAGACTCATCTTTCTCCCCCTTTGTCTCTTTTACTCTTTTTGATGAAGATTTTTGTGAAACCAATGCTTCAATAAGCTCATGCATAACTTCTAATCTTCTCTTTATAATTTGAAGCTCATCCTTCTCTTTCGGCATCCCCTTAGGCATAGACAGTTGGCCTGTTTCTGAATTTTCCATGTCAAAGCGAGGGGTCACATTGTCTTCGAGATGAACATGGTGTACCACTTCTTCTTGTGGTTGGACTCCAACTTTCTTGTTTGACTTTCCTATTATATAAGTGTTATTATTGATTGTTTCACAAGGCCCTGAGTTCAACTCTCAATGAAAGCACCACTTAATGTTAGTACTAAAATTAGGTCAAGATAAATCAAAATATTTGAGTAGGGATGTACACTAAGTCAAATATGTTGATCAAAACTTGATGAGTGATAGCTTTGCATTCTTGAATTATAATTATGCAATTTGTTTATTATCCAAGTTGTTTTATACAAAATTACAAATCATTAATGGCATGGTCGGCCGTTAAAGCTCTCTACTTAAGCTTTTCTTATACAAGGTTAAAAATGAAAATTAAGAAGAAGATGGATTTGGAAAATTCATTCCTTTTTTAGAGGTACCCAAGTATTTATAGATGACCTTAGCTATTGGATTAGTTCAATGTCTTCTAGAATGAGTAAACGGTTGAAGTTGATTTTCATAAGATGGAACAGGCATTCACATGGAAAATTGATATGCGATGGCTCCAAGAAACATCCGCGATAGATTCCTTTTCTTGTTTCAACTTGCAAATTTACCTCCCGATGACTCATATGTACCACAAAGGCTTCACTTCGTTAATTCGTGAGGGTTCCATAATGATTGATTTAGTAACTCATCACGATGACCCTATAATCATCCTACAATAGCTCCTTGGTTATTACACACGATGACTTTAAGTTTTAACAAATCAATGATTTTTACGATGATCTTATTACTTTATTTTATGGTAACTCCATGCAACTCTTTGTGATGTCTCTACCATATTGTTTCACAATGGTTTTAATGTGTCGTTTTCCCGCGATATCCTTTGGAGTTATCACAAAGGTTCTATTATGTTTTTCTCGATTACTACTCTATAACTTCATTAAGTTGGTGTGTAATAGCTTCCTCAAATTTTACTTGCGATGACTCTACACATTGGCTTTGATCCACCATTTGAGGATGGCTCATACTTGCTTTATTGAACTTCTCGTGATGACTTTTGTTTACCATTTGAAGATTGTCGGCGATAGCTAGATTTAACTTCTCTCAATAGCTTTATAAGACCTACCATGATAATTATAGGATTTATCTTGATTTGGCCCTACAAACTCTTTATGATGATTTGTGGGGGACTCTTCGCAACAACTATAAAGTAAAGCTCCCTAGTGTCATTTGGAGATTATTCGCTATGGATTTACCAAATATTTTATGATAACCTTCATTTGGATGTTAGTTTGGGTCGCTTTGTTTGCATGCAATGGTTTGATTGCCTTGATTAATGATTGTTTCATGATCTATCACGATGGCTTTATTTTTTCATGCTTAAAGTTATCACATAGAAGCTTCTTGCAGAGTTCTCTATATACTCCGCATGATAGCTTATATAGGATTCTTCATAATAGCTTCTTGGAACTCTTCTCGATAGCTCTACTTTGATATTTGAGAATAGCATGCGATGGCTTCTATAAGTTACCTCACGATGACTCCATTTATTCATGATAATTCTATATATGTATGAAAGCTATATTATGTGCAATGGCTTCAATTATACACGATGTCTTAGATTAGGCATGATAGCTTTCGTTTACATCTGAAGGCTTAAATAGGACCAGAAGACCTCCTATTACACACAATGACGTCTTGCCCATTAATCCACTCTTAGAATTTTGGGTGTAACAATAACCAAAGTGACAAATCTATCATCACAATATCAATAATAATTCACATATGCAATCATATAAACAGTTCAATAAAAATGCGTCTTGCTTAAGTCACCAATCTAACAATTATATCTTCTATGGATTATTTTATATACGTCTCACACTTATTTTATAAAATAATGCATTTGCCTATCGATTATACTATAACTTATTTTTACTTAATTCCTCTATTTAAATTAAGTTTAGCTATCAGTAAGGCCTTAAAATATTATATAGCTTATGCATATAATTTACACACACATATATATATCTCAAACCATTTCCTAAGGTCTAAAGTTAATAAATCACGTTATTATAATATTTGGGACCTTATAGCCTTAATTAAGCCCTATTCAATAATACAATACTTTGTAAAATTTAATCAAACCACCTTTATAGAAATTCGCTAGTTAGTTAATTATTGATTTACACTATAATTAACCTATTTCAAGGCCAGATAAACTTCAAATCCATTTTAAGATAAGTTTAAACTGCCTAAATCATTATTTTAGCCTTACCACCTATTTAAAAGATCATACTTCTAATTTTTGATTAGTAATAAAATATATAATAATATTTATATCACTAGTATAACTATAAATTAGAGTTTTAATAAATTTATAACCGTGTTATAAATTAATATAAGCTCTATCCAACTCCATTCAACATGAATAGAATACAATATTTATATACAGGAGATCTCAATCAATTATCCTGAATATCGGTAATAAAATATATAATAATATTTCTATCACTAATCTAACTACAAATTAGAGTTTAATTAATTTGTAACCATGTTATAAATTAATATCAACTCCATCTAACACTATTCAATATGAATAGGACACAAATCTTTATATACAGAATCTTAATCAATTATTATGAATATCCACTCAAACCAATCCAATCTAATGGGGAAATAATTACTTATATATATTATTCTACCTCTCCTACGTAATATTTTTCAACGTACATATAACTACAAGAATTTATATTGAAATATATATCCATAGTTGTAATTCCACTCACCTAAGCTGTAATTTCTCAAATATTTGAATCCCATCTGAACCCAAACTATGTAGTGGATAATTTCAATACGAGTGCAACGATGAAGACCGCGTCTCGATTAGACCTTATATGCAATAAATATGAATTATATATGAAACAAGATTAATTAAAATAATTAACTTACTTAATTACTCAACTAGTTACCTCCCCCTAATCCTTCTTCCTCAAATTGAATGTGCATAACATATGCACGCATAACCCACAAGTCGTCACTTCTCTCTATGATTTCTCCCTCAACACTCAACAAATCAGTGCATAGACAATTCCATAGCGCTCCACTTCGCGTGCTCTCCCCGACGCACCCCTCTAACCGAAATCTGGCTCTCCCTATCATTCACAACCTGGCACTCCCTCACACGAACAAGCAAAGTCGTGATTTGCTAGTGGTGACCACTACAAAAACCGTCCACCAACTCATTTCCACATGAGAAGCTCAATGCCATATTCCATTTCACCCAATGCCTCCCCAAACCGTGCAAAATCAAACCTTAGCAGACAGGTATGAAAGCTGACCATGGCCAATCTATGCCGCACCTACCAATGACACCAAAGATTTGCTTCCCATCTCGCTACGAGTTCAATGGATCCATTTCCGTCCTCTTTCATGGTCCGAAGCTCTCGATTTAATTTGATGAGGAGGAGCTACTAATTTGTTTACTAAACGAGGAAGGGAAAAATGATAGAGTAAAGTAGTTATTTTAAGGGGAAGGGTATATATAATAATATATATTATTGATTTTTTAAATATACATTTTGAGCTCGTACGACCACACAACACAACGGATCGCCATGAAACTCGTCGCCCCACATCATCTCATTTTTTCAGTCCTAATGGTATAAATTCTGTCACTAAACCAAGACAGTGCTACATGATGATAATTACATGCGTTTCGAGGTCGTTTTGACCGTTGGATTGGTCAATTCCAAAAATTCCTCAACTGTACATTTCATGACGAAGTCCTCATTATAGAATCACAAGCCATCAGTCGAGATCCCACTAGACTCGACTAAGCATGAATTTTTACAAAATACGTATAACAATACATAAATCGTAAAAATACTATGACTCCAAATATAGCAATATTTATTCTCATTTTGATTCGCAACGTCGATCCGAACTCAATGGAAATAGTCTCGAATTCTAATTCGACCGTATGCAAAAAGTCAAAATTTGGACCTTCATTTAATTGATGATTCAATATTTAAATTAATTATTTAAATATCTAATCGTTAAAAATGTGGGTTGTTATAGTCTTCAACCTAGGAATACCTATAGTTATTCATGACAACTTTAACATTCAAGTTCAAAAATTGCCTCCTCTACACTATACTCCTTTTAGCCGCCTTTGTGTCATCGTTCGCCTTTAATCCTCTAGTACGCTTTTTGTTACGGTATTATGCATTTACTACTTAGCTTTCTTACATGTTTAAATTTTAGTTTAGAACTCTTGTTTCAACACAAGTTAGGAACTTCCTTCTGCACATTTAACACTTGCTTTACAAGTGCCATCTTTTAATTCATTTAACTTAGTCATTTCCGGCCGTTGATAAGTACTATATTGACATATTCACTATAGAAAGATGATCCGGCCTATTGACCCAATATTAATTGCTTAATTTAATTAAATTACCTTCTGATCTCAACTAATTTCCATCTGGTTCACTAATAAAACCCTTTGGCTAAGCATATTTTCTTTTAGTAATTACATAGTTTATTTCCAGAAATCTGCCATTAAATTAATCGTGTTTTGTTTCCTTATAAATAACCTTTTTCCTAACATACGATTCTTTATTAATTCATAAAAGTTTATTCACTGAAGGATAAATTCTATTAATCAAAACTGTTCTCTGTAATGATGTTCTTAACCTCATACTAAATCCTATATCACTTAAACTAGCAAAATCAAAGGAATGGCTAAAATACCATTCGGCCGTGAGGAATTCATAGAGAGAAAAAAGATTAAAGGAATATATTACTCATCTAAGCTTTTGATTTTCATTGATTTAGAAGCTTTATGTTTTCATTTTGTTTGATCTCCTTTTTTCTTTCTTTTCTCATATTAATTGCAGCCGACCGGTGTTCTTTTTAATTTAATTTGAAAAGAATGAAAAGTGAGGTAGAGGACATGTTAAAGCATTTATATAATAAATATTTTGGGCTTTCTTACCTAGTATATTTCTTTCTTTCCTTCCTACAAATCCTCTATTTTTAAATTTCAAATATAAATTAGTTACCCCGTTATGGCCGCATTTAATTATTATGTTATATTTCCAAATTTGGTTTTTCTTGTATCACTTGATTCACGCATACATAATAAGTAAATAAACATCACATGAATATTTACTATATTTCATCTACCCTCATAATTAATTTCTTATTTATTTATTTATTTATTTATAGGGTGTTAAAACCCTACCACCTTATAGAAATTTCACCCTCGAAATTTAAATAAAGCATGATAGTGACTCCCAAGCTTTCCAATGCCAATAAAACATACATACACACAAGTTCCTCATACATGCATCCCAAACAAAAATGTACTCATGTAGCTACTATTACATAAAAAATTCAACCATAATATTGCATACATATATATGGTCTACAACAAAATTTAGCAAACATATATGCTAGTCTATGCAAACATCTCGAGATAAGTCCACTTGACCTTATCCTTTGTCCCCTATGTACAATCATCTTGGTCATCGCTCCATTGGACACAAACAAGCTTCATTTCTTTATTCCAAAGTTTCTTTATGTCTCGGTCTACAATCTGAATAGGCATTCCAACATAAGTCATATTTTGTTCGATAATCAAATCTTCCATTACTCTTGGAACAACTACATCCTTAGGGTCTTAGACACACTTCCGTAGATGTGATAGATGAACCACGGTATGGACCACAACAAAAGAAATCAGTGATTCAACTTTATAAACCACTTTGTCGACCCTTTCTAGTATTGGAAATGGGCTATATATCTCGATGCCAACTTTTCGGGCATTCCAGACCTTATAGTGCATCTCATTGGTAAAACATTAACAAACACATGGTCTATTGGATCAAATTCTAAATTTTCCATCTCCACCAGTGTAGCACTTCTACCTCAATTGAGCATACTTCATCCTTCACTGGATTAACTCAACCTTCTCTGATGCTTCTCTTGCAAGATCTGGCTTAGCACCAATCTATCTCCAGCCTCACACCAACTCACTATCGACTTACACTTCCTATCATATGGGGTTATCTCAATACTAGACTATTAACTATTGTTATATGAAAATTATACCAAGTGTAGGTGATCGTATTCACTGAAATCTAACACACATGCTCTCAACAAATCCTTAAGTACTTGGTTGACCCTCTCGGTCTAGCCATTTGTCCGTGGATGGTAAGCAGTGCTCATATATAATTATGAAACCAAAGCACTCTATAGGCTTTGCCAAAACTCATTGGCAAACCATGAGTCTTGGTCACTTATTGTAGTACTTGGAATTCCATGAAGTCACACTATAGTCTTAACATACATCTCGGCTAATTTGGATGTCATTCTTAACGAGTTTTCCAAAATAAAATGGATGCTCTTAGTCAATCTATGAACTATGATACATATGTTTTCGTTCCTGTTCTTAGTCTGTGGCAAACCATTAAAAAAGTCCACCGAAATTAAACCCACTTCCATACTAGAACTTCCAAAAGCTGTAGAAGACCACTTGTTTTTTGGTGTTTTGCCTTAACATTTTTGGCATGTGAAACATTGCTTCACACATTCCCCAACATCCTTCTCATCCCTTTCCAATAGAAGCTCCGCTTCATATCTTGGTACATCCTTGTGCATTATGAATGAATTTCAAATTTCAAATTATGGCATTCATCAAAAACTAGCTTCTGAAGGTCTCCGATATACGGAACATACAACATAGGCAGCCTTTCTTATTAATGCCAAAGTCCTTCAATCCTTTAGTCTTGGCATCGGTCTTTAAACCATGGACCCTTTTGGCACTTAATGGATCTTCCTTCTGCTTCTCATTTATCCTTAATATAAGAAATGGATGAAATTCTAAGAAAGGTAACATCCTAGAGTTTCGGCTTAGATCAACATTCGACTGAAGCTGCACATTACATGAAGCTAACGTGTTTGAAAAATTCCACTCCTCGATCATAGCAAAAATGCAATTTTTTTGCTTTTGGCTCAAGACATATGTGACCTTGTTCCCTTTCCCTAGGGAATACTCTATCCCAAAAACATATGTTTCCAACAACACTAACCATCCTTTTTGTCTCATGTTCAACTCCTTCTGAGAGAACAACTATCTTAAAGACTTATGGTCTGTAAATAACTCAAAATTTTCTCCTAAACGGTAATGCCTCCAAATCTTCAGCATAAAGATAACCATCTTTAATTCTAAGTCATGAGTTGGATACCAAACTTCATTGGGTCTTAAATTTCTAGACGTATAAGCTATAACCATGCCCTTCTACAATAAAGTAACTTCAAATCCTAAAACTGAATCATGGTGCACACTACCATGTCCTCATACCCTTCCGGCATAACTGAAACCGTAACTTCTTTCAACTAAAGTTTCAATTATTAGAATTCAGCTTCATACTTGCTCATCTAAATATATCTTTCATTCTTTCATGAAGTCTAGTCAATGATGCTGCTATCGTTGAGAAATCCTTGATGAATCGCTGATAGTACCCCTCCAACTCCAAGAAACTACATAACTTAGTAACTATTTCTAGTCTCTTCCAATCATTCATAGCTTTGGCTTTTAATGGATATACGACCAAACCATCCCTCAACACCATATGTCCTAAGAAGTTAACTTTCGATTTCTAAAAACAACACTTGGAAAGCTTAGCCTTCAACTTGTGCTGCCTCAAGGGCTTCAGTACCAATCTAAGATAAATTTTGTAATGATCTGTATTTTACCTATCGGAGAATCATAAAATATTTTTATTTTATGCATGTGAGGTTGTGTGACTCTGAAATTTTTGGATAATGACTCTTAGGGACAATTTCCACATATATGATATTTATCAAATTTTTATGTGACCATTTTAACCTTAAATTCTTGTATGGACTATAACTTTGATAGGAGCCAAATTAGGTTCTCAAATCACTTTTGTTGCTTTAGAATGATGGTTTTCCACTTTGTAAAGTAGTCAAAATAAAAACCGGACTTACCGTTTGAAAGTTATAGTTGTTTCAAGTTTTAGCTACTGCTGGCCTACATTAGTGAGTAATTAACTAAGCCAATACTTAGACCTACTAACTCATAAAAAATATGCTAAGATAGGCTGTTGAGATAGATCTATGTCATTTTCATTTTCTTTAAAATAGTTAAAAGCCTCCATTAGTAATAATCTCTTCAAAAATCATCTCTTTTCCTTACTAATATTAGCTTAAATCATAATTAGAGGGGTAATTATCATGGAGGAACTTGATATTATCATTTTAGATGATTGCACTCCTTTCATTTGCTGCTCACCTAAGATCTAAGAGGTAAAATATATATTTTGGGTATTTAGTGAGTGATTCTTTACCTCTCTCTATACTACGCATGTTTATATAGTTAAAATGAAGTTTTTAATATGATTTTGATCCAAAAAAGGTTTCTAACTTTAATCACACTTTTATACATGTTTTTGGCTAAAATTTAATCAATTTAAAATGGTTTTTAAATGTTTTTGCAACCCCTTCTGTTTATATTTATATGCTAGTGTAAAAGTTAGATTTAGATTAGGATTTGATTAATAATCATGTTCTTATGGATTGCATGTATGAATGGATGTATATGTATGATATTCCATGTTTGTATGTTGTGCTTTGATATAGGTTGCTAGTGCTTTTAGGTAGTTAGGAAAGAGGTTAGCGAATTTGGAAAATCGAAGGCAAAGATGGTCGGAATGGGATAAAACTTGAATAAGGAGCTCTCGAGGATGGGAGGAGTCCAATATTCATGTCACATTAAAATTGGAGCTAAGTATAGGAGTAAATATCGAGAGTTTTTTGTTCGGTACCGCGAGATTTTAGATGATTGGAAATGACTCATTAGGATGGTGCTTCATGGTTGGACTAAGGGTGATGAGTAAAAGCTAAGTGCTAGAGTTTGGGTAAGTGTTAGATTTAGCATCGAGAGCTTTGGGAGTTGGTATCGAGGGCTTTCTTGAAGAGTGGCTGGGGTCCAAGCACCTAGAAGATGGAGACATAAAAGAGAGGGAAAGAACTTAGCCAAAAATTAGCTAAGAGGTTTGGTCGGTACCGAGAGGTTGGTTTTTATTGGAATCGAGGTGAAGCTTCTAGAAGGGGAAACTTAGGCTCTATAGGTCATGTTGAAGGTCTTTGTTTGCTCAGTTGGGCTGTGATAGTAATAAAGTAGCATGATGATAACTTTGGGACTTTGATGCCGGTAACTCATGGTAAATGGTGTTAGGTTTCGATGATGGCGACTCTATGATGAAAGGAGTAATGAAGATGTTATCCACAAAGAGCGGGTTTTAGGAAGGTGACCCATGGATAGGACGCATGCTAAGGGATCACTGATACTCAAAGCATTTTTTGATGTACTCAAAAGCAGGGTTATTGTGAGGATGCTCATGGGTACTTTGTTTGGCTGTCCTGGATCGGTTGTTTGGATCTGTATACCCTGGACAGGTGGAATGGGTCAAGTATTAGGTATGGGGCTAAAGATGAGTACACTGAAAAATTGGATTTCCATTAGTCTGTGGCAGGGAAAGACCATAAGAGTTATCATATATCTAGAGCACATTGAGTTATAGTGAGGATTGTTTGATGAATGATGCAATTGCTTTGATTGTTTTCTTCTATAGTCTATTATTCTAGGGATGTCACTGGAGATAGGTATTGGGGGTAGGGATACCTGGTCATCCGTCATCATACTTAGTTTGAAGTATACCTTTATGATATTCGTAGAGTAGCATATTATGTTCATTATGTTCTAACTCTTTGGTTGTAGGGACAGATCAGGTATGATTTATATACCCCTGTTCCTTACTATATCGACTAGTATAATATGCTCATACCAGATTGTTCTCTAATTGGGATTTTATGCTTTGCTTCTTATTATCCCGAGTACTCTTAAATCAAAAGACTAGATAGCAGGTCTTGGTATGCAAGTGCGGTGCGGAGGACGAGCAGGATGGAGCATCTCATATTATATAAGGATATTATGCTTATTCCACCATCCAACACTGTGGAGACTATACAGTCTTTACTTTACTATTATGAGACAGTTTAATTGAGTTGATTTCTATTTTGTATAAACTATATTACAATGTTGTATGACAATATGGATCTGTGCTCTGATATCTGGTTCACTTAGTTATTAGTGTCTCTCATGTTTTATATCTATGATGTATATTATATTTTATTCCATGCATTGTGAGATATATGATAGGTTTTGTGATGTCTTATTTCATTTACAACCCTTGATAATTGTCTTACATCGACCAGGTACATCAACAACACACTATATAGCGCACTTTATTAGCATATGCTACGCTATAGAACCTATTTCGATATCTTGACTTTAAAGCATATTATCATTACATCCAAAGCTCTTGCGGCACTAAAGTAACATGATGATGATAGTTCAAAATTATTGAGTCCAACGGACTTATGAAATTTATCCAATATAAGGCTCTATGGCACATTGAATCCACTCTTTACTCAAATTTATATATATCAATTTTCGAATCCTTTCGAAGGTTACTAGACCTTCGAAGGGGTTCACTTTGTAACCATTGAAACAAACACTTTAGGAGGACTTCCTTAAAATGCATTTGAATACTTTCGAATATATTTTGGCTTTCGAAGGAGATCACCCCATAGTTGTTGTATCGACACCTTCGAAGGGGTCCATTCAAAAGGGTTCTTGACCTCATTTTGATCCCTTTGAAAGGGTGGTAAATAGGACTACAACATTGAATTTCAATTCTGAAAATACAAACCCTTTCGAAGGGGTTCTTCCTCTAATTCACTTTCAATCCAATGCACCTTTGGATGTTGTTGACTATACCGTTGACAATTTTGGCACTAGAAGAAGGGCCTGAACCTCCAACCTCATTCTTTCCTTATATACTAATAATGGAAAACTTGATTTTTTATAGGAAAGTGAAATCAAAAAGACTCAACCTATTGGATGAAGAGCGGCGCACAAAACAGTTCTAGAGGAAAATATACGCCAACCTTCAACTTAGAAGGCGTTGTGTTTAGGCAACCATTAACTCCAGCACAACTTGATGACAATTCAGCTAAGATAAAACATTTAGAGTAACGGCTACTAGAAATGCAAGAACTCCTAGAAGTAGCCCTTACTCCGAAATCATCACAAACCGCTAAGCCAACAACAGGGGACGAAGTGGTCTCCCTAAGGAGGAATCTGAAGGCTCACACATTCAAAGACAAGAGTAAGATTGACTTAACATCATCAAAGAAGAAGGAAAGTACATAACTAAAGCTGATCACTAGGGTAGAATGCAAAACAAATCTTTGGAGCAATCTGGAAGCTCAACCTAAAAGGAATATAATCCAAATCGATAACACTATCATGATATTGAAGCATATTAGAAAGGTGTAGCAGAGAAAGCAGTTAAAGACATGCTGAATGCTAAAGGGAAAAGAACTGTAGATGAAAAAGTGAATGATAATGATCGAGTAGCTTAATGAAATCATGTCAACAACAATTCCATCTCATGTAAGTTCCAACTATGAAATACCGCAGCACTACTGATCCTGATGACCACCAATGGCTTTTGATAGCCAAATGGATCTTTATAATTCTTCGAGGGCAGTACGATGCAGATTATTCCTAGTAACACTTCAAGGGGATGTTGCGAAATGGTACTACCAATATCGGGATAAAACTATCTACTCATGGTAACAATTCTCATATTGATTCTATGCTCAGTTTTGCATATGCAAAGATCTAACAATTGACTACATCATTTTGGCGAACATCAAGCAAAGGCAAGGAGAATCATTAGGCGACTATCTCAAAAGGTTCGATGTAGCGGCATTAAAGGCCAAAGACATGAACAATAGAGATAAGCTAATCGCAGTGCATCGAGGATTGATAGAAAACATGCCGTTCTGGAAAGATCTCTTCGTTCATGGATGCAAAAATTTACAAGATTTTCACTTTCAGGCTGATAATTTCATTCGAATGGATTAATTATACTATGCTAAATGGAAAATTAACCCCAAGAAGGAAATTGGAAGATTGGGATTTGATCGTGGACACAAAAGGTCAAGGTGGAAAGACTCCAACACCAATTTAGTTGCTTTGAATAAACCTTTGTCTTATATCTACGCCACAACTAAAGAAAAGGTTAATTTCCCAACTTCATTCAAGGCCAAGAACTTCCCCGAGCAGAGAAAAGGGGATGATTATTGTGCTTATCATAAGACAAATGGACACAAGACAGATGGATGCCGAGTGCTAGCCGGAATTATTCAAAAGCTGATCCGTGAAGGACATCTGAAAGAGTTTGTCCAAGATAAACAGAAAGCACCACGAACTGACAACGGACCCCAAAATTCCCTAGTAATGCTATGAATGTTTTAGAGGATGAAGATCCACTGAATTTAAGTCTGCTTTTAAACAGGATTGATGTGATTCATAGGGGACTGCATTTAGCAGGAAATAGTAAAGGAGCTAAGAACAGATATATCAAGGAAACCAGGGAAGGAGTGTTCTTTGTACAGGAAGATCCCCTGTTCAAAAACCCACAACTTAATATACAAATGCTAAACCTTATCATCATCCTACAAGAGCTAAAGAAAGGAACCCATCATCCCCTAAGGACCCTTTATGATCACAGCTCAAATCGGGATTTACATGGTATCTAAGATTCCGGTAGATACCAGAAGCACAGTTAACATCATCTTCAAGCATGCTTTCGATCATATGGTCATTCCTAAGGATAAACTGGAGCCTACTCTTGAACCTATCTTTGGTTCAATAATAAGGAGTCGACACCAATAGTGCAAGTAAAGCTACTGGTATAGATGGGCCTATTCACCATGCTGTAGAAATTTTGAGACTTTCTTTGTGATCATCGATCAACCTTCATATTACAATGCATTCTTTGGTCGTCCTGTGCTGGATGAGGTGGATGCTTTTGTCTCACCAAAATACCCGATGGTAAATTTCTTGACTAAAAGGGGTTGGGTTACTATTTGGGGAGAACAATTTAGCTCGCTCGAAATGTATTTTGCAACTCTCGATCAATACAAAAGGGGTACTCTTCTTACTATGATTCTTCTACTATTTTTAGCATTTGGATGATGGATTTTTACATCCAACATTCAAAGCCAAAATAAGATCTAATAAAATGAATAAACATGTATTTGAAAGGTACATCTCACCTGAAGGGAAGAGGAAGAGGACCGATGCTAACTCTGTAGAAGAAGGCGAGATCATTACAGAATTGGATTGTAGAGGAGAAATGGAGAGGATAAAGCCTACAGAGGATCTTGAAGAAATATGTATAGATCCAACCAATTCAACCAGAATAGTTAAAGTGGGAAAAGAGTTAGAAAACAACATGAAAGTAGACTTGATTCAATTCCTTAAATCTAGCAAGGATGTATATGCATGGACCCATTCAAATATGGTCAGGATTGACCCATCAATTATGTGCCATACTAAACATTAACCTAAATGTAACTCTCGTCTAACAAAAGAAAAGGCAGTTTGACAAAGTTCGATCGGATGCCTTGTAAGAAGAGGTTAAAAGGCTACTTGAAAATGGATTCATTCGGGAAGTTTTTTATCCAAAATGGCTAGCGAACCTTGTGTTGGTAAAAAAAATTGAATGGAAAGTGGAGAATCTACGTCGATTACACTGATCATAACAAAGTATGCCCGAAAGACTGTTATCCGCTACCCAGGATTGACCAGTTAGTTGATATGACTAGTAGACACAAACTATTATCTCTCATGGATGCTTATTCAGGATATAATCAAATACCCGTGTTCAAGCTAGACGAAGAACATACAAGCTTCATTACTGATTGGGGAACTTTCTATTATAAAGCAATGCTTTTTGGACTAAAGAATGCAGGAGCTACTTATCAAAGATTAGTCAATTGAATGTTCAAGGAACAGATTGGTCAAAATATGGAAGTTTACGTGAATGATATGCGAGTAAAGTCCTATGAAGCTGAGATTCACCTTAAAGATCTTGAAGAAATGTTTGAAGTATTACGAAGGTATCAAATGAAACTAAATCCTCAGAAATGTTCTTTCGGGGTTCATTCTAAAAAGTTCTTAGGTTACGTTATTAGTGCACAAGGGATTGAAACTGGTGCTGACCAGATCGAAGCTATCAAAGATATGGCCGAGCCCAAAACAAGCAAAGTCGTAATGAATTTGAATGGTAGAATTGCAGCTTTGAGCAGATTCATCTCCAAGGAAACCGATAAATGCATTTCATTCTTCAATGTAATCAAGAAAAGGAAAATCTTTGAGTAGGTAGAAGACTATGAGAAAGCCTTCCAAGAATTAAAAAATCATTTGAAAAAGTCACCAATGTTATCCAGCCTCGAGAATGGAGAAAGCTTATACTTATATATGGCAGTCTCAGAACATGCTGTTAGTTCGGTTCTGATCAGAGAAGAAAATAAAACTCAGCTTCTCGTTTATTATGTGAGCAGATGATTGAAGGATGCCCAAGCTCAATACCCAATCATAGAAAGTTGGCCTATTGTTTAATACTTACAGCATGAAAACTCAATGCATACTTCCAAGCACATCCTATTAGAGTATTGACTAACTTTCAACTCAAGTAGGTTTTCAGTAAACTTGAGACTTCGGGTAGGCTAGTAAAATGGAGATATAAACTTATCCAATATGATATAGAATTTCAGCCACGGGCAGCAATCAAAGGGCAAGCATTAGCGTACTTTATCAATGAATGTACATGCTTTGTTAAAGAGCAGTCAGAGAAACAAAAGGATTAAAAGCCCATATGGAAACTATTTGTGGATGGGGCATCAAATGAGCAGGGAGCCGCAACAGGGTATGTCATAATCACACCAGATGGACACCGCCTACATTATGCAATGAAGCTAGGATTTCCTGCAACAAACAACGTAGCTAAATACGAATCGATGGTAGCTGGACCAACTCTAGCCTTACAACTCAAGCTCCCATGAATTCAAATCTTTAGCGACTCGCAATGGTAAATCAGATAAAGCAAATATATTAAACTAAAGACATTAGACTATCCCTATATGTTAAGAAGGTGCTAAAAATGCTTACCCCGTTTAAAGATTTTTCTGTACACCAAGTCCCAAGGGGAGATAATTCTCAAGCAGATTCATTAGTAAAATTGGCTAGTTCAAGAGGAGCTCCAGAAACCCATATCGTACAAGTAGGGTATCAAAATGCTCGAACTAGGGAAAGAACTATTGGTTTTAACTAGATCCCAATCCGTGACACCAGAAAGAGAAATTAATGAAGAAATTCCATGTGAAGATCCCATTCATTCAAGAACAAACAACTGCTATGAGAACACTTGGATGAGACCTATTGTAGAATATCTTACCAATGGAATACTATCATCTGACAAAACATAAGCTAGGAGAATCAGACGTCAAGCTCTAAACTTTACTATGATGAATGGAATTCTTTATAAGAAAGGATATGCTCATCCTTACTTAAGATGTATAAATCCTGAAGATGGGTTGAAATTACAACAAGAGGTACATGCAGGGTTTTGTGGAAACCATTCCAACGAGATAAAGTTGGCTAAGAAATTAATGAGACAAGGTTTTTATTAGCCCCAAATGAATACTCAAGCTATAGAGCACATGAAGAAGTGTGAAAGGTGTCGAAAATACTCAAAGATTTCCCATTTACCACCAAGCTAATTAGCCGTGATCTTCAGTTCATGGCCCTTTGATGTATGGGGAATTGATTTGATTGGACCATTTCCAATTTCTAAAGGAGGAGAAAAGTATAATCTAATTGTCATTGATTACTTTACCAAATGGGTAGAAGTAGAACCGCTTCCTCAAATCACTTCTAGGAAAGTACTTATATTTGTTATTAAGAACATCATCACTAGATTCGAGATCCCATACATGATTATATCTGACAATAGAATGCAATTTGAAAGTGAAGAGTTCTCTCGATTTTTCCATAAGAATGGGATCATCAAAAAAAATTCTTCTATAGCACATCCAAAGGCTAATGAATCCGTTGAAGCAGCCAACAAGACTATTAAGACCATTTTGAAAAAACGAGTGACTAAGGCTAAAGGAAATTTGATGGAAAATTTGCCACTTGTACCTTGGGCATATTGAACGTCCACCAAAACTACTACGGGTCATACCCCTTACACTCTAACATATGGGTGCGAAGTAATGTTACCAGTCAAAATTGAAATACCTTCACATCGAAGAATCGCATATGCATTCGATCCAAATCAAGAGTTGAAGAAAGAGTCATTGGATTTGATACATGAACTAAGAGATGAAGCAGCTATTCAAACTGCCGAATAGCAGAGAAGAATCTCAAAATACTACAACTCAAAATTGAAGACAAGATCATTTCAAGAGGGAGATCTAGTGCTCCAAAGAGTGATGACAAATACTAAAAATCCTACAGACGGACTGCTAGGACCAAACTGAGAAGGTCCTCTAATTGTATGCAAAGTAATTCCTCCAGAAGCTTACAAATTATGTTCACCAGATGGCAGTATGGTTCTTAGAACTTGGAACGCGCAACATTTGTGACCATATTTTCCAACATTGGATGAATAAAGCGCCTTTTCAAGAAAATCTACATGGTTGGGAGTAACATTCTCCTTAATCTTGGAAATTACCTTAAGCGATCATAAGCCTTTGTCTGTGCCAAGATGGCCAGGTCAAAGCGCCTCCTGGAGGAAGGTTAGAGTAATCTTTTATATGCGCCACGCTATGGCTAGGTTAAAGTATCTACAAGCCCTTGATCATGCCACACCATGGCAAGATCAAGGCGCCCCCTGGAGGGGGATGGAGTAAGCCCTTGAACGCGCCACGCTATGGCTAGTTCAAGGCACCGACCAGCCTTTAGTCCCGCCTATAAGGCTTGGTTGAAGCACCTTTTGGAGGGAGGATGGAGTAAGCCCTTAAGCCCACCATGCCATAGTCTAGTCAAGGCATCAGATAAGCTTTCAGTCCTGCCTATAAGCCTGGCTGGAGCGCCCCCTGGAGGGAGGTCGGGGAAGTCCTTTGGTCCTACTTACAGATAAGCTAACCAAGCACACCGAAAAACAATGGACTAAGATGTCCAAGCCCGAGAAGTGACACACAAAATATTAACAATATACGAAGCCTAAAGGGTGGCGCATATCGAAAGAATCAGGTACCTAGAACCAGAGAGGCGACACAAAGCAAAAGATTCGAATAATCAAAGCCCAAAGAATGGTGCAGAACAAAGGGATCAGATGAGAATTTCTGAACTTCCATTATTTGAATAATGATTTCTAAACTTTTCTTCTTATTACCAAGAACGGATTTCTAGTCTTATTTCTGGACGATAACTATCGGATTGCATTCATTATTAGATATGAATTTATGGCCTTTGGCTAATTTTCAGAAGTTGATTTCTGGACTTCACTTATTAATACCCGAATCTGGATTTTGGGTCTTTTACTATTAGTTTGTAGGCTTCACTCACTAATATCTGAATCTGGGTTTCGGGACTTCTGTTATTGATTTCAAGACCTCTGTTATGGACTTCTGGTCTTTTACTAATTTCCAAATAATAATTTCTAGATCTCTCTTATTAATACCCGAATCTGGACCTTGGGTCTTCTACTATTGACTTTTTGACTACACTTATTTACCCAAATCTTAGTTTTCGGTCTTCTATTATTTTCAAATAAGGGTTTCTGGACTCCTATTATTTGTTCCCAAATGAGGATTTCTTGTCTTCTATGACTTATTTCTAAATGATGATCTCTAGAATTTATTATTAAATGATTGTTCTTGGTCTTCTTATTTCCAAAAGAGAATTTCTAAACATATATTATTAATGCCATATTTGGATTTCTTGCCCTTTATTATTAATTTCATAATCAGATTTATGGTCTTCTATTAATATAACCAAAGTAAAATTCTTGTCTTCTCTCATCATTACCAAAGTTGAATCTCAGGACTTCTATTATTGTCAGATAAGAATTATTAGAATTTAATCGTTTCCAACTGTGGATTTCTCATCAATTATTATCTTCAGATGAGTATCTATTAATTTCCATTATTATCAGGAATTCTAACACTATCTCCAATAATATAGACAAACTATTGAAAATATTCTTGCATAAATTTCAAATTAATAATAAGAAATGAGTTTTAATTTATACTTAATAGGAACATAAGATTGGTAAGGACGACTATTGAGAATGAAACGATGCAAAAGGGAATTCTTGGATTTTTATCCTAAAGAACAAAAGCATCTTTCATATAAAGGGGACTAAATGTCAACCATAAAGTGCACTTAAGAATGTAGGTATGAAAGAAGGTTTCCAAGGGCATTAAAAGAAAAGTTCCCCAAATGTTAAAAGAAGGCTTGAGAAAGCATTATAGAGGTTTTGCAATATTTGAGGAAAAAATAGGGTGCTGCCATGGTTCAAAAGGGGAGTTTAGAAGGCATTAAAGTAAATTCCAAAAAGATTGGATTGGTGTTGTAAGTGTTGGTTGCTTCCATAGAAGATGAAAATAAGAAACTCTTCCAACATTATCCCTTCCATATAAATCTAGTCTTTCGAAACGATTGGTTCCACCACTATCTACCTTCCACGGAAGAAGACTCTACCAACATTTCCCATTCGAAAGCATGACTTTGCAAAGACTAGCCTTTCAGATCAGTTAAACCCTTCCGCAAGAATTAGAAAGGCTTCATATACGTAAATATTGCTTCTGCAAGTGTCAAAAGATGGGCTTCCGCATTAATCAAGGGGATTGCCTTCGAAAGCCACCTTCCGCAACCATCATCTATCCATCAAGAAGCCTCCACTATTATAAGTGACCTTTCGCAATGATCCTTCTTCCACCATAAGATCCTTTTAAGCCCATCCAAATGCACTTCCTCACTCATTCAAGTAACAACCTACCACGTTATCACCAGATCTTAACAATAATGAAGAGATCCAGGAAGCCTTCAACTATGTTACAACCCTTTCGAAACCAAGAAAATCCCCTTTCAATCATGATGAAAGCCTCCAATGACGCATATTGGCGGTATGAAAATCGATTCGATACCCAATAGCGGAAGGTAGATTCAAGTATTACGAAAGCTTAAACAAAGAAAGTAGAAGCACCTCGGCATCAATGATAGTGAAAGGTCGGTGAAGGGGCCCTTCGACGGCTTCGGAAGAATGGACATGGAAGGGTCTAACTCGCATATATAAATACAACCTTAGGGTTCCAAGTTCAGGACCGATTTTTTGATTCCTACATTTCTTTGTCAAATCAAATTCTTGTCACCCTAAATCAAATTGGGGACAGATTCTATTACTTGTAATCCATTTGTGAGAAATCAAAAAAGGATGCATGGACTTAATATTGATTTCGAACGTGAGAATGATCATTTCGACCATTAGCTTGACTAATGATCAATTTCACATGACACACACTCATATTCTTAACACTTTATTAGCATATGCCATGCTATAGAACCTATTTGGATATCTTGACTTTAAAGCATACTATCATTACGTCCAAAGCCATTGCGGCACTAAAGTAACGTGATGATTATAGTTCAACATTATTGAGTGGAACAGACTTATGATATTTATCCAAAATAGGGCTCTATGGCACATTGATTCCACTATTTACTCAAATTTATATATATCGAATTTCGAATCCTTCCAAAGGGTACTGGACCTTTGAAGGTGTTCACTTTGTAACCATCAAATCAAACCCTTTGGGAGGACTTCTTCGAAAGGCATTTGAATACTTTTGAATATATCTTTGCTTTCGAAGGAGATCACCCCATAGCTATTTTATCGACACCTTCGAATGCGTCCATTAGAATGGGTTCTTGACCTCATTTTGATCCTTTTGAAAGGAGTGGTAAATAGGACTGCAACATTGACTTTTTTTTCTGACAATACAAACCCTTTCGAAGAGGATCTTCTTCTGGTTCACTTTCTATCCAATGCACCTTTGGATGTTGATGATTATATCATTAACCGGTACACCATTAGGAATTATATCACAAATATTTCAAAGCTTAGAGTTCAAAATCAATGTCATCTTCTTCTTCTTAACTTTCTAAAGCAAATAGTTTGCAAACCATCTACAAATCACCTCAAACTTTGAGAAAAGCCTTGCCACCACATAACAGCACCTTCTTCCTAGTTAGATTGTGAAAATGTGAAGCCATTCCAACCATATCTCCTTGAGCTGTGAGTAATTATTGGGTTTGGGAGGGCTTGGAGAAAGGCAAAAGCAAGGAGCAAGGAAGGAAAGGTGGTAGCTAGCTTGGGTTTGTACTTGAGTGCTTAAGCTTGGCTATTTGATGCGTTTAAGGTGAGCTAACTCACCTCTTAGATAGATAATATAACTCATATTTGATTATGTTAATATTGTTTGAATTGACAATGACATATGTTGAAACAATGGTTGTAACTTTTTACTTTAAAAGTAAGTGACATATGTGATCCATGTACATGAACTTAAATAAACTTAGAATGGACTTGAATGCGCTGTACAACATATGACTCGACCTTGGAACAAGCATATAGGTAGTAGTCGAACATAGTTGGAATATGACTTGGATTTAGAAGTGCGCTTATTGCGGTATTCGCTATCGATGCAGTTCGGAATTGCCTTGTTTTTGGCAATTGTTATGGAACTTTGTAGAGACTTGCATAGAGATTTCTTGCCATATTTACAATTTTTTGTATATATGTTTATTTCTATCAAAATTTTTAATATTAAAAACTTAAGTAACATCTCCAAACGGCCAAAACATCACTAGTGCAAAACTGCCTGGTTTAACCTTGATTTTTGACTTCAATTGTTTCAAAAAGGTCTTTAAGTTTGAGCAGTTTGTTTCATTCTTTTTAAAATATTGCTTAACTCATATTAAATTATTTTAAAAGTAGTTTGAGATATTTTTGAATTTTTAAGAATTAGTTAAGAGTTTTTAAAGGAATTTTTAGAATAAAACATGTTCTTTTTCCAAGTTTTGTTATTTTTCAAACTTGTTATTTTTAAGTAATATTTTGGATAAATGTTTTAAAATCTATTATAAGTAATTCCAGGTATTTTGAATGTTTTCAAAAAGTGGATAGTAATTGAATGGATAAATAGATAATTGTTTAATTACTTATTAGAAAAGTAATTAACTATGCTTAACACTAATAAGCCAAAGAAGCAATCTTATCTATTTGTGAGAGTTAAGATTGATGTCGAGTAAGGATGGAGCAGTAGAGCTCTAACCTACTAGGTTTCCCTCTTAACCGAGGAATAGGTAAGCGGAAAATGTCAGAAACATGCTAATCGTACGTGTTCATTTCTTACTTGTTTATGGAAACCATTACTACTATACTTAACACTAAAAGATGATGAGGTAGACTTATCTATTTGTGAGATTAAAGAATGAAGTGTATAGGCAAGGCTTGGAGCAATAGTGCCCAAACTTACATGGCTTCGCTCTTGAGCGAGGAATAGTTAAGTTGGAATGTCGAAAACGAGTTAACCATCGAACTTCATGCTATCGAACTTGACCTAATATTTAACTTAGGAAGTAATCGAAAGGCTTCACGATTTCATACCAATAAAACCCCCAAGGTGGAGTATTGGTATGAAATGTCTCTAGCTTTCACTTACTTATGAAAGAATGAGGATTGAGTAACCATAAATTTGTCGATTATTTTTTAAGAGGTCGGGATCGGTAAGTGTTCTATTTACCGAATACCACTTCTAAACTAGTATACGTGTTCTATGTTTTGGGAGTGGTTGAAGAAAGGAATCTATATGGAAATTCGAGACCTATATGAGATGCTCGAACACATGTAGTTGTCCATGATGTACTTAGGATATAGGAACCATATGTGGTTTCGAGATCTGTTCGAGATATGGGAATCTAACCTGGGATTCGCGTTCTGTTCGAGTAATGAAGACTCATGTGAAAGATGCTGAACGTGAACTCGATATTGAAAATGGCTAAAATATAGAGTGGGGGCATAGCTTAAGGTTTTACTAACCCACGACAGGGTATTATCGACCCCAGATCTAGAATATGCTTATCGATATGTGGGTATCGAGAGTTGATGATATTTAGGATCACATGTTTAGACAAGGACCGACTATGTTTTCCTTAATGGTATATTTTGTTTAGAGATATATGGCGCTCAGAGGTAGTTTCTGACCCTTGTGTAAGGGATTAGATTTCAACTTGACCAGAGGAGTCTCCATGGAAAATCCATTAAGCTAACGTACCTTAGCGATTTTGAGTGTAACATAATATGTTGTGGTGTGACCAATGTAAGCATCATAGATGTTTGAAATTATTATATCCTACACTATAGACATTACCTATCATATCAGAGTAACCCTTTGTATTGTTCTTTTGATATAATAAATTATTGTTCCGTTGTGAGATTCTTATGTTGTGTTCTTTCTTTCTTGTTCTATTCTCTTTTTTTGATTTTACCCTAACTTTCCATCTTTCCGGCACTTGGGTGCTCATCACACAAATAAGGTGGATGTATTTAGTGTCGACATTCGAGGGTCCAAGTGTTGTGTTGATGCAGCATAGGAGGGTTACCGCTTATGCGAGTCGGCAACTCAAACGCATGAAGCGAGGTATGCAACTCATGACTTAGAGTTGTTAGCAGTGGTATTTTTATTAAAGAGTGGAGGCATCATTTGCTAGGTGAGAGGTTAGAGTTATACACAGACCATAAGTCTTTGATATATCCTTTTATGCAAAAGGACTTGAACATGAGGCAGCAACGATGGTTGGAGTTTCTTGCTGCCCATGATCCGGATATTTTGTATACTCCACGGAAAGCTAATGTCATAGCTAATGCACTCAATAGGAGGTATGCAATATGGTAAATATTGAGGTTCGTCCGACTTTGATTAGTCGTATCGAAGGGAATCATCTTAGAGATCTCCATTTTGCTAGGATAGCCAAGAATGTAAGTGAGAATGAGGCACCGGAGAGGTGATCGGGATTCGAGGTGGATAGCCATGGCATTTTGAGAATGAATGGGAGGTTGTGTGTCCCGAATGTTGATGGGATTAGGCAAGAAGTTCTAGTAGAAAGTCACCATTCTAGGTTGACGATACATCTTGGAGTCACTAAGATGTATCAAGACATGAAGAGGATTTTTTTAGTGGGAGGGCATGAAGAGAGATGTTTCTATCTTTGTGAGCAGGTGTGCCAACTACCAACAGGTAAAAGGTAGTCATTAGAAGATGGCTAGACTGTTTCAGCCACTTGAGATTTCAAAGTGGAAGTGGGAGCATATTTCTATGGAGGTGTGTGAGTTATGGTGGACCGATTAACTAAGAACGCACACTTCTTACCTGTTGAGACTACGAGGACAGCTTCTAGTTTGGCTAAGTTATATGTTAAGGAGATCGTCAGGTTGCCCGGTGTTCCTAATGATATTGTGAGTGATAGAGATCTAATATTCACAAGCCAGTTTTGGAAGGGTTTGCATGAAGCATTAGGGATCGAGCTTAGTTTGAGTTCCGCTTACCATCCGTAGGCAGATAAGAAAACAGATAGGGTGAACCGAGTGTTGGAGGACTTATTTCGAGCATGCATTTTAGATTTTGGTGGTTCATGGGAAGAGCACTTACTGCTTATTGAGTTTTCATACAACAATAGTTATCAGGCCAGTATCGGAATGGCACTATTTGAAGCATTGTATGGAAGACCTTGCAAATCTCCATTGTGTTGGGCAGAACCTAGAGATCGTCTCATGCTTGGGACGAATATGATTCGAAAGGCATCAGATAAGGTCATAGAGATTCAAAAGCGAATCAAGGAAGCACATAATCGATAGAAGAGTATGTAGACGAGAGGCATAGAGGTTGGAGTTCTCGGTTGGGGATTTTGTATTTATTAAGGTTTCTCTGATGAGAAGTGTAGGTTGGTTTGGAAGGGCTAGGAAGTTGGCTACTCGTTATATAGGATTGTTTTCGATTCTTGAGAGGATTAGTACACTCGCATATAAAGTCGAGTTACCGATTAGGCTATCGGGTGAGCACAATGTATTTCATGCATCACATTTGCATAAGTTTGTGCACGATCCTTCGATGATAGTATAAGCATCGTAGCAAGAGGACTTGGAGATTGATCCAAATCTAATTGTATTGATATAGCCTGTTCATATTATTGATAGAGACATGAAGCAATTAAGGACTAAAGTTGTAAAGTTAGTCAAGGTACAATGGAGCGAGGATGCCCGGGATTGTATGTGAAGAGACTGAGGATAGTTTGAAGGATTCCTATCTGGATTTGTTCTTAGACAAGAGTTTTCTTATCTTAATTTGCATTTGGTTACAGTTTAGTTTGGATATAGTTTCTGCAGCGCTATATATATATATATATCTATATATCTTGTTCTTCTATCTTCTTTGATTATCATTTTTTTTTGAATTTCGAGGACAAAATGTTCTAAGTGGGGGAGAATGTAGCGACCCTAAAATTCGAACACTTCGTCTTCGAATATCGATACATTTTGAGATGTGTTTAAGTGTTATAAATATGATTTTATTACCTTTTTATAATTAATAAATAATGATAAGAAACTTGTTTTTGAGAAGTGTTTAAAAAATATATCCTTCAAAGAAAAATCGATAATGTGACCAAAAATTAGTTTATCGATGAATAGTTTTTCGATCATTATAAGTTGTTTTAACATTTTGTGCATGTCTGATTAAACATTAAGGAGATGATTAACAACTAAAAATATTTTCGTATTTATGGCCAACTAAATAGGATGATGACATACTTAAGCAAATAAGGAAAATGAGCAAAAACGGAAATAATTAACGCTTACAAATGATCTAATGAACATATTAGCAACCAATTAAACACTCTCCTCTTCATAAAGCTTGGAAGGTTCTAGAAGCTTCCTATGGATAAGTGATATTTTTATGGTGAGGTTATAATGGTAATTAGCCTAAAAGGAGAAGTGACATAAAGTAAAAATAAGCATAAATGAAAATAACTTCAAAGTGAAGATATGTGGTGTAAACTTTTATATGATGGGAAATATTATGCATTAGGGATTTGAGGGCTTTTTAGTCTTTTCTCATCATTCTTAAGCCTACATAAGTATGCACCCTTAGGAATTATATCACAAATATTTCAAAGCTTAGAGTTCAAAATCAATGTCATCTTCCTCTTTTTATTAACTTTCCGTAGCAAATAGTTTGGAAACCAACTCCAAATCACCTCAAACTTTGAGGAAAATCTTACCGCCACATAACAACACCTTCTACCAAGTTAGATTTTGAAAATGTGAAGCCATTCTCACCATATATCCTTGGGCCATGAGCAATTATTGGGTTGGAAGGGCTTGGAGCAAGGCAAAAGCAAGGGCAAGGAAGGAAAGGTGGCAACTAGCTTGGGTTTGTACTTAAGTGCTTAAGCTTGGTTGTTTGTTGCATTTAAGGTGAGCTAACTCATCACTTGGATAGATAATATAACTCATATTTGATTGTGTTAATATTGTTTGAATTGCCAATGACATATGTTGAAACAATGGTTGTAGCTTCTTACTTTAAAAGTAAGTGACTTATGTGATCCATGTACATGGACCTAAACGTACTTGGATTGGACTTGAATGGACTTTACACCATATGACTAGATCTTGGAACAAAGCACATAGGTTGTAGTTGAACATAGGTTGGAATATGACTTGGATTTAGAAGTGCACTTATAGTGATAGTCGCTATAGATGTAGTTCAGAATTGCCTTGTTTTTGGAAATTATAATGGAACCTTTTAGAGGGATGCAAAGGGATTTCTCGTAATATTTACAATGTTTTATATGTATGTTTATTGCTATCAAAAGCTTGAATAGTAAAAATTTAAGTAACATCTCAAAATGGCCATAACATCACTAGTACAAAACTGCCAAGTTTAACCTTGATTTTTGACTTCAATTGTTTCAAAAAGGACTTTAAGTTTGAGCGATTTGTTTCATTCTTTTTAAAAGTATTTTCTAACTCGTATTAGAGTATTTTAAAAGTAATTTTGAGATATTTATGAATTTTTAAGAATTAGTTATGAATTTTTAAAGAAGGAATTTTTAGAATAAAACATGTTCTTTTTCCAAGTTTTGTTGATTTTTCAAACTTGTTATTTTTTAGTAATATTTTGGATAAATGTTTTAAAACCTATTATAGGTATTTCCAAGTTTATTAAATATTTTCAAAAAGTGGTAGTAATTTCTTAATGTTCAAATAGATAATTGTTTAATCACTTACTAGAAAAGTAATTAACCATGCTTAACACTAATAAGCCGGTGAAGTAATCTTATCTATTTGTGAGAGTTAAGATTGATGTCATGTAGGGACGAAGCAATAGATCTCTAACCTATCAGGCTTCCCTCTTAACCGAGGAATTGGTAAGCGGAAAATGTCGGAAACATGTTAATCGTGTTGGTTTCTTACTTGTTTATGGAAACCTTTAGTACTATATTTAACACTAAAAGCCGACGAGGTAGACTTATCTATTTTTGAGATTCAAGAATAAAGTGTTTAGGCAAGGCTTGGAGCAACCAGTGCCCAAATTTACCTAGCTTCGCTCTTTGGCAAGGAATATTTAAGTTGGAATTTCAGAAACGAGTTAAGCGTATATTGATTTGTATAAACAGATGTTTTGATTGGATAGTCGATTAGTCGACTATCGAACTTGACCTAATATTAACTTAGGAAGTAATTGAAAGGCTTCATAATTTCATACCAATAAGAAACCTCAGGGAGGAGTATTAGTATGAAATGTCTCTAGCTTTCACTTACTTTTGAAAGAACTGGGATTGAGTTAACCGAAAATTCATCGATTAGTTTTGAAGAGTCCTGGATCGGTAAGTGTTCTACTTGCCGAATACCACTTCAAAACTAGTTTACGGGTTCTTTGTTTTGGGAGCGGTTGAAGAAATGAATCTATGTGGAGATTCGAGGTATGTATGATATGCTCGAACACATGTAATTGTCCATGATCTACTCAGGATGTGGGAATCCAGGTGTGTTTTCGAGATCTGTTCGAGATATTGGAATTCAATTGGGATTCATATTCTATTCGAGTAATGAAGAATCGCATGAATGATGCCGAACATGACCTCGACATCAGAAATGGATAAAAATAGAGATGGGGCATAGCTTGGTGTTTTGCTAACCCTCGATAGGGTATTATCGACTTCAGATCTAGAGTAAGCTTATCGATATGTGGGTAACGGTAGTTGATGATATTCGAAATCACGTATTTGGATATGGAACAGCTATGTTTTCCTTGAGGGCATATTTTATCTAGAGATATACGGCGCTCGGAGTAGTTTTTGACCCTTTTGCAAGAGATTGGATTTCGGCTTTACCGGAGGAATATTCATGGAAAATCCATTAAGCGAATGTACCTTAGCGGTTTTGAGTGTAACATAATATGGTGTGGTGTGACCAATGTAAGCATCATGGTTATTTGATATTATTGTATCCTACACCGCAGACATTACCTATCATATCACTATATTAAACTTAATGAATGGTTGGTTTCTTTTGAGGGAATAACCGTCATGGGAATCTGTATGGTCTCATTAGTTACTGTTACATGTTTTATGTATCTTAAGTTTTCACATACTAAACTTATGTCTAACATTTGGTTTTTGTTTTCCTAAATCCTTACATACTCTTTCGAGTAGGCTGAGTATCAGGTTTTACCTTGGATGCTTCAGAGTTTAGAAGACGAGCTGGATTCCTCCATTATTTATCTATTTCTATTTCAGTTGTTCCGTTTTAGCTTTGTGCATATATCAGCGTTGTAAAGTGAGGCAGTTATAAGTGTCCAGGCTGATGATTGTACTTAGGTTTTGTAGCCCTAAAGACTTGCATTCAGAGTAACCCTTTATATTGTTCTTTTGATATTATAAATTATCGTTCCGCAATGATATTGTGTTCTTTCTTTCTTGTTATATTCTATTTTTAAAAATTTACCCTAACTTTTCATCTTTCCAACACATGGGTGCACAACATACGAATACCGTGGATGTATTTAGTGTCGACATTTGAGGGTCAAAAGTCGGGTCCTTACATTTGGTATAGAGTTGAGTTACCAATTAGGCTATCAGGTGTGCACAGTGTATTTCATGTATAGCATTTGCGTAAGTTTGTTCATGATCCTTTGATGAAAGTGGAAGGGCCGTAGCAAGAAGACTTGGAGATTAATCCAAATTTGACTGTGTTGAGGTTGCATGTTCGTGTTGTTGATAGAGATGTAAAGCAATTGAGGACTAAGGTTGTAAAGTTATTCAAGGTACAATGGAGCGAGGGTGCCTGGGATTGTATGTGGGAGACTAAGGATAGTTTGAGGGAGTCCTATCCAGGTTCATTCGTAGACTAGAGTTTTCTTATCTTAGTTTGTATTTGAGTTGCTATTTAGTTTGTATATAGATTTAGCAGTGCTATATATATCTTGCTATTTTATCCTCTTTGATTATCGTTCCTTTTGAATTTTGAGGATGAAATGTTCTAAGTGGAGGAGAAACTAGCGACCCGGAAATTCGAACACTTCGTCTTCGAATATCGATACATTTTGAATAATAGTTACGTGTTATAAATATGATTTTATAACCATATTTAACATCATTTAAATAATAAATAATGTTAAGAAACCTTTTTAAAAAAAATGTTTACAAAAATATATTCTTCGAAGAAAAATCGATAATCACTACAAGAAAATCCTTCTTTAACAGCAAGAAGGTACAGCGTAGGGAAGCAACTTGCTATTTTTCGTCATTCGCATGTTAAGTAAACACCATATACACGCTATCAGATTATACCCCAACCTTCACGACATGAAAACAAAACATTAAGGCGGCAAAATATTTTCATTCCCTCCCATTTTGACATATTCCAAGTTTAACATCAAAACCCCTTTTTTTCCCGAAATTCGTTCTATAAACCCTATTTTTCTCCCGACTTCACCGATCCAACCTCCAAACTATTTGGATTGAACTATCTTCGCCGAAGTAACATCTTGTAGGTAACTAATTTTGATTTTACGTGTTCAAATTTCTAGTTTTTGTATGATTTATTATGATAGGTAAGCCCATATTTCCAGAAAACAATGATCGATAAGTTTTTGTTACTGCTTTATAGCATAAGTTTGGATCTATAGTTTTGATTAATTCATTTATGTCTCAATAGTTCATTATTCCTCTAGGATATGTGTGGTTAACTCAGTAAATTGAGATGATGCTCATGTTATTAAGTGAGATATTGCTTTTATCGCTTCTAATTTTATATTTATACAAATAATTAGGTTTTCTTAAATAGAAGATGATGCTTATTCATATGACTTCGCTGTAGGGAATTTCTACGAAATACTTTTGTTGTTGGTTTTTATTATAATCTGAAACATTTTATAAACTAACAAGTTACACATAACTTTGTCTTGCATTTTTTTTGTCAATTTTAACTTGGTATACAATCAAGATTATAAGATCCTAGAACTGCATATGGATGTGGATACTATACTATATCATAGACATGCATTTTTGTTTCAGTTATCTATTTCTTGTTTTTAGGCCTTAAGATTTGTATCAGTTATGTTAAAGTGTAATGGCATTTCAGTTTTCTTTTAATGAAAAGCTTGTTTTGTGGGTAATGGACTACATCGTACACCTTGCGACGACGGTCATTGTTCAATAAATAGTAACTAACAATAGCAGGCCTATATGTATTTTCCTTTCTCACTGAATATAGTTCACATATGTTATTAGGTAATTATGTGAACAATAAATTAATAATTGCATATCTGAGGGAAAAAAGGAAAAAAAGGAAAAAAAGGAAAAAAGGAAATAAATTCAACCGATACTTTTCTGTACAACATAATACGCCTGAAAAATACATTTAAGCCACAAATGCAGCTTTACAGTGTTTAATTACTAGCATGCATTAGTCTATTAAGAAATTAACTAATACTCGTTCATTCTTGCATCTGTTGAAAAAAGTAGTATAGGTACAGGGCCAACTTCAATCATATAACATATTATTCAAGGTAATAGTATAAGTATTTCATATAGCAAACTTCAAGCTTAATTCAATACATTTTTCTTCTTACCAATCCAAAAGTATATCATAAAGTTCAATATAGCGCATATATGTAATATTCAGTACATTTTCAAACACGCTGCTTATATTACATAGGGACATTGAATCAATGAAAAATAACATTTATTTATTACATATATGCTACATATACCTATTATCCAACAAAGACACTTGCACAGCTAAAGCAAAATAATCCAAGTCATGCTCTCCTGTGAAGTTGTGAACACTAACTTTGACGTGTTTTGGCCACACCACTATAGCTAGTTAGTATTTTAGCTACAGAGTTACTTAGGATGTCTGAAGATTATCATATAATTTGATGCTTTTAGATTCCATATTGATACTAACAGAGTGGCTCTTGTAAGTCCCAAAAAGCATGTAAAGTAAATATACATACCTTTCAGTTTCTATAGGCATGACTAAAATCTAGAGAAAATCAAAGTTATCAAGGCATGCCTATGCGCTAGAAAGGCGTAGGTGCATGTGCCGTGCCTTTTCTGGTGTCGAGGCACCTCCGCTACTGAAGGTGCACAAAAAGCGTGCTAACTGTGCTTTTTTAGGAATCAACAAGGTGCAATAAAGCACACCGTGATTTCAGGCCTGGTCAAGATTTGTATATTAGTAGAAAATATGGATTAAAATTATAACTGAACTATTTTTTGGATTAATTGCAGGTTGAACAATGGTTGCCAAAATATTCTACAGCCTTGAAGTTGACTTTCAAAGTTGGGCAAAAATGGTGAGCTTCTTACATTTTCTTCCTCAAATCTTTTAAATGCCTGTAAATAAATTATTGTCTACAAAGTGTATGTTGATCTATTAATATTAATATAAGGTAAACATGCGCTTCTACTATACAACTCATCCACGTTTGCAATATAGATTTACGCTCTTTATTTAGTTTGAATTCAAGTTTGAATGTTTGAAGAAGTTCAGTTCCAATACCTTGAAGTTCTTTCCATTAAGACATCTTTTTTAAATTGGCTACTGAAAAGATTTCACAAATGATTTTTGACATTATCCACTGCCAAATTTATCATGGTGGTACTACGTTTCATATTTGTATTCTGCATATCAAACAGGAAATTAATTTGAATTCTACTTGATTCACTCAATATATGACTAATTGTTACATAGTTACTTGTACAGAGAGGGAGATTTGATTCATCTGCTCTACATTTCTCATTGTTTCTTGCATTTTCAGTTTATAAATCATGCAAAAAAAGAAAAGAGATACGACTAATATTGATGAACAAATTGAATTTGATTACTGCATATATTAACCATCAATCATGAATTATTGATTCATTATCCTATACTGTAAACAAAGAAATGAAGAAGACATTGTGAATGAGACATGCATCAAATTGATAAATATGATTCAACTAATATTGATGACCATATATATTTTTTACTATGTTTTGCTTATATACATTTTAGTATGGCCGCATTTTTTATAACTGTGTTTCTTCCTCAAGAGTTATATTGAATGTTTTCAGTAAATAATTTACTTGTTTTATATGATCAAAAACCTTAAAACGATAGTTTGGACTTAAAAGAAATAAACAAATAAAGGAGATGTCTTGCTTGTTATATATATTCACATTTTAGAATATAAGGACCATGTTCATTTCTTGCCTCTAAACAAAAACTATGTTCATTTCTTTTATCCATGGTGCTTTTTAGCCTATAGTTGTATTGACTTTCTAGTGTGGTTTGCACAAAATTGTTCCTTTTAAACCTTAAATTGATGTACTATTTCGAAATACAGGATGACAATCTTTTGACCATGTACCGAAAAATCCATCAAGGCGACTTCAATGCATTTCATCTAATTTCTCTTTCACAAGGCTTCAACCTTTCTTCTCTATTATAAGCTAACTCAAAAGGGGAAGATATAAGGTTCGCAACTGAGGAACCAGCTAGTGGCATAATATCAATATTAGAAGGAGTGGCTGCTAGGGCAGAAGGAAAGATTAAGGTGGCCAAAAGCTCGAGTGTAGTAATGTACCAAGGCCAGTGTAGAAGCATATTGTATGGACTGCTGCTTCTGATAGCAAGCAAACAGCTGCTGCGTAGCACATAGATTGAGAGGTATGGATATGAATTATTACTATCATTGGATGCATTTTGAAACTGCTGTTGTTTAATTGTACAATGATTGAATAGGATAATTCTGTTTCTATTGATTTTGCCTCTATTTTCTTTTTCTGAATGATTTCCTATTGCCACTTCAAGTTTATTTTTGTACCGTCTTAAATTTATTTATTTAATATGAGTTTTCAATTAACTTATTTCTTTATTTTCTCTGTCTTGTATAGTACATTTAGTTTAGCCACTGTCACAACTTCACACCTTCACATAGTTTAGGCACTGTCACATATTTATATAGTACATTTAGTTTAGGCACTACCGCAACTTCACACCTTCACATAGTGTTAACATAAACATCATCTTCACACTGTTTCATGGTTATTGACTAGAAGACATGAATTATCATCAAGCTCAATTTTCGCGATTACTGACTAGAAGACATCCACTTACTCAGATTGATCAGTTCCTATAGTTTATTTCACTTAGTGCATATTAAACACTTTACCTCTATTATCGGCAGTTATAAATTATTTCACCATAGTATATCAACTTTACCTCTATTTTCTTTTGGAGCATATTGATCAGTTCCTTGAAGTACTTCAATACTCATTATCTCAGACTAAATTGTCAAACACTCCATAGTTTGCTCTCAACCGTTCTCTTAGTTTTTCGACCTGGTTTCTATGATTTATTTTATTTCATTATTTTACCTTTTTACCCAGAAAATTTAAAATTAATTTATCTGGATACTGTCAATTATTAAATCGAGTTCTTTTTCCTCTGTGCATAGAACCAAAGAACATTTTCAGTCAATATAATATTGTTCTGGTACTAACATTTATTTTGTCATGTTAATGAAAAAACTGGCTTACCAGTTAGTTGTAGGATATTTGAACTTTGAAGGAGGTTTTTCTTTTTCGACATCGCAGCATAATTGCAAGTAAATTAGTTGTCTTCCACTAGGAATTTGCACTTGCAATGCATGTATCATGTATGCAATGAAATGCTTGCAAACGAGATTGTAATGTGAAATATTTGGTAGTCCCACTGCTAGCTGTAGGGTATTATTACACATTTTCAACAGTATCTGGACTAATCTCAATCACAACAGTAGGTTTTGGATTGACTACCACCTTCCCTTTATCTTCTTTGATGCAAACAGTAGGCTTAAGGATTGACTACCTCCTTCCCAGTAGGCTTAGGATTGGCTACCTCCTTCCCAGTAGGCTTTGTATTGACTACTGCCTTCCCCTTATCTTCTTTGATGCAGGATTTTCTTACTTCTCTTTTGCCATTTACATTTCCAGGTTTCTTATTTGGAACAGCTGCAGCTTGAGCATTAGCAAGGAGTTGAGCACCAAAACATAGGCCTGGTAATCTTATTATGTGGCTTTGCTTTAAGACTCTTTTCCGTTATTTATACATGTTAGGGACATTCTGTTGATTGTATGTCTGGAGCTGTTGATTGTATGTTGATTCTGTTGATACATATTAGGGACATCACTCAAGCAACAATGATTGAGAGATCAGTAATTCTGTTGATTGTATGTCTGGAGCTGCTCCTACCAAGTTGTGTGTTTTTGATGGTTGCTTTTACATTTTTATTAGTTTGTTTGTCAGTTTATAAAGTATGATAGGTTATGACAAGAGTTTCATATTATTTGATGGCCTCTTTGAAATTTTCAATAAAAATAGAACAAACAAAGATTTATATCCCAATTGGTGCATAATTGCTTAATTTAGTTACTTTATCTTAAGAAAATAATGTTAAATGTTACATGGAGATGTCTGTCAATTAAAAATAGCACATACATTAATTTAATCGTTTTTATGGCCTTTTATTTGGAAACAGCACATGATAAGAGGAAAACTGCTCTCAAGTAGAATCCAATTTCCCAATATCAACAGTAAGATGTTGGGTAAAGCAATCAAGTATTACAAAAAGCACGTCAAAGCTGTAGCTATTTCTGAGGCTAATGAAGATGCTAGTTCATCAGATGATGCACTCAAGGGTTGGGATGCTGATTTTGTTAACTCACTGTGCCTACTCTTTGTGCTCATGCTGCTATGGTAAAAAGATTCATCATCTCATGTTTTGACCTAAGCTTAGTTAAGTAGCAATAGTTTGACTACATATATAGATATCACACTTTTCAGTTGGATTCAAATTATTATTGTTGTAGATATTCAATTTGGCTCAGGTGTGTGATAGGAGTATCAAACATCCTTTGCGTTATTCTGTTAATTTTTTTTAACCAAAATGGTTTCGAAATATTCATGCATATTTTCCACCAAGTACAAAACTATGGTAAAATCAAATTATTTTTGAACAGGTTCGTATGCTAGGACCAGTTTCAATAAATAATTGTAAAATGAACTTGCTCAGGTATGACTAATTTTTAAATAGTAATTATTTTGAAAGTACTACGCTATAGATCTTTTGGAATTATTTTTATTAATTTTGATGGGGTGATTTTAAATAAGTGGATATTTAAGTTGGCATAGTGATTCGGTGGGGTCTGTCTCCATACATAAGCAAGCTAAGTAACATGAATACTGATCCATTTGTAATTTCAAACATATTTGAGATTCATATATCTCTAGAGAGTATGTGTATTTTGATGAACATACTGTCTTCAATAAAAAAATATAAATACACATATTACATTATTTAACTCAATAGGTAGTTAATGAACCGCATTGCCTAGGCACTAGTGCAATTAAAGTAGTGATCAGGGACTATCAAACTGACAGTTTACTTTGAGAAAGTTTGTTTCCAAATAAGAAGCTACAAAAACAAAAATAATTAGAGACTGTCAGACTCAGCCCCACTCCCCTATTATTGCCAAGTCTAACCTTAGGTAAACCTATTCTGTTGATTTGTTAAAACGACAAAGCTTTGTAGCATCTTCATACTATTTTCTTGTTACTAGTTTAATTTGTTTCTGCTTTGAATTATGTTTGTCAGTTTAATTTTTTGTAACAAAAGCAGATATATCCACTTTGTCAATAGATGGGACTTCTTCTAACGAATCTGCCACATGCTAAAGCTCATCAGTGTCAATAGTCGACGGTAAGTCTGGGTTAAGGAAATTCAAGTGATCAGTGGATTTGTTATCTGGTTGGGGCTGGTCCTCAGTATAAACATTCTTAGTATCTGATTCTTCTGTCTGGTTATCTTCAGGTTGTCCAAAGTTGCTCGGATTTTCATCATTCTCATGGTTATGGTCCGTAGGTTGTCCAAAGTATAAACATTCTCATTTGTGTACTTATGTTTAATTTTTATCACAAGTATTTATGTTTAATTCTTCATGTATGAAATATTATGGATATATATATATATATTTTGTGATTTGGCTTATGACTCAATTTGTGTACTTATGTTAATGTGATGAATGTGGTTTTTTGAGTTATAATATATAAGTAGAATTGAAAATTGTAAGCTTTGAATGTTATGGCAGCAAAAAATGTGCAATAGATTTTTTTTTATAGCGTTCTAACTATGCAATAAAAAAAATTATTCAGCTTTGTTATACTATAGCATCATGTTAGTGCTATACAAAATATTTTGCAAAGAGTAAATAGTTTTCATAGCAATAAGACGGTGCTATAATAGATCGTAATGAATTTTCTATAGCATTTCAATGTGTCATAAACGGTTGACACGATGATTCCATAGCGAGTTCAAATGCTATAATAATATAGCATGTTGACATATTTATAGCAACTAAAATGCGTCATAAAAAGTTCTATAGCACGTTTCATAATGCTATAGAAAAGCAGTTGCACCAATATGGCCAATTTTAGATGGCAAGAAAAATACGTTTTCCATTGCAAGTATGACACGGTATAGTATCTACCAGACTTTTTACAACATGTTGATATATGACGATTATAGAATCGCTATAGAAAGTTTTTATAGCTGTTTTTACACGCTATAAAAAGTCCTTTTTGTTGTAGTGAATGTAACTGAAAATCCGTTTATCGATAAATAGCTTTTCGATCGATATAAGTTGTTCGAACTATCATGCAATTAACTAATGATCAAATGAACACATAAGTAACTAATTAGCACACTCTCCTCTTATAAAGCATGGAATGTTCTATAAAGTTCTATTAGGATAAGAGATATTATTATGAGAAGGGTATAAGAGTAATTAGTCATAAAGGAGAAGTGACATAATAAAGAAGAGACATAAAGGAGAAATGATGGGAGTGTGCCTTCCATGGTATGGTAGGGGAGAAGGCAAGCTTAAAGAGCACCATTCTTGTGCCTTTATAAGGAGAGGCATACCTTAGGAAACATATCACAAATATTCCTAAGCTTTGAGCTAAAATTTCAATATCTTCGTCATCTTCTTCTTCTTAACATTCTAAAGCAAATAGTTTGCAAGCCATTTCCAAATCACCTCAAAATTGGACTGAGATCTTACGACCATATAACAACACCTTTTTCCTAGTAATATTATGAAAAAGTAAAGCTACGCTCCCTCACTTACCTTGGACCATGAGAATTGTGAGGTAGAGGGAGGCAAAGGAGCAAATGAAGCAAGGAAGAAAGAGGAAGGAAAGGAGGTTTATAGCTTGAGTTTGAACTTGAGTGCTTAAGCTTGGTTGTTTGTTGAGTTTAAGGTGAGCTAAGTCATCACTTGTATTGATAATATAACTCGTATATGATTATATTTTTTGTTAAAGTTGTTTGAATTGTTAAGTGACATATCTTGAAAACATTGATTTGGATTCTTGTTTTAAAAACAAGCGGCACATAGGATCCATACATGGATTTGAATAGACTTGATTGGACTTATATGACATATGACTAGGCCTTGAACAAAGCACATAGATTGTAGTTGAACATAGGTTGAGATATGACTCGGATTTGAAAGTGCACTTAGAGCAATTGTCACTATAGATGCAGTTCGGAGTTGCCTTGCTTTTGACAATTGTTATGAAACTTTGTAAAGAGAATCATAGGGGTTTCTTTTCATATTTGAATTGTCTTATATGTATGTTTATTGATATTAAAAGGTTGACTAGTAAAAAGTTAAGTAACACCTCAAAAATGGTCAAAACATCACTAGTGCAAAACTGCCCCGTTTAACCTCGATTTCTGGACTTCAATTGTTCCAAATGGACTTTAAGTTCGTTCGATTTGTTTCATTCTTTTTAAAAGTGTTGTCGAACTATTTTTAGAGAATTTTAAATGTAGTTTGAGATATTTATTAATTTTTAAGAATTAGTTAGGAATTTTTAGAGAAAGAAATTTTAGAATAAAACATGTTCTTTTCCAAGTTTTGTTGATTTTTTAAACTTGTTATTTTTAAATAATATTTTCGATGAATGTTTTAAAACCTACTATAAGTATTTCCAAGTATTTTAAATGTTTGCAAAAAGAGTTAGAATTGATTAATGGCCAAATGGTTAAATTGTTTAATTACTTATTGAAAAGTAATTAACTATGCTTTACTCTAATAAGCCGATGAAGTAAACTTATCTATTTATGAGAGTAAAGACTGATGTCGAGTAGGAACGGAGCAATAGAACTTTAACCTACTGGGCTTCCCTCTTAACCGAGGAATAGGTAAGTGGAAAATGTCGAAAACATGTTAATCGATTTGATTCTATATTGTTTATGGAAATCATGAATACTATACCTAACAATAAAAGCTGACGAGGTAGACTTATCTATTTGTGAGATTCAAGAACGAAATGTCCAGGCAACGCTTGGAGCAACCAGTGCCCAAACTTACATGGCTTCGCTCTTGGGCGAGGAATAGCTAAGTTGGAATGTCAGAAATGAGTTAAGCATACGAATCGTGATTTTTATAAGCAATTTTTTGACTGGATAATCGACTAGTCAATTATCGAACTTGACCTAATATTAACTTAGGAAGTAATCGAAAGGATTCACGATTTTATGCCAATAAGATCCCCCAAGGAGGAGTATTGGTACGAAATGTCTCTAGCTTTCACTTACTTCTGAAAAACTAGAATTGAGTTTACTGGAAATTCATCAATTCGTTTTAAAGAGCCTGGGATCGGTAAGTGTTCTACTTACCGATTACCATTTCAAAACTAGTATACGAGTTCTATTTTTTGGAAGTGGTTGAAGAAAAAGAATCTATATAGAGATTAGAGATCTTTTGAAGATGCTAGAATCCATTTAGTGATTCATGATCTGTTCAAGATATGAGAATCCATTTGGGGGGTTCATGTTCTGTTTGAGTGATGAAGACTCGTGTCAGGACCCGGAAATCCGTACTCCTTGAATAAACACTAATCTCCATTTGATTAACTCAAGAGGCATGGAAATACGAACCCTGAGGGTTTAAGAAAGAAGAAAAGGGTAGAAGAAGAAGAAAAAAAAACAGAAGAAAAGAAAGAAGAACAACAGAACAACAACAGAAATAGAACAATATCAGAATCTCACATATCGCAGCGGAACAAAAATATAATAGATAATCACTAGTCTTTTAAACAAAGAACTGTATCATTTTTATACAATACATTAGTCAGAGTCAATTACAACCCAATACAACACAGCACATCAATGGACAGTTGTATAACTTGTCCTCATACAGAATACACAGCGGAATAAATAATATCAGATACAAATATTACGTCTCGCCATCCAGCTTGCTTCCAAAGCTCCAGAATATCCATAATATCCTGATAACATAACTCTAGGCTGCCCGTGTGGAAATTGGTGGGCACCCAGAGTTTAGAAGGGAAACAATAAACTCCGAGTCAGTCATGGTGACTGGTGTGAGATCGTAAAACAGTTTATCTTTAAAAGACAACAAAGGAATATTTTAAAATAGATTCGCAATGCTTTTGGAAAATGAGACTACCATAAGGCCTCCCGCACACACACACAATGCAAACGCAGAATCGGAGGAGATTTCTCCTTATGATAGTCAAAGATGCTTGATACGCAAAATCAAATCATTTTTGGATATTATTATTAGTGCATAGTGTAGAAAACTTTCGAAAGTATAATATAAATCTTAGCCAACATAGGCATTCCGCACTTATGCCTACTATAGCTACCATCCAAATAGTGGTGACCACCATAAGTGAATGATAGGTTCTATAACTAAAATCGTACAAGTCTCGTATTGTTTCTTTGGATTTCTAACAAATGGTCAGGCTAAGGAACTTCCTATTCCACGAAGGAACGCCTCTGGAATGACGTCCCGAGAACCAAACCGGTTCTCTGCCAACACAAGGCCGGGTTACCTCTGCAAAAATAGGTAACTACTGACATGCGTATGTCATCCCCCGATCGTAACCGATCTTCCCGAGGATCCTCGATTCGCAACAACCACAAAGTAATAAACTCGCAGCATCAACATAGGTTAAATATCTGGGCTCCATACCATGATACCACCTCTATCCAGAAGGAATGACATACACTAAGGGGCGCTACTCCCTAGAACCTTGCTGCATCCTTCCTGTTTTGACCATTTCCGGGGTGTGAGGTCCGACGAAGTCTCGTCCACAAAGCTACGCTTTGTCACAAAGCCATGCCTTGGGTCAACAAATGATCAACCTATGATCACAAAGATAAATGATCAAACAAATGATCATATCACAAATGATCAAACACTGATCATTTCACAGCAACACTCAGCATGTCACATTACCAAATTGGGAATATATCGCTGATAAATTTCAACTACATAACCTCTGAGCTCGTACGTCTCAGAGAAGGGTGTTAAGCTAAGAGAATAAATTCTCCGCCACCAACAGAAATGTATTTGAAAGAAATTAGCTTTATATCTCAATTTGTAACGTCAGACACACAATCCATACAAGTCTGTTCCGGGATCGAACAGAACCGAAGGCACTTCTCACGAAGCTCTTGTAAATCCGAATAATTTTCAATCACGTCCGGACTTCCCGTCACTAAGGGTGATAAAACCTCTAAATCGAAGATCAGTCGATGTAGAGTAACTCGACGGTAATCCTTCCGTTTTCAAAAATATCCGGTCTTCAACACCGGTCATCAAATGCGATTCATAACGACGTATCACATATTCGGAATGGGTTATACGACCCCATGGTCCTTTCCCGGCTAACCCGAATAGTGAGCGCTTATTCAAAAATAAGTGTGGCATTCAAATTCATCCAATTCACAACAAATACCTACTTAAAGATAAATATTGATAGTCGGTTATTTAACTATCAATAAAGATGCGCAACATCATCAGATTCAAAAAAAAAAATTCCAAATTATTAAATCTCCAAAAATATCTTTACAAGATATATAATTTTCCACACTTAATCATTTGAAACAAATTTCAAATATTCACTTTCAATTTATCTTTAAAAGATAGAATTTCAAACCTTTCATTTCATATTGGAAAATATTTCCATACTTATTTAATAATAAGTAATTCACAAATCATTTATTTTCAACACTTGGAAAATATTCGATATACTTAAATCATAATTAAGTATATATTTCATTCTTTAAGGAAAACGTTCTCTTAGAACCATTTATTTGAGTCAAAACGAGTGTTACGTAAAACATCGTTACGACAACTCAAAATCACTAGTATAGGGATTCGAAATTAAGATAGATATATAAATCCCAATACTATATAAAACATTCCTTTCGGAAACCATTTACTATAACAACAGTGTTATAGTCCACCATTTCCTTATTTCTCGAAACGTCTATTTCAACAATAAATGTTGAAATCTATGTGTTCGATACTTAACATGTTTTAAAACATCTTTTAAAACAACTACTTCATTTAACAATATTCCTTTTCCCAAAATATATTGATTTTATTCAATAATATATATTCACTGTCCAAAATCGTGAATAAAATCACTATCCCAATTTTAACAATTTCTACACAATTTATTTCAATAATAATTCGCTATCCAAAATCGCGAATATATTTCCTTTAATAATTTCTAGGACATACAACTGAAATAATTACTTTCAAGGACAAAACGTAAAATAATTTGTTTCTAGGGCCTAAAAACCTATGAAATTTTGTCCTTGAAAGTAATTGGACTGTTGACTTTGTCCTTGAAAGTAATTATTCTGTTGACTTTGGCCTTGAAAGTAATTTCTTTGAATGTGTGTCCTAGAAACTAATTGGACTGCATAGTTTATCCTTCTTGTGAAATGCCCCATTTATTTCAATAATAATTCGCTATCCAAAATCGCGAATATATTTCCTTTAATAATTTTCTATATGCAATTTATCAAATTCCATTGATTTCGAATTTATAAACAATGTCTATAAATTCTTTCCCTATTTATAACTTCGATTTATAAGAAATCCCTGAATTAACAAATTTAATTCATAACTCGATTTCATATCAAAAATCTAATTTATAAGTCAATTACTTATAAACTTTTATTTTACAAAATCTATTTATTTCGTTCACTTATGAATCCATTTATACTTCTTTCTAACACGTATAAAAACTTGTTTTATAATTCCAATATTTTTAATTTATAAATATCAATTTTATAAATCTTTTATATTCATCGTTCATAATAATTCAAAAATCCCAATTTAAACCATTTTATAAATTAATCTACTATTTATCTCAAAAATCACTTTTCGCTTATATTTCACAATCTCATAATTTTCATAACACGAAAATTATAACATTCATTTATTTAAAATGAATCGATTCCAAAATTCAATAAAACGTAGATTTTCAAAAATCACTTCAAAATCCTTTGTAAATTAGAAATCGTTATTTTTAAACTTCAAAAATGGATCCGATGATGCTACAGCACCAAACAATCAATCACAGCATCAAACATCATATATCATCATATGATAACGGAATATATCACAATATCTGTAAATAAATCAGTACAGTTGAGGAATCCAGTTGGATCCCTCCAACCTGTCTCACTGCATCCAAAGATGTTAGCACAATACCGATTCCGCTCCAGTACGGAATATCGCGGTATATGGATGTAATAAATATTATTCGCTATTATGCGACGCAATAGGGTCTCATCCGCTACACAAGGCGGGAAAATCAACAACTCCAATATATACATATGCCAATATGTATATATTGCTACATACGTATATAATACCAATTCCACACAAAGGTGAAATATTCACGGTATATGTTTTTAATAATTAACCTTCGCTTAATAACGGCGTATAATGTCTATTTCAATCAACAACAGATAATAATATATCATCCAGGCATACAATCAACAATTTTAAATCTAACTATTTAAAATAAAAATCGAAACTGTTCGATTGAGTGAGAAATTCTCACCTTGATTTTATTCGTCGCAATAGCGATTTATTCCGATTGAAATTAAACAGGCGTTTAATTTTCAACCAAAATTTTCACTAGCTCAAAAAATTACCAATCCAGCTCCATCGCGTAGTGCTCGTCAATACGATTCCAACGCAAAAAATTTCGTCCATTTTCGATCTCGTATGAAAGAGATATTGTATTTTGAAGTTTATACACATTTTACTTAATAATTTTATTTACAAATTCTTTTATTTTTAACCTTCCATCATCTGGACCGTTGATTTCATTTGCCAAGAATCTGGGCTGCCTCTTTCTTTTCCCTCTCCTTCGTTACTTCCAGGTGATGAACGCAACATAGAACCCACCAACATGCCACAAAACCCTAACGGCCGCACCACCTACCGACCTCCAGACCCCATCAAACCACCTCCATTCGAACGCCATCGCCCAGAGCTACCCACGGCTCGAATCCCATAGAGCTCGGCTGCCTCTATTCCTTGAAAAACGTGCATGAAGTCACGGCCTTCACGAGCAATTTGCCGCGAATCTACTCCACTAAACAAGATCATATCCGTACAGATTGAAAGCTCTCATCTAGATCTAGAAGTTTGTAGTTGGAAATTTTTCAAATCGATGCGTGGATTGGGAGTAATTGAGAAAAGAAATTCGAACGTTTCTGGCCGTTCGTGGAGATAGTGGCGGCTGGGCTCAAAATTAGGGTTAGGGTTTTAAATTTTTGCAAAAGGGAATATAGAGGTCCTTATATAGAAAAATTCCAAAAACACTATTCACCTCAAATTTTCCGAACTCCAAATCAAGCGTGCCGGCTGACGTTTCTAAGGTTTACCCCGCGTTCCGAACACAATGGAATAGGTTTCGGAAGTTTATTCGATCATCTGTGCGAGATATGGCAATAACGATCAATTTAAATTAAACCGATTTAAACCGATTTCGATGCGTTTTCGCTTGCCCCGGACAAACGATAAATCCGATTGACTTGAAATTTGAAACCTTATAATAATATCACATTACGGATCCGATGAAACTAGTTTCGTCGAAATCCGAGACTTTCTGAAAAATGACTATTTTTAACTCGCCGAATTAATATTAAAAACAATTTCGATATGTTTCGAGCTGCCACGGTCAAACGACAATTCTGATTGCTACGAAAATTGAAATCCGATAATAAAAAACTATTACGGATCCAATGGAACTGGTCTCGTCCAATTCTGAGACTGTTCGAAAATTGGCTATTTTTTAGTCGATAATTAAATATTAAAATATTCGATTTTTACAGATTTACTTTTAATTCGGTTTTAAAAGTCCTGTAACATCTCTATAACTCCAGTATGATTAAATAAAATTTTACAAATCATTTTTAATCACATTTAATCCAGATTACAATTATTTCTGGAATTTAACTATTAAATTATCGATTTAATTGTCAAATTAAATCCAATATTCGAATTTTAAATTATTCGACTTATTAATTCCACTTATTAATATTTAAAATCAATTAAATATTCAAATTTAAATTAATATAAATTCTGGGTCGTTACAACTCGAGTAAAAAATGTCGAATGTAACCTCAACATTGAAAATGATAGAAAACAGAGTAGGACACACAACTCATGGTTTTGCTGACCCACGATGGGGTTTATCAACTTCATTATCTAGGGTATGCTTATCATTGTTGCACGCAGGAGTTGATGGTACATGGTTCCACATGGTTCTATAGGTTCGTGCATGGGCTTATTGTGTTTACCTTAATGGTATAATTTAAGTAGAGATATACGATGCTCAGAAGGTACTTTCTAACCCTTGTCAGGTGGCTAACCTGAGTTTATTTGGGGATGTCTTCAATGGAAATCCAATATGCGTACATACTTTAGCGATTTTGAATGTAACCTTAATATGTTGTGGTATGACCAATGTAAATATCACAGCTATTTGAAATGATTATATCCTACACCTAGACATTGCTTATCATATCACTATATTAAACTTAATGAATGGTTGATTTCTTTTGAGGGGTAAACTATTACGTGAATTCATACGGTCTCAACAGTTACTATTAAATTATTCTTATATCTCGAGTTTTCTCATGCCAGACTTATGTCCGACGCTTAGTTTTGTTTTCTCTGAATTCCTCATGTACTCTTTCGAGTAGGCTAAGTATCAGGTTTTACCTTGGATGCTTCAAAGTTCAAAAGAGGAGCTGGAGGCTTCCAATATATATCTATTTCTATTTCTGTTGTTTTGTATTAGCTATGTACATGTATCAGTGTTGTAAAGATAGGTAGTTATAACAGCCCAGGCTAATGATGGTACTTAGGTTTTGTAACTCTGAAAATCCTGTATTCAGAGAACCCTTTGCATTGTTCTTTTGATATTATAAATTATCGTTCCGCTATGAGATTTTGATATTATGTTTTCTTGTCTTGTTCTATTCTTTTTATTTTATTTTACCCTAACTTTTTGTCTTTTCAGCACTTCGATGCTCGGCACACGAATACCATGGATGTATTGATGTTCACATTCGAGGGTTGAAAAGTTGGGTTGTTACATTTGGTATCAGAGCATTTGGTAGTTACATTTGGTAAAGTTTCATGTAATCTCCTCTTTGAATTAAATGAGAAAATGTATGTGAGTTTAAGGTAGTAGATCACCAAGATTATTTAATAGTTGTTGGTGATACTGAAAGCAAGTTTGCAACTTTGGAAGCACTAGAGTTGGTTACTGAAACTCTAGCCATAGCCATGTATTTGTAGTTGTCAAAAAATCTTCTTTAAGAGTTGTAACTTATCAAAGAAATCCACTGAAAATAGGCCTGCATCCTATGAGGAAAATGGTACGTGTCTTTTCAAAATATAGCAATTGGAAAGATTTAGACGTCTAAACAAAATAATAAGACGTGTGGTTTTTGAAAATTTTACTCCAAAGAACAAATAGTTAAAAAATGAAAGTTTCTAGACATCTGACTTCTGGTCTCAGATATCTGTTTTTGAAGAAAAACAAACCAAAGAAGTTTTTGTTCAAAATGGCATGACCTCACATTTGCTCCCAAACGTCTGAGCTTCTGAGAATTTGAAATCTTATTCAAAACCTTGTTTTGAGTGAATTAAAACATTTCAATGTAAATATATTAGCTCATATCACTAAAAGGAGTTTATATAGATTTATATAAGCTACTAACACAAGATATATGACCCTTACAATGGCTTGTCTTCATTTTAAGCTCTTTATTGACATTCCATTTCATCTTATCGAGTCCTTGATGACTTTGTGACTTCCATTATGCTCAATACTTGCTCATCATGTACCTGCAAGTTAGTTTAGAGATTTATGATACTATTGTACAGTTGTTGTCATTAAAATCTAACAAGAGAGGTTCAAATGGTTATTTCTGGACATGAAAGTGATTTGATGAAATTTTCGATGTGAACAGAGTATTTAATTTGAAAATGAGATATTTTTATGAAGATATTTTCGAAAGGAAATGCGAACATAATAAAAGTATTTTATCTGAATGAATATTTAGTAAAGAGGATTTTTAGTTAAATATTGGAAGTTTATTCAATCTTTGAAGAGACATTTTTAGAAGAAACTTCAATTGTTTTAAAACATCCTTTGGAGTGCATTTCTATAATAGTATTATGGTTTAGAATTGTTTTATTAGAAGTGGAAAAAAATTTACCTAAGAAAAGAGAAATTTTGTTGATAAATATTTTATTTGAAAATAGTTTTGTGAAAGGTTGTCTAGTTTAAAATGATTATTTTAGTAGGAATATTTTAATAGGAACATATTACTTATAATTATCTTTAATTTGGGAACATCCTTTGAAAGTGGCAATATGTAACCTCAATATGACTTAGAAAACTTTGCAAAATGTTTTATTAATTGATATTTTGGTAAGAAATATTTTCGTTAAAAGATATTTTAAAATGTGGAATTAGCCACAAGGGCCTCTTTAGTAAGTGGAATTAGTTTTTAGGACACACAACTGAAATAATTACTTTCAAGGACAAAACGTAAAATTATTATTTTCTAGGGTCTAAAAACCTATGAAATTATGTCCTTGAAAGTAATTGGACTGCTGACTTTGTCCTTGAAAGTAATTATTTTGCTGATTTTGGCCTTGAAAGTAATTTCTTTGAATGTGTGTCCTAGAAACTAATTAGACTACAAAGTTTGTCCTTCTGGTGAAATGCCCCTTTTAAAATATATACGGTAAGGTTTGAAAAGTATTCATTTAATAAGATGTCTTGAAAAAGAGAAACCTATTTTGATAATAGTATAGAATTTAAAATGTTTTTTCCAAAAGAACATTGTTAGGGAATATTTAGTGAGGACCCTTATTTTAAGGAAAATAATATTTTTTTTGAAACATTCCTTACAACGAATATTATATGATTTGAAGAAGATTTATTATGAATATATTTACAGGTTGGTTATTTCAACAAAATAAATTTTATTTTTAAGTAATTGTTTTCTCAAAAGGAGTATTTGAAAACAATATGGTGGAAATAGTTTTACTTAAGGAATTACATTATTGGTGAAAATATTTGAAAATAGTTTGATGAACGAATTTTTTGAGAAGTACCTTTTTGAGTTAAGAATGCGACAAAGTATTTGTTTGAAAGACATTTTTTATTTAAGGAGTATATTTGATTTTAGAAAATTTATGTTTTGGAAATTGATTTTGGTTATAAAGATTTAACCTAATGGATTTTTTAATTTAATGGGTAATTATCTATAAATGGTGATTTAAAATGAAAAATATTTTTATGTAAAGAGTTTTGGTTGAAAAGACATGATATAAAGATTGATTTATTGAGAATATATTTAGAAGTATATTATTAAGAAAAGACATGTTATAAAATAACTAGTTTTACAATACCTTAAGAAAATATTTTACTAAGATGAGGATGATTTGATTTTAAAAGTAAATGGTTGAAAAAGTAAATTATTAAATCGAATACAAATTTTAGGGGTGCTTATTAAAAAGGTATTTTGTTAAAAAGATGTTTCATAGGAAATTTTAATTGAAAACTAAGACTTTTATTGAAACTGGGTACTTAGATGGTAGTACATATTAGTATACAAGTCTTAGGTAGTAGTATACATCATATAACATGTCAATATATGTCTAGCGATTCGAATCACACTGCGTAGATTTCGAATCTATGACCTCTTGCATGAAAGTCTAAGCACCTAATCAATAAATAGTGCTAGGAATGCGCCTAATCAATGAGATAATGGTCCATTCACTCCAAACATTTGGTATGCTAGGAATGCGCCTAATTTTAAGTTACCTACATTGGAAACGTATGATAGGAAGACGAATCCAATGGTTCATTTGATGAAGTACATCTGGTACATAGAGGTGCTGGGTGCGTCTGAAGAGGTCATGGGATGGTATTTCCCTTTATATCTGACAGATTTGGCGGTGCTATGGTTTAGACAGCTGGAGAACAGTTCCATCAGTACATGGGTCAAGTTGGTAAACAGATTCGTGAAATAGTTCCGAGTACATATTTCATGACCCAAAAATGTAATGACACTATCAAGTATGAAGCAGAGGGTCGGAGAGACCCTTAGGAATTTTCTTACAAGGTTCAATGCGGCAGAAGCCATGGCCAATAAGCTAGATCCATCAATGGTTTTAATGGCAGTGGTTTAAGGAATAGCCAGCAAGACAAATTTCAAGGTTTCTTTCGAATGGGATCCTTCGATGGGTCTCGTCGAGTTTTTATCACGAGGCCTAGGATACCTTCGTCGGGAGGATGCTGAGGCTGATCAAGAAGAAATTATTGTCGTGGATGGCGGAGGACCGTCCGAAGAAGAACCCGGCAAATGATCCCTTACCAGAATCGGGGAGGAGAGAGCCTACAGATTATGAGAGCACGTTCGAAAAATATTGCCTATTACATAAGCTAGATGGGCATAGCATAAATGATTGCAGATACTTGCGTGATCTGATCGAAGAACGGGTCATTAACAACCAATTACAACAATATATGAGAAGCCGAATTGCGATGGTGGAACAGGAGCAGCCATCAACCATAGCAAATGGAAACAGCCTTGGATCAAGGTCGAGGATAATCATCTCTTGATTGGGATGGCAATGAATTAGTTTCAGTTCTCACACTCTTTTACCCCTTTCAATAAACAATGTAGTAATGTAGTCTAGCCACTTACTCTTGTATGGGATCTTGATCGGTCCCTAGGCACGCTTTGAGCTGGATGATAGGCTGTAACGCCCGGTGAGGTAGCTATCATGATATTAGACTTTATGTTTCTTAATATTTGAATTTGATTTCATTAAATAAATCCATGATTATTGAAATCCACTTAAACGTGTTGACTGTCATTGGTCGCCTTAGAGTCCCTTCTGACGAAATGAGACTGAAGTGCAAGGTGCAAGCTCCCTCGCTAGAGAGCGAGCGGTTAGGTTTGTACGATATTGATCGCTTTAAACCCCGTCCGTGGAGACGAGACCAGAGTGCAAGAAGTAAGTCCCCTCAACGGAGAGTGAGTGAATGGACTTGCTTATCGTTGAGTCCCCTCGTCGGAAAGCGAGCGGATCTAGCTCAGTAAGGGTCCAGAGAAAACATGGATTTTATTATCGGCCTCGAATGGCCATGGATTTGATTATCAGCACAGCATGGCCATAGATTTGATTAACGGTCTGGAGATACCATGGAATTAACTATTGGCCCTGAACGGCCACGGATTTGATTAAGGGATAGTTTGGCATAGGTCCCTAATAAGTTTCAAAATACACAAAAACCCCAGTAAAAAAGTTTGTAAATTTGGTCCCTAGAATTAAGTTACCGAATAATGGCATACACTTATGCAATTATTCAATGAATAATTACAGACATTTATGCAATTATATCAAAAAATTGCAAACATTTCCACAATTATTCACTGAAAAATTGCGGAAAATTCCACAATTATTCACCAAAAAATTGCGGAAATTTCCGCAATTATTCACCAAAAAATTGCGGAAATTTCTGCAATTTTTTCAAAAATTTACGAAAAATTCCGCAATTATTCACCAAAAAAATTGCGGAAATTTCCGCAATTATTCACCGAAAAAATTGCATAAATTTATGCAACTTTTGGATATAATTGCATAAATGTCTACAATTATTCAGTGAATAATTGCATAACTATATGCAATTACTTAGTAACTTAATTATAGGGACCTAATTTATATGCTTTTTTTTACTGGGGTTTTTGTGTATTTTGAAACTTATTAGGGACCTGAGCCTAATATTCACTTTGATTAATGGTTCGGAGAGACCATGGATTTAATTATCGTCTCAGAACAGCCACGAATTCGATCCATAAAGATCGTGGATTTAATCATTGGTCCTTAACGGCCATAGAATTGATTGATGATTAGGAGAGATTGTCCCCTTAACTTAAACGTTAATCGTTCCAAAGAGATCGCACATTAAACTAAATATAATCTAGAGAGATTGTGTACTAAACTGAATATAAAGCGATCAAGAGAGATCGAAACTTAGAACAAATACAGATTTAATAAAAGGATTTGAACTCTTGTAATTAGAATAGAACCGATAAATCTCAGATGAATACAAGACGATTTTGATTATTTTGATATATGATGTAATAACACCAAATGAAATCAGAATGATGATGATGTATATACTACACTTAGGAAGAGTCTAAGTCACAAGCTTTAATAGGTTTGGAACGACCCGTAATTAACAAAAGAATCCAAAAGAACAGGTGATTCATAATAGCTTGATCGGTTGAAAACTAAAAAATTCAACTACTAATATCCCATCGACTTCAACATTCATTCTTGAGCAATGCACAACTTCCATTCGCAAGGCATGCTTTGTGGGCAAATGAATCCCATCTATTGAACAGGCAGTATACGGACTAACCTGACGAGTCAAACTTTGAAGTTATCAAGGCAAGAAGACCGAAGAGATGACTGCGAAACCCAAAACTCATATACAACTAGAATAGAAAAACCAATACAAATCCACCCCAAGAACTCAAAGTCCAAAAATCTAACATGTGTTGTACCGATCCAACACCATAGATCGGTATTGATCCACATTTCTCCACCCAATAAAGCCCAATTTTCTCATACATGCATGTCTTGATCCTAAAAACCTATTTCTAGTTCCATTTCATTGATTCTATGCAATTCTCTATCGAGCTCCATAAGCACTTGAAATTAGCAACTCCATTCATCCACTGATTCATCATTTGGACTTAGAAACAAGCTAATAATGATGCTGACAAGTTTGGAACTATGAAGCTAATCACGAATCGAGTTAGGACAAGAAGTTCAAACCATCTATATGAAGAATTTATGGATCGGTACTGATCCATGTCTATGGATCGACACCAATCTGTGAATATTGATGAGCTATCCACCTATTTCCTTGGAGAAGTGGTCTATGGTGTGGAAAACTATGTATATGGAGATCATGGGGGCAGATTTTAAGCTTCTTACGTCTATAATAAAGGGGTAGAACTCATTTTTATGGATCATTGTTTGGCTTTCTTGCTCTCTTACTCTAATCTCATGTAATTACTCATGGATTCATACCGATCTGTAATGGATTTATATCGATTCGTAAGAACTGTACTTGAAAAACAACAATATAATAAAAAGAAACTAGAAGTGGACGTTGGCCGGAGTACGCTGAACCGCTATAAATCTTATTTGTTCTATTTCTTACCCATTTTTCATTTATTTTCTCCACTTTTTATTCACTACTCAATCTATTTACTGTTTGTACCATTTTTGGTTCAAACATAATTCTTATGAATTACTCTTATGATTCAAGTGTTGGACACATCGGAAATCACTATATATGTATGTGTTTATTGCTCAAGTCTAGTTAGGATTTCTTAATATTCCACCTTTAATTTATATATTCATATTATATAAGTTGTATTATTACATAACTTTTATATTTCATATTACTTATATAATAGTCTTTTGTATAATATTATATTAATTAAATCTTATTTAATTAATTTTGTGTTAACTAAATATAACATTTATATTTATTATTTATTATATACTATAACATTTATAGTATAACACATATATCATATACATGTGTATATTATTTACTTAATTAACCTTTCAGTTGATTTATTTAATTAAACAATTTTAATTAAATTATATTAATTTCAAAATTCATTCCATGTACAAACACGTATACTTATATTATTTTAAACATTTTAAAACAACATAACATATGTCATAATATAGAATACATTTACACATTAATTAACTAACTTATTTAATTTATTTATATTATTAATCTTATTAATAAAAAAATTCAAAATTTTCAAAATTAATATATATATATATACGTGTTTCAAAAAATTTGAAATTTTTTATCATATTGTAACTTTTATAATACATTTATTTCTTATTTTAAATTTAAAATATTATATTTTTAACGTTTCAAACAATTTTGAAAATTAGCCTAAGGCCCACTTCAAATTTGGGGCTTTTCTATTAGGGACAATCTTTCCGCTCATATATCTATTCGAGCCAGGATGGTAGCCAGGTAAGACAGAGTACTTGATTACCCGAACCCAATCCAAGACAGTACCTTTTTAGATAACATACTATCTTGGTTGCGAGCTTAATACTTAACCCTAACATGACTAATTTATACCGCATAGTTTATTGGGCTCCGATACCATTGTTGGAACAGGGCCAACCAGCAACCGAAGTTATAGGTGAATTTTAATATTTTTTACTATATTGAATCTTTATCGGGCCAAAGAAGCCTAGTTAATTTAGAACTATTCTAAGTACTTTTAAATAAAATCTATTTTATATAAATTTATAAAATGATATCACATTATTTAAATTATGTTATATATATATATATACATGTATCACATACACATATATGTGTGTGCATGTGTAACATATCAATCCGTGCAAGGTATAACATATCCATGTATAAATGTTGAGATTTACATCGTAACGAACACAATAGCTCATCTAATATACAAACGTACTGTCCAAATGTATGTTTATATACTTTTACTTATATATATAAAATGATTATATATATATGGGTGTGTATGTGTGTAAACTATAATTTTTTAATAATTTTGTATAAATATGTAAATATATATATATATATAAACATGAGTATGAAATACTAATAACATATTTATAACTATATAAATATGTTTAAATAATTAATAAAATATATATATTAATATAAAAAATTGATGTAATGCCGAAAACGGTACTTATATAAATATATTATATATATATAAATGCATATGTTAAGTACTTACACACACACACACACACACACACACACACATATATATATATATCTATGTATGTATGTATGTATAATAATAAATATATTAATACAAATAAAACACAAGATAATTTAAATAAAATATATTAATACCAGGTCATATGCATGGCTTTTATTTTTTATTTTTTATTTTAATATATATATAATAACAAAATTATACAAAAATTACTAAAATTAATAAAAAGGTATTTTCCGAAACCAAAGTTGAATTTTAAATTTCTAGTAAATTTTAGATGATAATTTGAAATTTTATTATATAATTATATAATTTAAAACATTTATAAACTCTAATTTTCAATTTTGTTTTATGTTTAATATTTTAAAAATATATATTTTTTTTGCCGAAAGCATAATATCTATTAAACTAATTTTATAAATTATAAAACATAATTCATAATGCATATATGAATATACAATTATTTATATGATTTATTGATTTGAAAATTATTTAATAATAATATGTAATATATAAAATTATTTTATTCCAACTGAAAATATTATAACTGTTAACATTATGTATAAAATTACATGTTCTCATTTTACATGTGTATAAAGTTATATTTAAATTATAAACAATATATATACACACACGCGCGCATGAATGTTATATATTAAATTGTTTAAAATAATTAAAAAAAATTATTGAGCTAAGTTGCACATAGGTATGTTTACGTAAAAATATTTTTTCATTAAACATAGATGTATATACACATACAACCAACCAATATTCTGACAATATATTTTATATACTGGAATTGTCACCTAACTAGCAATACGATATACGAAATAAATATTATAAATATAGACTAATATTTGTAAACATGTTAGGAATATACCTTACAGCCAAAGCCAGTAGTACAACTTGAAACAATGAGATTTGATCCTCCAATTGATTTCCAATTCATAAGAGTGCTAATCCATGAACTATTGAGCACCAGTAATCGAATGCACTTGATTTGATTTGATTTACACTTGAATTGATAGTGGATGGATAGTATAGAGCTCGACCAAAAATGAATGAGAATGGATGCCCTAAAAATTCCATAACACATTAAGGTAGAGATGCTTATATAGAGGAGAATTAAGGGATATTTTAGGATCAAGATCCTACGTCATCTCATACCAATTTGCTTTCATCTTAGCCCTCCATCTCAGTGCCTCTTTAGCACCATCACATGGCCACCTATTAACCTTATTGTGGTCGAACAAACCAACTCCTTTTATGTGTATTAAACCCATCTACGGCTCGAATAATATTTTTCATTTAAATCTAATTTAAACGCTTATCGATATCGTATATCGATTAATATATTTATAACTTTTATAAATACGATTAATATTAATTTATCAAATCAAAATCAAATTTAAAACTAATATTTCACAAATATTAATTAATCTAATTAATTTATAAAAATTATAAATTAATTAAATCCTTTGGTCAATGGAGGATTCATAAAATCTTGGTTTTCGATAAAATCTTGGTTTTCGATGAAATCCTATTTTACCTTGTCAAGCATTACCCGGTTGTGACTTTTATATTTACATCAATCCTCTTTATAACAACTACATCACTTTAAAGTTATGGAATTTAGTAATGGCCAAAACTCCAATATCGTCCATACTTAACTCTATAATTCAAACGCAAAGTCCTTAGTTCAATAAATATAATTATTGTTAACCAAACTACTTTGGAAAGAGATTTTGTCTTTGAGTTAACTTTAGTCAACCATGATGCTAAACCCATATAACTGAGGAGATGAATCCTCTCTTGAATTTGTTTCACTTCAAATACTTCCACTCGACCCAACTATAATCATCTGTTGGATGTCCTGCCATGATTTGACTACAATCAAAGTGGAGCATTCATACTAAAAATCAACAGTATTCTTAAGTTAGGAGAATTGTGTAAATCAGTCACATCGATATTTTCTATTTAACATTAGACATTTTAACCAATAGAAAACTATCGAGTGAGTCATTACATAGTTATCTAATAACTATCAGTAAGTAACCCCTGGGTGCCTCCAACAGCCATGAATAACACACTGCCCAACATTTGGAGCGTTAGTACTCTAGTCTCAGTGGATACATCGATATTCAGTCTCGATGCATCCTGACTAGGAACATTTAAAATGATGTGTTTACTATATTGTGGTATAATACTCATGATTACAACTATTTGTAATTATTATCACAAATACATTATTTATAGATTTTACGTTAAATATATTTTAATTAAATATTTAATTACTTATAACACATAATAACAAATATATGAAAAACGGAAAAAAATACCTTTATTATGAATGATAATTGATTACAGAGTTAATTAATTTACAATAAATTACAGAACTACCCTTAGGGCATACCACTAACTCTAGCAATCATGACTAGGCATATGTTATTTTGAGGATGTGATTATAAGTGGGTGCACAAGATATTCCAGATTATGTGAGAATGGAATGATTCATTGATTATTATGAAGATGAGACTATGAGGATGTTCATCAATATTTTTAATGATACACATATTACGAAGGCTACGTAGTCTTTATAGGAAATAACACACATGTGTTGTTGGTTGTGACAGGGACGCGGAAGATGATCTTAAGGCTATTTAACACTAGAGGGGGGGTGAATAGTGTTTTAAGAATTTCTTTAAAACTTCTTTGATTTAAATTGATTTAACTAACTTAATGCAAATACACAATCACAGATCAAATCACAGAATCACAAACAGATGCAAATATAAATAAAAAGCAAGTAAAGGAAAGAACACACCAGGAATTTTATACTGGTTCGGTGTTACCCTACATCCAGTCCCGCACAACTCGTACGGCTTTCTATTCAATAATAATCTAGATTACAATCCCTTGATTCCAAGGCAACGAGGTACACCCTCCAGATTCTCAGGTCTCTGGGTAGAACCACTTGATTCACAGGACACAAGTTCACCTGATCGATTTCCAAGGACACGATCACACCTTTATAACCCTAAACAAGTTTCTTTGAGTACAAATGTATCTATAACTCTGATAAGCACTGAGATTCTTTGAAGAGAGTGGCAGAGAATCAAACTAGAGATATTCTGGTTTGATTCACTTAAGATTTCGGCAGAATGTGGATAGGATGATTAGAAAATAAGATAAGAGAGTAAAGAGGAGAGAAAATAAAGAAAGTAGTTACTGGAAAACGTCCATAACAGTCTCTATTTATAGAGAATGAATGGATGTGTCCATTCGAAGAGGTTTAAACGAATAGACACTTCTTTTGAAAACAACCTTTGCTGTAACGGGAAGCATGTCGACATGACAAGTAAATAGGATGTCGACATGGTCTAGTAAAAAGTGATGATTTGCTTTACTTTGAAAATGATGATTTAAAACATATGCAACTTTATTCAAATGGACTCTATGTATTTGTAGAAGGTATTTAGAAGTAGAAATACTTATGAATGTATATATGTATATATACTAAAATATATTTAAAATCAAAGTAAATAAACTAAAGTAAATATAATATTAAAATAGATTTTGAGGCTAAAATATCAAGGATAATTTTGAAATCAAAATATAACAAAATGATAAATATGATTTTGAGGCTAAAACATTTTTGGAAATGTGAATGAAGGTTTTTCTTTTGAAAAGGAATATTTGAAAATCATTTTATAAAACAAGAGATAATTTTGAAAATCATTTTGAATCAAAATTAGTGGATAACAAAATAGGGCTACTATCCGTTCCACTAGATATTTCGTGAGTTCCATCTCACTAGGGTTCCATCCCTTTAACAAGAACGAAGTGGATTCCATTCCACGAGTAAATTGGATAAAAAAGAATGATAGTGCTTTCAAGGAGTTTTAACAAATATCTAACCTAACTATATTATTTGTCTTGAACTCTTGAATATCTTGAATCTCATGAGTCTTCAATCTTGAACTCTTGATCTTTGTCTTCTTTACTGTACAGTCTTCTTTTGTTGATACCTGCATATAGATTTCCTGCACATATATATTTTATAACACTTCTATAGTTGTTGTCATCAAAACCACTATCCTATGGACTAACATTCTCCCCCTTTTTGATGATGACAACCTTTGTTTATAAAATATTTATATTCTCCTTATAACTCCCCCTAAATCTAATAACTCCCCCTTAATCTATGCCTAACTAACCTATTTTATACTTCTCCCCCTTTGTCATCAACAAAAAAAATGACACTAACTCCATAATTATAATACTATATAATTCTATATAACTCCCCCTGAAACTAAGAACTCCCCCTAAAACTAATACTATATAACATGTGATTATAATGATAGTGTTATCATAAATAATCAACATTTAACTCTAAAAACTAGAACTTAATCCTAAATTACTATCTATCCTAACTATGATAATGCTTATAATAGTTAGAAATCAAATATAAGAACATAAATTATTTATTAAGTATATTTCAAGATACTCATCAAAACCAATCATGTCAAACAAGTCAAACAAATCAATCAAGTCAAACAAGTCAAACAAGTCAATTAAGTCAATCAAGTCAATCAAGTCAAATAAGTCAATCAAGTCAAACAAGTCAATCAAGTTAATCAAGTCAATCAAAACATCAAAAACTAATAATCCTATATTATAAGACAATACTACAAAACTCCTCCTAAATAAAATACACTCGTTATGTATACATGTATGCAATATGTAGTTTGTAATGCAGTATGAAATGTATGACATATGCAATGTAGCATGAGATGATATGCAGAATGAAGTGTAACTTGTGATGCAAATGATTATGATATTTCATGCATTGTAATTTATGATGTAATATGCAATGAAATGTGATATGAAATAGGATGCATAATGATATGTAATATGAAACAAAATGATAATGAAGAAAAAATAATAATAATATGCAGAATGATACGATGATATATATACTACGGTAAGTGACATTCAGATTATAAGATAAACATGAGTGATAAGTAATATCTAATTGACAAGCATATATATATATATATATATATATGTGTGTGTGTGTGTGTGTGTGTGTGTGTATGTCTATGTATGTATACATATATCAACCTATTTATTATAAAACACTTCAACCAAACAAAGGTAAAACACACCAATTACTAAACCTAAGTTAAGGAAACTAATGAATGTGACTGAAATAGTTGTAAAGACAATAGTTTAAAGGTAATAAATGGTATTAAGACTGTAACATAATCATGAAAGGTAGTAACCAAACTTAATATCAAAATTAAATGCTAAGGAATAAGGACTTATACTATATATGATCAAATATGGTTTTTATAAAGATTAATAGCCTACTTATTTAATTATAATTATTTTAATTACTATAATCCAAACTTCCATGTTCTTAACTTACTAATTAAAACCTTTATATTAAATTTCTATTGACTAAAATATTTAGAAACATGTTTAAATTTTTTTTAAAGTATCATAATGAAATATTAAAAATAACAAAGATTAAAAAAAAACTAAAATAAACATGTGTTATATTAAGGCCTCTTTCATTTAAATTTTAATTAATTACTAAAGAATATCTAAACATTAATTTTAAATATTCTAATATAAGTTAGAAAATAACTCTAAAAAGAATAGAGAAAAATACTTAGTTTAAATATCATGTTTTTTATAATTTAAAATTTCAAACAGAAAAGACAGCATTTACAAAATGCTATAAAAGGTTTTTGCAATGAAATATATTCAAAACATTATAAAATAGAAACTGTAGCTTTTACCAAATGCTGTGTAAAGTTTCTGAAACTCTACAGCATTTCAAAGCACAAAAATGCTATAAAAATGAATTTGCAGTGCTTACAAAACATTATAGAAGAAAAGAAGCATTTTAGAAATGCTATCTAAAATTCCGGTCATGTGATGTGGTGCAATCTTATTAATTGAAGAAATATATAAATAGAGCCTTATTTTAACATTCTAAATTCATTCTACTAATTTCTTAAAAATATAAAATTAGTGTCTTAAAAGAAATAGAGTATGAGAAGTAAAAATAACATTAGAAAAGTTGAAATCATGAATGAATGTATGCTTTTCTACTTAGTATAGTTGTAATAAATTAGTTGTAGATTTTATTTGAAAGAAAACACATTTTAAAAGATTTTTAAAAAAAATTTAGACTTGTATAACGATATTTATACTATGGTGTGTCGATATATGGATCAAAATATCAAAACTTATAAAAGAGATAAATTTCTATACCTAACTAAATGCATAGATATATATTTCTAAATGCAACAATAAAGATGATATAATAGTAAAGCGTACCAATTTTTGCATTCCATCTTTCTAACTTTGTTGTTCCTCCATTGTTGTGAACCACACATTTATATCTTTCTGAATTTGACGACGAGATATGTTCTATTGCGACGGGCTCGTTTTTCTGATCAGCGTAGTATATTCATTTACTGAATTTGAAGACCGTATGAGAAAGATACAGATGATTTAGTAAATTGACCAACTTGGCGCCAAAACTTTGAATTCGAATTTTGAATGAATGGACACTTCAACCACTATAAATAGGCCCAACGGTCACCACTTTTCATAAAAATTCCTCCTCTTCATCTTCTTCCCGTTTTTCTATATACTATCAAACTTCTAAAAGACATATCTCCTTCGTTTCTTAACGGAATTGGATGAAACCAGCGGCAAATCGAAGAGGAAGGCAAGGACTACAATCTAGTAATAGTTTGGTGTCGAATTTGGACGGTATTGTGATGCAACAGGCCGAGCAGTAGAAGAAATGTAGAAGATCCCGTACACAGTTTTTCAATTTTGGATAGCCAACTTCAAACTGTCATATCTCACTCAATTTTGATCGGAATTTGATGATCCACCCATCAAAACGACCGCGAGAACAAGAACTACAATCTGAAATGGAGTGGGAACAAAATACTCAAATCTCTGGATGCATTTTGAAGAATACCTTTGACAGTTTTGCCTTTCTTTTTCTCTTTGTTCACCAAAACTTCATTTAACCATAACTTGGTCATTTCTTGACGGATTCACACGAAACCAGCGACATTGCAAATCATATGGAGAGAAGTATAGTATCAAATCAAGTTGTAGATAAGAACCCAAAGTTTTGAATTGATCTGGTACCCAATTCATTGTCAATTTCCATTATATATCCATTTGTACATAACTCTTCTCCTGCAAAACAAGATAACTATTTAAAGAATCAAGTGACTTTTCAAAATAACTAAATATAATTTTAAACAACAATATCATGATGATTCTGTGACATATTCATATGAAAACAGTGTTAATAATTTTTTTTTAAAAAAATTGCCATTTTAAAAATTTTCAAAATTCAGATTATGAAACTTTTGAAAACCTTGCTCTGATACCAAATGACAGGGACGCGGAAGATGATCTTAAGGCTATTTAACACTAGAGGGGGGGTGAATAGTGTTTTAAGAATTTCTTTAAAACTTCTTTGATTTAAATTGATTTAACTAACTTAATGCAAATACACAATCACAGATCAAATCACAGAATCACAAACAGATGCAAATATAAATAAAAAGCAAGTAAAGGAAAGAACACACCAGGAATTTTATACTGGTTCGGTGTTACCCTACATCCAGTCCCGCACAACTCGTACGGCTTTCTATTCAATAATAATCTAGATTACAATCCCTCGATTCCAAGGCAACGAGGTACACCCTCCAGATTCTCAGGTCTCTGGGTAGAACCACTTGATTCACAGGACACAAGTTCACCCAATCGATTTCCAAGGACACGATCACACCTTTATAACCCTAAACAAGTTTCTTTGAGTACAAATGTATCTATAACTCTGATAAGCACTGAGATTCTTTGAAGAGAGTGGCAGAGAATCAAACTAGAGATATTCTGGTTTGATTCACTTAAGATTTCGGCAGAATGTGGATAGGATGATTAGAAAATAAGATAAGAGAGTAAAGAGGAGAGAAAATAAAGAAAGTAGTTACTGGAAAACGTCCATAACAGTCTCTATTTATAGAGAATGAATGGATGTGTCCATTCGAAGAGGTTTAAACGAATAGACACTTCTTTTGAAAACAACCTTTGCTGTAACGGGAAGCATGTCGACATGACAAGTAAATAGGATGTCGACATGGTCTAGTAAAAAGTGATGATTTGCTTTACTTTGAAAATGATGATTTAAAACATATGCAACTTTATTCAAATGGACTCTATGTATTTGTAGAAGGTATTTAGAAGTAGAAATACTTATGAATGTATATATGTATATATACTAAAATATATTTAAAATCAAAGTAAATAAACTAAAGTAAATATAATATTAAAATAGATTTTGAGGCTAAAATATCAAGGATAATTTTGAAATCAAAATATAACAAAATGATAAATATGATTTTGAGGCTAAAACATTTTTGGAAATGTGAACGAAGGTTTTTCTTTTGAAAAGGAATATTTGAAAATCATTTTATAAAACAAGAGATAATTTTGAAAATCATTTTGAATCAAAATTAGTGGATAACAAAATAGGGCTACTATCCGTTCCACTAGATATTTCGTGAGTTCCATCTCACTAGGGTTCCATCCCTTTAACAAGAACGAAGTGGATTCCATTCCACGAGTAAATTGGATAAAAAAGAATGATAGTGCTTTCAAGGAGTTTTAACAAATATCTAACCTAACTATATTATTTGTCTTGAACTCTTGAATATCTTGAATCTCATGAGTCTTCAATCTTGAACTCTTGATCTTTGTCTTCTTTACTGTACAGTCTTCTTTTGTTGATACCTGCATATAGATTTCCTGCACATATATATTTTATAACACTTCTATAGTTGTTGTCATCAAAACCACTATCCTATGGACTAACAGGTTGACAGGTTAGTTTGGTGGTGTTACTGTATTATTTTGAGTATATGTGCTTATTTTGGCAGGCTATGTTGGTTATTGATTATTTGTATTCATTTATTTGTGCATGCTGTTTTGATCATGCTATGTTTATTGGGGACTTTGGTTATGGTTGAATTATGAACACGAATGATATGGGTTAATATATGATTGATATTGTTTTACCTTTTATTGATGGAGTGTTACTTTTATATATTATAGTTGGATTATATGATTAAGGAAGTGCATGTGTTATTATAGTGTTATCCCAATTTTTGGCAAAGCCGAGATACCCAAAGATTAACTGAAAATCAATGATTATTAGTCATGAACATCGATTGTGCATCGTAGGTTCACCATGGATATCGATGAATTTTGTCCGAGTCCGGATCGGGCTGCAATTGATAAGACATGTCAAGAAAGGTCAGGTGAAGCAACGTTCCAAGCTTCGAGTCAATCCGAGTTCGTATGCTCAAGATATCGCCAAAAGGAAATGGATGAAATAGGCTAGGCTCGAATCCATGAGGAGAGGTTGGTTCGAATCGATCAGAAGATCATTGCGTCGAATCCATCATGTTCGACTCCATCTGCTTCGTATCCATAAGAGCTGCAGGTCTTCGACTCCATCGAAACAAATTCCTTCGAAATCACAGAGGCAAATCACTTTGAATCCATCCGGTGTCGCTGGTTCGAATCCGTCCTTAAGAGATAACTTCGTATCGATCGCCTATTGTTTTCCAACAATCGATACAAACGAAGCACACTGGAACCATCCTATGCCTAGCATTCGAATCCATATGGTTTGAACGACTTCGAATCGATCAACAAGTATAGACCATGACCGATTCGAACACACTTTGCCTCGAACCCATTCCCACCTTCGAATCCAAACATCTCGAATCCACCACAGCTAAAACCAAGGGTTTGACCCAGAAAACTCGGAGAAAAAGGGGGAATGACTCGGAGCAAGCGCACCACGTCATCATCTTCACGTGCAGGAGGATCGATTCGAACGAATCGATTCGAGCATATCGATTCGAACGACTCCAGGAAGCAAAAATCTTCAACTTGAATCGATCATAACATGAGATCTACACATCCAAATGCTATGAAATTTTCACAGAAGCTTGAGCACATGTTGAAGAATGTCCACACCAAATTTCAGCTCGATTGGACAATTTCTTGATCGATTCGAACCTAGGGTCGAATCGATCCCGGTGTGGGCCCAGATTTCCATAAAGCGGGCATGTGGGCCCCCTGACGTACCAGAACTGGTCTCCCCTCATTTTAGGCGAAATATCAGCCTCCTACACCTATAAATAGAGCCCCTGGTCATTCAGAAAAGGGGTCGGACAATTTTGAGAGCTAAGGAGCGCCTAGATTCTACCAGATTTACTCCAAATCACCATTGCTGCCTTAGATTCAGACTTAGTTCAGCAAATCAGTTGTAATACAACATACGAAATTGTAATCTTCAAGCATCGAGCAATAAAATCATAAAAACCTTGAAGTGGACGTAGGCCGGAGATAGCCGAACCACTATAAATTGTGTGTCACTGTTCATTATTTCTTGATTGCTGCTTGTTACTTGTTTACGATCTGTGATTTGTGTGTGAATACTGTTGATTCGTATTCATACGCTGGTGCTTTCACTACACTTGGGGTTTGTGACCATTTTTGGTGCAAACACTTTGGTGCTTTCACCAAGAACAACTAGCACCCGCTACACCAGATTCGAAGTTTAGATTTGAAATTTTAAGGATTCAGATTTGACTCTACAATGACTCGACAAACAAGTAAAAAACAAAGAGCTGAGAGGAGCCAACAGAGAGGAAGTCAAGAGGCATCCTCTGGCGCTGGAGACGGACAAGCTTCGATCTATATTACTAGAGATGAGATGGAGGCTATGAATAACCTAATGCAGGAGAGAATGATGAAAAGCCAACAAGAGATGCTGCAGAATTTCTTTGAACAGATGAGAGCTGCGGGAACACAGAACCTTAGACCAGCTACAGCGGCTGTGAATGTGGAACAAGGAGCTAGGACTATGGAACCCAATGGAGGACAGAATACAGAACCAGAAGGCAATCAACAAGGGCTTGGGGGCAGGCCCGCAGGATCCAACGCAGAAGTACCTTTGGAAGGAGCTCAACCGGCTAGGGTCAACACAAATGCTAACGATCCACCCGAAGAGTACGTACCAGAATTCCCTACAAGACTCGGAGGGCAAGACAGAGACATGACAAGGTGGCAACCCCTAGATGGAGATGAAAGAATGATTGGCCTAGTGAGACGAATCATGAGAGGAGGGTTGTCAGGAGGAGGATTGGAAGAAGTTAGTCGGAGTCCGTTCGCTCCGAATATCAGGAATGCAAGGAACCCTCCGAAGTTCAAACTACCAACGCTGAATCCTTATGACGGAAAGTCAGACCCGACCATGCATATCACCAGATATATCAGACACATGGAAGTGCTGGGAGCATCCGAGGAAGTAATGGCACGATGTTTCCCCTTATTCTTATCAGATTTGGCTGCACTTTGGTTTAGACAGCTAGAAACAGGATCAATCAGGACATGGGGCGAGCTTGTGGATTGCTTCATGAAGCAGTTTAGGGTTCACGTGACGCGACCTAAGAGCGTGATGACTTTGGCATCAATAAAACAAAGGACCGGAGAGTCCATAAAGGATTTTTTGTTACGATTTAATGCGACGGTGACTTCTGTAGATCGCCCGGACCCATCGATGATTTTGATGGCGGCGGTGGCAGGAGTTGGAGAAGGCACCGAATTCAAAGACTCTTTGACTAAAGATCCACCGCAGGATCTTGGAGAGTTTTTCCATGAAGCTGAAAAATTCATTCGATTAGAGGAATCACGTGCCGAGAGGCAGGAAATAAATGTTGCACAAGGCGAAGGGACCGCCAGGGAACAGTCCAGGGCAGACAAAGGAAAAAGAAAGCAGGATGATGCACATGATGGTCCTGACAAACAAAAGAAATTCCGAGAGCCTAGATTCAGGCAGTACACAGACTTGGTGGCAGGACTGGAGCGAATTTACACCGAAACTCGGGGGCAACTCCCCTATCGAAAACCACCCAGGAGAGATCCCACGGAGCGGGAACGTAGGACTGGAAAGTACTGCCTATTCCATGAGCTAGATGGGCACACTACCGATGAATGCCACCACCTGAAGGATGAGGTGGAAGAACATGCCAGGAGTGGTAGATTGCCGCAGTATGTCAGAGAACGTACGACGGCGGTTAGACCTGAACAACTACTGCCTCAACCAAACAGGAATGATCCTGGATCGGGATCACGACTCGTCATCAACTGATTGTGATGGCAAGGGCCAAGTTCAAGATTTGGACTCTGGTCGACTAGTTTTCTTAGATTTGATTTCCAAAATAAAACGGCTATCCCACTTACTCATGTACGGGAACCGGAGAGATCCCTAGGCATGCTCTGAGATGGAAATAGACCGCTCCGCCCGGAGAGGCATTGTCTTGTTTTTCCTGGTGTTTGAGATTGAACATCTAGGATTTGAATTTAATAAAGAAACACTTATTAAAATAAACCTTTGACCGGAGAGTTAAAGGATAAACATTAAATATCAATATAAACATGATCGCTTTATGATCCTACCCGGAGAGGCAGGGTCCGGAGTGCAAGAAATGAGTTGCTTCGCCAGAGAGCGACAGGATCAACTCACTTAAGCATCGTTTCCTATTCACCGGAGAGTGATTGGATCAGGATTCGATAAGAGCCCGGAGAGGCTATGATCGACCGACGATTCAGGTCATGACATCGCTTAATGTTCAGATACACTGAACCGGAGTGCAGGAGGTGAGTCGCTTCGCCGGAGAGCGACAGGATTGACTCACTTAACATTGTTTCCCCTTCACCGGAGAGTGACAGGATGGGATCCAACATGAGCCCGGAGAGGCTGTGATCGACCGACGATTCAGGTCATGACATCGCTTAATGTTCAGATACACTGAACCAGAATGCAGGAGGTGAGTCGCTTCGCCGGAGAGCGACAGGATTGACTCACTTAACGTTGTTTCCCCTTCACCGGAGAGTGATAGGATGGGATCCACCATGAGCCCGGAGAGGCTATAATCGGTCGAGAACGACCAAGACATCGTTATACGCCCTAGCTGGGACCAGAGTGCAAGGGATAGAAAGCGACGCCGGAGTGCAATAGGATCTTTCTATTCAATCGCTAAATCTAGAATGGGTTTGACAAGGGTCCGGAGTGACCATCAATAGTATGGAGAGCGTAGAATTTCATTCTTGACTTCCACTGGAAAAAATTGATAACAATTCGGCTTCGAACAGCCATGGACTTGATTGAAAATGCTATAAGCTACGAGTAAAACATGAACTCACTGCATCCGACTTAAGACTGATCAAAACACGCCTTTTACCAAAAAGGCATGTTTTGGGGGGCAAAATGTTATCCCAACTTTTGGCAAAGCCGAGATACCCAAAGATTAACTGAAAATCAATGATTATTAGTCATGAACATCGATTGTGCATCGTAGGTTCACCATGGATATCGATGAATTTTGTCCGAGTCCGGATCGGGCTGCAATTGATAAGACATGTCCAGAAAGTTCAGGTGAAGCAACGTTCCAAGCTTCGAGTCAATCCGAGTTCGTATGCTCAAGATATCGCCAAAAGGAAATGGATGAAATAGGCTAGGCTCGAATCCATGAGGAGAGGTTGGTTCGAATCGATCAGAAGATCATTGCGTCGAATCCATCATGTTAGACTCCATCTGCTTCGTATCCATAAGAGCTGCAGGTCTTTGACTCCATCGAAACAAATTCCTTCGAAATCACAGAGGCAAATCACTTCGAATCCATCCGGTGTCGCTGGTTCGAATCCGTCCTTAAGAGATAACTTCGTATCGATCGCCTATTGTTTTCCAACAATCGATACGAACGAAGCACACTGGAACCATCCTATGCCTAGCATTCGAATCCATATGGTTTGAACGACTTCGAATCGATCAACAAGTATAGACCATGACCGATTCGAACGCACTTTGCCTCGAACCCATTCCCACCTTCGAATCCAAACATCTCGAATCCACCACAGCTAAAACCAAGGGTTTGACCCAGAAAACTCGGAGAAAAAGGGGGAATGACTCGGAGCACGCGCACCACGTCATCATCTTCACGTGCAGGAGGATCAATTCGAACGAATCGATTCGAGCATATCGATTCGAACGACTCCAGGAAGCAAAAATCTTCAACTTGAATCGATCATAACTTGAGATCTACACATCCAAATGCTATGAAATTTTCACAGAAGCTTGAGCACATGTTGAAGAATGTCCACACCAAATTTCAGCTCGATTGGACAATTTCTTGATCGATTCGAACCTAGGGTCGAATCGATCCCGGTGTGGGCCCGGATTTCCATAAAGCGGGCATGTGGGCCCCTTGACGTACCAGAACTGGTCTCCCCTCATTTTAGGCGAAATATCAGCCTCCTACACCTATAAATAGAGCCCCTGGTCATTCAGAAAAGGGGTCGGACAATTTTGAGAGCTAAGGAGCGCCCAGATTCTGCCAGATTTACTCCAGATCACCATTGCTGCCTTAGATTCAGACTTAGTTCAGCAAATCAGTTGTAATACAACATACGAAATTGTAATCTTCAAGCATCGAGCAATAAAATCATAAAAACCTTGAAGTGGACGTAGGCCGGAGATAGCCGAACCACTATAAATTGTGTGTCACTGTTCATTATTTCTTGATTGCTGCTTGTTACTTGTTTACGATCTGTGATTTGTGTGTGAATACTATTGATTCGTATTCATACGCTGGTGCTTTCACTACACTTGGGGTTTGTGACCATTTTTGGTGCAAACATATAGTATATATATGTAGAAAATTAAATTCATTATTGTGAATGAATTATATTATGTCATGATCGATTGCCTTATGAGGTCGACATGCACTGTTTTTACAAGTAGTTAATTTGTGATTGATATGTTTCCCCATATTTTGTAATTAAGTCCACGATGAGACTTTATTAATTTGGTTGATAGTTTTATTTGGAGTATTGTGAGGGTGCAATTCCTTTAGGGAGTGGAGATTATAACGACCCAAAAATAGTTGGCACATTTTCCACTTTATTGCTTGTGTATATATATGTATTTGTAAGTTTGTGGGTAGAAACAAAGAAGGAAGTAAAGGGTCTTGAATAGGTACGATCCATAGGATAGATTGGTATATCTCTTAAGTCATAATTTTACAGTGGTTTTTAATATTTGATGTATTGAAAAATGTATAATATCTAATGTACTTGATTTGTGTAATATTTAGTTATTGATATGAGATTGTAAATATACGTTGATGTTTAAATTCCGATGTGATGTTTTCCCTTTTTATTCATTGTTTTAGAAATTTTAATTTTTATCTACCCAAGGTCCACTGATTTCTATATCTATGATTAGTAGTAAGCGTATTTTGATGTCGTTTATAACTGATTTTATATGTTAAAAATTGTAGGTCATCATATACTCACTTTACTGAGAGTTACACAACTCTCAGTAATCACTACCCTCATTCATGTCTGGGAAAGATTGCCTTTAGTTTATCTTTAATGATTTATGAAATTTATTCTTAAAATTTTTGTAATCCTCTCGTCTTCCTATAACTTCATAGTTAACCACCATTGTACCCTTGGTCTTCGGCCTAGGAATACCTTCGGTCACTTATGATAACTTTAATATTAAGGTTTTGAAATCACATTCTCTACACAAGACTCCTTTTCGGTCCTCATGTACACTGCCGGTTAAAACCTTATGCGTTTACTACTTAGCTTTCTACTTGTTTAAGTTTCAATTTAGCACTCTCGGTTCGACACATGTTGGGAATTGCCTTCTGCATGTTTGACACAAGCTTTACACATGTCATCTTTTGATTCATTTGACTTAGTCTTCTCCGACCTTTAATAAATACTTTGCTTACATGTTCGGCATAAAATATGGATTTGGTTTACTTACCTAATATTAATTGCTTAGTTTAATTAAATTATCTTCTAGTCTCAACTATTTGCCTTCCAATTCATTATTAAAACACTTCCACTAAGCATATTTTATTTCGAAAATCACAGGGTTTGTTTCCAAAAATCTATAGTAAAATTAATCTTGTTTTGTTTTACTAATTACTAGCCATTTTCTCAACATACAAATCATAATTAATTCATAAATTAACAATTTATTTACTCAGGGATAAATTCTATTAATCAAAACCATTCTCTAAAATAATGTTCTTAAACTCGTATTAAATCCTCATTTCAATTAAATAGGAAAAATCAAAGTAATAACCAAAATACCATATGGCCGTAAGGAATTCATGGATAAAAAAATGATTACAGTAATTGTTAACAAATTTCTTTATTAACCCCAAAGGGTGCAAAATAGGTGAAGCGTGGTTAAGATTAGACTTAAGAAGCCTTATGTAAACCTGCTAGAAATTTTACATGTTCCATGTAGAAGCCACATACATGTTGAAATCATAAGTGCATGGGAGTCCAATACAAGTCATAAGTCAATAATATTTATTTGATATGCTAGTGCCTATTTGCAAATAGTCACAAATTTACAATAGGCATGAAGAATACCTAAATTGATTTAGGGTTACAAGTTTAAAAATGTAAGAAACTGGTGAGAATGAATCGCCCCTTCTCTATTGCCACAGGGTCTGTATTTGTAGGGGTAGAATTGGGCAGCATGGCTGCCACGTGACTCTCGACATCATTGCTTTACAGCATCCTTCACTGTGTTGTCGACATACGGTAATAGTCTTCACATTGATCACTCATGGCATCCCTCACCATACTGATGATTTACGATATTACTTTAAGCATTGATGAGTTACGACATCCTTCTCTAGGTTGATGATTTACAGTTGATGATTTTTGGCATTGGTGAAACACGGTATCTTCACTTACATTGTCGACTTTCGACATCTTGGATGGCACCATTGATATGTGGCATCTTTAACAGTTGTGGATATCTAATATCTCTCATACCCTTTAAAGCCCGACATCCTTTGCTACTTGTTCATGCTTTACAATAGATATAATTATAAAGGCCCGATATCTACAGAGCTCCGATATATCCTCCTTGAAGTTACATATGTGATTTCATTCAATGATGCGGTATCTACTTTTATCTACCTTCAAGTCCGATAATTTCTTTGCTATAGCTTCTCGGCATCCATTGGCATTTGACATTACTTAGGGTTGGCATGACATCTCTTCCTTTCCATGCATTCGTCAACCCTAAGGTTGTTAAGGACTTCAATCATCTCTTAGTAATACTTGAAGTGCGACATCCCTAGAATTGTCTTGACATACAATCTCTCCTAACCTTCACATTTTCGGCATCCTCTCCGGGGTTGTTGAAGTTCGATATCTTCTTAAATGTTTGAAAGACGCATCCCTTGTTGAGTGTTTCTCTACTTTACATCCAACACCTCGTATTTCGACATGCTTGTCTCAAATGTTTGATAGCTTTATTTTTAGTAACATTTCCTCCCTAGTGTAGAAGTAATGTTAACTTTTCAAGTCAACTCTTTAATATTAGCACTCGCTACCTTGATAAATGAGTTGTCGCCTAGTGTAGAAGCAAAATTTTTGATCTCACTTGAAAATTTTCATTCGTTTTCGGCCTTCAAGCACATTTTAAGATTTGATTTCCTTTTCTATTTTGAACCAATCGGAAAAATTTAAGTTTGGGATTTTCAATTTTGAATTGAAATTAGGGTTTAGTAATTGGGTACTAGTTGTAAATTTTTGGATTGTAAGTTAAATCATGTATTTATTATGCTTCTTAGCATGTTGTTTGGGGTTTTTCTTTGTTGATTGATTAAAGCCCGATGGCGGTAATTTGAGAATTTAGAGCTTTCCCATTTAATGAAGAACTTGGTTGGCTATTAGAAACCCACTTCGAAATCCAACAATTGCTTAGTTTTTGAAATTATTAATCCTACGAAACTTGACATTTAACTTGAAGTCTGATACCCTACAAGTTTCACCCCTTAATCATCATTTCGACAACTAGTTAGAAGCTTTAAATCTATTTAAAATTTCAAAAATTGATTTAAAATTTGATACCCTTATTGTGTCGGAAACAAGTTAAAGATTCAGTATTTATTTAGAAGCACAACATTTGTTTTGACAGGTTGTTACTTAGGTTATGATTCAACGTCCACATATTTTGTCATTACTCTTTCAAAGATTCGACAACTATCTATGGAGTGATATATAGGTTAGAAATTTGATGTCCTATTTTAAGCCCGATGCGACACTATTAGATCGAAAGGGGATTATTGTGTCCTTAACCTATGAGCTATTTAAATTTTTGACATCGTTCAGTTTGACAGCAAGTTAATATACTTTTAAACAAGATTAACCCAACTTATCAACAATGAATTTGGTAACCTTGTAAATTCGATATTAGGTTATTATCCCGACATCCCATTATGATTTTTACTAAATGTTATACTTACGACATCTTGATTGTACCTTACTTGTTAGTCATAGACTCAACATACATTCATGAATTCGATGGTTGTTAATGCATTTTTGGTTCGTTATAAATTTTCCTAATATTTTATAAGTTCGATATCTTATTGATATCAAGAGATGGCTATTAAATAAGTTGTTAGCCTATCACAAGTTTTGCAGTTAATTCTGGTTTTATCACTCTATCAATTAACCAAGAACCAATCGATTAGGTGTTTAGTTGTTTGCCTTGCTTCTATATTTATTACCATTTCAAATTTTTAACAAAATGTGAAATTCTTTGCTGACTTTGTGTAATATCACCTAGCAGACATATGGATAGCAAGAAGCCCAGCAAGAGCTCTAAACCTTCTCATTCTACAAAGAAAGGATACTAAAAGCTTAACTAGGCCCTCATTACCACTATGGAGGAGGTAGATACGATCATTCAGCAATTCGAAATCACAGGTATAGAGGCCATGGCTACTGGTCCCTCTAGTCAGATAGACAATCCCCCAGAGGGATTTTTTACTTTTACTCCCATCCACATCTGGCATTATTGGTACATACTTTTTTCAGAAATTCTTCTGTGATTCCTAGAGTATCTGAACATTACTCTGATCCAGCTAACTCCTAACTCATATACATACTTGAGCTGTTTGGAGGTCCTTGCCAGGGAGGCTAAACTTCCTTCTCTTAGCGCTAAGACTCTCCATTCCCTAGTAAACCTTGTAAGGATAAATGAATAAGTAGATAATCCTATGTACCGTCTTCTCCCTCTCCTAAAAAGCATAGTCACTCATCTGATCAATAAGACGAAGGACTGGGAGTGCCAGTTTTTCTATATCAGATGCTACACCTTTAAGATCAGGGGGTCTTTCTCTGTATTCAGTAAGTTTCCATTTTCCATAATCTATGTTATATCCATCATTCTCTTTTTAATGAGTGTTTTCTTTCAAGTTCTGCTTCCAAAAAACCTAGCCCTTCCGTCGATGCTGTTATTGAGTCCCGAACTCAGGTTTCTAAGAGTATAGGTGATAGGTTTAAACTGTTGACGGAAGCAAATATCTGTAAACATTCTCTGATCTTAGACAATCACAAAGTACTTGGTGAACCCCTGATGGTGAAGGGGAATGCCTAGGAGAAATGATCGTTGGTTATTAGTAATCGGAAGACTTTCTCTGCTTACTCTCTTATTCCGCTTGAATTCTCCGATAAATTTTCATTACAACTTAAATTGAATTTCTTGTGTCGATTTCTTATCAACTTCCATTTTTGATTTAGATTCGTCTATGCTCATTACGGCTTCCAAGCATAAGAAAACTAAAGATCACACTTCTACTTTGGTCAAACTAACTAAACATTCTCCTGTCAGAGATTCCATTGCTAAAGCCATTCACGACTTAAAAAGGAAGGCAAGTTCTAGTGCCCCAACTGATGCTTCAACTCTTCTTCCGAGCAAAAAGTCTAAGCTCAAGGATGATCAGACTTCTACTGCTATTTTTGAAGATTTGAATGGAGATATTAACTTGACGGCTCAAGACCTTAATGTGATAAATTTAGACTTTTCAAGTCGTGAAATTCAAACGAATACCGAAGGGGTTCAGACTCCAGATCCCTTCCTTAACATCTCTCTTCTTACCTCTTTGTTTAGTTTTCATCATTTGTACAAGAAGTTTGGTTTGACTCCTCTCCCTAGTGAATCTCTTCCTTTGGAGGCTCATACTTAGACTCCCATAATGAGCTTTGATGATCTCCTTCATTTGGTTGCCCAATCTTCGAACTTGATTTCTCTTATGTCGCTGCAGCCTTTGACCTTCTCGAAAGATCATCTTTACAACATCTAGCAGCAATTCTTAAAGGTATGATTTCTCTTCTGCTTGGTTAATATAGACTTTTAACTTTGTATATCCTGATTTAGTTTATGTGTGTCGTATGTTTTAGGCGGAGAACCACATGTTCTATCTTCAAGAGGCCTTTCAAGGGCCTTCTAATCAAGTTGCCGAACTCAAGGAGCAAGTTTCTTCGCTTATAACCCAAATGATGATATTACTGTGGAGAAAGATAATGCTATTCTTCAAAAGGGAAAACTTGCCTCATTCGTTGATGAGGAGAAGGAAGCCAAACTACTACTAGCAAAGGAGGTGAATGCTCTAAGAGCAGATCATGAATAGGCTAACAAAGAGAAGGCCAAAAATGACCAATAAGGTGAAGTTTTTGGAAGACAAGGTGCAAACTAAGGATGCCTCCCTGGTTTATGCCAACAGCATTATTAAAGATGCTATGGAGAAGGTTTCCTTCATTCTCGATAAGGCTCTTACTACAATTATAGAAAAATGTTATGAAGATGCTCTTTTCGTAGCATATGGTGATAATATCGACAAATGCTCAGATTTGGATTTTACTTCGTTTGCAAAGCTAAATGACAAATTGAAGAGGAAGTTTGACCTTATATTGGGGAGAGCTGAGGGATTACTTTAAGATGAATTTCCTGAGGAAGAAACCGTTGATCCGAAGAAGTTGTTATCTTGTGATGACCCCCTATTCAGAGTAGGTGGAGATTCAGACTAAAGGAAGAAACCGTCGATCCGAAGAAGTTGTTATCTTTTGATGATGATGACGATGATAGGGATGATGATAACGATAATGGTGGCGGTAGTGGCAATGGCCAAAAAGGATCAAAAGACAGGGGTAATAGATCAGCTAGTCTTGACTCTTCTGCCCATGATGTAGATTTTCCAAACTTACCCGATCTTCAGGGTGGTCCATAGGAAAATATCACTTTAAAAGATGTTGCTTCCCCCATTCAACAGTCAAAGGAAAAAACACAAGTTCTAACTTCTCAAGTTCTAGTTGCCCAGGTACAGGATTCAAAATTTAAATGTTTAAATTTATATGTCGGCTCTTAGTTAACAAGTTTATTGCTTTAGTTAAGGAAAAGATCCAAATATTACTATGAGACTCTATATGAAAAGAGTGAGAGGGAGGTGCATTGATTGAATAGAGAACTTTGAGTGAGAAGGAAACAAGTAGCCCGTTACCGATGAAGTCTCACCTTCACCAGGAGAGAGTCATAAAAGAAAATGCCAACCTAACTACTCTCTTCTGGATGCTCATTGATTATAGGGATTTTTGGCGGAGTTCCTCTACAAAGTTTACGCGGGAAATGTTTTTACTGATTGTTCATTCTTAGGGGAAAAAAGTGGAGGTTTGCTTAGGCGCTTGCATAGTAGATATTTGGATGAGCATGGAATTGATCCCAATCCTGGAGAATGCTGGAACCTTTCCAAGGTTGCGATCGTTCCTCTTTCTCACAACTCTCTTCCTCCCGAGAAAGTTAAATTTAATAAAGAGAGATTTATTTCCGACTTTTATAAAGGGTCAATATTGGATGAACTCAAGTGATTTTGTTGTTAATGTGTAACCCAGATAGTTTTATGAATTACAGTGTTTTCATTTCTTCATAACTTTGTTTAGTTTTCATAAATCCTACAAATTAGGGAATCGTCAGATAGTCCTGTTTTCGTGGAACTCTTAAGTAAATTTATCAATTAAAAAGGAATTTTAAAGAGAAATCATTAATTCTCAAAACTTCTCGGCTAGCGAAATATTATTTCCTTACAGATCTCTAGGAGGTTTCCACGCCATTTCCACACTTTCTCTTAGATGTCTTGGGCGACAAGAAGGATGGAATGCTTAGTGAAATATGAACCAATCATGCTAAATTGTTATGTGGCGAGATCAGTCCTCAGGTCAGAAAATGGGACTACCATTAATTCCCTCATGTTAATACCCCTCATGGGTTTGATGGTCCTTTTGACTCTACCCTTTCTTTATCCATAGTATCAATAAAATAGGCTCACACTACCATCTTTAAACTTTAAGAATATAGAACTCGTATCTACTTATGCTTGTAAACTTTCATATTGTTAACAAAGAATACATTTCCTTATGAGTTAATTTCTTCTTCTATTCATTTATTTTATTAGGAAAAACAACTAGCGCTTATACTTAGCAGCCCAAATCTCCTTTCTCGATTGGACAATATCATAGCCAAAACAAAGTCAATCTAAGGAGAAATATTCTTCTCAAGGCGCTTCAACTTTATTATTTCCGCATAACCTGGATGTGCAAAAATGGCATAAAATGTTTTATCAATTGAAATCTATGTTAAGTATTATGAAGGAGATGGTTTCCAACTTGGATGAGTAAAACAAAGAGAAAGATAGAGAAAGTCTAAAGTTGAAAGAGAGCATGAGTATGGTCGGCCAGTCCGAACTTTTAGTCCAAAACATTGATGCTGATGCAGATATTGCTCGTCTCCATCAAAGGATTATGGATCCTGAAAGTAGACTTACTAAAAAGTCAAGCATTCTGTCAATCCTTAGAACTTATTGCGAGCAGAGGCAAATCCAGCCTTCCTACTTCTACCCCATTGATTGGCAAAGAAAATTTTCCGCTTTGTTGAACCCACCTTCGAGTCTAGATGAAGGCGAGATCGCTTGATGCAATCAAAGGTTCAAATATGAATCCGTTCAGTTCTTAAACAAGCAATGGGATGGCAAAGTTTCATTATATCATAACGATTATCAAGGTTGGGTGGAGAATCTTGAGCGTGAAAAAGATGCTCTTGGACTGGATGTTAAGAAATTAAAAGGCGAGATTCAAGCTTTAAAGGGAGCTAGTAAGATGTTCAATCGTGCATTGGAAATTTATGTTGATTCGATTGATGCTGCGAACATTATTCAGAGAAAAAAGAAGAAGCTTAAGTAACTTCTAGATGAGGCAATTCGTCACATTACCACTTCTTCTTCGATCGTTGAAAATGTGAAAAAGGAGGTGCAGAAACTTGATACCTAATGAAGGATCACTAATGATCCCCTTTTTTAGATTTCCCTTTTGGCTACCCTTTCTTGGTACCTGTACTTCTTGTACATAACATGTAAAATAAACAACTTAATAATTATTATCTTGAATGAATCTTTGTATTCTTCTTTCTGAATTTGTTGAATTATCTATAATATACAACCTGTTTTCCAAAGCTTGGATTTGAATGTAATATGATAGGTGGCCTTTGATTGAGCATTTGGTTGATCTTGATACAAACTTTGTCACTAAAATTTGAAATCAAGAAACAAGCCTGACATTTGAAGCTTTAATCTCGAAGAGTAGATACTCGGAAATCCGCTTGGTAATTATAATTTCTTCTTTATTGAAGATAATATCATTTGGATAGAAGAAAAGAGATTCATTCGACGATAACTTTAATAAGAGACCAGAAAACCTTCTAGTAATATTATTCGAACTGAAGACCAAAAATCGATTTGGTAATAATATCATAATTTAATCTGAATAGAAGACTAGAAATCCATCTGGTATTAATTTTGGAACTCCATTTGATAAGAGGATCAGAATTTTTCTGATAACAAGTTAGAATTCTATCAAGAAATTCGACTTTTAATGAAGGTTCCGTTATTAAGGAGCTTGATTATTAGCAAAGATTTCCATTATTTAGGAATATGATTGTAAACAGAGACTCCCATTATTTGCTAATTTGAATTCTAATATAGAAATCATGGATTGAAGTTAATCTGATATTTCAGGGAATGAAGCCCCGAGCTTATATAATTAGTCATAGTCTTTTAGATGTTGCCATCTGTCATCAAAATTCTCACTTCTGCATGAAAATTAGCTTTTTATCTTTCGATCCATCGATTGAAGATTACTTTAACTTTGCCTTGGTGCGAGAATACATATGTTTGACAATTCTTCCTCTAGAAGATTGCCTTTACATTTGACTTATCTTCCTCTAGAAGACTGTCTCAATCCATTTTTAGGACAGAGTTTGATTTTCTCTTACATTTGGTTGACCATCCTTTAGAAGACTACCTCTTACTACTCTTTGGGTAGTGATTTAGGCTTTGATTGGTTTTCTTTGTTACCATCTTTAGGTAATGATCTAAACTTTGATCGAACCCCTTATCACCATCTTTGGTGATGATTTAGGTTTTGGTCGGCGCGTTTGGTTAGCTATCGTGAGAAGAACCAAAGTCTTACCTATCCTCCCTCTAGGAGCAGCTCCAATCAGGCCTTATAGTAGGAACCGAAGACTAGTTTGGTGCTTTGGCTAGGCCATCATAGAAAGGACCAAAGGCTTACTTTGTCCTCCCTCTAGGAGCTGTTTCAAACGGGCTGTATAAGTGGGACTGAAGGCTGGTCAGCGCTCTGGCCAGGGCATCTTAGAAGGGACCATAGGCTTATTCTATACCCCCTCTAGGAGGCGCTCTGGCCAGGCCACGTAGGCCAGACCGAAGGCTTGCAGTGCTCTAGCCAGGCCTTATAGGTAGGACTAGAGACTTACTCTAACCTCCCTCTAGAAGCTACTTTGACCAGGCCATCTTGGCGAAATCAAAGTTTTTTCCCTTATTTTATAAATTCTTCTTATGAAACATTTCTTTTTATTGAGTACTTGATCCCTGTAGACACATTGGTTAAATCTCTTTAACAAACTCTTGAAGCACTCCTTTGGCTAAGAAATTCTCAATCATACTTTTCTGAGCTCAGCATTGTTTGGTTTCATGTCCATTCGTATTATGATATTGGCAATAAGCACCTTCAAGATCCCATTCATTTTTAGGTTGCTTCTTTTTAGAAGGCCAATAATTCAGTTTTCCCTTGGTTAGAAGGTAAATGTTCTCATTGGAGGTCGTAAGGGAAAAACTATTAGTGAATCGAGGGTTTTTAGGGAACCGTGACCTTGATTTCCCTAGCTTTCTTATAACATCGGATTGGTGCATTAGTATTATCCGTGAACTTTATTTTTAAAGATACTTGAGTTTTAACTGGGGCAAGAGAATGATCATTTACTTTATTTAATTTTTGGGCAAACTTTTCAAAATCTCTTGTTATTTCCTCTTCAACGATAGTTCTTTTGGATTGAAATTGAATGGCCATCCTTATTTTTAAGAACAAACTATCACTCTTTGTGTTCTTTTTTTCCAAGGCAAAGATTCGGGTAGGTCCTATATGGAATGGGTTTATACTTCATTTGTCCAGATTATAAAGAGCCACTAGCTTCTTTTCTTCCATAATTTGCAAGGCCAACAATCTTAACACTTGTTCTTCATGAAATCGAAGGTCATAAGTGACTTGGTTAACTGGTTTGGCCAAACGAGGCTCAGAAGATTCTTGTTCAGAAATAGTCATTATGTCGCCTAAAGAAGGTTATGCGGAATTTAGAAACTTCCCCTATGGAATATGCAAGTTAGGGAAGTTCAATATGGGATAACCACAAAGTCAAAGGTTCAAGCCCTCTTTCTAGCACTAAAATGTTAACAAATTTCTTTGTTCACTCCAAAGAGTGCAAAATAGGCGAAGCTTGGTTAAGATTAAACTTAAGTAGACTTATGTCAACTAGCTAGAAATTTGCATGTTCCATGTAAAAGCCACATGCATATTGAAATCATAAATGCATGAGATTCCAATAGATGTCATAAGTTAAGAATCTTGATTTGATATGCTATGTAATATTAATTGTAAATATCCTTATTTGCAAATAGTCACAAATTTACAATATGCACTAAGAATCCCCAAATTGATTTAGGGTTACAAGTTTAAAAATGTTAGAAAGTGGTGAGAATGAATCGCCCCTTCTTCATTGCCATGGGGTCCGTATTTATAGGGGTGGAACTGGGTGGCTTAGCTACTACGTGGCTCTCGGCATTGTTACTTTCCGGCATCCTTCACTATGTTATTGATTTGCGGCAATAGTCTTCACATTGATGCCTCACGACATCCCTCTCCACACTGATGATTTACAATATTACTTTAAGCACAGATGACTCAGTGAATCCTTCTCTAGATTGATGATTTATGGCATGACAATTTATAGTATTGGTGAAACACGGTATCCTTACTTGCATTATCGGCTTTGACATTTTTGATGGAACTAATGAGATGCGGCATCTTTGACAACTATGGATATCCAATATCTCTTATACAGTTTGAAGCCTGACATCCTTTTCCACTTGTTCAAGCTTTACAATAGATATAATGTAAAGACCCTATATCTACAGAGTTGCAATATACCCTCCTTGCAAGTATATATGTGATTCCTTTCAATGATGCAGTATCTCCTTTTGTCTACGTTGAAGTCCGATAACCTCTTTGCTATAGCTTTTCGACATCTGTTCTCATTTGACATTACTTAGGGTTGGCACGACATCTCTTCCTTTCCATGCATTTGACAACCCCTAAGGTTGTTGATGACTTCAATCATCTCTTAGTAATGCTTGAAGTGTGACATCCCTATAAGTTGTCTTGAGATACGATCTCTCCTAACCTTCATACTTTCGACAACCCCTTGGAGTTGTTGAAGTTCGACATCTTCTTAAAATGTTTGAAACATGGCATCGCTTGTTGAGTGTTTCTCTGCTTTCCCTTCAACACCTTGTATTTTGGCATCGAATATTTTATAACCTTATTTGTAGTAACAGTAATACTCACCTAAGCTTTTGATTTCGTTGATTTAGAACTTTATGTTTTCTTTTTCTTTGATTCTCTTATTTTCCTTCTTTTCTCTTATTAATGGCTGCCAACTAGGATTCTTTTTATTTTGATCTGAAAAGGTTGAAAAGTGAGGTAGAGGATATATTTGAAGCATTTATATAGTAAGTTTTGGGCTTTCTTAGCCCCATTATATTTATTTATTTCCCTCTTTACAAATTCTCTCATTTTAAATTTCAAACAAAAATTAATTACCCTTTATGGCCACTTTTGATTATTTCCCAATATGTTAGATTTTCAAATTTTGATTTTTCTAGCATCACTTGATTCATGCACGCATAATAAGTAAATAGACGTCCCATGAGTATTTACTATATTTTATTATTTTACTTTCTCTACCCTTATAATTGATTATTTATTAATTAATGTGGTGCCCACTACTACTTCCTCCTTTAACTTCACCTATCTCCTTCATCCGATCCTTTAAGTCTTTATATAAAAGACGTGACTTCACATATTCTATTGTCAAAATGTCTCTCTCATATATTTGAATGTTAGTGAAACGTATGTAAGAAGGAACATAAAAGAATCATCACCTTCTGCCCTTCATCCACCTATAAATCCAACGTCTTCATCTTCATCAAATGATCCTCGAAGAAACTAAGATGCACCTTAACTAAAGTACCCTCTCTCACCATCATGGTGAAAAATGTCTTCAGCAAAATTAGACAATTGGTGAGTGATTTCTTTGAGCAGAGATTGTCTCTCTTGATCCAAATTCCTCTAATAGTGGTTTCACTACTAATACCAACATAACATTCTCTCATATGGTCAACTATAGAGTAGCAAAAGCTAGCTCTTACATCTCCTCCTTCTCTACGGCTAAAACATTAGTTGGAAACTTCTAGGTCTCAAACAATACCCAATGAACCATATTCCTCCTTAGGAAAGCCTTCATCCATAATTGCCACTTTTCGAAATCTTTATCCACATTCCACTTCTTTATTTCCAATTGAGATTCTGATGCAACATAAGATCCTCTAACATAGTATAATGACCGGCCTTTTCGACCCTCTAATGTTGACACTAATACATCCACGGTACTCACGTGCTGAGCATCCAAGTGTCGAAAAGACATATTGTTAGGGTAAATTAAAAGGAAAACGAAATAGAATAAGAAAGAAGGAACATAATATCAGAATCTCAAAATAGAATCGTAACATATAATATCAAAAGGCAATACAAAACCGTCACTCTAAGATACATAATATTTCAGAGTTATAATTCTAAATACTATCATCGGCCTAGACAGTTATAACAACTTGTCCTCAAAATACTGATATATACAATATAGTAATGCAGCGGAAATAAGAGTACTACGATAGGTAAAACATCCATCTCATCTTCTCGAGCTTCAATGAACATCAATGAAAACCTGCCTTTCCCATACCACTCAAAGGAGCACACGAGGAATTTCGAAAAAACGAAAATCACATGTCATACATAAGTCTGATATGAGAAACTCATGAAATATACAGCCAACATATAATAGTATTTTTGAGACTGCACGGAATGTCATATTGATTATCCCCTCAAAAGAACCACCATCAATAAGAACATAAGGTGTTATAATAGATAACATCTAGGGTTAAGAATATAAGTCAGAAAATAGCTATGATGCTTACATTGATCACACCATAACAATATTGAGGGTACAATCAAAACCGCTAAGGTACGTTCGTATAACGGATTTTCCGCGAAGATGCCTCCAGTAAACTGAAGTGGATCTCCAAGCACAAGGATCAGAAAACAACTTGCGAACATCGTAAATCTCTAGATAAAATATACCATAAGGTAGATACAAGTGACCTATGCCTGAACATAATATGAACCACGTGGAACCAAATATCATCAACTCCGGCATGCAACATCGATAAGCATACTCTAGATTTGGAGTTGATAATGCCCTGTCTGATTTAGCTAAATCTCATATTGTGCATCCTACTCGGTCTTTAGCCATTTCCGATGTCGAGGTCAAGTTCGACATCTTTCACAGAGTCTCCATCACTCGAATAGAACACGAATCCTCGAATGAATTCCAGCATCTCGAACAAATCAAGAACCCTTACATGGATTTGAGCATCTCGAACAGATCTCTAATCTCCACATGGATTCCAGTATAAGTCTTTAAAAAATGCTATCGCTGACCTCTCCCTTAGATTTATAGACAGTTAAACTTTATAGCAATCCACTTCATAACCAATTCCAAAACATAAAACTGTATATCAATTTTGAAGTGGTATTTGACAATTAAAACACTTACTGGTCCCAATCTCTCCAAAACTATTTCAATGAATTTTCGATCAAGTTCAATAGTCGACTAATCGACTATTAAGTTCAAAATAGACGACCGCATATGGAAACCAAGTTTCTTATACTTATCATGTTTTCGATCTTTTCAACTTACACTATCCTTCGGTCAATAGTGAAGCCAGGTAAGTTAGAGTGTTGGTTACATCAAAGCCTTGCCATGAAACTTCATTCTTAACTCTAATATATAGAAAGCCTACTTTATCGGCTTTTAGTTCTAAATAAACGACTAAATGCTTCCATAAACGAGTAAATATGCAAAGCATGATCAAGTCACACAAAACACGATTAAGTCACATAAGCAACTTGTAATCATCTTTTTATTTAATTAATATTTTTATTAAGTAAAACCTCTTTAATTAGTAAAAGTTCTTTTATCTGATAAAAATTCATTTATAAATTTTTACTATTCATTTGTACCCTTTCAATACTTCAAAAAATATTCATATACTTATCTCTAATGGTATTAATGTATTCACAAATCATTAACAAGATTTATTACTTTAAACCTTTACTTTTTCTTTCTTATTCAAAAGATTCCATACTTGTTATTTCCTTTGAAATATCCATTTATAAGTTCTAATTATATTCATAAATCTATTTCAAAAGGTTTAAGACAAATATTACATAACATTGTCATGACAAACCCATAACCATTTCACTTTATTTTTATCTTTAAAATATCATTTTTAAAGCTCTATTTACATTCATAAATATAATAAAAAGGGTTAAAGATAAATGCTGTTAACACATTATCACACCAAATCCCAAAACCATTCCATACTTGTCATTATTTTTAAAACATCTTTCTAAAGATATAAGTATACTTATTTCCAAAATAATATAGTTTTACATAACTTCACAAAACCGTTTATTATAACATAATTGTTAAAATTCAAAACTTCCTTTATTCCTTTATAAATATTTTACTTATTTTTCCAAACTTATATATACATTAAAAATACTTATAAATATGTTTTGAATATATGTGAAATATTACTTAAAAATAACTAATTTATAATTTGATGAAAAACATGTTTAATATTATTAAACCTCTTTACTTTGAAAATTCATAAATAAATACTGAAAATATATTCAAACTTCAAACCAATTTTAAAATACTGAAAAATATGTTAGAAAAAATCCCTAAATATATTAGGGAAAAATACCAAATTTAAATATCATTTTTAGACTTTTAAAACCTTAAGCAACTTAATACAGCATTTATAAATCCTATTGGAAATCTTTAATAAACAACAACATTGAAAAGCACGATCTTTACGACTAGTTTTCACCACTTAAACAAATGATTTAAGACTTAAATTTTTTACAGAAAGTACTAATTTTAGGGTACTTAAAACCCATGGAAATAAACCCCAAATAATAATTTCCAATTTATTTATAAAAATTCCTGAAACAAGGTATATTCCATAGTGTATTTATAACCACCTTTTTGCTCTAAATTTAGCCACTTTGTTTCTCCAATTCTAAAATCTTTTAAACTTTGATTTTTTTAGTAATAAATTCACATAACATAATCACTAAATATGTAAAGAAACCCCTAAGGATGTCTTTCAAATTAATTACGAAAATTCCCAAAAACATGACATTTCAAAGTGCTCATATAGCGACTTTCTTCTTACTGTTACTTTTTGCAACTTTGTTTCACAATTTAATGAATGATTTAAACTTCCATATTTTTCAAGTAATAAGTGCTCTACTAGTACTTATCAAAAGTGCAAATAATCCCATAATATGTCCTTCAAAGTTAATTTGAAAAATTGCCGAACACAAGACATTTTCAAAGTGCATCCGTAGCGACCTTTATGCTTCTAACTTTCCAAACCATTTATTTATCATTCCATACACAAAATACGTGTAGAGAACAACCAAAACAAGTTATACCATGTTTAGATCATAAATCTTCCATTTAAACAAGTTAAAGTTAACGGGATATCGAAGTGCACTTATAACGACTATCGCTATACAAGCACTTTCACAACATACTTCAATTCAACACACAATCCAAACAACTATTTAAACATTAAGTCAAAGCCACACCATATGTAATAGAAGGTAATATGAGTGATGTCATAAAATATAAATTTGTCATTTGCTTTCAAAAGCAAGAGGAGTCTAAAGTTAGAACTTTAATTAGTTAATGTCAATTTAACGTTATATTTGCACACACTATACACACACACAATACACACACACACAAGATAGTGAGATAACTCACTCAAATCCAAGCCTACAACAAGATTATACACACAAGAATCAAAGAATCACTTCCTACCACCTCCAAATGCTTAAAGATCAAACCTTTAGCCCCAAAATCACAAAGAAACTCCACTCTCCATTATCAAATGCTCATGGCCCAATATGAATCCCCTATCCTCTTCACTTTTCTTCCACTTTGAATTTAGATCCAAGCTTCCAAAGGTGTTGGTGAAGGTTTAGTGAAGTTTGGAAGAGATTTCAATTAATTTGAAAAGGATTAGTGAAGAACAAAGTGGATTAGTGCTAATCCACTTCCACCATTTTTATTATTTTACTTCTTTTCAAGCTTTAGAAAATTATGAAGTGTAAATGAATCGTTAGCCCCCCTTGGCCAGCCACAGAGAGTTCCATCCATGTGCCTTGCATGCATTTTACTTTACAGCTTATTTTCCTTAGCAAAATTTCCCCTTCACCCTTGCACACAAAATATCTTCCCATGACATCATCATACATTTTATTTTCCATAAATGGAAAAATATTTCTATTAAATATTAATGATTTACTAAGAATTTTAGTGTATGTAAAAAAGAGTTTGAATAACTTCTGATGAGTAAAAAGTTGTTTATCGATAAAACGATCTTCAGTCACAATATTGATATTTCTTCAAATAACTATTTTCTAAAATATTTTTCCAAAACAAGTTTACTAACATTACTTATGATTTAAAAAGGGGATAACAAAGTTATTAAATTAATTTAATCACATTTAATCCAAGATATAAATATTTAAATAATTAAGATATTTAAATATGAAGTGTTTGAAATTCCTGATCATTACACATAGGGTCTAGTTTCAACTGGGTTATCTTCATCTCCTACCATACCTCCTAACACCTTCTACCAACCAACCTAATAGCTATGATAAAAACTATTGGACAAAATTCGCCCTTTATCGTTGGATCAGAATATACACAGAAGATATGTTGAATCTATAGTGGAAACTCCAAATGTCCGCAAAAAGATGAAAATACCCCTGAGAATTCAAACTTAAATTCCTCTAGAAAATCCCATTCCAGTCGATTGGAAATTCCATCAATCGCCTGGCATCAGCCGACTGAAGGTGAGTTCCACTTGAATGCAAAAGCAGTAATGCATTCAGCTAAATTTTAACGCATTCACCAATTGACACTACAATAGAAAAACAATTTTTACAACATCTAAAAAACATTGTAATAGGTATTTACAAAATTTTTGCAAACCCTGTCTAGGCGAAGATGTAATAGGGTCGGCGTTTTTTACAATGTTTAAGAAAAATTGTAATTCAATGTTATAATAAATCCTATAGCAACATATTTTAGTCGTTTCCGGACACTTTTTTTAAAACTTTTTTTTACACATTTCGGTAAATTACCATACAACATCTTTTAAATGTTGCAATTCAACTCTATAGTATTTCACTTCACAACTGCTTCCAAAACATAAAACCCATATATCAGTTTTGAAGTTGTATTCAACAAGTATAACACATACTGATCTTGGTCCGTCCAAAACTATTTCGTTGAATTTCCAATCAAGTTCAATAGTCGACTAATCGATTATCAAGTTCAAAATAGACGATCGCATATGGAAACCATGTCTCTTATACTTATCACGTTTTCGATCTTTTCAACTCACACTATCCCTTAGTCAATTGTGAAGCCCGGTAAGTTAGAGTGCTGGTTACATCCTCAGCCTTGCCAGGAAACTTCATTCTTAACTCTCACAGATAAACAAGCCTACTTCATCGGCTTTTAATTCTAAGTACACGACTAAATGCTTCCATAAACGAGTAAACACATAAAGCACGATCAAGTCGCACAAAGCACGATTAAGTCACATAAGCAACTTGTAATCCTCTTTTTATTTAATTAATACTTCTACTAAATAAAACATCTTTTATTAGTAAAACTTCTTTTACCTAGTAAAACTTCATTTATCAATTTATATTATTCATTTGTACTCTTTCAATACTTTAAAAAGTATTCATATACTTATCTCAAATGGTATGAGTATATTCAAAATCATTAACAAGGTTTATTACTTTAAACCTTTACTTTTTCTTTCTTTTTCAAAAGATTTCATACTTGTTATTTCCTTTGAAATATCCATTTAAAAGGTCTAATTACATTCATAAATCTATTTCAAATGGTTTAAGAAAAATGTTACTTAAGCATTGCCATGAAAAATCCAGAACCATTTCACTTGTGTTATCTTTAAAATATCCTTTTTAAAGATCTATTTACATTCATAAATATAATGAAAAAGGGTTAAAGATTAATGTTGTTAACACATTATCACAACAAACCCAAAACCATTTTATACTTGTCATTGTCTTTAAAACATTCTTTTTAAAGATCTAAGTATACTTATTTCCAAGATAATATACTTCTATATAACTTCACAAAACCAATTATTAAAACATAATTGTTATAATTCATAACTTCTTTTATTCTTTTATAAAATACTTAACTTGTTTTTTCCAAATTTACATACACACATAGATATATAAACACACACACATATTTTAAAAATACTTATAAATAGGTTTTAAATAGTGGAAATTAGGGAGGCATCCCTATCATACTTTCATATTGTAAAGCGGGTCCCTATCAAAGTTTCATTGTAAAACGGGTCCCTGTTTTCTGAAAACGAAGAAAAATTATTGCTGAAATGTCAGCAACTTTTATAAATAAGTGCTGATATTTCAGCAACTATCTGTGTCAAAGTTTTATTGTAAAAACAAAGAAAAATTATTACTGAAATGTCAGCAACTTTTATAAATAAGTGCTGATATTTCAGCAACTTTCATAAACTGTGTTCATAGTGTACATAAATGTTACTGAAATATCAGCAACTTTTATAAATAAGTGTTGATATTTCAGCAACTTTCATACACTACGTTCACAGTGTACAGAAATGTTGCGGAAATGTCAGCAACTTTTATGAAATGTTGCATCATGCTCTGTAATAATCGTAAATAAAAAACAGGGATCTAATTTACACTGAAATTTAGTTAAGGACTTTTCGTGAATTTTGAAACTTAATAAGGACCTGTGCCAAAAGTACCCTTTTAAATATCTATGTGAAATATTACTTGAAAATAACTAATTTATAATTTGATGAAAAACATGTTTAATACATTATAAAACCTCTTTACTTTGAAAATTCATAATTAAATAATAAAAATATATTCAAACTTCCAACCAACTTTGAAATACTGAAAATTATATTGTAAACAAACCTCTAAATAATTGGGTAAAATATCAAATTTAAATATCATTTTTAGACTTAAAACAACAAGCAACTTACTACAGAATTTATAAATGATGTTAAAAGACCATGATAAAGAACAACATTAAAAAGCACAATCTTTGCAACCAGTTTTCACCACTTAAACAACTGATTTAAGACTTGAAATTTTTATAATAAGTACTAACTTTAGGGTGCTTAAAATCCATGGAAATAAACCCCCATGAGTAATTTTCAATTTATTCGAAACACGGTATATTTCATAGTATATTTATAACCCACCTTTATGCTCTAAATTTAGCCACTTTTTTTCACCAGTTCTACAATCTTTTAAACTTTGATTTTTTTTTCAGTAATAATTATGAATAACATAATTATTAGAGATTCAAAGAAACCCCTAAGAATATCTTTCAAATTAATATAAAAATTCCCAAAAACATAAAATTTCAAAGTGCTCATATAGCGGACCTTCTTCTCACTATTACATTTTGCAACTTTGTTTCACAATTTAATAAATGATCCAAACTTCCATATTTTCTAGTAATAAGCACTCTTATAGTACTTATCAAAAATGCAAATAATCTCATAATATGTCCTCCAAAGTTGACTTTAAAAATTGCCAAACATAAGGTATTTTCAAAGTGCATCCATGGCGACCTTTTCGGTTCTAACTTTCACAACTTTGGTTCTCAATTTCTATAACTTTACAAATCATTTCTTTACCATCCAATACACCAAAATATGTGTAGAGAATAAAAAAAACTTATATCAAGTTTAGATCATAAATTTTCCTTTTAAACAAGTTAAAGTTAAGGGATATCGAAGTGCACTTATAGCGATTATTGGTATACAAAAACTTTCACAACATACTTTAGTTCAACACACAATCCAAACAGCCATTTAAACATCAAGTCAAGGTCATGTAACATGTTATATAAGGTAATAGGAGTGATGTTATAAAATATAAAGTTGTCATTTGCTTTCAAAAGCAAGAGGGGTGCAAAGTTATAACTTTAATTAGTTAATATCACTTTAACGTTATACTTGCACACGCTATACACACACACACAATATATAAATATAAGATAGTGAGATAACTCACTCAAATCCAAGCCTACAACAAGCTCATACACACAAGAATCAAAGAACCACTTCCTACCATTTTTATTCTTTTATTTTTTTTCAGGCTTTCGAAAATTATGAAGTGTAAATGAATACTTAGGCCCCCTTTAGCCAACCACAATGGGTTTCCTCCATGTGTCTTGCATGCTTTTTTACTTTACACCTCATTTTCCTTTGCAAAATTACCCTTTTACCCTTACATACAAAATATCTTCCCATGACATCATCGTATATTTTATTTTCCATAAATGGAAAAATATTTTTATTACATATTGATGATTTACTAAGCATCTTAATGTATGTAAAAAATGTTTGAAACACTTTTGATGAGTAAAAAACTGTTTATCAATTTTTCAATCACATTATCGATATTTCTTCAGAGTAACAATTTTTTTAAATTTTTTTCAAAACAAGTTTATCATCATTACTTATGATTTAATAGAGGGTTAACAAGGTTATTAAGTCAATTTAATCACATTTAATCCAAGATATAAATATTTAATTAATTCTGATATTTAAATACGAAGTGTTCGAAATTCCGGATCGTTACACAAAGGGTCAAACTTCAACTAGGGTACCTTCATCTCCTACCATACCTCCTAACACCTTCTACCAACCAATCTAATAGTTATGGTACCAAACTATTGGTGAAATTTCACCTTTGTCATTGGATCAGCATATACACAGAAGATATGTTGAATCTATAGTGGGAACTACAAATGGCCTAAAAAGATGAAAATACCCCTGAGAATTCAAACTTAAATTCCTCTAGAAATCCCACTCCAATCGACTAGAAATTCCATCAGTTGACTGGCATTTGCCAACTGAAGGTGAATTCCAATTGAATGCAAAAGCAGAGTAGCCCATTCAGCTAAATTTTGGAACATTCACCAGTTGACACTACAACGGAAAAACAATGTCTAAAAAACATTGTAATATGTATTTACAACGTTTTTGCAAACCCCGTCTTAGGCGAAGATGTAATAGGGTCGCCTTTTTTACAATAAGAGCAATTGTAAATAAATGTTGCAATAAATCTTATAACAACAGCTTTTAGTCGTTGCGATACACTTTTTTTAAAACATTTTTTAAACGTTTTGGTAAACTATTTTACAACATCTTTTAAATGTTGCAACATACCTTTTCACAACTTTTTTAAACATTGTAGTATATTTTTTCAACTTTTTTAAAATTTGCGTAGACATTTCAACCTGTTTTCAACCTGTAACTATATCCTCTTTATTATTGCAGTAATTACAATAATTTAGAAACTTCAATACATAAATTTCAACGACACAAACTATAGGCAACCCCAAACCAAATTGTTTTCATTCAAAATAAGTCAACAATTTAGGAGCACCAATAATATTTATATTAATTTCCAAGAAACATACATACCAAATCCAAAGTCTGTAACAACCCGAGGTTTTATAATTGTTGATTATCGTCAAATGATGATTTAATTTGTTTGACAATTGTAATTGGAATTATATTCGAGTTGAAATTAGTTTATCAGTTGCAAATTCTTTTAAATAATTTTGTTAAAGGGTTTCGGGCTTTAAATTTTATTTATTTTTGGCCCACATCTTCAATTGTTGTGTTGATATCTATCCAAGAAAACCCGACCTTCCTTTCTTTCATCCCTCATTTTCGAAAACCCTAAACAAAAGCAAAGGGAACGAAATAAGTGGCGACTCAATGTCTCGTTCATCCCCCTTTCTTTTCTCTTCCAATTAACCGCTGCGAAGAAGATGGGGCTTCGATTGTCGAAGGCGCCAACGAATGAGAGGCAGCTTCGTCAATGAGAGCTTCTTCAGATTCTTCCATCTTTGCTTTGACCACGTTTTGGATTTGAGCTCTTCGAATCGAAGGTGAGTGAAACTCTTACTCACATCTAATTTAAGCTCGTTATTCGAAAATCTTGTTGTTGGTCTTCTCGGCTACCACTGCTATGAACTTGAGCGATTTTACTTTCACTCACATCTTGTTCGAACTTTAGAAATTTTGAGTTGCGATTTCGTGTTTTATTGGTTTTGAAGTGATGTCGACTTTGGCCAGTTTTTGCGCATTCCTGAATGAAATTGGTGACCTTGTTCGTGTGCTTTTCGTGTTCTGTCTGGTAGCGTAGGCTTGTCCCAAATGCTCATTTCAATACCAATTATTTTGTACTGTCTTGAGCTCAGGTTACTTCAATGTATATTGATGTAGCATTCATAGTTGTCGTTTTTGGGGGTCACCACTGTTTTGATTTGTATTTCGAACATGCCAGGGTATTTACTGTTTAATTGTTCTGTTGCAATGACTTGATGGTCTTTGTTATCTTTGCTTGTGATATTGAACTGTTCTGTCTTTGGGTCTTACACATGGCATATCGAACCACTCGAGTTGTTGTGTTGTATTCATTCTTCACTATGATGTTTGAAGTTTGATATTTTTGTGTACAGTTGCATTAGTGTTTGCATTGAGGTTCACTACACTCGTATCTTACCGTTGCTAGCTGCTGTGCACATTTGTATATCCATTATTGTTTCATTTGATTGAGTCTGGACACTGTGACTTGGTGGCATCCGTATGTCATTACTTTGTTATGGCAGTTGTCCACTGGTAGCCGTAGTGCTAGTACGTGTGCACTTCTACTTGATTCATATGCATATTTTTGGGGATTTATCCTGCAGTCTATTTGACATACCTCAAGTGGTCTTCATATATATACTTGTTTATGTCCTCACTGCATAGCTTTTATCTTAAGTTGCATTTCTTGATTCCTGTTGCACTTCTGGTCATTGTAGTTTGATTTGAGTTATATTAGTACCACTTTTGGCATATTAAATTGAGTGGTATCGTGGCCTTTGCTCTTGAGTATGGTAATTGCACCGTCTAGTTTTACAGAGCATGCATGTTATATCTTTGTTCATGTCTCTCTCCTTTGGTTTGTGATTCACTTGCATTGCTGAGCTTATTCTTGTGTTTGTTGTACATGTGAACTTGGTTCATGTGTATGCAAAACATTGCATCTCAGTGACATTTACTTGCATCTATATGCTTGAATGATTTAGTGGGTGCTGTGTTGCCTTAATTTGGGTATACATATTTGTTATCTCTTGAGGACATCCCTGTAGTGTAGTTTCACGTTGCCACCATCATTTCTGGGTTTGCCTTGAATCCCTGAGTTGACCTGCTGCCTGATTAAGTTAACATGCGTGTATGTATATGAATACATCTACCTAGTATTGCACTTTGGTGTTCACCTGACACGCTTCAGTTTCATTTTGCCTTGTGTTGAACCCGATCTTTTTCTTGGGTTTGACCTTGTGCTCGCTTATGGATTTTTGTTGATCTTTTGCGTATTTCGTATGATGTATTGGCGAGGCCATACACGCGTGCGTGTACGGCAGCCAATCTAATTTTTGATGGTATTAGAGTGACAATTTCGATTGTTTTAAATTGATCTAGTCGATTTGATAAATTGTTTATTTATCTCTGTTGATTATTTAAATCTGCTGATTTTCGCTAAACACTGTTAAGTGTTATATTGACCGTTATCCGGTTTCTTTGTTTAAGGAATCGGATAGACGGGAATTATTGTGACTGTCGTCTATTTAAATTATTACTGCCTATATGCCCTAATAAACTGGTTTGAATTAGACTGACCTGGGTATTATTTTCTTTTGAATGTAATACTCGGGTCAGACCCGAGTTATTTCAGGTTGTAGATTTTCTTCTTTGAGTTGCTGTTCAGGATTTGAAGACTTTTCACATCTTCTGAAGTTGTCGGTATCATTTTGTAGTAGTCGCGTCATTGTATAGAACGATATGTATTCATGTATATTAGTCGATAATGTACTTGTATATATAACTTCTAGAGTCGACAGTTGTAGTTGTATCATATGTATAGTGTCAACTATGTATTAACTGACATCAGTTATATATATCTGAGACTTTTGTTTTTATCTGTGTTCCGCATTTATATTATCTGTGTTATTGTTATATCTAATGTCCTAAACTATTATGAACTATCGTAGTTTGTTTTATACTGATAATTGGATATGTCGATGGGAGTAAATAATTAATAGATGAAAAATTAAAAAGTATATACCACTCCTATCGAGATAACCAATATTAGGGTAAGGCCAATTACGGATGGTCGCTCCTATCCAGCCTTATTCTTCGTAATAATAGACAGTATTCCTTTTAATACTCTTTGTTATTATGAGCATAGAGGTGGGGCGTCACAGTTGGTATCAGAGCTTGGGGTTTATGGACATAATATAAAACATAACTTGGATGGAACATATGTTACAACTATTGGTCGATGTTTTATTTGTACTTTGAGTCAAAACTAAAGTTTTGAAATTTGGATGAAATTTTTAAATATCCTTATTTAAAAATAATAGTGAAATTGTGTTCTGATGATATGATTGATTTGTGTTCTATTTATCAGAGTGCGCAGCGGAAACAGTGAAACCGTCTTCGCTGAGTACAACTGATAATCTTTTTGATTTAAAAATCAAAATACGAAATCGATATGAATTTCATTTGTTGTTTACATAGTTGTAATTATTTTATTTCTTTGAGAACTTCGAATCCGAATTGAGGATTCGAAGAAATTGCAGATATGTGATTTTTGTTGAAATTTCCGCTGGCTTTCTTTTGTACTAATCATCTAGTGATTAGATTTTTGCTGTTTTGAATTATCTTCATTGAAGATATATTTGAATGATTTCTTTGTTCATTCTGTAGTACGTGCAAAAATTTGAATTGCACGTTACTGCATTTATTTACGTTGAACCGATGCTTGGTTATGAAACGTATTTTGTTGCCGTTATTTTTGTAACGGGATTTTTACACCAATGCTAGATTTTTGAAGCACGGTGTTTTATTGATAATTTTAATGAATGAAAATTCTCTGATATTACATTTAGATGTAAATTGTTTTGATGTGATTTTGACGTTTTAAAATTTCTGTCGCTTTGGCTTCAGTAACCGTCAAATTTTAAAAGTGGATTTTCAAGCGGTTATTCCGCAATACTGATTTGTGACCGTTTTTACGGTATTTTGAGAAGTACAATTTCCTTATCGAAATTGTTACTAATATTGCTGCTTTAATCACGTGATTGGAAACTCGTTTAAAAATGAAAATTGTTTTATAGAAATTTTAGCAGTTTGCGTTTTCAAAAGAATGAGAAAGCGATTTAAACGTTTCAGCAAAATCGAGGATTATGACCCCTTTCTTTTACTGATTCGCTTAATTCCGGACTTGTCCGTTTGAGAATGCAAAGTGTATTTTTACAAAATACACAATTTTGCACTTTCAAGGAAACGATGAAGTGATTTAAACGATTTAGCAAAAGTGCGGAGTATGGAACCACACTTTTACTATTTCGGTTAATTCCGGACTCGTTAATTGAATATCTGTTGTTTTGATGATTTTGATGGATTTTACACTTTCAAGGAAACGATGAAGAGAATCAAACGATTTAGTAAAACACGTGGTATGGGACATGTGCGTTTGCTATTTCGGTTAATTCCGGACTCGTTAATTGAAATATTTGATGCTTTCGTGTGCTTTCGAGCCACTATGATGGACCTTCGGGTCATATGATGGACCTTCGGGTCATATGATGGACCTTCGGGTCAAATACCAGTACTAGACCTTCGGGTCACTCTGCGGACCTTCGGGTCAATCTGATGGGCGCCAAAATTATGTTGAGTACTTGGTAGGCTTCGGCCATATGAGATGCACGTGCGGCGAATTAAAAACTCGCCATCTGATGGGATCGATCCAAACTTTTATGTTGATTTTCTAGTCTTCTTAATTGATTTCTAGATATTTGTTGTTTCCAATTATCTGCAGGTAATTGGATATTTGTTGATATGAGTTCTGATTATCGTTTTTGATAATCGGATATTTGTTGTTTCTAATTATCGCTTGTGATAATTAGATATTTGTTGATATGAGTTCTGATTATCGTTTTTGATAATCGGATATTTGTTGTTTCTAATTATCGCTTGTGATAATTAGATATTTGTTGATATGAGTTCTGATTATCGTTTTTGATAATCGGATATTTGTTGTTTCTAATTATCGCTTGTGATAATTAGATATTTGTTGATATGAGTTCTGATTATCGTTTTTGATAATCGGATAATTGTTGTTTCTAATTATCGCTTGTGATAATTAGATATTTGTTGATATGAGTTCTGATTATCGTTTTTGATAATCGGATATTTGTTGTTTCTAATTATCGCTTGTGATAATTAGATATTGGTTGATATGAGTTCTGATTATCGTTTTTGATAATCAGATATTTGTTGTTTCTAATTATCGCTTTAGATAATTAAATATTTGCTGATTTTAGATTTAATTATCGCTTAAGATAATTAAATATTTGCTGATTTTAGATTTAATTATCGCTTGAGATAATTAAATATTTGCTGATTTGAGATTTAATTATCGCTTGAGATAATTAAATATTTGCTGATTTTAGATTTAATTATCGCTTGAGATAATTAAATATTTGCTGATTTGAGATTTAATTATCGCTTTAGATAATTAAATATTTGCTGATTTTAGATTTAATTATCGCTTGAGATAATTAAATATTTGCTGATTTGAGATTTAATTATCGCTTTAGATAATTAAATATTTGCTGATTTTAGATTTAATTATCGCTTAAGATAATTAAATATTTGCTGATTTTAGATTTAATTATCGCTTCAGATAATTAAATATTTGTTGATTTTAGATTTAATTATCGCTTAAGATAATTAAATATTTGCTGATTTTAGATTTAATTATCGCTTGAGATAATTAAATAATTGCTGATTTGAGATTTAATTATCGCTTGAGATAATTAAATATTTGCTGATTTTAGATTTAATTATCGCTTGAGATAATTAAATATTTGCTGATTTGAGATTTAATTATCGCTTAAGATAATTAAATATTTGCTGATTTTAGATTTAATTATCGCTTCAGATAATTAAATATTTGTTGATTTTAGATTTAATTATCGCTGTTTGATAATCGAATATTTGTTGATTTAAGAAATTTGATTATCGTTTTGATAATTAAATATTTGCTAATTTTGCTGATTATGTAGCTTTCTAGCTTCTAATTGATTCTAGATTACGTTGATTGTATTGAATTGTTATTTCCTATCTATCTCTGTTGATAGTTAGAGTTTACTGATTTTGAAGTGGTGTTTTCCAGTTATTTGTTGGATAACTAGATAAGTGCCGTCTGGCAAATTGCGAATTTGTGTTTCATAATTATCTTTGTTGATAATTAGGTTTTGTTGTTTTCTAATTATCGTATTGACAATTAGATATTGCTGTTTTATGATTTTTGTATTTTAATTATCTGATTGATAATTGAATATTGCTGATAAATTGTGTTTATCCAGTTTCGCTGCTTTCTGACTCTCTATTGATAGTTAGAATTTGTTGAAAATGTGTGAATTTCTATTATGAAATTAAAAGAGTTCTTTGATGTTTGAATTCTCTACTTTTATTTTTCTAGCTTAACCAGTTTATGTTAGAAAATTTATTGTTAATAACGACCTTCATTATGAAAATTGCGGGGACGCAATTTTTATAAGGAGGGGAGTCTGTAACAACCCGAGGTTTTATAATTGTTGATTATCGTCAAATGATGATTTAATTTGTTTGACAATTGTAATTGGAATTATATTCGAGTTGAAATTAGTTTATCAGTTGCAAATTCTTTTAAATAATTTTGTTAAAGGGTTTCGGGCTTTAAATTTTATTTATTTTTGGCCCACATCTTCAATTGTTGTGTTGATATCTATCCAAGAAAACCCGACCTTCCTTTCTTTCATCCCTTATTTTCGAAAACCCTAAACAAAAGCAAAGGGAACGAAATAAGTGGCGACTCAATGTCTCGTTCGTCCCCCTTTCTTTTCTCTTCCAATTAACCGCTGCGAAGAAGATGGGGCTTCGATTGTCGAAGGCGCCAACGAATGAGAGGCAGCTTCGTCAATGAGAGCTTCTTCAGATTCTTCCATCTTTGCTTTGACCACGTTTTGGATTTGAGCTCTTCGAATCGAAGGTGAGTGAAACTCTTACTCACATCTAATTTAAGCTCGTTATTCGAAAATCTTGTTGTTGGTCTTCTCGGCTACCACTGCTATGAACTTGAGCGATTTTACTTTCACTCACATCTTGTTCGAACTTTAGAAATTTTGAGTTGCGATTTCGTGTTTTATTGGTTTTGAAGTGATGTCGACTTTGGCCAGTTTTTGCGCATTCCTGAATGAAATTGGTGACCTTGTTCGTGTGCTTTTCGTGTTCTGTCTGGTAGCGTAGGCTTGTCCCAAATGCTCATTTCAATACCAATTATTTTGTACTGTCTTGAGCTCAGGTTACTTCAATGTATATTGATGTAGCATTCATAGTTGTCGTTTTTGGGGGTCACCACTGTTTTGATTTGTATTTCGAACATGCCAGGGTATTTACTGTTTAATTGTTCTGTTGCAATGACTTGATGGTCTTTGTTATCTTTGCTTGTGATATTGAACTGTTCTGTCTTTGGGTCTTACACATGGCATATCGAACCACTCGAGTTGTTGTGTTGTATTCATTCTTCACTATGATGTTTGAAGTTTGATATTTTTGTGTACAGTTGCATTAGTGTTTGCATTGAGGTTCACTACACTCGTATCTTACCGTTGCTAGCTGCTGTGCACATTTGTATATCCATTATTGTTTCATTTGATTGAGTCTGGACACTGTGACTTGGTGGCATCCGTATGTCATTACTTTGTTATGGCAGTTGTCCACTGGTAGCCGTAGTGCTAGTACGTGTGCACTTCTACTTGATTCATATGCATATTTTTGGGGATTTATCCTGCAGTCTGTTTGACATACCTCAAGTGGTCTTCATATATATACTTGTTTATGTCCTCACTGCATAGCTTTTATCTTAAGTTGCATTTCTTGATTCCTGTTGCACTTCTGGTCATTGTAGTTTGATTTGAGTTATATTAGTACCACTTTTGGCATATTAAATTGAGTGGTATCGTGGCCTTTGCTCTTGAGTATGGTAATTGCACCGTCTAGTTTTACAGAGCATGCATGTTATATCTTTGTTCATGTCTCTCTCCTTTGGTTTGTGATTCACTTGCATTGCTGAGCTTATTCTTGTGTTTGTTGTACATGTGAACTTGGTTCATGTGTATGCAAAACATTGCATCTCAGTGACATTTACTTGCATCTATATGCTTGAATGATTTAGTGGGTGCTGTGTTGCCTTAATTTGGGTATACATATTTGTTATCTCTTGAGGACATCCCTGTAGTGTAGTTTCACGTTGCCACCATCATTTCTGGGTTTGCCTTGAAGCCCTGAGTTGACCTGCTGCCTGATTAAGTTAACATGCGTGTATGTATATGAATACATCTACCTAGTATTGCACTTTGGTGTTCACCTGACACGCTTCAGTTTCATTTTGCCTTGTGTTGAACCCGATCTTTTTCTTGGGTTTGACCTTGTGCTCGCTTATGGATTTTTGTTGATCTTTTGCGTATTTCGTATGATGTATTGGCGAGGCCATACACGCGTGCGTGTACGGCAGCCAATCTAATTTTTGATGGTATTAGAGTGACAATTTCGATTGTTTTAAATTGATCTAGTCGATTTGATAAATTGTTTATTTATCTCTGTTGATTATTTAAATCTGCTGATTTTCGCTAAACACTGTTAAGTGTTATATTGACCATTATCCGGTTTCTTTGTTTAAGGAATCGGATAGACGGGAATTATTGTGACTGTCGTCTATTTAAATTATTACTGCCTATATGCCCTAATAAACTGGTTTGAATTAGACTGACCTGGGTATTATTTTCTTTTGAATGTAATACTCGGGTCAGACCCGAGTTATTTCAGGTTGTAGATTTTCTTCTTTGAGTTGCTGTTCAGGATTTGAAGACTTTTCACATCTTCTGAAGTTGTCAGTGTCATTTTGTAGTAGTCGCGTCATTGTATAGAACGACATGTATTCATGTATATTAGTCGATAATGTACTTGTATATATAACTTCTAGAGTCGACAGTTGTAGTTGTATCATATGTATAGTGTCAACTATGTATTAACTGACATCAGTTATATATATCTGAGACTATTGTTTTTATCTGTGTTCCGCATTTATATTATCTGTGTTATTGTTATATCTAATGTCCTAAACTATTATGAACTATCGTAGTTTGTTTTATACTGATAATTGGATATGTCGATGGGAGTAAATAATTAATAGATGAAAAATTAAAAAGTATATACCACTCCTATCGAGATAACCAATATTAGGGTAAGGCCAATTACGGATGGTCGCTCCTATCCAGCCTTATTCTTCGTAATAATAGACAGTATTCCTTTTAATACTCTTTGTTATTATGAGCATAGAGGTGGAGCGTCACAAAGTCCATATGAATTTAACAAAGTCCACAATAAGACAATATCAACATACATAACTTTAAAATATCACAATCGAAATGCTAAGAAACTTACAAATAACACAAACAACAATTGGGCTAAATCTTCATCGTTGTTGGTTTTTTATTTTTTCTTTCTTTTGCCTATTAAAGCTTATGTAGATATAGAGCCCAAAATCAAGACTAAAGTTCATATAAAAAATAGTACAAACATCTTTAACTAAAAAATTAAGGGTTTTATATTTACATATGAAGGAAACAAAATTTAAATATGAAGAATGAAGTGTAATCCTTAAGATGTAATACAATTTGAACAAATGCCTTCTGAAAAAATGAAAAACTTTACATTCTGTTAAACCAATTATTACTGCTTTCGTCAACTAATGATGGATGTTACTCAATATATGCACAATGCATGGAATAAATCTATAAAATGTTTCTTATTTCCAAAGTAAAGTTTATTTGTGGGTATAAATTCCATAAACAATTTATAAAAACATAAGAATGACCTATGAAGAAATAAGTTCTCTATTTTACATTCATTTAATGTTCGTGTGTGGTCAATGGTAATAATTACACCTGCTCTAAAAGTTAATTAAATGTTAGAATTTTGAACATTAATAGTAGATATATCAAACTTTTAATTGAGTAGTAAATTTTGATATATTGTTGTATGAATAAATAAAATATTTTATTCTAGTGCCTGGCATGTTAAATATTCATTTGGTAGATCGAATTCTCACTATCTAGCAATGCTCGCTCATGTAACTTTTTTTAAATCATTAAACATTTTCTACTTATTAGTTGCACTACTGGTCACTCAACTAATTAACATGATTTAAAATCTAGATATTAAGACTACTTTAAATTTTTGTTTAACATTGGTGAAGAAAAAATGATGATATAATGAGTAATTTTAAAATCAAAATTTCATTGAAGTGAGGTATAGAACTATTTGTGCATAATCTATTAAAAGTAGATTCTGGCATTATCTCACTATAGTTCTTTGCAAAGGTTCCACTAATATATGAACAACTATATTATTAGGAACAATCATTTCAAAAAATTTGTATACCTGAACTTTAGGCATTACGCAATCGCAAGTTTTTCAACCTACAGACTTAACCTAAATATAATTTCTTAGTTAGAAACCATAACCTAGTAAAGTAATAAGGCCATAATTAATTTTCATAATTTGTTACAACAAACGAAGTTTTTTCTAAAAGGAAAAAAGAAAAGTGAGACATACTTCAATGTACCTATACATGAATTGCCAAGTATGTGGAAGTTCATGATTATCCAATATGACTCCTTCCTTCCTTTTAAATTAATCAAGGAAGTTGAGCCATTGAGTCTCTCTAAAATAAAGACAAAACAAAGCAAGTTCAAAATGGATTTGTGTATCACAATTTATAAAAGTTAATCTAACATTAATTTACTGACTTCTTGCAAGTGATATGATTTACCTTAGGCAATACAATTCTGCTAAAAGAAGCAACATCACTTTTTGATAACCCCTTTCTGATTATAAATTCAAGATTCGAATCTCTATGGTCTTGCAAGTGATAATATACCAAGAAACATAATTTGTTTACCTATATTTATATACCATAATGTTATTATTTGGTCGAAAATTTTTGGTAGGTCAACAAAAATAATTATGTAGTAGGTATTAACCGGAACTGAATCAGTTAAACATTATATTACATACAACATGGTCATGTGTTATAGCATAGAGATAGCCTTGAACTTTTGAAAAATATGTTATAAACCTATAGCACATGTTATATGTAATATTTTGTTTGGACATCTAAGTTGATAATCTTGGTACCCTCATATATCCATCAATATCTAATATGCAATATTTTGAAATAACTTGGTAGTAACATATAATATTAGAAGAACATTCACCACTGCAATGACGTGTTGACTCAATTTGCATGGGATTGCACATGAAGCCATACAATTTGAATGTTCTTATCTATTTTTATGGTGATCTCCTTACTTTTATCCCTTATAGGTACTTACTTTCATTTATTAAAGCAAAAAATAGTTACTTGAAAAATAATTAAATTATGAAGAAAATTGTAAGTGAATGAAATGGAAAATTAAAAACAATATATTCCTAGATTTTAATTTTAGAAAATATAAGATTATGTTGAAGAAGAAACAAAAGACAAAAAAAAGAACAGGGGTACATCAACAATTCAACTCTTCATTAAATTTTCACCTCATTTACTAACCAGTTTTCAAAAGTACAGATATTATGTTATAAAATATATTTTTTGTACATAATTAATATTTTCTAAGGCAATTTTTAATAAATTATACTGTTATAAAATATATTGTTTAGATATTCATCAAATTCAGTAATTTCATTAACTCTAACAAAATTATTGTGAATGCAATAATAGAGAATGATTTATTAGGTAACCTTTATGCAAAAATTATTTACACACTTTTCAAATAGATATAGAAAAGGAATATCAAATATTTTCTTTAAGATTCCTTAAATCAAAATAAAAGAATACTAATTTCATAAACTTGAAATGAAATTGGTCCAAATTTTCAAACTGATTAAAATACTCAAACCAACTCAGTCATTTAAGGCATTCTTGTTAAAACATGATTGCAAACAGTAGATTCTCATTCATGCAACCATTAATGTTTAAACATTTTAGGCATGATTTGTAATCATTATAGGATTTCAAAAATCCATTAAATTCAAATACAATTAAAGTCAAGCATTCAGTTGCAGGCATTACATTCATTGAGGCGTTAAATTCAAAAACAATATTTCAAGAACCATGTGAAACAAATTCATTCACAAATATGGGAAGCTATTTGTTACACCAACCTAAAATCGTAATTCATCAAGTGAAACAACTTGCAAAATCAAATTCATAAAATATTTCCAAGCAAGAATCATTTTAAAGCAAAAAAATGAAATCGGTAACAATGACCTCGAAGTATATAGTGTATTCGAACAAAATTGTTCGTAAATCGAATTCAAATACGAAATGGTTGAAGCCGGCAAAATTCATAAGCATTTATAATAAGAAGAAAATATTAGTAATTTAATTCTTACCTGCAATGGCGAGATACAGGTGGTAGTGGCAAGTAATGATGGAGGAAAAATCAGCGACGTTGGAGTAGATGTTGGTGATGGTGAAGGAGAGGCTAGCGATGGTGGAGGAAAGATCGACGATGGTGGTGAAGAGCAAGGTTAGGCAGAATTGTGCGAAATTGGATAGAGGAGATTAGGGTTTTATTTAATTTAGGGTTAGAGCATGGTAAGACCAACTACAGTGGTGTTGTATATGTTGTCATATTCTGATGTGTACCATGGCTCTTAGGGTGCTCAGCGGTTGGGGCTACAGGATGCGGTTACTCATTGAAGTTGCGGGGATAAAGGTGAAGCGCGGAGGGAGATGAGGCCATGTTTGAAGGAGCGGGAGGCGATCTAGTGTTTAGATCTAGGGATTTCTTAATTTTTGAATTGGCTGCCAGTGTAGAATAATAGAGGCGAGGAAAGGTTTTTTATTTTGAAGCTTTTAGAAACCGGAATGGTTGGTTTTTGAAATAAAGGCTCCGTTGTTTCTTGAGTTATTGATTAGGCCAGTTAATTTGTTGTATACAATTTATATTATTAGGTAAATAAACGAAAGTGTTATTGTGCGTTTGACTGGGAAAAATGGCGAGTTCACATTATCATCACACGCCCGTCAAGCTTGGGACCGACCATAATTTCCATTTTGAACAACGGGACAAAATTAATCGGTTGGCGTCCGACGCTAATGGATCAATTTTAATTATAAATATTTTTGTTAATTAATTTTTGATAAATAATATTACTATTTTAATAATTAATATTTTGATAAATTATATTTGATAATTAATATTTTGTTTAAAAAAGGAAAAATTCAAATCTTGATGAAATTGTTGTAGTCGTTTGTCGTTTAAATTCAAATTCAAAAATAAACGAGATACACCATTTTCTAAATTGGGCACCACCCCGCATCCCGCTTAGCCGGGTAGCCACCCCTTGGACATTCCTTCTATGGGCAAACGGTATAGACAATTTTATGAAAAAACTTTCAACAATTCAGTTTCCTTTTGGAAGCTGACGTAGGAGATACATCCTTATTTTTGGAAAGAAATGTCATGTATCTAACAATCTAACAATAATATTATAGGATATATAATTAAAAGAAAATAAAATATAATAATTAATAACTTATAAATAGTATAAATTCATTTAGTTGTATTATTTAAAAATAAGTAAAAGAAAAGAAAATAATAAATAATAATAATTCATAATTTATAAATAATATAAATTCATTTAATAATATAATTTGAGAGTAATTAAAATAAAATAAACCAGCAATATGGATAATAGTTTCAAATTACCAATTATTATAATATTTTCAACAAATTGTAAACATATTAAAAACCCCTTTTATTAAGGTTATTATACGACATTCAGAAAAAAGTTGTTTAATATTACTAATTATAACTTATAAATAAAAATATTGTTAAAAAACCCCTTTTACAATGTTTGTCATTCAAACGTTGTAAAAAACTCATTTTTTACAACATTTGTGTATTGAAAGTTGTAAAAGGATATTTTACAACTTTTATTTTAAAATCGTTGTAGCTTGTAGTTGTAAAGAGCTTTTTCACAAAGTTTTTTTAAACATTGCAAATTTAAAGTTATAATATGATATTTTTGTTGTAGTGGGACTAGAAAAATTAGTAATCAACTTGTAGTTTTTCCTAATCGACTAGGAACCTGTACACAGTGCTACAAATTTCTGCCTGCATTCTTCTTCTTCGCATCTTCTCTTCTACACCCCCACTCCTTCACACGACTTCTTCTTCCAACGATGTTGAAACATAATATCACATCTAACTGATTCTAACACCAAAAATAGGAGCTATAGATTCAAAGATATGAAGGAATGGTGCTTCAACATTATATGCATGGACGGCAAGCTTAGATCTTGAGTTGTTTTTACCGCTTAATGCAGGTTAACCGACTAAGGCGCAAAGGGATATCGACTAGATGCTTGGATGATACTCGCAAATGGTGCAGCTAGAAGTCATAACAATTTTGGTTCATTTTTTGTGACAATTTGACCTTCATGATACCCTAAATCAACTTCGAATGACAACGTCTGACTCCTGAATACCACAAAAGAAGTATACATAACACCAAAGTATTTTCATCTACATGATATAATGGATTCTCTCACTAGTGCCTTTCCTTCTGGTTGTCTGCATCGACATACCAGAACTGCATGTAAACATTAAACCCCACGTACACCCTTCTCACATGTATACACAACACCAAACTATTTTCATCCCCGTATGGATCATGGTTCGTTCTTTAAGTGCCTTGCACTACCCGGTTATCCTAAGTCAAGAATACCAAAAAATTGTATTCAAATTTCCCAAACCGTGCATCTATAATTATATATATATATACAACTTTATAACATATTTCATCCACTATTCGGTAACCCTAAGTCGGGCATATCGAACTATACATAAGCTTAAATTGTGTATTGTAACAAATTTCCATTAGTTGACAAAGAGACCTATCGAGAGCCATTAACTTATGGACTCCCCTAGAAAACAACAACTCAAAAGAAGTTAGCCTAAAGGTCATGTCTTAGCACCCGTCCACACTACAAAACAGTATATAACCTACTCTAGACTGGCTTCCAATCTCTCCGCGCCCCTGCATCGGGACCACGTCTATGGGTCATGTCGTCTTAATGGTACAATGGATTCCATGCATCAATTGGTATCCCCAAGTCGGACATACTGAAACTATATATAAACTCTTTATACCGCATATCAATAAATATATGTATATATAATATGGTAGAATATAGCAGTTGTTTGCGCCAAAATTGGTCACAAACCCCGAATATCGTGAAAGCACCAGTGTATGAACACAAATCAGCAGTATATAATCACGGATCACAGATCTAAGTAATGTAGAGGATAAAAAGTGAAGAATAATAAACTTAAAACCGAAAGAAATAGATAGAGACACAAGATTTATAGTGGTTCGGCGATCTTGCCTACGTCCACTTTGAAGTTGATAACTTTATTGATGTTCACTTGATGATTTCAATCGATTACAGTAGATTACAGTGGATAATAGCTTTGAAATTCGAGTACAGCAGTAGTGGTGAAGTTTAGAACTGGATCCGGCAGAGTCCGGGCGTTGGAGAATTCAAAGAAGAAGAAGATCCCTTTTCCGTATGCCCTGGGGCTCTATTTATAGGTGTAGGAGGCTGGTATTTCGCTCAGATCTCGGGAGACCCTCTCTGGCACGTGACCAGGCCCGCGCGCCCAAGCCCGGGAAGTTTTGGTCTGATCCGTGATCGATACGAACGGATTTCGTATCGATCAAGATTTCGTCCAACGGAGTCGAAATTTGGCATGGACATTCTTTAGCATGCACGTAGTCTTTTGTGAAAATTTCATAGCATCTGGACTTGTAGATTAGGAGATATGATCGATACGAAGTGGGATTCTCGGTTGGCTGTTTCGTTCGACTCGCTCTCATTCGACTCGCTTTTGTTCGACTCGGTGACGTGGCACTTGAATCTCTGGACCACTCCGCCTTTGATGCTGTTTTGATCGAGTCGTTCTAGGACTTTCGCCTTGTTCGTATCGATGGTAGTAGCCTTTGTTCGCATTGATAAAAGATGTGCAGTTCGCATCGATGTAGGTAGAAGTCTTCGGATGGATGCGAAGCGGAGCGAGTCGAAATGTGGCTCTCTGATGGAGTCGAACTAGATGGAGTCGGACAATGGCTCTGCGAAGGGGTCGAAATAGATGGAGTCGAACTGTGGCCTGAAGCGGAGCGAGTCGAACAAGTGCTGTCTGATGGATGCAAAGCGGAGCGAGTCGAACAGTGGTTCTGAGACGGAGTCGAAGCGGAGCGAGTCGAAGAAGGCTTTCTGATGGATGTGGAGTGGAGCGAGTCGAAGTAGACCCTGGTGATCGATGCGGAGCTGATCGAGTCGAACTCGATCGATTCGAACAGTGGCTCTGTGATGGAGTCGAACTCGATCGAGTCGAATAGCGGCCAGTCTATGGACTCGAACGCGAGGCTATTTCCTATCCAATTTTGCATCGATCATAACTTAAGCATATTAACTCGGATTGACTTGAAATTTGGAACATTGGCTCTCACAGCTTCGCTTGTCGTGTCATATCAATTTTAGCTCGATCCGGACTTGGACAAAATTTGTCGATATTCATAGTGAACCTGTGTATAACCGATTTTCTAGACGAACTGCCTTTGGTCTCTAGTCAAGTTCTTGGTGTCACGGCCTTGCCAAAAGGCGGGATAAGGTTTGCCTCGCAAAGTACGTCTTGTGGAAACATGATGTGCTTTGAAATGCTGCAATCTTCATTCTGAATAGCCATCGTCTCTTCGATGAAAGTTGTTGCTTTGTAATGCCATGAGCTGGATGTTCATTTCCTATTGATGACCTGCAAAAGAAATTGATAGTCTTATCTGACCACGAATGACGATCGTTCGGGATCATATGTCATTTGAGGTGATATGTGACCGTTCGTGGTCGGATGCCGTTCGCGGCGAATGGTGACCGTTCGCGGTCAGGGTGACGTTCGAGGCGATTTGTGATCGTTTGCGATCGAGTGTCGTTCGAGGCGAATTGTGATCGTTCACGATCGGGTGCCGTCCGAGGCGAATTGTGACCGTTCGCGGTCGGGTGCCGTTCGAGGCGAATTGTGACCGTTCGTGGTCGGGTGCCATTCGCGGCGAAATATGTGTGCCCGGGGAGGGGCTTGGTATCATTAACGCCAGATTTCACATTCGAGTGAGTTACTGAGTTGTTCGTTATGACGGTTTATCGCCATCTCAGAGCATGCCTGAGGATCGTTCGCAGTCCCGTACATGTGTAAGTATCTTAGCCGTTGTGGAATCATAGGTAGGGGATTTTTATTCAGAATAAGTCTTCCAACAGAAATCTCAAACAATACCAAGTCTAAATATGAGAAACAGAAAACAAAAGCAAAATAGGGACGTCAAAGTGCAAACACCTACATTGATGCAGTTTATAGTCATATCAGAGCATGCCTGAGGATCGTTCGCGGTCCTGTACATGTGTAAAAAGACTTAATCGCGTTGGTGTGGCGTTTGCTACTTATTCATCATTATCCCAATCAATTGATGACAAGTTGACGCCTCGATCCTGAGCCGTCCCCAGCAGGTGTAGGTGGTGACCGCTCCTGTTCCACCATTGTTGTTCCCCTTCTTACATACTGTGATAGCAAACCATTCCGGATATGTCCCTCAACCTCATCTTTCAAGTGTCTGCAATCATTCGTGCTATGACCATTCAGCTCGTGGAATAAGTAGTACTTGTCTGACCTTCTTTCATTGTTGGTCGGATCCCTTCTCATCGGCTTTCGATAGGGAATCTGCCCCCTAGTATCCTGGTAGATTCGCTCCAAAGTCTCATTCAACTCCGTATAAGAGGTGAATCTTGGTTCCTTTCGTGGTCGCGTCGGTCCATCACTATTATCCTCAGCCTTTCGTTTCCCTTTACCAGTCCCTGAATCTATTCTAGGAGGATTTTCACCCTTGACTACATAAACCTCGGTTCCTTCTCCTTCCTCTCTTTCAGCATTTGCATCCTCTAATCGTAAAATCCTTCAACCTCGTGATAGAATTCTCCCAGATTCATAGGTGGATCCCTTGTCAATGAATTTTTAAATTCTGTGCCATCAGCTATGCCAGATACAGCTGCCATCAAAACCATGGATGGATCGGGTCGATCCACCGATGCTGCCGCCGCATTGAATCGCATCAGAAAGTTCCTCAAAGATTCCCCGGTTCTTTGCTTTAGCGCTGCCAAACTCATCACATTCTTGGGTCTTGAAATGTGAACCCTGAACTGCCTCATAAATCTCTCAGTCAGATCGGTCCATGTCCCTATGGAGCCACTCTCCAGTTGTCTAAACCATAGCACCGCAATGTCTGTCAAATACATTGGGAAGCACCGGGCCATGACCTCCTCCGATGCCCCCAATACCTCCATATGCATCATGTATCGTGTCAGATGCACTGCAGGATCTGTCCTTCCATCGTACGTCTCCAATGTTGGTAGCTTGAATTCTGGTGGATTCCTAGCTTGCCTGATCATAGGAACAAAGGGACTCCTATTCACATCCTCCAGATCTCTATTCACTAGTCCGCCTCTCATGGCTCGCCTGACCATCTCCGTCAATCTATCACTATCCCCGAGTTGTAGTCCTTGTCCGTTGTTTCTGATTTTCCCACCGAGTCCACGAGGGATTCTTGGAATCTGCTCTCTTGGCTGAGCATTCAGTTCTCTGTCAATGCCGCATTGCGCAGTTCCACCTGGTACTCCGCCCGGGGATTGGGCCAACATGCTCTGGGTTATTGCACCCTAGCTCTAGCGTTGTGCTAGATGGTCCTGCTCCGTTCTGAACTCTGGTTGCTCCTTGATTTTGCGCTCCAAGCTGCCCAATCTGAAGAAGCAAATTTTGGATCATTTCCTCTTGTCTTTTCATCATTGTCTCCATCTCATCCCTGGTGATGAAGATTGATGTCTGATTTGCACCTGAAGAAGCCTCTTGACTCCCTTCATGCTGACTTCTCTCTGGCCTTTGTCTTCTACTTGATTGCCTTGTCATAGCTTTTCAGATCTGAATCTCTTAAGTTTTCAAATCTGGTATAGCGGGTCCTGAGTTCAACTCTCAGTGAAAGCACCAAAGTGTTTGCGCCAAAATTGGTCACAAACCCCGAATATCATGAAAGCACCAGTGTATGAACACAAATCAGTAGTATATAATCACGGATCATAGATCTAAGTAATGTAGAGGATAAAAAGTGAAGAATAATAAACTTAAAACCGAAAGAAATAGATAGAGACACAAGATTTATAGTGGTTCGGCGATCTTGCCTACGTCCACTTTGAAGTTGATAACTTTATTGATGTTCACTTGATGATTTCAATCGATTACAGCAGATTACAGTGGATAATAGCTTTGAAATTCGAGTACAGCAGTAGTGGTGAAGTTTAGAACTGGATCCGGCGGAGTCCGGGCGTTGGAGAATTCAAAGAAGAAGAAGATCCCTTTTCTGTATGCCCTGGGGCTCTATTTATAGGTGTAGGAGGCTGGTATTTCGCTCAGATCTCGGGAGACCCTCTCTGGCACGTGACCAGGCCCGCGCGCCTAAGCCCGGGAAGTTTTGGTCTGATCCGTGATCAATACGAACGGATTTCGTATCAATCAAGATTTCTTCCAACGGAGTCGAAATTTGGCGTGGACATTCTTTAGCATGCACGTAGTCTTCTGTGAAAATTTCATAGCATTTGGACTTATAGATTAGGAGATATGATCGATACGAAGTGGGATTCTCGGTTGGCTGTTTCGTTCGACTCGCTCTCATTCGACTCACTTTTGTTCGACTCGGTGATGTGGCACTTGAATCTCTGGACCACTCCGCCTTTGATGTTGTTTTGATCGAGTCGTTCTAGGACTTTCGCCTTGTTCGTATCGATGGTAGTAGCCTTTGTTCGCATTGATAAAAGATGTGCAGTTCGCATCGATGGAGGTAGAAGTCTTCGGATGGATGCGAAGCGGAGCGAGTCGAAATGTGGCTCTCTGATGGAGTCGAACTAGATGGAGTTGGACAATGGCTCTGCAAAGGGGTCAAAATAGATGGAGTCGAACTGTGGCCTGAAGCGGAGCGAGTCGAACAAGTGCTGTCTGATGGATGCGAAGCGGAGCGAGTCGAACAGTGGTTCTGAGACAGAGTCGAAGCAGAGCGAGTCGAAGAAGGCTTTCTGATGGATGTGGAGTGGAGCGAGTCGAAGTAGACCCTGGTGATCGATGCGGAGCTGATCGAGTCAAACTCGATCGATTCGAACAGTGGCTCTGTGATAGAGTCAAACTCGATCGAGTCGAATAGCGGCCAGTCTATGGACTCGAACGCGAGGCTATTTCCTATCCAATTTTGCATCGATCATAACTTGAGCATATTAACTCGAATTGACTTGAAATTTGGAATGTTGGCTCTCACAGCTTCGCTTGTCATGTTATATCAAATTTAGGTCGATCCGGACTCGGACAAAATTTGTCGATATTCATAGTGAACCTGTGTATAACCGATTTTCTAGACAAACTGCCTTTGGTCTCTAGTCAAGTTCTTGGTGTCACGGCCTTGCCAAAAGGCGGGATAACAGCAGTTTATGATTTTTGTTTGATGATAATAAACATATATATGTTTTTCAAATGTGTTTGTTGTAGGACTATTACAATATCACAGAATGAAATAAACAATTAACCCAAAAATTAGTTTAACATCCATGATGCTATGTTGAACCAATAAACTGTTTAACACCATTGATATTGTCTAAAGTGGAGTTATTTGGTGGATTTGTCAAAGTTTTGTTAAATCAAAGATTGGCTTATCATCCAAAACTTAGCACAAGGTGATATTATTTTAAAGTATCCATGTTGCTAATGGACACTGAGCAAATTATGAAATTGCCTAAGAGTGCACGTCAAATGTTCAAGGGCAAGATTAGCAAGTTGCATAAAAGTGCAATAGTCTATTGACCATTAGTTAGTGGATAAAATGGACAATGTGTAAGCCATCATCCAATGTTCATGTGAAGATAGGCAAGTTGGTTATTATGCAAAATAGCATTAGTTTAGTCAAGGGCTTAAATGGCCTTGTTTAAGAATAGAGCCCAAAAGTCAAGTCCAAAGATTAGTCATATGTATATCCACGTTAAATGATAGTGAAAATTTCATGATCAAGGTAATAGGCTATGCAAATCCATGGATCCTAGTCCTTGTTCATAAGTTTCAAGAGTTACAAGTCAACTCTTGATTTTGTCCTAATTCAATTTAGATTTACAACACTTTGATTTTAAGAAAGGAAGAAAATAAAAGGATTCACCACTTTTTGAATGACCAAGGAGGTCTATTTATAGGAGTGGTAGTATGTGGCATGGCTACTACATGTCTTTTGGCATCACTAATTATTAACATCCTTCGTTGTGCCAATGATATGCAGCAACCTTCTTTACATTAATGATCCTTTGAAAATTGATGATTTACGTCACCTCTCTAAACACTAATGTATTATAGCAACCTTCTATTCATTGTTTATGTGCGGTAACCTGGCATATCTCACAAAGTTCGAAATCCTTCATAACTCTTAGCATTCGGCATTCGTTTTTCTATTGATAATACACAACATCTATCTATCATAGTTATTCAATGTCAACCACACCTCTTTAAAGTTCGGCATCCTTCCTTTGCTTTATGCTCTACAACATTAAGTTATAGAGGCTCAATGTCACTTGAATTGCTTGAGATCCGATATCTTCTTGCCTTATTGTTAATGTTCGGCAATAGTTCTTCCCAACATTCCTATTGTCGAAGCCTACAATTCTTCAAAGATTTGACACTCACTCCCGTTAGATATTTGGCATCATTATCTATTTGTGGAAGCTTGATAAAGTCCTCCTTTGTTGTAGTTCAACATCTTCTTTTGACTCAACATGTTTAGGCATTTAACATTCCAAAGGGTCGTGAAAGTTCGATATGATCTGCTTCCTTATACATTCGGTAACTTCTAAAGTTGTCATCGTTTGACATCTTTTATAGATTCAAAACCTTGGTGTGGTACCTTTCTCACTATTGAGGTTCCGCAACCTCCTTGCCATGTTTATGTACAATTTTTTTTGGGTTGGCCAATTGTTTGGAATTCGATACTCTTAAAAATTCGACACCTTTATAGAAAAGTCTAATATCTTTTTTGAAGTTGTTTGAAGTTCAATATACCTTTTTGTCTTTAATTTCGACATTCTTTGTGGCACGGCATCCTCTGGTTGAAGTAACATTATCATCACTCGCTTCCATGTTTATTCCTCTTAAAAAATATACATATAACATAAACAAACAAAGATTTTATTTCAATAAAATTTTAATAGTATATACATGTAACGTCCCGAAAATTTTCGACTTTCGAAAATTCGACATCGATACTCACTTTATCGACTGCCGAGCAATCGAATGCCGAAAACCCGAAATGTTATGGTTTTAAAAAGAAGAAAAGGGTAGAAGAGGAAAAAGATAGAAGAAAAAGAAAGAAGAACAACAGAACAACATCAGAAACAGAAACAATATCAGAATCTCACATTCGCAGCGGAACAACATATAATAGATAAACGAATAATCTTTAAACAAAGAACTATATCATTTTACTCATTTCATAATCATCAGAGTTTACAACAACAATACAACAATGGACAGTTATATAAACTTGTCCTCATACAGAATACACAGCAGAATAAATAATATCCTATACAAGTGGTACGTCTCGCCATCCAGCTCGCCATTAAGCTCCACAACATCCTGAATCCAGAATAACCTGATAACCTAACTCTAGACTGCCCGTGTGGAAATTGGTGGGCACCCAGAGTTTAGGAAGAAAACAATAAACTCTAGGTCAGTCATGGTGACTGGTGTGAGAACTTAAAATAGTTATTTTTAAAATAATCAACAGGAAGATTTTAAAGTTAATTTCGCAATGCTTTTGGAAAATGAGACTACCATAAGGCCACCCGCACACACACACAATGCAAACGCAGAATCGGAGGAGATTTCTCCTTATGATAGTCAAAGATGCTTGATACGAATTAAAAAGAAATATTTGATATTATTACTAGTGCATAGTGTAGAAAGATCATTTCGAAAGTATAATATAAATCTTAGCCAACATAGGCATTCCACACTTATGCCTACTAGAGCTACCATGTTCAATAGCAGGTTATCGCCACATTCCATGGTAGGTAATACAACTAAAACCATACAAGTCTCGTATTGTTTCTTTGGATTTCCAACAAATGGTCAGGCCAAGGAACTTCCCATTGCCACATGGAAACGCCTCTGGAATGACGTCCCGAGAACCTAACCGGATCTCTGCCAACACAAGGCCGGGTTACCTCTGCAAAAATAGGTAACTACTGACACGCGTATGCCATCCCCCGATCGTAACCGATCTTCCCGAGGATCCTCGATTTCCAACAACCACAAAGTAATAAACTCGCAGCATCAACATAGGTTAAATATCTGGGCTCCATACCATGATACCACCTCTATCCAGAAGGAATGACATACACTAAGTGGCGCTACTCCCTAGAACCTTGCTGCATCCTTCCTGTTTTGACCATTTCCGGGGTGTGAGGTCCGACGAAGTCTCGTCCACAAAGCTACGCTTTGTCACCAAAGCCATGCCCTAGGTCAACAAATGATCAAAGTAATGATCACAAAGATAAATGATCAAACAAATGATCCTATCACAAATGATCAAACAATGATCATTTCACAGCAACACTCAGCATGTCACATTACCAAATTGGGAGTATATCGCTAATAAATTTCAACTACATAACCTCTAAGCTCGTACGTCTCAGAGAAGGGTGTTAAGCTAAAAGAATAAATTTTCCGCCACCAACAGAAATGTATTTGAAAGAAATCAGCTTTATACCTCAATCTGTAACGTCAGACACACAATCCATACAAGTCTGTTCCGGGATCGAACAGAACCGAAGGCACTTCTCACGAAGCCCTTGCAAATCCGAATAATTTTCAATCACGTCCGGACTTCCCGTCACTAAGGGTGATAAAACCTCTAAATCGAAGATCAGTCGATGTAGAGTAACTCGACGGTAATCCTTCCGTTTTCAAAAATATCCGGTCTTCAACACCGGTCATCAAATGCAATTCATTACGATGTATCACATATTTGGAATGGGTTATACGACCCCATGGTCCTTTCCCGGCTAACCCAAATAGTGAGGGCTTATTCAAAAATAAGTGTGGCATTCAAATTCAAGCAAATCACAACAAATACCCATTCAAGGGTAAATATTGATAGTCGGTTATTTAACTATCAATAAAGATGCGCAACATCATCAGATTCCAAATAATTTTCCAAATTATTTATTTCCAAAAATATCTTTACAAGATATATAATTTTCCACACTTAACCATTTGAAAACAAATTTCAATTATTCACTTTCAATTTATCTTTACAAAGATAAATTCTCAAAAAACATTTTATTTCACATTGGAAAAACATTCCCATACTTATTTAATAATAAGTAATTCACAAATCATTTATTTTCAACACTTGGAAAATATTCGATATACTTAAATCAAAATTAAGTATATATTTCATTCTTTAAGGAAATCATTCTCTTTCACAAATTTTATTTGAGTCAAAACGAATGTTACGTAAAACATCGTTACGACGACTCAAAACCACTAGTATAGGGATTCGAAATTTAGGTAGATATGTAAATCCCAATACTATATAAAAATATTTCCTTTCGGAAACTATTTACTATAACAACAGTGTTATAGTCCACCATTTCCTTAAATTTCTCGAAAACGTCTATTTCAACAATAAGTGTTGAAATCTATGGTTTCGATACTTAATACGTTTTAAAACATCTTTTAAAACAACTACTTCATTTAACAATATTCCTTTTCTCAAAATATATTAATTTTATTCAATATATATATTCACTGTCCAAAATCGTGAATATAATCACTATCCCAATTTTAACAATTTCTACACAATTTATTTCAATAATAATTCGCTATCCAAAATCGCGAATATACTTCCTTTAATAATTTTCTATATTCAATTTATCAAATTCCATTGATTTCGAATTTATAAAAAATGTTTATAAATTCTATCCCTATTTATAAACTTCGATTTATAAAAATTCCTGAATTTAACAAATTTCTATTAATAACCCATTTAAATGCCAAAATCAGTTTATAAGTTGATTACTGATAAATCTGATATTTTACAACATCTATTCATTTTATATCTTTACAATTCATAAATCTATAAATTTCACTTCACTTATGAAGTCCATTTTTATTTCACTTTAACACTTAATAAAACTTATTTCATAATTCCAATATTTTTAATTTATAAAAATATCAATTTTTATAAATCTTTTTATATATGAATTGTTTAAAATACTTCAACAATTCCAATTTAAACTATTTCATAATTTTTATCAATTATTTATTTCAAAAATAACATTTTGGTCGTATTTCACAAAAATCACAATTTTTACTAACATTAAAATTTTAACATTTATTTATTTAAAATAAACCAATTCAAAAATTCAATAAAACGTATATTTCTACAAATCACTTTTAAAAATCCTTTTAAAATCCAAAATCGTTATTTTTAAACTTCAAAAATGGATCCGATGACGCGACGCATCAAATAGTCAATCACGGCATCCAAAACATCATATATCAATATGATAATCAACAAATATCACAATATCTGTAATCAATCAATACAGTTGAGAAATCCAGTTGGATCCCTCCAACCTGTCCCCTTGCATCCACAGATGTTAGCACAATACCAATTCCGCTCCAGTACGGAATTATCGCGGCATATAGGATTAATAAATATTATCCGCTATTATGCGGCGCAATAGGGTCTCATCCGCTACACAAGGCGGGAAAATCAACAACTCCAATATATACATATGCCAATATGTATATATTGCTATATATATACGTATATAATACCAATTCCACACAAAGGTGAAATATTCGCGGTATATGTTTTTAATAATTAACCTCCGCTTAATAAGGCGTATAATGTCTATCTTAACAATCACAGATAAAATTATCATCCAGGCATACAATCAACAATTTTAAATCTAACTATTTAAAATATAAATCGAAACTGTTCGATTGAGTGAGAAGTTCTCACCGTGATTTTCTGATAGCAATTCGTAGCGATTTATTTTGAATAAAATTAAACGGATGTTTAATTTTACCCGAAATTTTTGCTAGCTTCAAATGACTCCAATCCAGTTCCATTGCGAAGAGCTCGTCAATACGAAGCCAACGCAAAAAATTTCGTCCGAAACGGACCTCGTATGAAGAAGTTATAGTATTTCAAAGTTTTAACGAATAAATATATATACAAATCAATTCTCTTTTTTTTTATACCAAAGAAACCAAGGCCGTTGGATTTGCTTCCTCTAGATCTGGACCACCCATCTTCTTCTCCTTTCTCATGCATCCTTGCTCCAGATAAAAATAAAACACACGCAGCCACCCAATTCATAAGTTAGGGTTAAATTATACTCCGCCCTTCCTCGACGAGAGATCGATCGGGAACTATCATTTCGAAGCTCGTTGCAAGTACCATACTCGGCTGCCATGGGGTGGAGCTCGGCTGCCTATTGGCCTCGTTTTTCGTGCATGACTTCCTGATGAACGCGAGCCATTTTCCATCAATCCATTCGCCTAAATTCGATCTCCACCGTTGGATACGTAGCTCTCGTTGTGTTCTTTAACTTTGCAGTTGGAAGTTTCTTGAAATAATTGATAGATTTGTACAAAATGAGGGAGGAAGATGAGTTAATTTTGGCCATTGCTTATGGAGGTGGCGGCTGAACGTTAACCCTAGGGTTGAATATTTTCTTTTGCAAAATGAAAACAAGGGGTGCTTTTATAGAAAATTTCCAAATACACTATTCACCCGAAATTTTCCGAACTCCAAATCGAGCGTGCCGGCTGACGTTTCTAAGGTTTACCCCGCATTCCAAACGCAATGGAACATGTTTCGGAGGCTAATTCGGTCATCTGTGCGAGTTACGGAATTAAACGATCGATTTTAAATTAAACCAATTTAAACCGATTTCGATGCGTTTTCGCTTGCCTCGGACAAACGGTACATCCGATTGACACAAAATTTGAAACCATACAATAATATTACATTACGGATCTGATGAAACTAGTTTCATCGAAATCCGAGACTTTTTGAAAAATGACTATTTTTAACTCGCCGAATTAAAATTAAAACAATTTCGATGCGTTTCGAGCTGCCAGGGTCAAACGACAACTCTGATTGCTACGAAAATTGAAATCCGATAATAACAAACCATTACAGATCTAATGGAACTGGTCTCGTTCAATTCTGAGACTGTTCGAAAATTAGCTATTTTACAGTCGAAAATTAAATATTAAAATATTCAATTTTCACAGTTTAACTTTAAATTCAATTTTTAAAAGTCCTGTAACATTTCTATAACTCCAGTATGATTAAATAAAATTTTACAAATCATTTTTAATCACATTTAATCCAGATTTCAATTATTTCTGGAATTTAACTATTAAATTATCGATTTAATTGTCAAATTAAATCCAATATTCGAAAAATAAATTATTCGACTCATTAATTTCACTTATTAATATTTAAAATCAATTAAATATTCAAATTTAAATTAATAAAAATTCTGGGTCATTACAAACTTCCCCCCTTAAAAGAATTTCGTCCTCGAAATTACCAAGTAAGAAGAAGATACAAAATCTATTAACTTTCCAAAACAAAACGTTCGAATTAGATTTTCAAATCTGTTAAGTGTTTAACTTTCCCAAAATCCTTAGTTAAACTTCTTACAAAATCTTTACTAAGTTTTCCAAATCATACTTAGTTTTCAAAATTTTCCAATTTTCTCAAAAATATTCTAACGCCTTAAATTTTCGGAAAATTTCGCCATAGCCTCCTTTGTGCGGCTTGATCCGAAAAAAAATAACAGTGTATATATATCACAAATATACATCTCATCAAGTGATGAGGCATCCCGTAGGGAAAAAAGTGTAAAAGTACGATATTTAATTCGAGATATGTACCTTATATATTATTAGCGAGCGTATACGACTAATATAGCGCGAAAGCGAGCTCCAAATGCGAAGCAAGCGCCATCCGCACCTACTAAACACTCAACAACAATCATGAGAACATGCATATAGAAAATAATATCGATATACATCATATAGTAACATAATAACTACATATGTGTCAATATAGCAAATGCAACAAACAACAAATGCAACCATCATCCAACAAATCCATACCAAATCAATATTGATTCACTTCACAGTTGATTTATTAACATTGGATTTTATCAACATTCATTCGTTCAAATTCAATTAGTTTACATTCACATTAGTTCACTTACAAATCAAATTCAATTCTATTTAAGATTCTCTTAACTTCCAATTTGATTTCAATTACATAGCTTTCCAATTTGCTAATTCAATTTCATTAATACTTAATGAATTTATACACAATCAACTAACAATCAAATAACAACCAATGTTTATTCAACACAACCAAATTATTAAATTTACATTCAATTTGGTTTAACACCTTTAATTCAATTGGTTTAACATTAAATTGACTTCCATTCAATTTATTCAATTTCTCAACTTCATTAGCTTCTAATGAATTAACACTTATATTCATTGTTTCATATCAATTATTTACATTCAATTGATTAACATTCAATCCATTTATTCATTTAATTGCTAATTCATTTTAATTATAACTTCATAAATTATTCAATTGCTTATACAATTTATTCTCACAATTGTTGTTTTAATTCAACTTATTCAAACAACTTAACAATCAATTCATATACATTTTAATAATTTCTGAAAAATTATTTCCTTTATATACAAAATATAATCGAGGTAAAATTATTTCATTTACCCAATTTAAAACAATATCGTGCCGAATTGTTCTATACAAGTATTTAGAGATCCCTATTGATAGAGTTGTACGGACAATACCGACCAGAATCCATATACCACTCAACAAACCAATCATCACAATATAAAACAATTTTATATTAATTAACAAATACGCGCTTGTATCTATTATTACACTCAAACTCATTCTAGAGTACTACTGACTCTATCTCTAATGAGTAACACCCAACAGAGCAGGGTTGTCGCTTAACCATATGCTCTGATACCAAATGTAACGTCCCGAAATATTTTCGACTTTCGATTGCTCGGCAGTCGATAAAGTGAGTATCGATGTCGAATTTTCGAAAGTCGAAAATTTTCGGGACGTTACAACACAATTACAGCAAGAGCTTCCAGAATATTATATATACATTCATATACAATAATTTCTACAATCTCATATACAACACAATTTTCAATTATAATCGTTTCTAATCACCCTCTTCCTCACTCACTTGAATGAGATTTTTATCTTCTTGCTCCAGCCTCTGTCCAGATAGAAATCTAATTTACCTATCAAATAACAATGCAGCAAAATGCAAAAAGGAACAAACTAAAACTGCAAAAAATATAAATATATTTAAACTCAACGTTGCCTCGTTTTATTAGTTTTCCTCTTTTCATATTTTAAATAGGCACCAAAAATAATAAATATGGACCGATATAATAGGTATATATATGGACCAGCACAACATGTTCGTGTAGGACAAAAATATAAAATCAAGTCAATAATGTACACAAGCAACTCAAGACATGCACAGTGTATCACTTTATATGCCTTAAGACTGAGCAACTTGAAATAAACAAACACATTAATTTCAAGCACTTTAAAAAAGGCAATGCATATGCACATGTGCACATATCAAACTTGCACACATGTACAAAAGCAGGTTCAGACATACCAAACCGGCAAAATCAAGCCCAAAGGTTTTCAGACTCAACATAATGCACAAGTTCAGGATCAAGTGGAAATGTGCACAAGGTCAAGCCCAAATGTTTCAGGCTCAACATAGGGAACAAGGCTAAACACAGTCTGGTGCAACATTGCATACAAAAGGTAGGGCAAGCCGAAAAGTAGTCTTTGAAAACAAATCAATACCAGGCAAGGCAAAGCAACACAAGGCGCGCGCACACAAGCACAGGCAACTACACACTCAAACAAGGCAAGAACACACATAAGGTAATATGCACAACACAGTGATGTACTTTGAAATTCGTTCAAGTTCAGGCAAATGCACAAGGCAGTTTATAGTGCAAGTGCACAGAGCTGAAAGATCAACATCACAAAATAAGCACATAGGAAAGCACAAGGAAAACACATAGAAAGCAAAAGGCAAGCACATAGACAAGCACAAGGCAAGAACAAGATCTGTGCACAGAAAGGACTAACAACGCAATTAAATCATCCTCATTTTAGCAACTTCAGGAACACAAGAAGAAAGGATATGCAATCAAATTGGCATATACACAAGAGGTATTCAAATACACACAAAGGGCAGCAACAAACTCAAACTCATAAAGAAGTGCACAATCCAGAATACACAACAAGGGCAGCAACAAACTCAAACTCATAAAGAAGTGCACAATCCAGAATACACAACAAGGGCAGCAACAAACTCAAACTCATAAAGAAGTACAAAATTCAGATGGCAACAAACACTTGGCCATGTACACACACATATAAAAGAAAGCAAGGTAGGGATATACAAGAGTTCAAGCAAGGAGATAATACATCAGTGCACACATATATACATATACACAGGAAAAATGATGGAGTGTACAAAGGAGAATCTCAGGTCGAACAAGCACTCAGGATCAAGGCAATGCAAATAGATTAAAGTGCAGTTCAAAAGAGCACAACCATCAACATACATACATGTTATCATGTCAAATTTCGAAAGCACAGAGAACACACAAAGGAAAATAAATGCAAAATAAATATGAAGTTGAGTACATCAACAATGTCAAGCAAAGATATTCAATCACTCCAATAAAGAACAAACCAACATTGTCAGGTCAAAGAAAGCATATATCAGAAATGAACTAGTCAATAATCTCAAAACCACAGACCCAAAGATCGATCAAAAATCAAGAGCTATGATTAAAAGCCAGATTCATGAACTAAAATATTCAAGTCAAAAAATATTGAAATATATGAAAAACTAAGAAGATTTTTGTTTAAATCTTTCTCTATAAATACCATATTATCATCGGTAATTCAAGTTAGTCGAGTTTGAAACAAGCAAAATAGAAAAACAAAATCATACATAATTATTAACTCCAGAATTCTCGACCAAGGAAGCAACCGAAGTCGTGAATCGCCAGGCTATTGAATGGATCAATCGACAAGTATATAAAAGCGAGAATTCATCAAGTGATTTTCAAATCGATGGCTTTCAAAAATTGATGGAAGAAACCCTAAAGAGGAGATAGGATCGGCTTTGAAACAGAAGAGACGAACAGGCTAAATGAAGACCACTTTTTTTGGGCGAACACTTTTATTTTTAAATTTAAATATATATATTAGGTTTTCTACTTATTATTGTATTTATCTTAAATTTTAAAAAACTTTAGTTTATTTTGGGATTGAACTACAATGTGTAGTTCAGGAAATTCTAAACTCGGGGATAAAGTTGAGGCAGAGTTTTTAGGCTTAGGGTTAGAACAATTAGGTTAGCGATAGTCATAAGTTTATAGGATATTTGTAAGCGATCGATTGTTTGATCTTAATAGAAATCTTTAGGGTAGCGATAGGCAGGTTTTACCGAAGTTGGGTAAATTTGTATGTTGCTCTTATTTATAATTGACCCGAGGTTGTAAAATATGGCTAAGATTGACCTGTTAAACAATCTAAGATTGACCTAAGGTTGTAAAATAAATAGCAAATCCCTAGTCAGTCTAGAAATCTAGCTATGGATATAATACTTCTTAATAATAACAAGAAAGTGTCCTATTGGGTATAAATATGTGAAATATCAATCAAACACTGTCACTTACACCAAATAATATCCCGCACACATTTTATTAAAATGGTTTTAACATAAGTATCACGACTTTAATCATCGTGACTCACTGCTGCAACTCTTATCAACTGAGATATCACAATCTATTCATATTATATGAGTTGCTTTTAGTTTGAATTCAAGTACAGTGTTTTTAGATCATTGAAGTTTGATTCCATTATTTACCGTAGTACGGTCTTTTTCACCAGCATATCTAAATAATTGATAGCTCTATATATTCATTGCATATCACAGTACGGTCTATTTCAACATCATATCTAAATAATGTTCATATATTTTATGAGGTCAATATATATATATATATATATATATATATGCATGTGTGTCTATATATATAAAGGAGAGTCATATCTTAGCTCTCTTCCTTGGGTTCCCAACAGGATTACTCGTTTGTAACCCTTCTAGATTCACCCTCTACATAGACTAACAGACCTGACAGGCTTGTGCAGTCTTCTTCACCCGCTGGTTATGATTAGTTATGAGTGCACTTCACACTATCCCTTAGTTGCATTGCCCTTTTGGCTTCTGAAGACGTATACATTACATGCTATAAACACCTGCCCAATTCCATCTAGAGGTGCTAACTTCTATGGTACTACGTCTTTGATATCTTACTATTCATTAACTATGCAATAGATCATTGGACTGTATGACGAGGGACAAAGTCGCCATAATTCGAGTTGCAATCCTCGTATCGATCTGCTAGGATGAATTATAGTAGCCTAGTAGTCAGTACCACGTATTGTTTTCATCAAATGTTGATTTTTCTCTTTCTAGGACATTTGGTTACCCAAAACATCATTATTTCCCAAAATCATGTTATATCCCAAATAAATTGTGCGTATTTCAATTTAATCATCAAGCAATAACGTATTCAAATATTTTAATTCAAATACGACAATTATCCATTCAAATCAATAATACTGGGATATAATAAACTTGGATATATGAAATAGGTGAAAATACATATCATAATCCTATACTTGTATTTCTAAAATAGAACAAGTGTTCAAAATCACCCAAATTCAGTCATCTCATCCAATTCATCAATTCAAGTCCAAATCAAGCAAGTTTTCAGTCATCAATCTTATCTTGAGTATTCTAACATAGAATGGGTGAAATATCAATAGTTAACATCGAAATCAAACCAATATTTTATTCATTCGCCTTTAAAATCTTATATCTCATGTTTAATAAAATAATACTCATGCTTCTCAAAATATATACATAGATATATACTTTTCTTAACTTCTTTTTAAAACTATGGTATATCTTTTTAAAATTCAGCCAAGTATTATTTAATACCATTTAGCATTCAAATCAAAATAAAATACCTTTACCGATATACAAAACAAATTTCAAATTCATTTAGAAAATATCTTGAATAATTCTCAAAATCCATTTATATAAAAACTTATATATTTAAAATACTCATCATTTGTGGTTTAAATTAAAATTCAAATTATTTGAAAAATAATTAACTTCATTTCATCTAAGCTTTTCTAGTTTCAAATCTCGAGTAAAAATCATGTTCAAGCTATTTGTTGGTGATTAAAAATGGCGTATGAATGGAAGAATTATTGCGATCAAGAATATGGCAAGCGATTTAATTCTTCTCCTTTCAATAATCATTCTGATCACAAATTTTCATCTTCTTCAAACTGGCACGAGCATTCCATCTTTAACTCTTATTCGCACAAAGGAGCAGACAGGTTTTCTCATCCACAATCTCAATTTCAAAAAAATCACAAATCGAACTGGAAAAGGGGTTTTCATTGTTATCGATGTGGTGATAAAAATCATAAGATCAAAGAATGTTCTTATTCAATTCGTTGTTTTAATTATGGAGTGTTAGGTCACAAGAGAGTGTCGTGCCCTTGAATTTTAATCCTTTCCTTAATCCAGAGCCTGTCTTTTCTTACTCCAATCCTTTTTTCTCTAAACCTTTGAGTCTTAAAGATCATCATTTCTATTTTGTTCTTGACTTCTTGAGATTGAGAGGTCTGTTTATGGATTGTTGTGTAGGAAATAAAGATGAATGTAGCTATCTGTTCAACAAAGTTTTTTGGCATTTCGACTGCTTAACTGCTGATAATATCGGTAAGTATTCGAATACCGATAACTAGAATTGGTTTCAATCTAAAGATTTATCCAATAGTAATAATGTTGTTCAAGATTATGTAGATTTGCAATGGATAGATATGGATCACTTTAATGTAAATGATTCGAATAAGGTGTTTCATTCTGACATATTTTTATGGGACCTTGATGTCAGAGTCTGTTGTCATCATAATACTGAGTTGGTGGATAGATTTTCAAGTGATTTTCCTGTATCAGAGTTCTTGGTTTCGTTTAGTATTGAAGGTAGCAGGGATATAGCAAATCCAGTTTCAGTGGAAAGATTATATATAAGGGGATTGTGTTTTGGGTGTTAATAGTGTTCTAACAATGAGCTCTTGCACTGAGTCTAGTGTGGATCATCATAAGTTTTCTGATGATCGGATAAATGATGTAGATGTTCGCTTTAATCAATATAATCTTGAAACTGATGGAGATTTTCTTTTATCTGATTGCATTGATGAAGATTATAAGAGCAATAGTTTCAGTTTAGATGTATTCCTTTGTGTTGATTCTGGGTTAGAAGTTTCATGTTCATTTGTGATGAATGATTTTTCTGGGATTAAAGTAAACGGTTGATCCATTATCGATGATGACAATTCGACTAATAGGGCTTTTGCTGAGAACATAGATAAAGATTCTCATGGAAAGTCATTTGGTGGATATGATCTACTGAAGTTAGTTAACTCGGTTGGAAACAAAGATGCAGACATTTCTAATCTTTCACTCAAGTTAGCTGTGGATCATTGTGCACATTCTTCAAAAAAACTGCTGCCACTCAGAGATGAAATGTTGAACGTAAGAACTCAAGATGTTTCAAAAGTTTCAGAAACTAGAGGGGTTGCTGTTAGTTCTTATGATGGTTTTTTCTTTCCTGAGAAGAAGATAAGCGGTTCTGTTTTACTCAGAGATGGTCTTGTGATTATAGAGGATTTTGGGAGTTTTATTTTTGATTTTTCTTGTTTTCTACTGCCTCATTTTGATATTCCTTTAGATGTTATTGCTATTAAGTATGGTATTCCACTGTGTGTCATTGGATTGGAACCCACATTGGAAAATATTTTTGTGAATTTGAATAAGTCTGTTGTTTGTAGAAAAACGAAAGGGCTAGAGGGTGATTATTCTGTAGTTCAAGATGTAAGTGATTCGGAAAGCATTGTTAGTGTTAGCAATGTGAGTGTAGTTTCGGAGAGTTCCAAATTGCAGCAATCTGATCAAGCTGTTTATTATTGGACCAGGGGTTTCAAATTTGTTATGTACTGCTATCTTATGGCTATAGGTAAATTTCCTCGTTCTCCTGCTCATACTAGTGAAATAATTCGTGCAGCCAAACTAAGGAGAAGAAATAGTAAGAGATATTCAACTGATTGTATTAGGAGAAGTCCTCGCTTAAATCGTAAAGTTTTTTTAGTCTTTCGAGTGAGGGTTGTTGTTTTTTTGGGAGATTTATTGTGATTTTCATTGTTTTAGAGTTCATTAGTGGTTTGTACTGTTGTTATATTTTGTGATGTTTCAGATTGGTTGTTGAGGTTGCAGTTGCGGATGCAGATGTTTTTAAGTTGGTTGCTGCTCTTTTGGTGTCGCTTCAGGCCTTGGTATCTGGAAGATATTGTCTCTCTTGGGTTGGTTTTTAGTTTCTTAGGTGTTCGGGAGGGTTTGATTTTTCTTTTTGTATGGGGGGTCTTTAACTACCTGCCAGGCTTGTTGGCAGCTCCTTTACTTTTGTAGTTATATATATGTGCATGTGTGCTCTCCTCTCCTGTAGAGGACCACACATTTTTCTCAAAAAAGAAATCTCGAGTAAAAATATTCATATAATATTGATGAAAATTTAAATTCAAACTTAATTAAACCATATATTTTTCAATCTGAAAATAATAAAAATTCAAATCAATTATCTCTAAAATAGTTCAAAAAATCCTTACAAAAAACCTTTCTAGTAATGGAATTTATCAAAATTCCTATCAATTTTTTTAATATAAAAGCGCTCCTTTCTTGTGATTTAAATTCAAACCAAGTTTGAATAGGAATACACCGCTTTTACTCTTGGAATAACATTCTTCAAACTACTATACAGGTATCTCAAAAATAAACTTGATATTTCACAACTTCCAAATCACATTCAACAACATTCATTTTTTTATTGCATTCAGAACCTAAAATATATGAATAAATTTAATGCATACAACTCTTTACAAAACATTGATCAAACAATCAACCATTTAGCATCCAAATGCATACATCAAACCATATATAATCTAATTCAAACAATAATATGATACACAACATCCAATTCAAACAATGTTCATTAATATTCTTTTATAATATGTAATTAGTAAATTAAACACAATCAAAGGGTTTATATCACTTCAAACCATATTGCATTTCAAATATTTTTGGATAGGATTTAATCCTTTATTTCATTTAAATCCTAATATATTTTATTAAATAATTCAAATTCAAATTCATTCACAATAATATAATTTAATTTTTTTTAATAACCATTTCTCTCATAAAAATTCTTTCCAAAAGAATTTATAAAATAGCTTCCTTCCTACTTATGATTTAAATTCAAATCATTCGGTTAACTTGAATAAAATTCAAGTTTTTTATTTTTAAAATATTCTTTATAAATCTTCATGAGTTTAATCACACTTATATGACATCGCTTCTATAATTAAATGATCAATTAAATCAAAAACTTACTGACTATAATTCAAGTATATAAGACTAATAAGCCATCATCAATCAAAATTTAATCAAATAAAGATCAAACTGAACTTAAAACTATATAATCAATTCACTGTAAATCAAAATAGGAGGTTATACTCACAATATTTTCTATTCAAAAACCTCCAACCAACACTATATCGCCCTGCTTCATTTCTAAAATCTGGCTTGCCCTGCTTGAAGCCACCACGCAACCAGCAACAGCCACCTCCATGCACCCAGCAATAGTCACCTCCGCATTTCACTAACCTTGCTAGTATCAGGTCACAAACAACATCACTACTTGCATTGTCATTGTACATGTTAGGTCCTCCATCACTGGCCAGAAATTTTCAACCACCACTTATACATCGATGTCACATAAACATCTCTTGCGTTTGCCTAATGTCGAGCACCAACCCCCAATCGCACTCAAGTGTTATCACTTCTCCTTCAGTGTCATGGTTAATGTCGTCACTTTTTGTTTTGCCACCACAAAATCGTGCATGCGTGCATATATGTTTTCCATCCTTTTTTTGTTTTGGTTACCGACTTCAAATAGAAAAAGGGATAAGGGAAAATAGTAAGGATAAAGATGGGTTATTTTAGTAAGATAATTAAGTGTTTGGGATTTGCAAAGGTATTAAGCACATCAAAATTAAAAAAAATGAACTTTTATTTTTATTTCAAGAAATCAACTTATTTTCAACTTGTATTAATAATTTAAACACTAAGTCAATATAATATTTATTACAATTTTTATTCTTACTTGAAATAATTTTTCGTTTGTCAAAACACTATCTTATGGCTTTATAATGTTTAAAATTATTGTTTTATTCCCTAAAACAATTATAAAATTTCACTGCTATTATTCATGTTGCCAAAATTAATTTTTAGACAAATTTTATATTTTTAAAACATAATTCAAATTTAAAATTTGAATTTTATATCCATACTTTCTTTTTATTATCAAATAAATCAAAAAAATTCAATTTGTTGAATTAAATTCAATAAAATATTCAATTTAGTTTAACTTCGGAATGTGATATTACAGACTCCCCTCCTTAAAGAAATTACATCCTTGCAATTTACTAGAGAGTTTTGTATTCGACTTAACTAATAATAATAACTACAAAAATTAAGATATGTATGTATGTGTGTGTGTGCATCGTTTTTTTATGCTTTCGCTATGTTACTTGGATAAAATCTCATATAATCTATCTCGCTTATGCAAATTTATTTTGTCAACATAACCATACACATATTATTATAGGCGTAGTGATCAACATATGTATAACTTTCAATAATTTCTTTGAAAATTTTCTAAAATTTCAAAATGTACAAAAGTTTCGAAAAAAATTAAAAGTGTCGAAAATTTTGAAAAATTTCAGCAGAGTCTTATTTGTATGGAAAGGCTTTTGAACAATTATATTATGATAAAATAGATATAAATTGACCAAAACATGTCCAATAATAATTAATATATCAAAATTTTCCACACGGTGAGTAATCCATAATATATATATATATATATATATGTGTGTGTGTGTGTGTGTGTGTGTTTGTGTGTATTTGTGTGAGTGTGTATGTGTGTGTAATCTTTAAGTAAAACATACCTAGTTTTTAGCATTTTATAGAAGTTTATTTAGTTTTAGGCAATCAAAAGCGAGTTTGTGCAACATCCAATCCAAATAATCTTCTTGTACCTATGCTCAATTCAAATCAAAAACATAAGTCTCAGAAGAGTAACTCATGTGAATAAATTAATTTAACTCAACAAGCATTACTCGACTTTAATCTTAAGCATTGATTAACCATTAGAATTTGCAAATTTAAAAAAAATCAAACAAAAGAGATTCTTGTATTCAATATGAGATTTAAGATATGTAAAACAATGTATGAAAAATATAACTAAGAATCCATTCTTTAATCGTTAAAACATGCCCATAGAAACAACCATCCAACATTTATATTTGGAACACATGTGATGTGCATGCGGTTGCATTTGTATGTTGATAGGTAATTAGGAATAACATAATAATAACTAGCCCAATTGTAATATCCCCCACTTAGAGGCCCAAAACTAACGGCTACGGATGTTGTAGTCATCCATAGTTATTAATCTTCGGCGGTCAAATATGGTAATGTTAGATACATTGATATAACAGAAACACATGGATATGGAAAAAATTTAAAATCATAAAACAACATTAACATTCCATTTCAAATCATTTCAAATTCATTACATAATCCCAATACGAGAATCACATTCAGAGAAAATATAATTACTACAACACACGCCAAGAGCGACATATGAAGATGCCCCCTTGGATGCTCAGAGTATATAACTGGGCAATTAACAACTTTGCTTTTACAACAAAACACAGTGGAATCAAAATAGGAAAGAACTCTAAATAGCTATCATGCCTCCTGCACGTCTCTGGAAGCTTATTCGTCTAAAGAGGTACCTGAAAACCTCAACTCTCAAACTACTCAAAATCAATTGAGCACCCGAGAGTTTAAGGGGAAAACATAAACTTCGAGTTAAACATAAAGCCTAGTATGAATAATAATCTACCATCTCAAACCATTAGATATCTAGTGAGACCACGCCACTTAGCAGAACGGGTTTCCCCCTCATTAGTATCTTATTTAAAACTTTATAAAACCATATACTGTGCTCCTACATCCACAATGGTTAAAACATAGCGATTTCAAAATATTATGATGATATGCGAACAAGTAAATCCATTATGGATTACCCACCCCCATTCATTTTTGACTATCTGTCTCAGTTATAGTTTATAGGGTCACTATTAACCTAATAGTTTTCATGGGTTGACTAATAACATGTTTAAAGCTTATGGACTCCCTGTCCGGTTTCATAGTTTTCATGGGATCACTAAAAACCTATTAGCCCCTACCAATAACTTCCTTATTCATGTGTTCTCCCTAAACCTATTGGTATCTCCAATAACTTCCCTCTTATCATATTTTTTATGGGTTGACTAAGAACCTATTGACTTCTATCAATAACTTAATCCGAATATAGTTTTCATGGGTTAACTACAAACCTATTAGCCCCTGCCAACAACTCTTTCTAATCATAGTTTTCATTGGTTTACTATGAACATATTGACTTCTATCAATAAATTTTCCTATACATAGTTTTCATGGGTTTACTATGAACCTATCTAACTGACAACCTTTTAACTAGTATTTAGTCATCCTATGTTCTGGTCTACCTGACCTTCTGGATGCAATTCTACTCATTCAGAAGTTAACTCAATTATATTCACTACTGGGTCAACCTAGCTGGTTATTCTGCCCCTTTTTCCCAAAATACAATTATGGGTCCATATTAAAGTGAGTATGTATATTAGAAGAAGCAAGCATAATGACATAACAATACCAACACCTGTGGTTTAATATTCTTGAAATCAATTTCATATAAAACAAGGTTAGTCCCTTTAACCTATTATTTTATCAGGGAATGCTTCTTCAAAACTCCGATTTAAAAGCATTTAAAAGCTCTTTTATAATGTTATGGGTTTTACCTTTAAAAATTGAGATTGGGTTCTTTGTTTTGAAAACTAAGGCTTTTAAAACCTTTAATCTTTACTTTCGAAACCATTGGAAAACTTCCTTTCAAAAGCATTCAAAGTTTCTTTTCAAAGCACAGGCCCTGCCTTTTGAAATACTTTAAAACCTTTCTTTCGAAACCTTTCGAATGTATTAAAGTGAAACCATTCAATTATAGAAGCATACCTTCGGAACCATTTGAAAGTACCTCTTTCGAAACTTTGGGTTGAATTTAAAACATATTTTATTGGGTTTAAGTGAATACAAGCAAAAGTACCCCTTTCGAAATCATTAAAAAGAGTTTGGGGAAAAACAGATGGCTTTGGAACCATCCTTTCGAAAGCTAAAACCATTTAAGTAAAACATTTGAAGGATAGCTTTGAAACCCCTTTCGAAGCTATTGCCTACGAAACCATTAAAACCCTTTCGAAAGCTTTTAGGAAGTTTCTTAGTACAAAAATAAAACAAAGCTGCCTTTCAAAAACATTGATTACTTCATCACTCCGAAAGGCATAGGAAGGCAGAAGGGTTTCGACTTGGTCGAACCCACCCTTTTTGAAAGCATTGATTTTAAACTAAGTAACTCATTTGAAATATATTATTTAAATAAGTGGCGGCAACCCCTTTCAAAAGCAATTTAAAAAGACCCCTTCGAAAGCATATGTTTCGACCCCCTTTGAAAGCATTTAGTAAAAACAGGCAAGCGCATTTCTTTAGGAAGTAAAACGAAGGTTTCGACCCCATCGAAAGCTATGTTTCGACACCATGCCTTCCGCCCTTCTCCAATCCACTACGTACCAACATTGTGATACCTTGTGTATTGGTTTCAGCTTTGTCGATTTCGACCTAGTAGGTTTCAACTTAGTTGAAGGCAGAAGCATAGGGTCAAAAGGTGGCTTCTAAAAGAGGCGAAACCTATTTTTCTGGGTAAAGACTGATTTAAGGCCATTTAAAGTAAATACTTTATAACTAACCTGCCTATTTGTAAACATTTGATTGGTTGCCATAACTTTTCAAATTCTTCACAAAATAACCGTCGCATAATTTCAGATCCAAACATAGATTAATTTAACAAATAAGCCCTTCCATTAAGCAAAACCAATAAAACAATTAAGTCCTTCATCTAAAATAATTTTATTTCCATTGTAAATTACTAAAGAAAAATCCCCAAAAATTACAAAAATTCACTTTCAATATGTTATCTAACATATAAAAATTTCAGACCCAAATTCTTCATAAAATGATCGAAATTAATTTATAAACCCATTTATACATATTTTCCTTTGAAAATTCATAATTAATTTTTCATAAATTAGAAAATTATAAAAATTGAAACCCATCTCGAATATCATGTTTTACATAACATATAATTTCCTCATGGCATTCGAAATTCATTATAATCGGTTTTACCCTTAAAACCGTATAAAGCTATATTCAAACAATCTTGTTTAAATCAATCATGTTATAAAATCCAAGCATATCTTCATTAAAATCATCATGATAATGGATTTAATCTTAAACCCAAAAATCAAATGATTATAAAAACAAAATAGAGATGATTTAGATTATTAATCACCTTGATTAGGATAAGGACTTTGAGATTTGATTAAGATTAATTCCCCTTGCTTAGATCCTTAGCTTTAATTTGATTTCCTCCTCTTTTCTCCTAAGTAATGGCCAGGATCTCTCTTTTGTTTGCGTTTTTATGAAATGAAAAATGAACGTGCATAATGAAGGGAACCGTAACATCCCGTATCTAGAGGCCGAAAGCTAAATGCTACAGATGTTGCAGTCATCTATAGTATTAACTTCTGGTGAAAAAATATGACAATGCTAATGGTATTCATAATATCAAAAGCACTTGAATATGAACAAAATCACAGATTTCAAAAAGCAACACTTTGCTGATTACATTTCAAAAATATATCATATCCAATTTACAAAAATCCCAAAAAATGTTTCCCAAACAATGATCAAATATAATTTACAATAATACGCCAAGAGCGACATATGATGATTCCCCTTGGATGATCAAAGCAATATAGTCATATCTGACATAATACACAGCGGAAATAACAAAAATAATCTGTACTCCTAATTAGCTATCTGTTAGCCACCTGCTCATCTCCGGAAGCTTTACTCGCTAAAATTTCAAAAACCTGAAAACCTCAACCCTCAGCCTACTCAAATCAATTTTGAGCACTTGAGAGTTTAAGGGAAAACAAAAACTTCGAGTCAGACATAAAGCCTTGTATGAATAATACAATTCATCTCTATTATTTTATGTTAAGTGAGACTACGCCGCTTAGCGGAACAGGTTTCCCCTCACTAACATTCTTTTAAAACATATCATTTGCAAATCTTTTCCTGCAACCAAAACTGCTTAAAATCTATAAAGCATCATTATATAAACATATATATATATATATCAGGTAATAAATGAACTATCTGTTCATACACTATAGTTTTGTTTGGTTAACTATTAACCATTGGCTGACTCGAGCCTACCAGATAATATCAAAATATATCAAACATCTATTAAACACTCCTCTTTGTTTGGACGATCTATCCTTAATGATCTGTTAAATAATTCTCTTCTGGACCGTCTGTCCTAAACTTATCATCTTCCAAGGTCACCTGATCCTAATGGTTTTGCGGGCTCACCGATACCTGTCTGTATACAAAAATATATTCCTTTCCATGTGCATCCATAATTTTAGTCTTACCAGTGACCGAGACTACACACTGGAATTTTGGACTAAATTAGCTAGGGCTAATAGCTAATGTATAGGGCGCGGCCCTATACCAGTCTCATCTGGTATTTAATATCTGAGTCATTTTACTTAGAGATATCTTTCCAAAATTTTCCTTGAAAACCTTTTCAAAATGATTTAAGACCTTTAAATTAAACTTAAACAAGGAAAATATATAATCTTTATGCTTTACTCAAAATCATCTTGTCATGTTATATATACTTTTCTCAAATCTTAGTTGACGAAAACATTTAACTTTTGAAAGTCCCCCTTCCAAAACCATTGAAAGTACCCCTTTCAAAACCATTGAACGTACCTCTTTCGAAACCATTGAAAGTATCTCTTTCGAAACCATTGAAAGTGCTCCTTTAGAAACCAAGTAAAACCCTTTCTTTTATCTAGGCTAAATTGCCAAAACCTTCCTTTCGAAACCAATCTCAAAACCCTTTCGAAATCATTGGAAATCCTTCCTTTCGAAAGCTTTATAACCTTAGACATCTTTCTTTTAAAACATTTTAAACATTGCCTTTCGAAACTCTTGGAAATCCTTTCCTTACCATCAGAAAATTTCACCTTTCGAGTCCTTCGAAACCTTTGGGGAACAACCCCTTCAAAACTTCCTTTAAAAAATTTCGAAAGCATTAAATCTAAACCTTTCGAAAGCACTTGGGTTCAATTTAAAACATGTGGAAAAACACCTTTCGAAACCAATCAAAACTGACTCTTTCGAAACCATTTAAACCATCTCTTTCGAAACTTTTTTGGGCTATACTTTGATTGAACAAAAGGATCATTAAAACCATTTAGGTCGAAAGCCTACCTTTCAAAAGCATTCCTAAGTAAAGAAGTGATGGTGTCGAAACCATCCCTTCGAAAGCATTGGAAATGTGGGCAAATTTTAGAAAATAGGTAACCCCTTCGAAACCCATTTGGGTCAAAAGGTAAAAAGGCGGCAGCTAGATGTTTCGACTTAGTCGAAAGCATTCATTTAAAAACAAAGGCGCAACCCAATCGAAATCATTTCCTTTTAAACCATTTGACCTAGTTGATGCCCAACCAAGTCGAAAGCATCTTAGTCGAAAGCAAGCAAGTGCATTTTTCTTTTAAAACAAACCAAAGCCTCAACCCCTTCAAAACCCCTAGTTTCGACCATGTACCTTCTGCCCACATCTAATTCATTATGTACGATTCCCTGATACCATATGCATTAGTTTCGACTATGTCAGAGGCGAAGAATGAAGGCGAAACCTGGTGCCGAAAGTGTTGAAATAGGGAAAAAGCTATTTATTTGCACTTTTAAACTATTTCTTTTGTACATATCCTGCCTTGTTTGTCTAAATCTGATTGGTTGCCATAATACTTTATCAGAAGTGCTGCCAATTTCCAGAATTAACAAATTCAAATTATTTATAAAAAGCCCCTTTCTTCTTTTACAATATATAAAAAAATTAAGTCCCATACCTCAAATAATTTTATATACCTATTGAAACACTTAGAAAAAATTCCAAAAAATCTCTTTTAATATGTTTTCTAACATATAAAAATTTCAGACCCAAATCTTTTATTATATACCTGTAAATAATTAATAACCAAAAATATCATTTTCTTTACTAGAAAATTCATATAAAATCCACATTAATTCCAAAAATTCTGAAAATTGAAACCCATCTCTAAAATATTATTTCTGATCTTTATAAAAATTCACAAGGCATAAAGATGTCATTTAATAGGGTTTTTACCTTAAAATATATCATAAAATCAATATGAACATGTATAAATCATCAACAAGTATATATAAACATTCATCATTCAAAAACATGGCAAAACATTGCAAATCAATTCAAAATCATATTAAAACTGAAAACAACTCAAAATAGAGATGTAAACATTATTCACCTTGCTTCTGTGATTAAAGAGATTGAGATATGAAATAGACTTGATTTTGCTTAAGCTTCTTCTTAACTTTCTTCTTTCTTTTTCTTGTTAATGGTGGCCGGCCTTGGTTTATAAAAATTTGAAAATGAAATGAAATGGATGTGTAGGAGTATACACAACTATGTTTAAGGGATATAGAAATGGCTCTTTCCTATTTTACTCCTCCTTTAATTCATTTTAAACTATTCTTTTGTTCATTGTTAAATGGCACGGCTGCCCCTCTAATAAAATCAAATCTCAATCCCCTAACAATACATTATTTTATTTATCTAAATAATGTTATCAAAAATATGGGGTGTTACAGACTCCTCTCATTAAAGAATTTCGTCCTCGAAATTACGATAAGGTGCACAACAACAATCAAACAAGAAAGGAAAACCTACCATCAAATAAATCAGGATAAGCATCTCTAATCCTACTCTCAACCTTCCAAGTACAACCTCTGTTATCGTCACTCCACTAGACCTTGACTAATTTGACTGTCTTAGTTCTAAGCCTCTTCTCATCTCTCGCGACTATACCAACCGGCTTTCTCACTATAGTCAAATCTAGTTCTACCACTAAATCATCTAGCACAGTCAGTGCAACAACAGTCTTCGAGTCTCTAACACACTTTCTAAGATGAGAAACATGAAAAACATCATGTACTCTTGCCAAACTACTCGGTAACTCAACTCTATATGCGAGTTACCCAATCCTCTCAATAATAGGAAAAGGTCCAACAAATCTCGGTGCTAACATCCCCGATCTTCCAAACCTAATCACCCCTTTATCGATGACACTTTAACACAAACCTGATCTCCAATTGAGAACTCTAAATCTTTCTGTCTCTTATCTGCATAACTTTTCTGCCTAGACCGAGCCTCCTTCATTTTAGCCCGAATAACCTTAATCTTTTCTATAGCTTCTCTGACTAAATTTGGACCAAGAACTAACTCATCCCCGGTCTCTAACCAACATAGGGGAGATTTGCATGGCCTTCCATACAAAGCTTCAAACGGTGCCATTTCAATACTAGTCTGATAACTGTTGTTATATAAAAACTCGACTAGATGTAGATGGTCTTCCTATGTTCCCTCGAAATCTAGAACACGAGTTCTTTACAAATCCTCCAAGATCTTATTAACTCTTTCTGTTTGCCCCTGCGGATGGTAAGCGGTACTCATCTTGAGCTTGGTTCCCAAAACTTCATGCAGACTCTTCTAGAACTCACTAGTGAACAAAGAATCTCTATTACTAACTATGCTACTAGGAACTCCATGCAGTCTAACCACATTCTTCATAAACAACTTTTCTAAAACAGGTGTCATCCTGGTTGACTTAACTTGAATGAAATGGGCACTCTTGGTCAATCTGTCCACTATGACCCATATACTTTCATTTCCTCTATTTGACCTTGGCAACCCGTCAATAAAATCCATGGAAATAGAATCACACTTCCATACCAGAATATCTAATGGCTGAAGCAACCCACTTGGCTTCTGGTGTTCGGCCTTTGCCTGTTGGCAAATCAAGCACTGCTTTACCCATAAACCAATATCCCACTTCATACCTTTCTTGAAGAAAATCCTCTTTATATCCTGATACATCTTAGTACCTCCTGGGTGAATAGAGAACTTCGAATGATGGCATTTCTCTAAGACTTCTTTCCTTATGTCTCCTACACTCGGAACACATAACCATCCTTTCTTTCTCAATCTCCCATTCTGGTTAAAACTGAAGTCTTTCAAGTCATCGCTCTCGGTTTCATCTTTTAACTTCCTGATCGTTCAGCTAACACTGGATCCTCTATCTATTTAGAAGAAATCCTTTCGATCATCACTGGTTGAATTTCCAAATAAGATAATACAATTGTGTCTCCACTAGACCCAGCCGTGAATCTCTACTGCACTCTGCAATCTGATGATGCTTCTAAATATTTCCACTCAGCAATCATCGCCAAAACCGCATTCTGATGTTTCTTACTAAGTGCATCTACAACCTTGTTGCCTTTCCCCAGTGTGTACTCAATCCCAAAATCATAAGCGGCTATAAACTCTAACCATCTCTGCTGTCTCATGTTCAACTCCTTTTTAGAGAACAAATACTTCAGCTACTTATGATCTGTATATAACTCAAATCTCTCTCCCAAAAGGTAACATCCCCACACCTTCAAAGCAAAAATAATTGCAGCCAATTCTAAAACATGTGTCGGATATCTAACCTCATGCGGTCTAAGCTGTTTAGAAGCGTAGGCAATCACTTTACCCCTCTGCATCAGCACAACTCCTAATCCGGTTCCACACGCATTGGTATAAACCACCAAATCTTGATTCCCATCCAAAACTACCAACACATGTGCATTGGTCAATAATTGTTTCAAACTCTGGAATGCTTCCTCACACTTATCGATCCGCACAAAATTCACATCCTTTCTTGTTAGCTTGGTCATCGAGGCCGCTATCCGTGAAAAATCCTTAATGAATCTCTGATAATAACCGACCAAGGAAACTCTTTATCTTCGTCACTATCTTAGGTCTTTTCCAACTACTCACCGCTTCAATCTTAGTCAGATCTACTAACAACCCTTCCTCTAAGACTACATGATTAAGAAACTTCACTTCTTTCTTCCAGAAGTGACACTTCGAAAACTTTGCTTTCAGCTGATGCTGCCTCAGCGTCTCAAGCACCACTCTAAGATAAACTTCATGCTCCCTTTCATCGTCCTTTGAGTAAATCAAGATATCATCTATGGAAACTAATACGAACCTATCTAAGTGCTCTTGAAAAACTCGGTTCATCAAATCTCAAAGGACGCTGGCGCATTAGTCGGTCCGAATGGCATAACTAACCATTCGTATGACCCATGTCTGGTCCTAAATGTCATCAAAGGTATTCAATCCTCTGCTACTCTGAGTTGATGGAAACCTGTTGCCAAATCCAACTACGAGAATGCCTTGGCTCCACTCAACTAGTCGAACAAATCGTCAATCCTGGGTAATGGATATCGATTCTTTATCGTCCTCTCATTCAACTTACGGTAATCGATACAAAGCCTCAACGATCCGTCCGGCTTCTTAGCAAACACTACAGCTGCTCCCTAAGGTGAACTACTTGGTCTGATAAAACTCTTGCATTCTAAATCAACCAACTGCCCTTTCAACTCCATCAACTATGTAGGGGTCATCCTGCTTGGCGGCTACTCATTGGTACTGCTCCCGAAACCAAATCTATCTGAAACTCAATGGCTCGTTCCGGTGGCAATCCAACTATAGGCTCAAACACATCCACGAATTCTCTAACCACGAAAACCCGACTCAGCTCATCATCCAATTCCATAGCACCCAACAAGGCATACATCTCACCGTAAGAACCTTCTACGGTATAAATATTCCTGTCACTACAATTTGGGTGTCTAAACGATATTTTCCTATCCTGGCAAAATATCCTAGCATCGTACTCACTTAACCAATCCACACCAAGAATGATTCCGAACCCTACAAAATCAAACACATGCAAATTACAAACAAAAACACAAGTCAAACTCTAACTAGTCACACCTCAACCCTAGAGTTCCATACCCTCCTATTCGATTCGCAACCCGTAAGGAAGTAACTAAATATGTGGGTTCTAGGTTAAGCTTATCTATCAAACATCTGGATATAAAAGAATGCGATGCACCAGTATCAAATAGAATGCTAACAGGCATACGCTGAATCTGAAACATACCTCCCAATATGCCTTTCCTTTCTCTTGAGCTGTCGGCTTAGAAGCAGCAGGCTCTAATGCATACACCTTGCATTTTCCATCCTCGGCGGGCTCCTTGCATTGCTTCTTATAATGGCCTATCTGATCGCAGTTGAAGCACTTAATGTTCTTCTTCCCGATAACTTCCTTAAATTTCCCAGACCGACACTCATTGGCGAAATGCCCCTTCTTGTTGCACTTAAAGCAAACCACCTCAGACTTTCCACTCTTTTAATCTACCTATGGAAACACTTAGGTAAAATCTGGAAAAATTCCAGAAAATCTCTTTTAATATGTTTTCTAACATATAAAAATTTCAGACCCAAATCTTTTATTATTTACACGTAAATAATTAATAACCTAAAATATCATTTTCTTTACTAGAAAATTCATATAAAATCCACATTAATTCCAAAAATTTTGAAAATTGAAACGCATCTCCAAAATATAATTTTCGATCTTCATAAAAATTCAGAAGGTATAAAGTTGTCATTTAATAGGGTTTTTACCTTAAAATATATCATAAAATCAATATGAACATGTATAAACCATCAACAAGTATATATATAAACATTCCATCATTCAAAAACATGGCAAAACATGGCAAATCAATTCGGAATCATATTAAAATTGAAAATAATTCAAAATATAGATGTAAACATTATTCACCTTAACTTTTGTGTTTATATAGATTGAGATATGAAATAGATATGATTTTGCTTAAGCTTTTTCCTAGCTTTCTTCTTTCCTTTTCTTGTTAATGGTGGTCGGCCTTGGTTTATAAAAATTTGAAAATGAAATGAAATGGACATGTAGGAGTATACATGGCCATGTTTAAGGGATATAGAAATGGCTCTTTCCTATTTTACCCCTCCCTTAATTCATTTTAAACTATTATTTAGTTCATTGTTAAATGGCACGACTACCCCTCTAATAAAATCAAATCTCAATCCCCTAATCAACACATTATTTTATTTTATTTATCTAATAAAATATACTAAATAATGTTGTAAAAATATAGGGTATTACAGGAACGAAATATATAAGGGTTATGGTGCACAATTCACCTAAATACCCTTGCGTTAATTACTCTCCTAATTAACATACAAAGCCATTTATAAGTCCATTTATATAATTAATTAAGCTCGGCGTCTATTTTGAATTTTCAAAACTCAATCCCCTTAGCACTCTAATATTTACAGTATTCTATTTAATTTATCTAATTAAATCTCCTGAATAATGTTATCAAAAATTAGAGGTGTTACAGGCTCCCCTCCTTAAAGAATTTCATCCTCGAAATTCGATAAGAACTAAATCATAAACATAGCAATCATCTGTAACAACTCCTAGCAACTATACCAGCCTACTTGACTAGCAACTATCTATATAAAGCTAATATAGACATAACCTCAAAGCAGATCAGGATAAGTATCTCTAATCCTGTCTTCTGTTACCCAAGTACAATCCTTCTCCTTGTCGCTCCACTGAACTTTCACCAACTTGACTGTCATGTTCCTCAATCTTTTCTCATCTCTTGTTACAACCCGAACTGGTTGTCTAACAAAAGTCAAATTAGGCTCTACTATCAAATCTTCCAACCCTGTCGGACGAATAGTAGTCTCTGGATCATGCACGTACTTGCGAAGATGAGACACATGAAACACATTATGGGCACCTACCAAACTGTTCGACAACTCTACTCTGTATACAAGCTTCCCGATCCTCTCTATAACATGGAACAGACCAACATATCTTAGTGCCAGTTTCCCTGACTTTCCAAATCGTACCACACCCTTCATCGGTGATACCTTAATGAAAACCTTATCTCCAACTGAGAATTCTAAGTCTTTACGCCCCTTATCTGCATAACTCTTCTGTCCGGACGGAGCTTCCTTCATCCTTTCTCAGATCAACTCAATCTTCTCTCTCGCCTCTCTAACCAGATCTGGACCTAAGACTAATCTGTCTCCAGTTTCCAACCAACATGCCGGTGATTTGCATGGCCTTCCATACAAAGCTTCAAAAGGCATCATTCCTATACTAGCCTGATAACTATTATTATAAGAAAACTCAACCAAATGTAGGTGATCTTCCTAAGATCCACCAAAATCCAATACACAAGCTCTCAATAAATCATTGAGTAGCTTATTGATTCTCTCTGTCTGGCCATCCATTTGAGGGTGATATGCAGAATCATCTTAAGCGTGGTACCCAACACATCCTGTAGACTCTTCCAGAATTCAATAGTGAACAAAGCATCTCTGTCACCGATTATACTACTAGGAATCCCATGTAATCTAACTATATTCTTCATGAACAACTTAGCAAAAACAGGTGTCGTCCTGGTTGACTTAACTGGAATGAAATGGGCACTTTTGGTCAACCTGTCCACTATGACCCATATACTTTCATTTCCCTTATTTGACATTAGCAACTCGTCTATAAAATCCATGGATATCGAATCCCATTTCCAAACTGGAATCTCCAAAGGCTGAAGCAATCCACTCGGCTTCTGATGTTTGGCCTTCACTTATTGACAGTTTGCACACTGCCTAACCAACAAGCCAACATCCCTCTTCATACCTTACCAATAAAAGCTCCTCTTCGTATCTTGATACATCTTGTTCCTTCAGGATGAATCGTAAACTTGGACCGATGACATTCATCATGAACTTCATTCCTTAAGTCCTCCACATTCGGAACACACAACTGTCCCTTCTTTCTCAACCATCCTCTCTGGTCAAGACTAAATTCCTTTAGATCATTGATCTCGGTTCCAACTTCAAGCCTTCTAGTCTTCTCGGCTAACACTAGATCCTCTTTCTGCTTAGAAGCAATCCTTTCGATCAACACTGGTCGAACTTCTAAATAGGACAACATGGTGGAGCTCTGACTTGAACTAGCAGTCGATCTTAACTGCATATCACAAGTAGTCAAAGCTTCTAAATCTTTCCATTCTTCCAACATAGCTTACACCACATTATGATATCTTCTGCTAAGAGCATCCTCTGCTTTATTTCCTTTCCCAGGTGTATACTCTATACCAAAATTATAAGCAGCCAAAAACATCATCCATCTCTGCTATCTCATATTTAACTCCTTCTGAGAGAATAAATATCTTAAGGACTTATGATCTATGTATAGCTCAAATCTCTCCCTTAAGAGATAATGTCTCCAAATCTTCAATGCGAAGATCACCGCAGCCAACTCCAAATCATGAGTATGATATCTCACTTCATGCAGTCTAAGCTATCGTGAAGCATAGGCAATCACTTTACCCTTTTGCATCAACACAGCCCCTAATCCAGTCCCACATGCATTAGTATATACCACCAACCCTTTGTTTCTGTCTGGAGCTACTAACACTGGTGCGTTGGTCAACAAATGATTTAAATTAAGGAATGCTTCCTCACATTTGTCGAACCAGACATACTTTACATCATTCCTGGTTAACTTAGTCAAAGGTGCTGCTATCCACGAGAAATTTTTGATGAATCTCCGATAATAGCCAGCAAGTCCAAGAAACTCCTTATCTCAATCACCGTCTCTGGTCTCTTCCAATTATTAACAGCTTTGATCTTATCTGGATCGAATGACAAGCCCTTCTCTGAAGCCACGTGACCAAGAAACTTAACCTCTTTCTTCCAAAAATGACACTTGGAAAATTTTGCTTTTAGCTGATGCTACCTCAGCGTCTCAAGCACTACTTTAAGACAATCTTCATACTCTCTTAGTATACTAAAATGTCATCTATAAACACTGACACGAACCTATCTAAGTACTCTTGGAAAACTCGGTTCATCAAATCCACAAAGAAAGCAGGTGCATTCGTTAACCCGAATGGAATTACTAACCACTCATATGAACCATACCTAGTTCGAAATCTTATCAAAGGGATACTATCCTTTGTCACTGTTAACTAATGGAAACTTGTCGCCAAATCTATGTAGGAAAACACTCAGGCTCCATAAAATTGATCAAATAGATCATCAATTCTCGGAAAAGGATTCTTATTCCTAATCATTCTCTTGTTCAACTTACGATAGTCGATACACATCCTCAATGGCCCATCCGGCTTCTTCACAAACACCGTGGCCGCTCCCTAAGGTGAACTGCTTGGTCTAATAAAATTCCTCCCTTCTAGATCAACTAGCTGCACCTTCAATTCCTTCATCTCAGTCGGTGTCATCCTACTAGGTGGTCTACTTAAAGGTTCGGCTCTTGGCATAAGAACTATCCAAAACTCAACAGCTCGTTTCGGTGGTAGTCCTACAACCAGCTCAAAGACATCTACAAATTCTCTTGCTACTCGAACTTGATTTAACTCTTCTCCTACTTCCATAGCACTTAACAAAGCACAACTACTCCGGTCAGAATTCTTTACTAAGAATATGATTCGATTATGACTATCAGGGTGCCTTAGTGACATCTCCCTATCCTGACAAAATATCCTAGCCTCATACCTATCCAACCAATCCATACCCAAAATAATTCTGAAATCTACGAAATCGAAAACATACAGACTGCATGAAACTTATGACCAACAAAGTCAAGTTCTGACTGGTCACACCTCATCCCAAGAGTTGCATACCCGCCTATTGGATTTGCAACCCTTAAGGAAGTAACAAGGTATGTGAGTTCTAAGCATAACCTATCAACCAAATTGTGAGATATAATTGAATGTGATGCACCAGTATCAAGTAGTACCCTAACGGGTATACTCTGAATCAGAAGCGTACCTTCCATCACAGTCTTCCCTTTTTCAGCTATAATTGGCCTATCAGATGATGGTCCAATAGCAAAAACCTTTCCCTTGTCCGCCCTGACTAGTTCTGGACACTGGTTCTTATAATGTCCAACCTAGTCACTACTGAAACACTTCACATTCTTCTTTTCTACAGCCTTCTTCCCCTTGCCCGACCGACACTCTTGAGCATAATGACCTTTCTTGTCACACTTGAAGCAAACTAAATCAGCCTTTGCCTTCTTGGCAGCCTCTCCCTTCTGGGCTCCCTTTTTCTTAAAGAACTTTCTCTTCTTTCCCCGAGAACCCTGGGTTTCAACTGGCTTTTCTCTCGCACAAATAGTAAGCATCTCCTGATGTCGGATTTCCATCTCCACAACACATTACAAGGATCATGGATATGTGTTAGGGTTGCCCTAGCAATCTCAGACCTCAATCCCCGAAGGAGCTTCTCATTCCTCCTGATATCGGTGTCTATAGTAGAATGCCCATATTGGGACAACACATCAAACTTAATAGCATACTCGATTACCGACACTTCTCCCTGCACCAAATCCATAAATTTTCTCAACAATGCCGACTTAGAAACTTCAGATAAAAACTTCTTCTCAAATCTCCTTCGAAATTCTACCCAAGTCAACTCCTCCTCCGGAACCCCAGCATTAACACTATTCCACCAATGAAGTGCCGCCCCGTGCAACTTTCAAGAGGCCAGCCTTCTCTTCTGCTCATCATTCAAACCCAAATCAGTAAAGATTCTCTCATAGTGCAACAGCTAATTTTCCACTTCTATGGCATCCTCCGTTCCCATAAACGGCTTCCCACCAAGACTGGTGAAATCCCTGCTAAACTTAGCATAATTATACCCAACTAGAACCACAGTATTTGCTCCTCCGACATTCCTAGCAACTCCAATAGCACCTCCTGCTTGCATCAGATTGATGAAGAACTGATACATCGTTTCCCATATCCACTGGTGGATTTCCAGCACCCACATTGGCATCTACATTTTGGTTAGCATTAGCCTGTCGACTCAGGATCCTCTTGGTGAGTCGAACATTTCCGTAGGTTGTAGTGCATCCTCCATTGAGATTTCCTCTTCCATTTTCTGCCTCTATATCTTTTTTCTAATAAATCTGCATACGAGCCTTAGTAAGATACAAAAAACAGTCTAAGGGAGAGGAGAATATGTACTTATATATATCTATATATCAAACACAAGTACGTTACTATAACGTTAACCCAAACCCCAATCTTATTTTATGGTTCATTGGATTATGTCTGAAAATCTTTTAGGTTTAAATTTCTTTTAAGATTCATAAACCTATGCACTGATACCAACTTGTAACATCCTCCACTTGGAGGACTAAAACTAACGGCTACGGATGCCACAGTCATCCAAAGTTATTAATCTTTGGCAACCAAATATCGTAATGTTAGATACATTGATATAACAGATACACGTGGATATGGAAAAAAATTTAAAATAAAAAAAAACTTTCACATTCCATTTCAAATTCATTACATAATCCCAATACGAGAACCACGTTGAGAGAAAATATAATTATTACAACATACTCCAAGAGCAACATATGAAGATGCCCCCTTGGATGATCAGAGTATATAACTAGGCAATTAACAACTTTGCCTTTACAACCAAACACAGTGGAATCAAAATAGAAAAAAACTCTAAATAGCTATCATGCCTCCTGCATGTCTCCAGAAGCTTATTCGTCTAAAGAGGTACCTGAAAATCTCAACTCTCAAACTACTCAAAATCAATTGAGCACCCGAGATTTTAAGGGGAAAATATAAACTTCGAGTCCGACATAAAGCCTGGTATGAATAATAATCTACCATCTCAAACCATTTAGATATCTAGTGAGACCATGCCGCTTAGCAGAACGGGTTATCCACTCACTAGTATCTTATTCTAAACTTTATAAAACCATATACCATGCTCATGCATCCACAATGGTTAAAACATAGCAATTTCAAAATATTATGATGATATGCAAACAAGTAAATCAATTCTAGATTACCCATCCCTATTCATTTTTGACTATCCGTCTCAGTTATAGTTTGTAGAGTCACTATTAACCTAATATTTTTCATGGGCTGACTAATAACCTATTTAAAGCTTATGGAATCCCTATCCGGTTTCATAGTTTTCATAGGATCATTAAGAACCTATTGGCTCTTTCCAATAACTTCCTTATTCATGGGTTCTCCATGAACCTATTGGTATCTCCGATAATTTCCATCTTATCATAGTTTTCATGGGTTGACTATGAACCTATTGACTTCTGTCAATAACTTAATCTAGAAATAGTTTCATCGGTTCACTACAAACCTATTGGCTCCTTCCAACAACTTTTCCTTATCATAGTTTTCATGGGTTTACTATGAACCTATTGACTTCAGTCAAGTTTTCATGGGTTTACTATGAATATGTCTATATGACCACATCTTTAACTAGTATTTAGGCATCCTATATTCTGGTACCTGACCTCCTGGATGCAATTCTACTCATTCAGGGGTTATCTCAATTTATATTCACTACTGGGTCAACCTAGCTGGTTATTCTGCCCCTTTTTTTCAAAATATAGTTATGGGTCCATATTAAATTGAATAAGTATATTAGAAGAAGCAAACACAATGACATAATAATACCAACACCTGTGGGTTAATATTCTTGAAATCAATTTCATTTATAACATGGTTAATCCCTTTAACCTATTATTTTATCAAGGAAAGCTTCTTCAAAACTCTGATTTAAAAACATTTAAAAGCTCTTTTATAATACCATGGGTTTTACCTTTAAAAATTAAGATTGGGTTTTTTTTGAAAACTAAGGCTTTTAAAACCTTTAATCTTTACTTTCGAAACCATTGGAAAACTACCTTTCGAAAGCATTCAAATCTTCTTTTCAAAACACTAGGCCCTTGCCTTTTGAAAAAATTTAAATCCTTTCTTTCATAACCTTTCGATTGTATTAATGTGAAACCATTCAGTTATAGAAGCATATCTTCGAAACCATTTGAAAGTACCCCTTTCGAAAACTATTGGGTTTAATTTAAAACATATCTTATTGGGTCTAAGTGAATACAAGTGAAAGTACTCCTTTCAAAACAATTAAAAAGAGTTTGGGGAAAAACAAACGGCTTTGGCACCATCCTTTCGAAAGCTCAAACCATTTAAGTAAAACATTTGAAGGATAGCTTTGAAACCCCTTTCGAAGCAATTGCCTTCAAAACCATTAAACCCTTTCGAAAGCTTTTAGGAAGTGGCTTAGTACAAACATAAAACAAAGCTACCTTTCGAAAGCATTGATGACTTCAATCCCTTCGAAAGGCATAGGAACGGTAGAAGGGTTTTGACTTGGTCGAAGCCACCCTTTTCGAAAGCATTGATTTTAAACTAAGTAAATCATTCGAAAGATACTATTTAAACAAGAGGCGGCAACCCCTTACGAAAGCAATTGAAAAAGACCCCTTCGAACGTGTATGTTTCGACCCCCTTCGAAAGCATTTAGTAAAAAGAAGAAGCACGTTTCTTTAGGAAGTAAAACAAAGGTTTCGACCCCATCGAAAGCTATATTTCGACACTACGCCTTCTGCCCTTCTCCAATCCACTACATACCAACATTGTGATACCTTTTGTATTGGTTTCGACCTGGTAGATTTCGACTTAGTTGAAGGCGGAAGCATAGGGTCGAAAGGTGGCTTCTAAAAAAGGCAAAACCTACTTTTCTGGGTAAAGACTAATTTAAGGCCATTTAAAGTAAATACATTATAACTAACCTGCATACTAGTAAACATTTGATTGGTTTCCATGACTTTTCAAATTTTTTACAAAAATAATTGCCGTATAATTTCTGATCTAAACATGGATTAATTTAACAAATAAGCCCTTCAATTAAGAAAATCCAATTAAAAAATCAAGTCCTTCATCTAAAATAATTTTATTTCCATTGTAAATTACTTAGGAGAAATCTCCAAAAGTTATAGAAATTCACTTTCAATATGTTATCTAACATATAAAAATTTAGGACCCAAATTCTTCATAAAATGATCGAAATTAATTTATAAACCCAATTATACATATTTTCCCTTGAAAATTCATAATTATTTTTCCATATCTTAGAAAATTATAAAAATTAAAACCCATCTCGAATATCATGTTTTACATAACATATAATTTCCTCATGGCATTCGAAATTCATTAATCGGTTTTACCCTCAAAACCGTATAAAACTATATTCAAACAATCTTATTTAAATCAATCATGTAATAAAATCCAAGCATATCATCATCAAAATCATCATTATAATGGATTTAATCTTAAACTCAAAAATCAAATGATTATAAAAACAAAATAGATGTGATTTAGATTATTATTCACCTTGATTAGGATAAGGACTTTGAGGTTTGATTGAGATTAATTCCTCTTGCTTAAATCCTTAGATTTAGTTTGATTTCCTCCTCTTTTATCCTAAGTAATGGTCGGCTTCTCTCTTCTGTTTGCAATTTTATGAAATGAAAAATGAACGTGCATAATGAAGGGAACGAAATATATAAGGGTTATGGTTCGCAATTACCCTAAATACCCTTGCGTTAATTACTCTCTTAATTAACATACAAAGCCTTTATAAGTCCAGTTATATAATTAATTAAGCTCGGCCTCTATTTTGAATTTTCAAATCTAAATCCCCTTATCACTCTAATGTTTACATTATTCTATTTAATTTATCTAATTAAATCTCCTGAATAATGTTATCAGAAATTAGGGGTCTTACACCAATGTATCTCATAATGTAACACTCAAAGTCAAATAGTCATAAGCCCAAACAATATGAACTTTTATACATAGCTTTTGTGTCATATCAAGTTCCAGTTGAACTTGCAACAATAGTACACACTGTATTTTACTAAAAATAACTACGTTGACTTAAAATAATGTCAATTATGTATAGAATTTAATCAACAACGGAGAATAAAACCATAATATGATACAACCACCATTATTAATGACTATTAACCCCATTTATTACCATAAATGTAATACCATACCAATAATGGAGTGGCATTTAGTAACAAACAGGATTGACATCCTATTCTAAAAACAAATACAAAAATTAAGCAATGTGTTCAATAATCACTTCTTAGTAACTTTAACAACACATTATCTTTTACCATTCCTTTATCAACTCGAAAAATACAACATGTTTGAAAATAGAATTATATGATAAAATACAGTAATATTTTTTTTCTTTTTCAAAATATCATTTACCCAGATTAGAAAATACCGTTATGTCATATCATCTCATTTAAGTATTTAGGAATCTCTATGATAACACTGATCGGATGTATTGACCAGAATTCATAAACCACTCAACAGATAGGTTGACACAATAAATTCCCAAATCATCTTATTCCAAATATAAATTTCAAAATTACTTTTTTCGTAAACAAATCTCATCGATTTATTTTGGAAGATATCCTCAAATTCTCATACACACACATCTATAAAATGAGTATTAGTATCTCCAAATACCTTTTTATATCCAAAAATTATATTTTTCTCTTTAGGATATTCTTATACACAAGTTTTTACACTTCTTTGCGAAAACTCATAATTTACTTTGAAATATTAATATAAATATATTTTCTTATTCTTTGAAAATCAAAGGTTGCTTTTATTTTTCGGTTTATTTTTATAAACTCAGATATAACCATATCAATCAAACATCCAAATAAATTATATATCACATCAAGCAAACATCTGCATCATCCAAATAAAATTCATTTTAATACATCAAAATCACATAATAATATTCAAATCATACGTGTGAATATTACTTTATTTTTCCTTTATAAATTAAATAACTTTTACCTAATAAATCTCCAATACAAATACGTGTATATAAATATTCTACTCGATGATCAACCCTTTCGACCATTCACAACTCGCACCTCACAGGTGAGAGTCATATAAATCATATAAAATAAATGGGTAAAACAATCTAAATCTCACTCCACTAATGCTAGAAAATATCTCTGTCTCGGTATTATTACAACCTCGGCTTTGATACCATTTGCGATGCCTCAGCTATAGTGACCTAAGAATCAAAGGAAGATTACCGTTCGATAGCTCAGATCAATGGGTATGGAAGGAGCGGTCTCTCGTTACTCGTATAAATTACTTTGTACCAACACGTATATGTTTCAAAACCTAAATACATCTAAAATAATATGTATCTCTTTCTGACACAAGGGAATGTACACGAGGTCTAGAATTGAATAATACACACAAATAAAATTTTCCCAACTAAAAGAATTGGAGTGAATAAAAATGCTGAATTTCATATCATATCTAAAAATGTAATACATCATCCTATATATATATACAACTTATCATACAAGTACATCAATCAACAAATACAATAGAAACTCAATACAATTATAAATAAAGTAAATATTTGTAATCGCCTTCGAGTCCATCTCCATATCATAGCCTACAAAGAACATACGTCATAATATTGACGTGTAAAACAACCTCAGACTAATCTGAGGCTGTTAAACAAATAACAAACCCTGAGTTAGGCTAGAAATCTAGCTGTGATAATAATAGTGCTTAATAATAACATATAAGTATGGTGATGGGTATAAATACATGATATATCAATCAAACACTATCTCTCACACCAAACAATGTCCCCCTTCATTTCATTAAAATGGTTTTAACACAAGTGTCAAGGCTTTAATCACCGTGACTCGCAACTGGAACTCTAATTCAACTTATATGAGTTGCTTTTAGTTTAAATTCAAGTACACAATTTTGAAACCTTCAGTGTCCAATTTCATTGTTTACTATAATACAGTCTTTTTCACCCGTATATCTAAACAATTAACAATTGTGCATATTCAATGTCTACCAAAACAATGTTCATACATTTTAAGAGATCAATATATATATAAAGTAGAATCATATCTTAACTCTCTTTCTTGAGTTCCCAATAAGAAATATCGTTGGTAACCCCTTCAGGATTCACCCTCTATATAAACTAATTACCTCAATAATCTCGTGCAGCCTTTTTCCGCCATTGCTTACGACCATTTGTGAGTGCAGTTCATATGATCCCTTAGTTGTACTCCCTTTTTGGCTTGTGAAGAGGTATACATTTTATGTCCCATAGACATATACCCAATTCCAACTTGAGTGCTAGCTCCCTAGGACCACATCTCCAAAATCTTACTATTTATTATATTGTTTGTGCAACAAATCATTGGAATTTGTAATGAGGGACAAATTCATCATTATACCGGTTGCGATCCTCGAATAAGTACGCTAGGATGGATTTTAGCAGCCAAGTAGTCAATACCTCATATAATTTTAATCAAATGTTAAATATTATCTTTCAAGAACATTTAGTTACCCAAAACATCATTATTTCCAAAAATTCTATTACATCCCAAATAAATTTCATGCATAATTCAATTCAACCATCAAATAGTAATGTATTCGAATATTTCAGTTCAAACACAAAAATCCATCCATTCAAATCAATAATGTTAGGATATGACAAACTTGCTTATAAATCATGGGTGAAATAAATATTATAATCCTATACTTGTATTTCTAAAATTGAACAAATATTCCAAATCACATAAATTCAATCATCTCATCCAGTTCATCAATTCAATTCCAAATTAAGCAAGTTTTAAATCGTTAATCTTATTTGTAGTGTTCTAACATAGTATGGGTGAAATATCCATACTTAACATCGAAATTAAACCAATATTTTATTCATCTAATTTTAAAATCTTATACCTCATTTTAATAAAATAATATTCATGCTTCTCAAAATATGTACATAGAAATATACTTGGTTTATCTTCTTTTTAAAGTCATGCTATATCCTTTTAAAATTCAACTAAGTATTATTTAATACAATTTGGTATTCAAATCAAAACAGAATACCTTTACCGGTATAACAAATGAATTTCAAATTCATTTAGAGAATATCTCAAATAATTCTCAAAATCCTTTTATAGAAAAACTTATATGTATTAACCACTCGTTTAAATTCAAATTCCAATTATTTCAAAAATAATTAACTCCACTTCGTCAAAGCTTTTCTAGTTTGAAATCTTAAGTAAAAATATTCATATTATACAGATAAGATTTTAAATCCAAACTTAATTTAAAACCTATTGTTTTCAATGTGAAAATAATTCAAATTCAAATTCCATTATCTCAAAAATAGTTCAAAATCTCCTTTACACAAAACCTTTCTGATAATGGAATCTATCAAAATCCCTTTCAAAAAAATTTAAATATAAAATTCCTCCTTTCTCATGATTTAAATTCAAACCAAATATGAATAGGAATACATTGTTGTTATTCTTGGAATAACATTCTTCAAATACTATACATGAAGCTTTAAAATATTTCAAAAATAAACTTTGATATTTCATAACTTCCAAAACACATTCAACCACATTCATTCTTTTATTACATCCAAAATCCAAAATATATGAATAAATTTAATGCATATAACTCTTTATCAAACATTGATCAAACAATCAACCATTTAGTATCCAAATGCGTACACCTAACCATATATAATTCAATTTACACAATAACAGGATATAAAATGTGTAATTCAAACAAAATTCACTAATATTATTTTCAAATATGCAATTAATAAATAAAATACAATCAAAGGGTTTATATCACTTCAAACCATATATCACTTTAAATATTTTAGGATAGGATTTAATCCTTTATTTTATTTTAAATCCCAATATATTTTTACGTAATTCAAATTCATTCGTAACAAAAATAATTTAAGATTTTTAATAACTATTTCTGTGATAAAAATTCTTTCCAAAATAATTTATATAATAACTTCCTTCCAATTATGATTTAAATTCAAATCATTCGAGTAACTTGAATAAAATTCATTTTTTATATTTTTAAAATATTCTTTATAAATCTTCATAAGTTCAATCACACTTATATATCATCACCTCTATAGTTAAACAATCCATTAAATCATACACATACTGACAATAATTCAAGTATATTAGGCTATTAAGCCATCAACAATCAAAATTTAATCAAACAAAAATCAAGTTGAACTTAAAACTACATAATTAATTCACTGTAAACTCAAAGTAAAAGGTTACATTCACAATCTTTGTTGTTCAAAAACCACCTACCAACATTCAATTGCACCGCCTCACTACCTAACCTTAACATGCCTCCCTTGAAGTTGTCGCGCACCCTACAACGGCCACCTCCTCGTTTCACCTACTTTGTCAATATCAAGTTGCACGCAACATCAGTACTTGCTCCTTCATTGCACACGCTCGCTCCTCCACCATTGGATATAAGTTTGCCAGTCACCACATATACATCGACGTCGTGCAAACATTGTGCATCGTGCGCTTAATGTCATGCACCAATGCCCAATCGTGTTCGGGTACCGTCACTTCTCCTTTGGCGTCACAACTAGTGTCGCTGGTTCTCGTTGCACCGCCATGGAATCACGCCTGCGTGGGCGTACTTTTTTTTTAATTCTTTTTGGTTTTGGTTGTCGACTTCAAATATAAAAAGCAACAATGGATAATTGTAAGTATAAGGATGAGTTTTTTTAGTAAGATAGTTGAGCGTTTGGGCCTTGCAAAGGTATTAAGCGCATCAAAATAAAGAAAATGAATTTTCATTTTTAAGGCAATCAACTTGTTTATAACTTGTATTAATCATTCAAACACTAGCTAAATTCATTAAATTCAATATAATATTTATCAACAATTTTATGCTTATTAGGAATAATTATTTGGTTATCATAATACCATCTTTCGGCTTTAAACTATGTTTAAAATAATTGTTTTATTCCTTAAAACAGTTCTAAAATTTCACAATTATTATTTATTTTGCCAAAATTAACTTTTAGACAACATTTGGATTTTTAAAAATAACTCAACTTTCAAATTTGAATTTTAAATCAATAGTTTCTTTTTATTATCAAATAAATCAAAAAAAAATCAACTTATTGAATTAAATTCAATAAAATATCTAAAATAATAATTTAATTTAGTTTTTGGAATGAGATGTTACACATAAACTGCATGCATGTATATATTGATGGAACTAGGCCAGCACGCAATAGAAGAAATAGGTGAATTTCCATTTTTTTACAATTTTGGATCTTTACTTGGCCTATGTAGTATAAATCCATTTATAAAATTTCTGATTTTCCTTCAAATAAAATCAATATTTTATTTAAATTTATAAAAAATGTTTTATTATACATAGTTTTATATTATATCATACTTATATGTATCATTAGGGCTTTCAATTTCCTACACGACCCGAAAAACGCACGGAAATTAGCAGGTTAACCCGACCCGTTAATTTGGCGGGTCATTTTCGGGTCAACCCGAATTTGACCCGTTTATAAACAGGTGGGTTTCGGGTTGACCCGCTAACCTGAAATTGACCCGTTAACAACCCGTTTATACTTATATAGGTTGACCCGACCCGTTTACGACTCGACCCGTTTATGACCCGTTTGTACCTTATACGGGTTATACGGGTTGACCCGACCCGTTTACGACCCGTTCCGACCCGTTTACGACCCAATTATATCTTATACGGGTTGACCCGACCCGTCTACGACCCGTTTACACCTTATACGGGTTGACCCGACCCATTTACGACCCGACCCGTTTATAATCGGGTTACACGGGTCGGGTCGGGTCAACCCGTTTATAAACGGGTCGGGTTCGGGTTGAGCTTTTCTGACCCGTTTAATAAACGGGTTGACCTGACCCATTTAAAATCAACCCGAACCCGACTTGACCCGACCCAAACCCGACCCGACCCATTGACAGCCCTATGTATCATATACACATACGTGTGTACGTGTAACTGAATAATGTGCACATGTTTTAACATGCTCATATATAGATGTTGTGCTTTACACCGCAACAGACATACTACACCCTATGTATATAAATGTGTTGTTCGAATATATATGTGTGTGCGCATGTGCGTGCATGTCCCAATATATATGTTATTTTATAAATAAATGTATGTATATAAAATATAATTATAAAATTATTATAAAATATTAGTTGTAAATGAAAAGCATTTATGAAATACATATACATATGTATATATGTATGTGTGTATATAATTAATTTAAAAAATTATTTCAAATATTAATTTAAAAATAATTTATAGATTTTATCATGTATTATTAAATATAATTTTTTTAGTTAACTTATATGTACGTGTTTGAATGTGTGTGTTTACTATATACACATTACTAGTTTTAAATTACATAATATATATAAAATATATAAGACGGTAATGGCTTCCAGATCTAGATCTGGAGATTAGGGTTTCTTCCCTTTTCTCCTTTCTTCTTTCGATTTTTCCAAGTTTTCGTGTTTTCCTCTGATATTTCTCTTTTCTCTGTCTTCACTTCTATCTCCTCAAACTGGACGGCCAATTAAAACCATGGGATCTTTGCGAGATGATGAAGGATGGGAGGAGGTGAGAAGGAAAAGGGGCAAGGCTCTAGCGTCTTTGGGTCCTGAACAAAGGCTCAACCTGGGAGGGCAAAGACCGAGTAGATCTGGACCTTTTCCAGATCGGAACAAAGGGAAGAAGGTGCAGGCGAACCTTGCAGGGCGGACTTTGAAATCAACGAAGCAGAAAGGTTTGCTGCATGGTAGCATCCCGAAAATCAAATTCACTGTCTCAGAAAACGCTAAAAAGTTTTCGTACAGTGAGGCAGTGAAAGCAGGAGCGGTAGGGGATTTAGGTAATCCAGATCTTGAGTTTATTGAGCCTAAAGTAGCAGATGGTAAAAGGATTGGTTCCCTTTCCTCTGACGCTATCAAAGAAGCGGAGGGAGGCTGGGAGTTATGCATATTACTGTATGTGGTAGGGTATAAACCATGGCTGAGAACTTTTGAGGGGTATGCCAATAGGGTTTGGGCTACAAAGAAAACGTTTTCTGTTCATTCAAGGAATAATGGATTTTTTGTAGTGAGATTTGGCTCTGAGGAGGATTGCAATAAGATTTTGAAATCAGGTCCTTGGTTCATGGACCGAAACTTGATCATTATGAAGAGATTGTCTCCAGACATGAGAACAGATAGAGATCTACTTAAATCCTTGCCTATGTGGGTCAGACTTCCGAGTTTAAGTTTTAAACTATGGGGCAATAAGGCTATTAGCGCTTTAACAAGTACCATTGGAATTCCAATTAAGATGGATGAGGCCACGAAAAATAAATCTAGATTGGCCTATGCTAGAGTCCTGGTTGAGGTTAATGCTACTTATGGTATGCCCAACATTATAGAAGGCATGGATGACAATGGGAGGAGTTTTACTCAGGAAGTGGAATAAGAGAATCCACCTCCCATTTGTGGTAAGTGTGTGTGTTTTGGTCATGTAACTGATGAATGCCCAATGACCAAGTCTTGGGTTCCCAAACTGCCTCAAGATTCTAACTCAGATAAGGATAGCCCTGTGGTACAGAGTTTGGATGGTAGTGTGGAAGGTGTAAGGGAGGAGGGTGGAACTGAGAATCCTATTGACCTTGTAAAGCAGTTGAATGGTGGATGCCCCAATGATTCTCCTAATGAAATCAGTAGGAATCCTGTGGAGGTGGTCTCTAATAGGGAGGTTTTGACTGAAACTTTACAGTCAGTAATTTTTAAAGAAAACCAAAATTTAATTGTTGAATGCCTACCTAAGGAAGGGTCTCGGGATAGGCAACAGATAGCTTCTAATGGATCGGAGACAGAATTTAGAGGAAAGTCTCTTTCTGAACAAAACCAAACAGAAGTTATTCCCTCGGTACAGGTCTTAGAAAAAGCTGCATCCTCAGAAGAGCGCGGTGAGGGGGCAACTTCAGAAGTTGCAGAGTCAGAACCTGCCACTCGTACCGAGGTAGGAGTCAGTGAAGATTGCTACATTGCCCCACTAGCCAGGTCGGAAGATTCTCCTGATCAAGGAACCTTTGAGCCATTCTTTCCTGTGTCTCCAACTACCCCGGGAGCCAGAGATCCGAGTTTATCTCCTCCGAAGTCACCTTCGCCCCACAAAACTATTCTCAAATGCCCTTCGTCATCATCGGAGTCTCCTTCAGTTCCTAAATCTTTATTTTCTAATGATATATTTATTGATGATTGTATAATTAATAATGTTAATTGTAGACGAGGTACTGAAACTTGTATTGATTTACAGGTGCAGAATAATCTAGACCAGGATACAGGATCGGCAGAGAGGGTAGAGGAACAGAATACTTATGATAATGCAGACCCAATTCAGGAGGCCCCTGTGGAGCACCCTACTCCTAATCTTCAAGGTATAGAGTTTGAGAACATTCAGAAGGATAAGCTTGTTCGTAAGAATCCCAAGTGGGTTCAGATGCTAGGTATTCTTACGGAAGACAAAGGGGAATCCTCCAGTAGTAGGTCATTGAGGACCCGAAATAACAAGGTTTTATAATGTCTATAGCTTGTTGGAATGTAAAAGGGTTTCATAACCCCAACAGAATGGGAGAAGTGAGAAAACTTATTGATAAGCATAAAATTAGTTGTTTCGGTGTTTTGGAAAATAAGCTGTTGTTGCCAGATATTTTGAAGTTTGAAAAAACGTTGGATGTTAGATGGAAAATTATTAGTAATGTCTCTTGTTATTTTAAGTGCAGGATTTTGGTCTTCATTGATGGAGATTCTTGGGATTTTAATTATATTAGCATGAGTGATCAACACATTTCCATTGAATTGATTAATTCCTCGAAATTCAAATGCAATCTCACCTTTGTCTACGCTCATAATTTTGTTGCATTAAGAAGTAGATTATGGAAGAACTTACAGGAGGATGCTATCAATATTTACAGACCATGGCTTGTTCTTGGGGACTTTAATTGTATTCGCAGTCCCTCAGATAGAAAGGGAGGTAACCCAGTTAATTTAGATAACCTGTTTGAACTAGATGAAATGTCTAATCTTACCAGTTTTAATGAGATTAATATTAAAGGTTACGAATTTTCTTGGCGGTCTGGTCCGAGTCGTAACATATTTTCTAAAATTGACAGGGTTTTTGCAAACCTAGACTAAATCAACTTATTTACTGACTTATCGGCTGAATATTTGCCTCCTTCTGTGAGCGATCATAATGCAGTCCTAGTCTCGCTTTCTGCTAAGCCAAGGATCAAGAATAGACCGTTCAGATACATGAACCATTGGCCTTTATGTGATCCATACTTTCCTCTAATTGAGAAACACTGGGTTTCTAATCATATAGATAGACCTTTGTATCAAATCATTAGTATTCTTAAGAATATCAAGAAAGAGCTTAAGAGTTGGAGCGCTAAATCTCGTAATACCAAACAAGAGGTGATTGTGCAGAGAGAGAATTGTTCAAGACTTCAGAAACTTTTGGAAAAATCTAATAATCCTGTTGTAGCTATGGAATTTCAAAATGCCAAGATAAACCTGGAAATAACACTCAAGAAAGAAATTCCTGGATACTAAACAAAAGGCTAAATGTGAATGGTTGATGATGGGTGATGAGGCTTCTTCTTTTTTCTATGCTAAAATGTCTAGTAAAAGAAGTAGAAAGCGGATGGCCAACATTGGTGTCGATGGAAAGGTGATTTCGGAAGATAAGTTTGTAGAATCGGCTATTGATTTCTACAAACGAATTTTTAACCTTCCATTATGTGATCAGTTCCCAAAGGTTATCTGTAAATCGATTATTTCTGATTACGGAGCTAATTTTTTGAACGATGGTATATCTTTGGAAGAAATTAGATTTGCTTTGTGGGATATTAAAGATTCTACCTCTCCAGGTCCGGATGGTTTTAACTCGCTGTTTTTTAAAACTCACTGGAATATATCGAAAGACTTAATTTTCAAAGCTTTGAATGATATTTTTCAAAAGGGTCTTATTATCAATGAGTGGAACCATATGTTCATACACTTGATTCCAAAAAAAGACCATTCCACGTGTATCCAAGATTTTAGACCCATTGCCTGTTGTAATACCTTATATAAGGTTTTCACCAAGATCCTGTGTAACAGACTGGGAGTTCTTTTAGATAAGTTGGTGTCCCCGAATCAGACGGCTTTTATTAATGGTATATCAATAGGGGAGTATTTTGTTTGCTCATGAAATTATCAGAGGACTTGGTAGAAAAGACAATAAATATATGTGTATTAAAGTTGATTTAAAGAAAGCATATGATTCGATAAATCGATCTTTTGTCATACATATGCTAATAAGCTTGGGTTTCCCAGATAAATGGGTGAGAATTATCGAAAATTTAATTAAGACTCCCATGTTTTCTATTATTGCTAATGGAGAAACGCACGGTTATTTCAAGAGTTCTAATGGGCTTAGACAAGGAGACCCGCTTTCCCCTATACTGTTTACCCTGGTTATGGATTTTTTTACTCTACTGATGGATGAAAAAGTCAGTGCTGGTCTTATTTCTCCAATTACAGACTTTGACAATAATTTGACTCACCTTATTTACGCTGACGACATTATTGTTTTTATTAAAGCCAATGCTCAAAATGCTATTGCTATTAGTGATGTTTTTAAGACCATGAAGAAGGTTACTGGCTTGGAGCTAAGCTACGAGAAATCTAACGTTTTCTTTGGGAAAGGGGTGGATTGCTGTAACGATATTAGTACGATCCTCAATATACAGCAATCGGATCTCCTAATAAGGTATCTAGGTATCCCTCTGTCTAGTGCTAACCTGAGGGAAAAGGATTGTTCTCTTTTAATAGAGAAGATCAAGGTTAGGATCAATAGATGGGAAACAAGAATGTTGAGCTTTGCTGGGAGACTTGAACTTATTAAATCTACCATTTACCCCATCATTCAATTCTGGATGTAATGTTTTTTCCTCCCAGTTTCTATATTTCAAAAAATTAAACATTTGATTCTGAATTTTCTTTGGAAAAGTCGAAGCAGCAAGATTCCTTGGGAGGTTTTGTGTAGGCAAAAAGAAGAAGGAGGAATAGGATTGAGAAATCTAGAAGAGATGAACAAAGCTCTTTATATCAAACTAATTTGGAAAGTAATCAATTTAGAAGGCATTTGGGCGGAACTAATACATTGTAAATATATTGGTCTTAAAAGTTTTTGGGAAATTAACCAGCGATCGGACGATTCGGGAGTGTGGAAATTTATTTTAAAAAACAGTCACGAAGCTTTGAATTGCCTTTCTCTTAACATTGCAGATGGTAAAACTACTTCTCTTTGGTTTGATCCATGGTTAAATGGAAGTTCTTTAATGGAACGTATTGGGAGAGACACAACTTTCAGAACTGGTACGGAAAATTTGCCTCTCAGTAAGATCTTAAGTAATGGCAAGTGGAAGTGGGATTCGTATAGTTTCTTATTCCAAATTCATGTAGAAATTGAAGGTGTCAAGATTCACAAGAACAGGGAGAGGGATTTATGGTCTTGGAAGTGTTCTAAGGATGGTATGTATCAGTTTAAAAAAGTTTGGAATTCGGTTCGATCTAGTTTTGAAATTAAGGACTGGGCGTCTTTGGTCTGGAACAATATTCACGTTCCTAAGATGGCGGTATGCCTTTTCAAAGCCATTAATGACTATCTTTTGACAAAAGAAAGATTACTACAGAAAAAGATAGTCGCGGACCTAAACTGCGTCTTTTGTAATAATCACATTGAAAATATAGACCACCTATTTTTTCAATGTAATTTTACAGAAAATGTTTGGCTGTGGAGCTGTAAGAATTTTTTCAAATCACCGAAAAGTTTTTTTTTCTTTTTCTTTGAAAGATGATTTACAAAAAATTGTTTCTTTATCTAGCTCAAAAAGTCTTTTTTCAGACTTGTTTCAACTATCTCTTTCTGTCTGTGTTTGGCATATTTGGAAAGAAAGGAACGATAGGATTTTTCAGAATCGATTTATGGATAGGTCGCAGATTTGTATCTATATTTTCCAGACTATGAATATTATAATGGCTAAATCTAAACATTTCAAGAATATCACTGACCTGAATGAAACAATAGCATTGAAATGGGGATATAACTCCCAACGTTGAATTGGGGTTTTTCTGCTTTATCATAAGTATTATCTCTCCGCCTCCTCCTGTCTCAATGATCCTTGGCTCCAGGTTTTCATGTACTTGTATTATTTACATTGTTTCTCTCCTCCTCTCACTTAATTACATTAAAATTTACAAATAACAATAAATATTGAATTAGTTTTTAAGAATGCAGATTTGCAGGTTGATCCAAGTGTTTGCAGTCTCGTCCTGGACTCTTAAGAATACGTAGCTTGAGACTTGAGAATCTCAGTCTTGATACTTCGAATTATCTGGAAGAAGATTCACAGAATTAACTATTTTAAAGTGAAAAGAAGCATCTTTTCGGTTAGTAGTGACTTATCTTGCTAATTTCTTCTCTGTTCTTCTTGAGGAAGCATCTTAGGTCTGGAAGTTGAAGACGAATTTCCTAGCAATTTGCAGGCTGTTCCGAGTTCTTCGTATTCTTGACCTGGTCACGAAAGAAGTTTAGTACGAAGCTTTGAGTTATTTATTCTTAGATAGTTTTGTCAGATCTAATACTTGCCTTGTTTCATCCTGGTTGGACCGAAGATTTTGTTGTCTGATGTCTTCCGAGTTGTTGCTGATGTTCATCTCCTCGGTTTCTTAGGAAGAAGATACGATCTGGTAGTAGCTGAGAATTTTTTTCTCGCTCGCCGCCATTGTTGTTTTTTCTTTTTTATTTTCTTCGAGAAGAGATAGGAAGTAAATGAAGTAGTTTGGAGTGTCGGTTTGCCTTATTTGCTTTGAGACTTGTCTTGAACCTTCTGGCATTGGTTTTGTTTTGTGGGCTTTGGGCTGGTAGCTTTGTTTGTTTTAGCTAGGGCCTGTATTGCTTTTGTTTTGAGAGTTGGCTTTGCCTTGTCTTGGTCTTGTATTATGTCTTATGTATATACTTTGATTATAGTAATAGAAAGCTTGAACCTGAATTCAAAAAAAAAAGCAACTGCTGCTCTTGGCCGGCCAATGAAATTATTTTTTCGATTTAATAATTTTAAACAATAACATTATTAAAAAATTCAAAACCCACATTAATTTAAATAAAAATATTAAAAAATCATTTTCAAAATCAGAGTACATATGTTATATTATACATATTTTTTGGAAAAAATTCCTTTAATTTATGAATATATATAAATGTATTTTATCTATTCAACAAATTTTAAATAATATATTAATTAAATATATATATATATAATAAGTATTTATTTTATTTTTCTGCCGAATGCTTTTCACGTATGAATAAAATTTTCAAAAATATTTTTAATATATATATATTATGAATTATTATTTTATACTTGGATTTAAACAATAGAATATTTAAATAATATTATTTTAATCAATTTTTTTTAAGATATGGCAGTAAGAAAAATATTATATATTGAACAATGATAAAAAAATTATTTGCATATATAAATATAACCATCCAATATGATAACACAGTTATATACAGATTTGTTATACCGACCATTATCTAACAACCTATAATATGATACAATAATTGATTATAATATCATATGAATTGCTAAATGTGGTGAATACCTTTCACTAAAGCTCAATGTTCATATATTGGAATGTTGATGAGAACTCCTTAGATCCTTTCACAATCTAGAAGTTGCTAGCTTTGAATTGGTGTACACCGGCTATCGAATGAAAGTGTTTTTGATATGTTTTTGGCTTGGATTTTTAGAGATGGAGAGAAGATGATCTCTAGCTTAAAATTGCAAAGGAAAAAGTGAAAAAAAAATCAAGTGATAAGTGAAGGTATGGTACATTAGATAAAGGAGGAAAGATGGAGTGAAATGTAGGTCACGTCCTTGTATATCTCTTTACCACTTCTTCCATTTACCTAATCAAATGCCCTCCCCTCAACCCATAAATTGGCTAGACATATCATGCTTCCACTTGCAAAAAATTTCTTGCCCTATATGGGCCTCAAACCCAGTCCAAGTCAAACAAAAACCGATGCATTTAAATCTAATTTAAATGAGTACTGATATCGCATATCGCTCCATATATTTTTAATTATTATAAACACACTATTTAATATTGTTCAACACACATCAAATAAAATTTTATAATTGATATTTCATAAATAGTAACTAATTTAATTAATTAATAACAATTATAATTTAATTTAATTAGGTGGTAACATGAGTATTCAACATTTTGATTGTGTGAATCTTAGGTGTAAATCGATCAACGATTAATATCGAACAATTTAAATATTAACGTTCACACTTCACTTAGCTGGTGATGTGACATTATGGCCAAATTTATCGCTTACTTGGCATCAGTAAAATCCAATTTTACTTTATTAAGCATTATCTAGTAGGGACAATTATTTATACCAACTTTATTCGTCAAAATTATATCACTTTGAATTTATGGAATTTGGTAATGGTCAGATTTCAAATATCATCTATATTCAATTTTATAGTCTGAATACAAAGTCCTTGGTTCAATAATAATAATATTTAACCAAATTACTCTAGCTAGAGATTTTGACTTTGACTTGACTTCAGTTGATCGTGATCTTAACCCCATATAAACGAGGAAGTGAATCCTTACTTGAATAGTGTTTCACTTCCAATACTTCCACTAGACCCAACTATAGTTGTTCAATGGTCACGGTGCCATGATTTAACTATAATCAAAGCAAAGCTTTCATATTGAAGGTCAATAGTATTCTTAAGTCAAGAGAACTGTATAAATAATAGTCACATCGATATTTTCTGTTGACCTTAGTTATATTAACCAACAACAACTATCAAGTGATTCATTCCATAATTATCCAATAACTATCAGTATGTAATCCCTTGGTTTCCCCAGCGGTCATAAGTAATACACTGCCTAACATTTGGAGGGCATTACCTACTCCAGTCTCAATGGATGCATCGATATCTAATCTCATTAAATCTTGACTAGGAATATTTAAAATGATGTGTTTATTATATAGTGATAAAATACCCACGATTATAGCTATTTGTAATTACTATCGCAAACACGCCATTTATGGATTTTCTATTAAATACTTTTTAGTTAAACATTTAATTATTTATAACATATTATTGAAAAAATATAAGTAAAAGAAAAACACCTTTATTACGAACGAGAATTGCTTAAAGAGTTAATAATTTACAATAAATTATAGAATTTCCTCTAGGGCATACCCTAACCCTTAGTGATGGTTCTGCTATATTGTCCTTGATATCTACCCTCTGTATGACGACATCTTTCTCCACAACGAATTTTCTATTAAGGTAGAACTTCCAAAGAATATGACATGGCTTCTTATGTGCTCTGGGTTCTTTAGCGATCTGTATCACCCCATTATTATCACCAAACAATTCTATTGGATTCTCTATATCGGGACTCACTCTGAGCACACTAAAAAACTTACGCACCCAGACTACCTCTTTTGTTACTTAATTGAGGGTGATGTACTCGACCTCCATCGTTGAATCAGTTATTATCTCTTTCTTGAAACTTTTCTAATTGACGGCTCTGTCGTTAAGCATAAAAATACAACTGGACACTGATTTACTAAAAGCACAAAACCGTATACCCTTCATATGGAGATCTCTAATCCCGTATATTAGAAATAAGTCATGAGTATTTCTTAAATACTTCATTTTACAGTCATCCAATGTTTTTCTCCATGATTAAACTGGTATTGGCTTACGCATCCTAATGCATATGCCACTTCGACCTAGTACATAGCATAGCGTTACATTACGAATCTTATAGTTGAAGCATAAGAGATCCTCTTCATACGCTCTTTTTTCTCATCGGTATGAGAAGCGTCCTTCTTAGAAATGACGATTCCATATTGCATTGGAACGTTTCCACGTTTGGAATTCTCCCTATTCAACCTTTTCGATATAGTGTCTATATACAGGAACTGGGACAATCCCAACGGCCTCTAAGATCAATCTCTTTAGATCTTTATGTGGTATATGCATGTATATGCTTTTTTGTTTGATGATAATAAACATATATACATTCATTTAAATGTATTTGATATTGTACTATTTTATTTTTCACAAATTAAATAGATATTTGCTGAATAAAATAAATAACACAGAATTTGAATTCAAACGAATATTTTATTCAAACACATATTTATTACAATTTTGATAGTACAATTTCAAGCTCTCACTATATACATCATTTTTTATCACAATACAATTACATCACGATTTCATAGTTACATCATTTCCTCACTACATATCACTCACACTCGTATTTATCTTCAACTTCATTCCAATGTGAATCCAGCATCTGAGCAATCTGCAGAAATATACATTGACGCAGTAAAATTGAAAAGGAAATGTTTTTGCAGTATAAAACAGAATGTGTTTTTGAAAATATTATTTGCCTCAGTTATTTGGGTTGTTCGTCATCATTTATATTTGAATTCATCACACACGAACAATGTGACATGCATAGTGTATCACTGTACATGCCACAAGGCCATGCACACCGATATATGTATATACACATGATAATGCTACAGGGACAAGTGAGCATAGGTCAAACCCAAATTATCGGATTCAACTCAAGTGCGATAAAAAATGTCATGTCACGAGCACAAGGTCAAACCCAAATGCAAAGACGAGTTCAACTCAGGTGCAATATAAATAAAGTCTCGACAATCAGCACAAGGTCAAACCCGAGTTTAAAACTGGATTCAACTCAAGCGAGACTCAATATGTACAGCATGAATCAAAAGTGAACCAGACCCACCGCTAACATGATTCAAATGTACAAAACCAATGCAAACAAGTTCAAAACAGTTTACAAGATCATACATGAACGAAGACTGGTGCAACTCAATAAAGCAACAGACCAAACAAAGATGTCAAGTGAGACCAGAAGTGAGACCAGATGCAAGTGAAACCAACCAACCAACCAACAATCAAAGGAATCAGATCATCAAATGAGACCAGAAGAAAGACACAGCAAGTGTTCAACCATCAACAAAGTGAAACGGCACATAGTCACGAACCAGTGCCAACATCATACCCAAGTTAACAATATCAATGAAGACTACATCAAGAAGCCAATACCAGAAATCAAAGACCAAAACAAATGCAACATCATACCAGAGTTCAATGCAGACATGTCACATTCAAAACTACAATATGTACTGACAACCAGACTACATGAAGCACACATGCCCAAGCTCAAAGACATAAATACAATGTGCTCTGCCTCAACAATAATAGGAATCTATACACGGTGACTCAAGGAAAAATGTAATGCATCACGAGTACAAGAAGTATGAACCAGTTCATGTGAAACTACACGAGACTCGAAGCACAGTGTACATCTTCAAGACCAGATAAATAAAACAAAGTATAGACTGGCATCAAAACCAATTCAGCAATCAAGTTCATATAACAGTGAAGTACACAAGCCAATCCAAACAACAGAGTAATGTCGACAGTCATAAGTGATACAAAGTGCACCAGAGAGACCAGTGAAATAAAAACCAAAATAGTTCAAGTGACCGAAGTCAACAAAATCAAACAACATGTACAGGCCAGTGAAGAATAGTTCGAACAAGGTCGAAAGTGCTACCAGAGGTAGTGAATAGTATGGCAAAAGTTCGAACTATATCAAGTAACCAGGAAATCACGAAATCGAGTCAGGAATTTGCAAATTTCAAGTCGAAACCAAGAGCAATAGAACAAGTCAGAGTCACAGTATCAAACCAAGTCAAGAAATATCAATACCGTGATGACCAAGTTACGAAAAACAAATATATACACATTTTGAACAAGTCATAAATCATCTCAAACGTGCAAACATCATCAAGCGACAGAGCAAAGAATTTTGACGAATTCAAATAAAAATTATATGACGAATATTCAGGTATCCGACTCCTATTTAATGATATCATCATCGGCAATTTTAAAAGCATCGAATTCAAGCAATCAAAACCAGCAAGTAAAAGGAGAAAATCACATACCGAATTCGATCAATCGAGGAGCAGTCGTATCCAAGTTGAGCACAAGCGAATCGATTACCGAAGCATAATAGAGCAACAGCAAATAGCATTCGATCAAACAACGGAAAGCGGCAACTTCAGCTCTAAATTCTCGAGGCCAAAGATGAAATCAATTCCACAGGAGAAAGACGAAGCCGTTGCTAATCTCACAAAGGCTAAAGCCCTAATTCCAGAATCGAAGATCAAGCCGAAGCACCAAAATTCCAGAATCGCCAGAGATCGAGCCGAAGCCCCAAATTCCAGATTTGCAAGCAAGAAAATCAAAGCCCTAATTTCAAAAGCCACTATCTCAAAACAAAAGGGATCGGGCCGATACAAATAAAATTAAGGAGCCGGGCTTGTTTAAAATTAAACAAGGGGTTTAATTGTTTTTGTTTTAGGCTGGGTTAATTTTTAAAAGAGCAAAACTGTTTTAAAGTTTTCAATTTAATTTTTGCTCTTGTTTATCGGTTTTAAAGTCTGTACTTTTTAAATCAAAACAGGGTAAATCACCACCTTGGGTTTAGGTAGTGTCAGATTGTCTAGTTAGGGTTAGTTCAGTGAGCAGGGTGTGCGAGTTTACGAAACTCTATAGGCGGAGCAGGGTGTGCGAGTCTGTAGGAGTGTTTGTAAGTGGGATACTGTTTAATTCTAATAGAAATCTGGGAATGCAGCAGTAGGCAGGGGTTGTCGAAGCTGGGTAAATTCTGTGTGTGATTTACTTTTCTGCATATTTATTTATCTACATTTTGATTACGTCTTTAATTCGAGAAATTTGCTATAACCCTATTCGACCCCCCCCCCCCTCTAGGGTTAATCTAGATCCTACACTTTATACCCAGTAAATAGGCTGCTTCTCTTAAATCCTTCGCTGAGAAATTCTTGGAATCCCAAGCTTTCACTGATTGTAATAACAAAGTATCATTTCCAATCATTAATAGATCGTTGACATATAGCACTAAAAATACAATGGCTTTTCAATGTTCCTTTCTATATAGCACGCTTCCTTTGTATTCTGATAGAAACCATACTATTACCTTACCAAAACACTTATTCCAACTCCTTGAAGCTTGTTTAAGTCCATAAATGGACTTTAACAACTTGCAAGCCTTTCCCTCACCCCCACTGACCACGAAACCCTCGGGCTGTGATATATAGACGGTTTTTTCTAAATCACCATTTAAAAATGCCATCTTTATGTCCATTTACTGTATTTCATAGTCATAGAATGCAGCAATGGCAAGCATCATCTGAATGGACTTAAGCATAGTTACAGGCGAAAAGGTCTCATCATAATCAATAGCTTGAATTTGACAAAATCCTTCCGCAACTAGACTAGCTTTGTAATTCTCTACTTCTCCATCTGCATTTAACTTTTTGTTAAAAATCCATTTGCAGCCAATGATTTTTATCTCTTCTGGTATGTCTGACAAAGTCCATACTTTATTTTTTTTACATGGAGTACATCTTGGATTTCATTGCTCCAAGCCATAGTGCTGAGTGTTTACTCTATAGTGCTTATTGAAAAGATAAAGGAGTGTTGTTATTTAAGACACAGTCCTCCTTCTCTCCATCTACGAGGAAACCATAGTATCTCTCTAATGTGCAAGATTCCTTACTATACCATCTAATAGGTTGCATGTTACCGTATACTGGTGTACTCGGTTCTCCCACTGGTTCAACCTCAGTGTTATTTTCTCAGATCTCATCCAAATCAACAACTTTGCTGTTACTTTCCTTTGTTAGAATTTCCTTTTTTGAAAAGGCAACATGTGTGGAAACAATCACTTTTTCCCTATGTCATGTAGAAAATATATCCCCGAGAATTCTTGGGATATCCTATAAAACTTACACAAAGTTGATCTTGTCTCTAGCTTATTAAGGCCAACATTCTTAATGTAGGTTGGACAACCCCATACCTATAAGTAATTGAAGTGGGGTTTCTTCCTATGCCATATCTCATATGGTGTTTTAGGTGCAGATTTACTAGTATTAAGTTTAGCATATGCGTTGCGATTTCCATTGCATATTCCCAACTGGACAGAGTCAACACAGTCTTACTCATCACAGATCGAACCATATCTAATAGGTTTCAGTTCCTTCACTCCGACACACTGTTGTGTTATGGAGTATAGGGTGGAGTAATTTGATATATAATCCCTTTATTTGTTAAGTACCGTTGGAGTTCTTGTCCAACGTACTCGCCATCTTGATCAAATCGAAGGATTTTAATCTTTTGGTTCGTTTGATTTTCAAATTCATTCTTATACTCCTTAAATTTCTTATAGACATCAGATTTGTTCTTCATAGATATAAATATCTTAGTCTCGAGAAATCATCTGCGAAGGTAACAAGGTAAGAACTATTATCTTTGGTTTTTATAGGCATCAAGCCACATACATCACTATGTACTATCTCTAAAAGCTTATTAACTCCTTCATTACTCCTACTGAAGGGGTGCTTAGTCATTTTACCTTTGAGACATGACTCTTACATGTTAAATTATTCAGAATCAAGTGATCGGAGAAAATCTTCGGTCTTCAATTTGTGTGGTCATTTCTCACCAATATAACTGAGTCTATAATGCCAAAGATGGTTACTATTTATATTTCTACTAGAACTACTCATAAAACATACTTAATTTGTATTGATCACATAAATGTCATTTTCAAGAATACCATCACAGACTATATTTCTATTCAAACTAATGTTCTTAACATTATTTGCACAATGGAATATATATCCAGCCTTAGACAATTTAGAAAATGAAATAATCCCATATATAAAACTTTTACAAAATATGAATTATTTAATATAAAACGAAAGCACTAGGAAAACATAAATGAAAATCTCCTACAACCGTTGCATTTGCAATATACCTATCAGCAACTTGGAGCCTCATTTCACTCTTGGCATGCGATGTCAGTTCCTAAGTCTATGTAACAAAATACAAATGTGAGTTTCAAAACTTATACCTAAAGCCCAAGACATTTTATTAATTATAAAACTATTGTGAATCATAAATGTACTTGATGGAGCTGCAGAGCTATTCTATTTCTTTTCTTTCACAATCTTGACATACTCGAGACAGTTTCTTTTCCAATGTCATTTCTTGTGACGGTAATGACACTCTCCCTTATCATCGGCAACTTTCTTTCCTTTCTTACTTTTCTTCTTACCCTCTCTTTTTTACTTCTTTGAACTATTCAAAGAAGATGCCCCACCTTTAACTGCAAGCACAACCGACTGATTCTTAGATTATGACTCAGGTGACCTCAACATATTAAGGAGCTCGTCAAGATTCACATTAAGATTGTTTATATTATAGTTCAATATGAACGGTTCATACTGAGGGGTCAATGAACCAAGGACCAAGTTGACCTATACCTCATTGCTTATAGTCACGTCTAATGATGCAAGCTTATGATATAACCCTTCATCATCAGCACATAATCATCCGCCTTCTATCTCATTTGCATTTTGGTGTTGAACAGTTTCTTAGTAGTTTCGTACCTTGCAGAGTGAGATTACTTATCAAATAGTGCCTTGAGACTGTCAAAAATCTCGTGGATAGACATCGATCCATGCTGCCTTTGCACCTGTTTGTCTAGAGTAGATAGTATGAATACTTGGGTGCTTTCAAGGTCAGCGACCCACTTACTAAAAGCAACTTGTAAGTTTTTGTGATCGTCATCGGTGGGCCTTGTCAATGGAGCACGAGTTATATACGACTGTTACAACCCGCCCCAAAACAGGCCTAAATTCCGACCCAGAAAAGGCCCGTCGAAACTTAGACCCATTCCAAAGTTGGTTGTTGGTTGGTAAAAAGAAAAACAATATATAGCTATCTATCTGTTCTTTCAAAACTCACAGTGGAAGGAGCAAAATATAATAACAATAATAGTACGCATTTATTTTAAACAGTTTCAAATGTCACAAAACATAACATACCATAATGTTAATAACAATCATTACATCAATTTGTTCAAAAGTACATTTTATGGGTACAATAGAAAATAACATGAAAAAATAGATAATGACTGCCACAAGCTTCACTCTCGCCATCTTCAAGCATCATCAATTCCTTCTCTAACCTGTGTTATAATGAGGAAGGAGTCAGAACAACAAGTGTCTGGTGAATAAAAACTTTGAGCCTCACTATTTCAGTACTTGGGTAGTATATTTCAAAATGATAATATGTCTTACATACTTTGAAACCATTTATTACTTCATATAAGGAAAGGAGGCGGGCCCTTAAAGAACCACTTGATACCTTCCATTCCCAAAGCAGGTTTCCTAATCCCATAATCCATAACCAACGTAATAAATGTCTACCAATGCAAGAGATAGAACCCAAGTCACTTAATATCTTTTATTGAAAAATAGCCAGACTTTGACCAGTTAGCACCTCAATTAAGGTAGGCCTCCATCACTTAATACATATTCCCAAGGCAGACTCCACATAGGTATCTATCTAATTAACATTGCACGAAAATCTTTTCGGATGCCTAATACTTCCTGTTGAAGAGTACCTTTCCAAGATATCCTTAACCGTGCCTAAACCCAATCCCGACCATTTAATACTTCATTGGGGAAGAAGGAATGCCCTCAAATAACCTCTTAATACCTCTAAAACCTTGAAGCATGTCCTTCATCGTGTGACCTATGCCCACGGTGCTGTCACATATTAGCCCGACTATTTGTAGGTAATGGAAACCAAATTTATTGGTCATATTTACCCAACAAAATTGGGATTAACCTCGCGTCATCGTAGTTACTTATCATAGGTGATGTCTCTCATAGCCCCAAAGTCACTGCTGGTAGCTAGATTAGTTGGGCAGACTACCATATGCCTTATAACTGACTTCGCACCACTTATGACTTAATCATATTTTACAACGCTCTTAAAATATTATCACACACCTCACCATGTCCATTAATTAGGCTATATAAGAACTCCTTCTTATTTTGCCTTAATAATTCAATAACTTTCCTAAGAAGAATTTAACGATAATCGTTACCTAATTAACTATGCAATTACATGTTAGAATTGAACACTATTTACGATAATTAATGTCTTTTAACTGACCTCGCACCACTTATGACTTAATCATATTTTACAACACTCTTAATATATTGTCACATACCTTATATTGTCCATTAATTAGGCTGTATAAGAATTCCTTCTAATTTTGCCATAATAATTCAATTACTTTCCTAAAGGGAATTTATTGACAATCATTGCCTAATTAACGAAACAATTATATGTTATAATTGTACGCTAATTACCGTAATTAATATATAAATAAATACGCTATTTTCAATGCGTGTGGAGATTACGCCTTAACTAACGTTTGTTAGTGCAGAATTTCGTCTACACCAGCACCCCGAGGTTCGAAGATATAACTCCGAAAATTACTTGAGTTATGGGTCCTAGGTATGAGGTAACCGAGACTTGAAGTAAGTAAGTTAGAGCTACGGAAGGTTAAGCTATAAAGTCGCATTACTAAACTAGAAGAAGATAAAATGTAGAAAGTAAATAACACTGAGACTTTTTATAGTGGTTCGAACCGAAAATCCCTACGTCCACTGTCCTTCCCTTATTTAGTTACTCTTGTTTACCTGAGAGGCTTATTGCATTGAATCTAGACGTTTTCGACATTAATGAGTGTTTGAATAGAGCTCTAATATAGGAAGTACTATATGATTGTGTAAGTTCTTTTTGCGCCAATAAATCCTTGTGCCTTGGGATTATCGCCTCTTTATAGCCAACATGTTGTAATGCCATTGTTGGAGAATCTTCTCCTTGGATTATTGAGGTTGCTTATTATATGGCCACGATTAGAGCTTGTTCTGGACATCTAGCAATGCCGCTTAAGAAGTCGGATTGATGAATTTTCTTTTCGCCTAAATTACCTTTTGCATTTGAGCGGCATATTATCTTATTGATCGCTTTGAACTTTGATTCTTTTTGCTATAGATTGGTGCTTCGGGCTTTGGATCCACTAATGGACTATTCCATTTGGTCTGTGGTATTATACTTTCGAGACGGGCTCAACCCATTCATTCTTTAAATACCTAAGCATCATAACTCTTGCACTACATATGGATATAGAGCGTTGAACTTTCCTTAGGATGACAATCGTTGTTCTTGCTATTGAGAATTTTTTCTATAACACATGACCCTTAAGTTTTACTTCATATGTGAAATATGGAGTGAACTTTGAAGTGTGCAGGTTTTTGTTTTTTTCTCTTGATTGTCTTCTAAGGTCAGTCTTCACTATATGTATGAAAAAAGTTACAATACTTGGACAAAGAGGTCAATAACTTTCAAAATCATATTGGCTATATGAAACCATCTAGTCTAAATAATGAGTGAAAAATGTTTTAACATTAAAAGACGAAATCTAAATCAAAATTGTGAAGTCAAAAGTTTCAAAAATCATGCCTTCCACTTTAAGTCACTTGAACTAAGTGGTAAGCAAAACCATTTTAGTGCCGAAAGGAAAAATCTAACTTGAGGCCATGAGGTCTAAACTTTTGAAAATCATGCCTAACACTAGAAGCCATCTAGACTAAGTGACAAGCGAAACTTTTTCGGTACCAGAAGGAAAAAACTTACTTAAGACCATGAGGTCTAAACTTTTGAAACTCGTGCTTGAAAATTGAATCTATCTAAGCTACATGACAAGCAAAACTGTTTTGGTGACGAAAGCTAGGCGAAATCTAACTTGAGATCGTAAGGTCTATACTTTTGAAAATCATTCTTGACACTTGAAGCCATCTAGACTAAGTAACATGCAAAACTGTTCTGTGCCGAAAGGCAAAATCTAACTTGAGATCGTGAGGGCTAAACTTTTGAATATTATGCTTGACACTTAAAGCCATCTAGACAAAGTGACAAGCAAAACTATTTCGGTGTTGAAAGGAAAAATCTAACTTGAGACCATGAGGTCTAAACTTTTGAAAATTGTGCTTGACACTTAAAGCCATCTAGACTAAGTGACAAGAGAAACTGTTTCGGTGCCAAAAGAAAAAATCTAACTTGAGAACATAAGGTCTAAACTTCCGAAAATTGTGCTTGACACTTAAATCCATCTAGACTAAGTGACAAGCGTAACTATTTTGGTGCCGAAAGGTAGAATCTGACTTAAGACCGTGAGGTATAAAGTTTTGAAAATATTGCTTAACACTTGAAGCCATCTAGACTAATGGCAAGCAAACTATTTCAGTGTTAAAGGGAAAATTCTAACTTGAGACCGTAAGGTCTAGGAGATACATGTCTTATGAGATTCAAAGGAAAGTCGAGGTCGGATCTTAAAAGGATGGGTCCTGCTGTTTCATTAAATGCCTTTGCCGACTGTCACGATTCTATTGGTTTCTCTAGAAAAGTGCCTCCTTTTTCTTTCTCCTATAATGATTTGTATTCTGATACTACCATGTTTACCATACGGTTAGGATTTTGATGACTAGATAGTCTCCACCGTTGGCTCTGGGGTTTAATTAAACCCTTTCTCTTTCCTTTCTTTCTTACTCATATTGCTAACGATTGCATTCGCCATTAAAAGCTTGGAAACTTTTACATATTATTGCAAACCTTCAACTGAAACAGTAAGTTTTTCGATTTTTCCTATGATTTTGTTAGTATCTTTTGCCACTATCAATATTTGCACGCATTTCCCTTTTTTGAATTTAGGAAAATTTCAATTTTGATTACCAACGATCGATCTTAATTTAGGGTATTATCTGTTTAGTTAATCCATGATGCTTGTTATCTACTAAACTAAGATTTTGTCCTCAAACAACCTTTCACCTACTTAGGTTGATAATTGCTTTATTGATAAGATGGTTCTTTGAAAGAGTTCGGAACTTTGAGTTTGGGCTATAGAATATAGTTTCAGGCTAATTTCCTTTAGACCATAAGAATCAAAACATTTTCGGTGGGTGTTTTGGAATTTCTATTGAGTAACTAGTTTAACATTAGTCCCTTCTTAGACTTTCGATGGACAAACCTATAACTAATCAAAGAATGCTGGAGAATTAGATGGAGAGCTATAGGATTGAAGGAGTCAAAGTCAAGGCTCCTTTATTATTTAGTATCCTGGAGTTCTATAGAATTAGCCCAAGTCAACTTGCAGTGGTCTCGTATAGCACCTTTTTTAGCTTTAGCAATCATGTACCGAAAGAAGGGGTACCATAATATCTGTGCAGTTAAAGCGCTTAGTAGTTCTATAGCGGTGGAGGTACAACAAGTTATAGGGGGATAAAGCGGGGATATAGCGGAAAATAGCGGGCATGCCAAAAGCTTCATTTGTTATAAAACCAAATATTTAAAGGTAATTTATATTCATTCTCACATCATTTGTGTTGGAAAAAGAAATATTTTTTAATCCTATATAACAAAACCGAAGAGTATCGTGATTTGTGCTGACTAGATTTGGTGACTATAATAGATTTATAACTTATATTGAGTACCTATGCCTTATTAGTTCTTTACCCTAACTTTGTTGATTTGGCTTGAAAGAAAACTAATCAAATCAACCTCTATATATTAATTTTGCTAAAGGGGTGCTAAAAAGTCTTGATTTAGCAGGTGTAGTGGAGCTAAAAGTGGATCTACTATTTAATAACGCTAAATTGAAATAGCATAGCGATTCGAGAGTGCTACGCGCTATAGCGAGGATATTGCTGGGCTTTAGCGGGGTTTTAATTATAGAACACAACATGACTACTTCCGAGATCCATTACTTATATAATCTGCATAGGACGTCTGGTAGTTCTGCAGTTCCTCTGTATTTCCTTTGTTTTTGGAAAAAGATGCTCCTAATCAAGCCACTCAGGAAGGTATCAACCACTCATTGGTTTCTCGTGAAGGCAAATGATACTCGAATTGTTACAGAATTACTAGAGATTTGTAAGTTTTCAATTTTTCATGTTTAGAATGTTCTTGCTTTTAAGCTTTAGTAACAATGTTCCTTAATATATTTTTCTCTTTTATCTCCTTACCTGAACTTGGAAGGGATAAGGCCCCAATCCTTAAGGAACATTTCGATGCTAGGTATGAAGAGGTCATGAAAATTCTTGAAGGGGAAAGGCTTAGACATGCTATTTTTACCGAGATTAATTTCAAAGCTTGTAGGTTGCTATCATCCTCGGCTAGGTTTCTTGGATAAGATCCCCCTTCAACTGAAACCATGCCACTAAATGTGACTAATTTGTGTGATCTCGAAGAATCCACATTCTGATCCTAAAAATGCTGTGACCAAAAGGCAGGATGTCGCTCCTGAGGGTAGACCTCGGTTCTAAATATCTTATATCATGCATTCTAGGATATAACTTTCACGAAATATAAGTTTGTTTGTCTAACGTGGTTTCTCTTTTCATATGGCACACTTCTAGAGACGAATTTGAGATAGGTGAACCGCTATGCTATTGAACAAATCATCTTCCTCACTTCCACTCGACCGAAACCAATTCTAAAGGACCCATTCGGAAAAAGATATAAAAAGAACATACTTTCTACCAAAGCCATACTTGCTCGGATGCCCTTGTTCAGACTTTTTGTACCAAGGACCAGGTAGACTAGGTGATTGATGTCACCCGTTACGCTATTGATGATCACATGCCCAAGGTTATAGGGAACTCCTGAGTGGAGTTATCTGACGACATCGATAACTTTAGGAGGATGATGAGCATGGGGATGGAGGACCACCTTAGGGTAAAGACCTCTTCAATATTATGAAACATTTATCTCTCTGGTTTTATAATGACCTTCTTTTTTCAGGTCCTAGCCGACTTCTCGGTTTTCCACCGAAGGTTCCAAAATCTAAAGGGAGCGTTGGTAAATGCTGATGCTGCCGGGAGACAATTGGATGAATACAAGGAAAAGGCTGAGTCCATTGAAAAGAAGTTTGCTGAATATAAGGAGAAGGCCGAGAAGGAGGCCTAGGATGAGAGGGAGAAGAAGCTTAAGGAGGTGAAAGATTTTGAGACAAAAATTACTGAATTGGAGAAGGCGTTAAAAGATCAAAAGGCAAAGCATATAGTAGAGTTAGTAGAAGCTAAGAAAAGGGTCTCGAGCTTGGTCACTAAGGAAGAGGCCGATAAGGTGGCTGTTGCTGAAGCCTTCAAGATCCTTCACAACGTCTACGAATTCAACTAGGACAAAGGCATAACTCTCTTTATGGGCTTTAATCCTATTGGCAAAAGAACCGAAGAGAGTTTTTCCGAAAAGTATGAAAAAGCACGAGCCTTGGCGAGTATTGGATCCTCAACTCCAGTGGATAAGAATGTTGATAAAGAAAAGGTAAGTAATCATTCTGATTCCCAGAAATCTAATGCTGTTAATGTTTAAGCTTTCGGTTTGTAATATTTTGGTACATTTCCTTTTTGAATGTTTGTCTGTGGTGGTTGTTGGCTTTGATGGTACACTTATTCAATGTTTGGATTTTTAGTGAACTATTTCCTTATTAACTTCGTCACATCTATTCTGAAGTACTTATTCCTTTACCCATGTTTAAACAGAGAAAGTCAGATTTCACTTCTCACCATGAAGTATTATGGAAGAGTAGTCAAACCAAAAACTCAAAATTGTTAGCAACCAGAGGTGCCCTTAAATACCAACTAACATCCAGTAGACTAAGGAATGTAAGCTTATCCAACAAAATCAAGAAGGCACAGGAAACACACGATCAAACTTGTGCCACATCAATTAAATCCCTTGGGCTTAAAGGTACTAGATTAACTAATCATGTCTTGGATCTTAGGGTAAATTAAAGCTTGCTTTAGATGACCGAGAGGAGGTCTTTCAAGAGTTTGTCCGACTCTCTAAACTACATCCAAGAGACCCTCAATTGAAGAATAAAAGGCTATCTTTCCTCAGGAGATTCTATAATCCAAGCTTAACTCTAACTCAGACTGTTCTACCTGGTTACTGAAATGTAACTCCGTCTCCCTTAGCTATTGCCGAAGGGAAGTCTCCCAAAAGTGAACATGTTTCAGAATACATTTCCCAGTATGTTTCGAAAGCTAAACTTAATCTATTCCTAATATATTCTTCTCTACTAGAACTTTCTAACTAAAGGATGGTTTAGGGAAGGACATTTCTTTCTCCAATATGGCTAGACGCTCGAGGTCCCTTGTTGACACTAGGAGTAGAAGCTTTAGGATTATTTTGGCTACAACGGAGAAATTTGCTCATCTTAGGGGACCATAAATTTTGTATCCTCTTTTTTATCTGTACTAATCTTTAGTATAATGAAACAGAATTACCTTTACGATGATCTACCTTTTCCGGTTTTAATTTGAATTTCTTTTAGGGGCAATCATGTCCCAACTAATTATAACTAGAGAGAGACTACGCCTCCTTGAAATGGAGTCTCGATGATATAATAGTTTAACTAACAAAGTGTAGCCCTGATCTTGGAACCAATAATCATGTTATCTTGAAACACAATGAATCTTTATAGCAAACCCTCAAAGAGTTATCCAAGAAGATGCCCGCTATTCCAAAGTCAGTGCTGGTTACTGGTCAGGCTTCGAAATCTGCCGTTTCTAGTTTATGGGAGTCCACGTCTATTCTCTGACAACAATTGGACGAAGCTTACCGGGAGATTTTGACAATCAAATTACAAGAACTTGAAACTTAAAATAAGCAAACTAATGAAGTTATGGTTGATGCCCCTCCAGCTTGCTGAAGGGGCAGAGGTAGAGGTTATTACTGTATGGGACTTTCTTTTTCTGAAAGAACCAATATTGTCCCTTCTAGGCCTCGTCCCTAACCCATGAGGAGTTCTTTCTTAGCCCCGGTACTTAAGACATCAGATATTCTTGTTAGTACTAAGAATGGTCGAAGAATCTCGATCAAGTAGTTTAAGAAGGAATGGTATCTAAGAGATACGACAAGATAGAGGAGCACTTCAAATCTTGTCTGGAGAATGCTGTTAAGGAGGCCGAAACTAAGGTTAAAAACATGTATGAAGGCTTATGGGGCATTGCCCCTTCCTCTCTCCTTCATGTATATTGTATTCTAGTCGTACTAATAACCATTTAATATGTCTACTACAATGAGGCCCCCTTTTGTCTTTTTGGTTAACTAGTTTTTTCAACTCGAGCCACTTTGCTTATCCTTTCTAATTCCATTTTGAATTCTTCTTGCCCCTTGGCGTCTCGTCATACTGGGGTTTTTGATGTCATCCTTATAGCCTGGATTGGGGATTCTTACCCAATACTCATTCTTATTTAGCAACTTTTCTCCTAAAACTCCAATCTTATAAGGAATTCTTTCTGATTCTAAACTTATGCATGATACTTCTCAATCGTGGCTCACTATGGTTGGGAATCTACCTAATGCATGGTAAAAAATGGATCAACACCCTAGTTTGAGTATGAAAGCACCAGCCCTATTTTGACAGAGCAATAACACAGATAACAGGTATAGAAAAGGATAGTAAAAGAAAGAAGACAAGGAATTTTTATAGTGGTTCGGCTGTTAATAAAGCCTACATCCACTTTATAATTTTATTATAGACCGATTGCTGTTACAAGTAGTGTTTGGTTAAAGGCATTTGATTATCTTAACTAGACTGAATCCCCGGAGTTGGAATTCATTGGAGAATCACAGTGAATCCTTTTGGAGATTGTTGTGAGAGAGGTGGAAAGTGAAGAAAGTTTCCAACAGAGCCTCAACAACCAGTTAGGAGAAGATCCTCTTTATGTTGTAGGCAGGATGGTATTTATAGAGATCGGATAGCATCTGGACCAAACCCGCTTGTCAGTCACTTGCAGATAGACACAGGACGACCTAAAGGAGTTTAGCTCACAACCCGAGCCAAAACCATGGATTGCTATCGACCCATGGTCCATGGATCTTTAGCGATCCATAGACTTAGCTCGTTTGTGTGCTAATTACTTAGCTCTTATCTCATTTCTTCGCCTAGCTAGCTCATTGAAGATCCATGGAAAAGTATGGATCGCTGGCAATCCATGGTGTATGGATCACTAACGATCCATACACTTAGCATATTTTCTTACGTTGCCTCTTTTGGCCTCTTTGCTTCCATGTGTCATAGCGAACCATCATATTGGATGGATCGCTGGCAATCCATAGAGTATGGATCACTGGCGATCCAAGTACTTGGATTATTTTTAGAGTTTGAAATTTGAAATGCTTTCATGGCCTTATATCGACGTTGTTCGCTTAGTCTCATTGCACGTTGCTTCATTTCGATGACGATCTTCTAGTTGGTTGTGCTTAGCTGCTGGTTAGACTGAATGGACTCTGGTCCCTTGGTTTAATCAAATTCAATCGATGCTTTAGTAATATGAGTCGGCTCTCTTCAACTTGTCACTTTATGCCTTTTGGCCGAGTATTGAGCCATTCTGATTTCATCATCTTGTTCTGTCTTCCATTAGATCCTGCTAGGTTAAAAACCTGGATAATATTTGCCCCCCAGATTACTTCTTCATTGGAGACAAGGCATGCTTTGAAAGTTATCGCTTTTAATATCTCGTCGAATTCCAAGTAATCGTATTAGAGTTTTGCAGGTACGTAGTTGGACACACTATTGATCGTTTAGTTTTGGTCTCTTCTTCTATTGCTTTTCATAACAGATCGAACTTCTCTTCATAGTCTCTCAGTATTCCTTGAAGTGGTAGGAGGATGTCATGGTGCAAATTTGAAGTCGATAATGGGTGATTCTATGGATTACTAGCAATCCATAGCCAATGGATCCCTGGCAATCCATGGTGGATGGATCACTAGCGATCCATTCGCTAGCGATCCATGACTGATGGATCGCTTGCAACCTGAGCACATAGAAATTTTTTGCCTTTTTTGGTTTTCAGTTGCCTATATATCCATTTGAGCTGAGCTTCCTTTTTACTTGTACACAACCCAAACTACTTCTTCGTGCGATCTGAAGGTTTCCAAGATTTGACCTAGCTTACTCGACCCGATCCAGTGCTTTCTGAGATCCATCCTTAATCGTAGTTGAAGCTCAAAAGAACCAGAAAATCATTTTGCATCTATAGAGCAACTTGTCCCAGTTCAAGACGTGGTATTTCTTCATTAGATGCCTCGAGGGGTTTAACCGCCTTTGGACGATAGAGGGTAAGTTCCTTTCTCTACTTATCGAGTTCTGATGCATTGCTATGGAGTTTCTAACACATCGTATACTTCTTGCAGTTATCCCAAGGCTAAATAGGAATCGTCTCTTAATGAAGTTTGTTGAACCTTGAAGGCTATCGACGATGAGGAGAGGTCCGTCAAAGTTTTGTTGACCGATGAAAACTTACTCCGATATGGATTACTCCATCCAAGGAGATCCACTGTTAAGTTGAGGCTTCCTCCCCTACTCGATCCAGGGTTCGCACACGATCTACTTCTTCTTCTCATAGTTCTGAAGAAGGTGCTTCTCAAGAGAGAGAGGGCTTGTCCGAAGAGTCAGCTGAAGAGGCCCATGAAGGAAGAGATGCTACCACAGCTAGAGTTAGTGTGCCGGTCAGAATGCCTCCAATCCTGGAAGAAGGAGAAGAAGAGTTCCAGTAAAGGGAAGACAAGGTCGCACTAGGCTTAGAAAAAGAGGATGGGAAACTCGAGAGTAGTAGAAATGAGTCCACCTCTAGCGATGAATTCTATGTAGAATCTGATGATGGGGATTCGGAGTCATGCGATGAGACTCCGGGCATGAGTCTCGTCCTTCCGAGCTCACCTCCTCCAGATGCGAGCGATAAAGACAATGCCCCAGAAATCAGAAAGTGTCACGATTCTCCGAGCAAAGATGTTGGCACAGAGTTTGGAGATTTGAGCGACATTTATGTCAATTTTTACATGCTTATGAGGTAAGATTTTAAATTTAAGGAGGTACCCCCCATTTAGGTGGTACTACACCCGAATTTAGTCCGATTTCGCCCACGATGGCCACCCGATCCGGTTCGTGATGACGTTTAGGCCTTTCCTCGAAACACACTACACATCTCAATAGGATTACACTCACTTTCTCACATTCTTTCCAGGACTATTTTCTATTTCTAAAACCTTTTATTTATGCTTCATGCCAGGTATAACGAGAGGACGTAGCCTTTATGGTGACTTCGAAGAATTCACTGACTCCCAACACGGGTCTAAACGTCCTTTCGGCCGTCATCAGCCCTGAGAAACGGAGGAGGAGTATAGAAGAAGGAAGGAACTAGAGGCCGAAGACCATCGCTAAGATGAAAGAGATTGAAGCCGGTCATACAAAGGTGGGTATGAGAGAAGGAGGTCTTTTGATGAGAGGGAGAAGCAATCGAAGAGATCAAAGTTCGACCACCGTTTGCATTCTTCGAAACAACAGGTTTCCGCTCTGATGCACTCCTCAATGGGTCAAGAAATCCTCGTCACTTCTTGTAACGACCCGCATTTTGACCGTTCAAGTCGACAAAACATACACACATGCCGACTCAAACAATCCAAAATACAGATAGTTATTGGGGTTAAGTAAGAAAGGAAAAGAAAGAACAGAAACAACTCAGAATCTCGCAGCGGAAGGAACAAGATATTATAATAAAATAACAGTTCATGAAGCTGTTAAATAAATAAATTAGATTATTATTATACATCATAAATTAGAGTTACATACATATCAGAGATAATACAACAATGCAGCGGAAAAGTAATACAGTAGTAGAATACAAATGATGTAATACCAAACTCCGACTTCGTCCTCCAGAATATATCTTCAACCTAATCTGAAATGCTCAGGCTGACCCGAGCGTAATGAAAAGACAAAACACTCGAGTCAGGACTAAAATATCTCATGTAGGTTAAATCGAATTAGTAAATATGAGTGTGACGGCATTAGAGATGTTTATAGGTTTTAGACACCCCCTATCCAGTGTTTAACGTGCGTGTATTAACTTAAGAGATGTTCGGGATTTCCATCTCCTAAGGATCCGTTAAACTATCTACTATGTAATAGAATACGCTATATACAATAATGTCTATTATAAAGTAAAATATCAAACTAGCATTAAGCCATGGCCCATTCCACCCTTAACACATTTTTATTCCCAAGAGTATATACAAGACCGTAGTTTCCCCAAAACCGGAAGTCACCAGAGGGCAATCCATATACTAAAGGTACAAACCAAAACGTAGTGGTCGCGAATAGGATAATCAGTATGACAAGGTACATAAGGCGATACCAACTAGGATACTAGTAGTTGCGTGATCCGGACTGATGTTGAGCATAGCAGCTACTACCCCAACACCGCGAAACAACACTCCCATAATCGAGGGGTGCACCCAAATCGAATCACAAAGTAATAGACATGGTAACGAAGAAGTGTGTCCACTAGAGGTGGCGAACCTCAATGGCCCGGCGCGGCTCCTGTTTTAGTCATGTCAGGGGTCATCCAATATCGTTCTCTTTCTTCAGTCAACGCGTTCATCAAACCATCCACTTCATTCTGGATCAACACTCCGCGTATAATAGTTATTAAAGTGGTTTTCGGTATCGACAGAGAGTATGTCCATCCAATCCCGGACTCTTCAATAACTACGTAATTATTACACCGATGGCTCTTTTACATTTTCAAAATCAATCCATAATTGATATCAAAATATCATATTCGCTTCAAATCAAATCCATTTCAAATATCATCATATTTATTCAAGATGTAAGAATCCATTTCAAAATCATTTTTCGCCTCAATATCTCATTTCGATTTCAAAATCATTTTTCGCCTCAATATCTCATTTCGATTTCAAAATCATTTCGAATTTCAATTTAGGTTGCAACTTCATTTAACCCAATTCGTATTTAAATTCAAGATTTGAATATAAACATTTCACTTTAAATAAATCCATTTCCAAAATCGTATCACTTTCCAAAGTTATACCACTTTCGAAATCATAAGTCTTTTAAAATCAAAACACTTTATATAAAATATAGCTTCCTCAAATTTCACAAATCGATTCACATAAACTCGAATTCCAAAATTAAAATTTAATCAAATTTCAAATCATCAATTTCAACTCGATTCAGCTTCTCAATAAACCATTTCAAATTATCAATTTCAAATACATATTTGAACCACAAAATAAACAATTTCACTTCTGATATATTTCGAAACTTTAAATATTTCACATTTCAAAATAGTTCATATATTTATATAAGAATATAAGATTCGCTTTAAAACCATTTCGTACTCAAATTAGAATATTCTTCAAATTAAACATCCGTATTAAGTAGATTACTTAATTTCTGGAACAATTCCAATTCAATAAACTTAGATTAATATTCGGATTTCAAGAATTCATTTAAGTATTATATTCCAAATCAATTTCAGTTCAAATCCGATTCAAATCAATTTTATCTTCAAATTTAATTCAATAGTTTCAATTCAGTCCAATTCACAAATTTCTTTGAATTTCAATTAAATTCCAAATTAATTAAATCTCAATTTCAAATTAATTTTCAATTTCAAACTCAAACTTGAAATATCATTTCATATAAATTTTCTTAGAAATATTCAGAGTTCGATTAAAAGTCCAATCTTTTAAAAAAAATCAACTTTCGAAAATTTATGCCGTATTTCAAAATTTTTACTTAAAAATCTAAACTTCGAATAATTAAACAATTTCATTTACCAAGTTTAAATTCCAACATCTCGAGCTTCAATTCAAAATAATTCAATTTCCATAAATTGGATTTTATTCTTAAAATCAATTCATTTAAATAATTTCAAGACAACTTTTAAAATCATTTAATTTAACCAACCCGGTGTCCGTATATAATTTTCTAACCTACGGCCAAGTGGATAATTATTTCAATTTTAATTTCAAGGATGGATATATATCATTTCAATCCAAATAGATGTCATAGGTATATCATTTCAACATATTCCTTAATTTATTCGAAATGATTCAGTTTACAGTTTTATATGCAATAAACAATATACGTGATGATAGCATGATATATCAAAATAAATAAACAACCAATATCGACCAATAGCATCCATCACAACCAATCAACCATAAATCCAATAACATTCACAACAATTTCATAATTATCAATATCAAGTAATTTGATTGCAATTAAATCTTAACTTCAATTTGACTGTCAATTTAATTTTCAACGGTGAATTCAAATGACAATCTATATGACAATTAAATTTTTATCAAACAACGACAAATAAATTCATATCACTTCATAATGTCAAATTTAACTACCATAAAGATATTCAGTACGTTGTGAGCGTTATAAAACACTCACCTTGAATCTACGGTTTTAAATCAAATCGAACGACGTTCGATTTAACCTAAAATTTTAACGAGCTCCAAATGTCTTCGGATCTGCACTGCAGCACAGCACTCGTCGCTGCGATTCCGCTGCTTCTTCTTTCGTCCGATTCCGACCTCGTATGACAAAGTTATTGCATTTTAGGAGATTACACGATTTTTAGATAATATAATTTATACACCTTTTTATTTTATTTAACCTTTGTTAAATCAGAGCCGTTGACTTCAGGGTTGGAGAATCTGGGCCGAAGTTATCTTCTTCCTCCATACGTTCTAGGGTTGAACGAACGAACCCAACACCGCGCCACTTTCTTCCATACGCACGCAACTAGGAGTGACCAGACGTTGATCAGGGGATGCCATCGCGTGCGCCTCTCCTTGCTCCACCTCCGCGCCAAGTTTCGCCACCCCATTCACCACCGTTTTCTCGAAAAACGTGAAATACGTACGACATTCAAAGCCAGATCTGGACCAATCCGTGACGAATTAGCATAGATCAACCATATGGATTGGAAGAGCTCGACGAGATCTACACTTTTGCTTTTGGAATTTTTCGATTTCGTTGAACGGATTGAGAGATATTAAGGGAAGAAGATCGGCAATTTCTGGCCATAGAATAGGTGACGGCCATGATTTGAAATTAGGGTTTCTGAAATGAAATAATGATAAAACTATCTCGGTTTGCAAGCGTATTTATAAAGGTATGTCCAAAATCGTCCGAACTCCAATCGAGACGTGCCGCCAGGCGTTTATAAGGTTTTACCCATATTCCGAACGCAATGGAACTAGTCCCAAGGCCTAATTCAATCGTATGTGGAAGATAACTTTTGAAGTCGATTATTTTAATTAAATTCAACGTTAAATTTCTACGCGTTTCAAGCTCGCACGGCCAATCGACAAGTCCGATTGCTACAAAAATTGAAACCTTACAATAGTTCACTGTTACGGATCCGATGAAACTGGTTTCATCGAAATCCGAGACAGTTGTAAAAATGGCTATTTCTACTATTTAATTTCAATATAAAATTCCCAATTTTAAATTATTAACTTTTAAATCAAATTTCAATTGTTCACAAATTTCATTTTTTTAATTTCATAGTAATTAACAATCTTTTACAATGCAGTTTTCCATTATAAATCCAGTATAAAAGATTACATTAGATTTAGCGTTCAATTATATTGTAATTCAAATTCAAGTTATTTAATTCCAATTGAATTCTTTTATTTCGATTTACATTTTCATTTTTGAATCAACCATTTACTTATACATTATTATCAATAGTTTATAATTCATTTACTTTCATTTTCTTCAGCTATCATCTTATTTAAATTCACAGTAATATTAAATTACATTCATTTACGTTGATTTCAATATTATAACTTCAATATTAAATGTAACATTTTATTTATTCTTTGCTTACAATCATAACCAATTTGGTTTACAATCAAATTCAATTCATTATTTACATTCAATACAAGTTAACATCCATATTTAATTTACAAATAAGTTATTTCAGAATTCAGTTTTGTATTTTAACTTGTAATTCACATTTAACAACACAAAATTTTATTTCCTTCGGATTTTTATCCAAAATTTTTATTTTAATTCGTATTTTTAAAGTGTTAAAAATACGGGTCATTGCATTCTCCTCCACTTAAAACTTTTCGTCCTCGAAAAGGAACGGAGAAGGGGAAACCATCACTTAGATATAATTCATTCAAAATATTTGACTTATTTGCAAAATTTAGTTATAGGATTTTTTTTTAAATCTCAAAATTTTCTAACTCCCGGATTTTTGAAAAATTTCGGCAGCACCTCTTTTGCACGACTAGGACCGAAAATTTTCACAGTGGTAATAATTGCATGATATACATCTCATTAGAAGAATGAGGCATCCCAAAACATGGGGAACACAATAATATACCACAACATAAACCGTAATGCGAGAACGTACCTTTTATTAAGCGTTTATTAGCATTTTAACTTACATTTTACATTTAGCGCAGAAGCGAGCTCCACAAGCGAAGCGCAATCCTTTGCTACCTACTAAAATACTCAACAACCAAGTGAGAATCATGCATATGAAAATAGATCGATATGCTTAGCATATACAACATATATATAACGTATTTAACTTCAAAATTGAAAATTTTAAATTCAGGACAACGAATAAATCCCAGTTTTTGGTCACCTAAACAATAAAATTTTAAAATGGAATCTAAATAAAAGCTGTTGCATTTGTTTCAGGCTTTCCGAAATGTCCAAAATCATCAAATTCGGACCATCCGTTCAAAAGTAACGGCCATTTTACTAAATGGATACGCCTCAGCCTGGGCAATGAATTGCGCAGGTCAGCGACTTCCACTCACGTTTTCGACCCTCTAAATGACAAAAAAACACAAAACATTTAAAACAAAAGTTTTAGCTTAAGTTCTAAGTTTTCCAGAAAGGGCAAGATCATCAAAATCCGATAAACCAGTAAAAAGTTATGGTGAAAATACTAAGGGTATATGCTACTAATTTTGCTTCCTTTTTACACAGGCCAGCGAGAAGATTCAAATTTTTAACTAAGTAAATGAAGGAATTTCTCAAGACACTCTAAACAAAAGTCGTGCTACGATTTCTAAGCTTTCCGAAAATTCTATGATTGTCAAATTTCATCCAGCCATTTAAAAGTTATGGTTGTTTTCGTTTCAGCATATATTGGACAATTTTGGATTTTCCAAAATTTGCTTTTATTATTTCAAAGTACTAACCATCAAACTTCAAATTTTCTAAAGAAACAATCATAAACACAAAGTCGTTTATTTTCTTATTTATCCATGAAATAAGTTTACATTCGATTTGTTTCCGATTTATTCAAGTTTGTTTCATTCATAGTTTAAATTCAAGTCAATTTGCTTCAATTTAATTTGAATTCAATTATATTTAATTTCACTTTGCTTCAAATTTGAATTTAATTATTTAAAAATTTTATTCCGTTTATTCAATTCCATTTACACTAATGAATTCTATTTAATCAATTACCATTCATCTAACAATCAATGCATATCAAACATTAACATCCATCCAAAATCTATACTAAATCAATTATACATTTCCAAGTCGAAATTTTAATTTCATACACTTCCAAGTTTATTGACATTTAGTTTTATTCAAATTAAATTAGTTTCCATTTACTAATTTTATTCTTAATTAATTTTAAATTTAATTCATCTTACAACTTAAATTTCCTTTATATTTATCAATAGATCTTCACATTTTATTATTCGCAATCACACTTGTATATTATTCATTTACTTATTCTTATTAGCATTTTAAACTTTTTAAGTATTTGGTAAGTTATAGCTATGCAAATAGAATGTAGTTAAACAATATACAAATTCTTTTCATTCAATTTGAGTGTTATACCTATTAAATAAATTTCCAATTTATTATTTTTCAAATTAAGGGTTACTACTACAATTTTAAATAAAAAAATAAAAAAAATTCAACACTTAAATTCAATTTCACCTTTTTCAATTCATAAGTTTCTAACAATTCAAGATTTACTTTAGTTTAATAATTAAAATCATTTCTTATTAGAGAACTTAAGAATTTCAACCCCGGATTCGATTTAAACCATTTTTTTTAAATATATATATATATATACTAATATCTTTATATCTCAAATCATACTTTTTAGAAGAATTTTAAATCAGCATTGAAATATATATATATACATACTTATTTTCATTTCATACTTTAGAAAATTACAATTTTTAATCAAAACAGGGTTTAGAAAAACTATTAAGTGATCTCCCCCACTTGGACTCTCGAAAATAAACGTCGATGATGTGTGCACTTATCACCGAAATCATTCTCTAGTGTCAAGAGGGGAGTATAACACTTACTTCATTTGAAAATCCTTTGAAAACAATTTCTAATCGAATATACTATCATATAATACTTATATTATACATTTCAAATTTTTGTTAATAAATTTCAAAACACCGGAATTTAAATTCTCCATCTTAATTTAAATTCATTTTTATTTTATTTTACTTACCATTTATATTCATTGTCAATCATATTTACAAGTTTCATTTCTTAAAATCATCCAATAGTCAATAGTTAGAAATATTGACTAATCAACAATAAACGATGATAATCTAATATTATCATCTCCTAACAACCAATACAATCAAAATTTATAAATTTTCAAGATAATTCTTTTATATATAAAATATAATCTAAAACAATATTATGTTAATCTGTCCTATTCGAGTGTTTAGAAATTCCTATCGATGCCTTGGCGTCCCAAGTACCAACCAGAATTCATAAATACTCAATGGAACAAATTAACACAATATAAAATCATTTTTATATCAAAATTACAAATACACTCTCTCATATACACTCAAACTCATTCATAAGGTTTAACCCTATTTCAATGAGTTATTCCCCACTAGAGCCAAGGTAATCTAAACCAAAGCTCTGATACCAACTGTAACGACCCGCATTTTGACCGTTCAAGTCGACAAAACATACACACATGCCGACTCAAACAATCCAAAATACAGATAGTTATTGGGGTTAAGTAAGAAAGGAAAAGAAAGAACAGAAACAACTCAGAATCTCGCAGCGGAAGGAACAAGATATAATAATAAAATAACAGTTCATGAAGCTGTTAAATAAATAAATTTGATTATTATTATACATCATAAATCAGAGTTACATACATATCAGAGATAATACAACAATGCAGCGGAAAAGTAATACAGTAGTAGAATACAAATGATGTAATACCAAACTCTGTCTTCGTCCTCCAGAATATATCTTCAACCTAATCTGAAATGCTCAGGCTGACCCGAGCGTAATGAAAAGACAAAACACTCGAGTCAGGACTAAAATATCTCATGTAGGTTAAATCGAATAAGTAAATATGAGTGTGACGGCATCAGAGATGTTTACGGGTTTTAGACACCCCCTATCCAGTGTTTAACGTGCGTGCATTAACTTAAGAGATGTTCGGGATTTCCATCTCCTAAGGATCCGTTAAACTATCTACTATGTAATAGAATACGCTATATACAATAATGTCTATCATAAAGTAAAATATCAAACTAGCGTTAAGCCATGGCCCATTCCACCCTTAACACATTTTTATTCCCAAGAGTATATACAAGACCGTAGTTTCCCCAAAACCGGAAGTCACCAGAGGGCAATCCATATACTAAAGGTACAAACCAAAACGTAGTGGTCGCGAATATGATAATCAGTATGAAAAGGTACATGAGGCGATACCAACTAGGATACTAGTAGTTGCGTGATCCGGACTGATGTTGAGCGTAGCAGCCACTACCCCAACACCGCGAAACAACATTCCCATAATCGAGGGGTGCACCCAAATCGAATCACAAAGTAATAGACATGGTAACGAAGAAGTGTGTCCGCTAGAGGTGGCAAACCTCAATGGCCCGGCGTGGCTCCTGTTTTAGTCATGTCAGGGGTCATCCAATATCGTTCTCTTTCTTCAGTCAACGCGTTCATCAAACCATGCACTTCATTCTGGATTAACACTCCGCGTATAATAGTTATTAAAGTGGTTTTCGGTATCGACAGAGAGTATGTCCATATCCGATCCCGGACTCTTCAATAACTACCTAATTATTACACCGATGGCTCTTTTACATTTTCAAAATCAATCCATAATTGATATCAAAATATCATATTCGCTTCAAATCAAATCCATTTCAAATATCATCATATCTATTCAAGATGTAAGATTCCGTTTCAAAATCATTTTTCGCCTCAATATCTCATTTCGATTTCAAAATCATTTTTCGCCTCAATATCTCATTTCGATTTCAAAATCATTTCGAATTTCAATTCAGGTTGCAACTTCATTTAACCCAATTCGTATTTAAATTCAAGATTTAAATATAAACATTTCACTTTAAATAAATCCATTTCCAAAATCGTATCACTTTCCAAAGTTATACCGCTTTCGAAATCATAAGTCTTTTAAAATCAAAACACTTTGGAAATCAAAACACTTTATATAAAATATAGCTTCCTCAAATTTCACAAATCGATTCACATAAACTCGAATTCCAAAATTAAAATTTAATCAAATTTCAAATCATCAATTTCAACTCGATTCAGCTTCTCAATAAACCATTTCAAATTATCAATTTCAAATACATATTTGAACCACAAGATAAACAATTTCACTTCCGATATATTTCGAAACTTTAAATATTTCACATTTCAAAATAGTACATATATTTATATAAGAATATCAGATTCACTTTAAAACCATTTCGTACTCAAATTAGAATATTCTTCAAATTAAACATCCGTATTAAGTAGATTACTTAATTTCTGGAACAATTCCAATTCAATAAACTTAGATTAATATTCAGATTTCAAGAATTCATTTAAGTATTATATTCCAAATCAATTTCAGTTCAAATCCGATTCAAATCAATTTTATCTTCAAATTTAATTCAATAGTTTCAATTCAGTCCAATTCACAAATTTCTTTGAATTTCAATTAAATTCCAAATTAATTAAATCTCAATTTCAAATTAATTTTCAATTTCAAACTCAAACTTGAAATATCATTTCATATAAATTTTCTTAGAAATATTCAGAGTTCGATTAAAAGTCCAATCTTTTAAAACAAATCAACTTTCGAAAATTTACGCCGTATTTCAAAATTTTTACTTAAAAATCTAAACTTCGAATAATTAAACAATTTCATTTACCAAGTTTAAATTCCAACATCTCGAGCTTCAATTCAAAATAATTCAATTTCCATAAATTGGATTTTATTCTTAAAATCAATTCATTTAAATAATTTCAAGACAACTTTTAAAATCATTTAATTTAACCAATCCGGTGTCCGTATATAATTTTCTAACCTACGGCCAAGTGGATAATTATTTAAATTTTAATTTCAAGGATGGATATATATATATATATCATTTCAATCCAAATAGATGTCATAGGTATATAATTTCAACCTATTCCTTAATTTATTCGAAATGATTCAGTTTACAGTTTTATATGCAATAAACAATATACGTGATGATAGCATGATATATCAAAATAAATAAACAACCAATATCGACCAATAGCATCCATCACAACCAATCAACCATAAAGCCAATAACATTCACAACAATTTCATAATTATCAATATTAGGTAATTTGATCGCCATAGAATAGGTGACGGCCATGATTTGAAATTAGGGTTTCTGAAATGAAATAATGATAAAACTATCTCGGTTTGCAAGCGTATTTATAAAGGTATGTCCAAAATCGTCCGAACTCCAATCGAGACGTGCCGCCAGGCGTTTATAAGGTTTTACCCATATTCCGAACGCAATGGAACTAGTCCCAAGGCCTAATTCAATCGTATGTGGAAGATAACTTTTGAAGTCGATTATTTTAATTAAATTCAACGTTAAATTTCTACGCGTTTCAAGCTCGCACGGCCAATCGACAAGTCCGATTGCTACAAAAATTGAAACCTTACAATAGTTCACTGTTACGGATCCGATGAAACTGGTTTCATCGAAATCCGAGACAGTTGTAAAAATGGCTATTTCTACTATTTAATTTCAATATAAAATTCCCAATTTTAAATTATTAACTTTTAAATCAAATTTCAATTGTTCACAAATTTCATTTTTTTAATTTCATAGTAATTAACAATCTTTTACAATGCAGTTTTCCATTATAAATCCAGTATAAAAGATTACATTAGATTTAGCGTTCAATTATATTGTAATTCAAATTCAAGTTATTTAATTCCAATTGAATTCTTTTATTTCGATTTACATTTTCATTTTTGAATCAACCATTTACTTATACATTATTATCAATAGTTTATAATTCATTTACTTTCATTTTCTTCAGCTATCATCTTATTTAAATTCACAGTAATATTAAATTACATTCATTTACGTTGATTTCAATATTATAACTTCAATATTAAATGTAACATTTTATTTATTCTTTGCTTACAATCATAACCAATTTGGTTTACAATCAAATTCAATTCATTATTTACATTCAATACAAGTTAACATCCATATTTAATTTACAAATAAGTTATTTCAGAATTCAGTTTTGTATTTTAACTTGTAATTCACATTTAACAACACAAAATTTTATTTCCTTCGGATTTTTATCCAAAATTTTTATTTTAATTCGTATTTTTAAAGTGTTAAAAATACGGGTCGTTACACTGCTGCTCCTGCTCTGCCTTCAAATTGCATCCTACCATCTTCACTTGTGTGCCCCTGGTGCTTCACGTCCCCACCGGAGGCCTTCCTATGTTCTTCCTTTGGGCCCTCCTAAGCTCATGGCAGCGCTCCTCGGATGGTTCTTGCGGGGAGTTAAGTTTGACCACGATCTGCACCCGATCCACAAAGATCCATACATGCCACACCTTTAGGCTATTCAACACGATTTAGACCAAGCTAAAGGGTGGGAAAAATTGTGGAAGCAGTTGGCAGACACCAATCGCAATAACCACCAGGAAATCCTCTCTTTCGAATCAGAGAAGGATGATTTTGAAAAGGTGTTGTCAGAACGCGACATCAAAATTAAACTATTGGAGGAGAAGAAAGCAGCGGCACTGCAAGAGAGCAAGAGGAGCGTAGACTTGCTTAAAGAAGTGAAAGAGGCTCATACCAGAATCGAGATCGTCTACAAGGACGGGATAAAAAAGGCTCACGCCAAGGAGGCGAAATTAAAAGGAGAAGTGGCTGCTTGTAATGCAACGATTGAAGCCCAGAAGAAAACTCTCTGACCATGACCTTATCGTCGAAGGGCACAATAAGACTATCTCTGATCAAGCTGTGACGATCACCCACTGTAGGACCAAGTTGCGCACTGACAAGTCTCGCGTTGAGGTCGAAAAATCATCCATTACTGCGGATTATCTGGAGCTCCAAAATGCTTTCGAGAGGAAGATGGAAAAGATGGACGCCGCCATCCTGAATTTCTGTGCTAACTCCCTGTTGCACCATGGGAGTCTCAGCTACTTGGGCCCGAAATTCCCATGCACTCTTGCTTTGGTATGGGAAGAAGTCTTGTCCAGCTTTTCTGATAGCGGTGACGTCTACACTGAGCCTGAGTTGGAAGACGCTTACCTTAACGAAGAATCAAAGAAGGCATTGCTCGAGGGCCGAGAAATTTTACGAGTCGAGAGAGAGAAAGAAGTCACTGACACTGCTATGACAGCTGCCACCGGAGCACTCACTAGGCCTTTCATTTCTAGCCCTGGCAAACCATCAGGGCAGCCCCACGACCTGCCAACAAGTTTAGGGCTTGAGACTTTTCCTCACATAGTAGAACCGTCGAAAGAAGGCGAAGGCTGTGAGTATGAGGTCGACATTGTTGGCCACTGGCGCAGGTAATCCTCTCGTTTCTCCTGAGTTTAGGAGTTTCCATCTCATGCCGCAAGAGCGGGAAGAATTTAATGCTTTCATTTTTGACTTTTAGGTCCGTCTACCCTTACGGTTGATGTTCCAGCTTCCTCAACACCCAGACCTGCTGCTATTTCCATAGCCTTCGTGCTTGTTTCTGTTCCTGTTCCATTTTCCACATCCATGTCCGGTTCGCAGCCGAGGCCGGAGTTCGAAAAGGTAGCCACGCTCCATGGTTTGGATGACCCTTCTGTGTCTCTTGAAGGCGATTTAATAATGGTAGAGGCTAAGGAGCAGGAAGTTCAAATGGAGAAGCCTTGTAAGACTCAAGATGAATTGGTTGCTATCAAGAAGGAGAAGGTTGAAGCAATCAAAGCCTCAAAGAGCTCCCGCAAATCACTGAAGCGCAAAGCAAATGGAGAATCTTCTAAGAAGGCAGTGGAGCAAGAGGAGGACATTGCCACCGAGGAGTTTGTTCATATTATCGGTCGCGACACCACTCCCGAGACATGGCAGAAACTGCAAACAAAGAGAGGAAAAGGGAGCGGTGAACGAAGCAGTGATGACCCTGTGTAGAAACCGATCTGATTTTGGTTCTTTTTGAGTCAATTTGTTCAAGTGCAAAGTCTACATTTAGTGATTTTGTCATGGATTTTGTATTTTCTTTTTGTTGGCCGGTGTTCTGTGGCTACGACCCCCCACTTTTTGACCTTGTGTAAAGCAAATTATAAGTAATACATTGATATTTTGATTGTACTCTTATATGTCTGTTCATATGTGTTATGTGCACTTGTGCTTGTTTTGTTTACACTTATCCAATTTTTGTTATTGCCTCCAAAAAAATTTATTTGGAACAACAATTATTTGTTTGGAGTAATTGAACTTGTGAATTTATTGTTTTTAATTGTTTTTATTTAAGTACCGGTATATTACCCCCAATTCACAGGGCTATTTACTTCTAACGACCAGTAACTTAAAGTTTAGATAATTTTCACATTAAACTTGAAGTTTGGCTAAGCCACAGCTTGATAAGTGTCGTCGGTTGATACTTTTCCATTGGTTTGTAGCACTCCACTTTGGTTAGAGTTATGCCCATTTTTCCCAATTATAGAAGTGGTTGGCGTTGGTTATGAGATGTGCAGTGTTGGGGATCGATATGGCCCATCGCTACGGTTGTGATACTCCTCGGCGCTACCTATCTTCGGGTAACGTGAGGAGTTTATGATTTAGGAGCGTGATTTTTTGGTGATGTTCCTCGGTGTTGCCTATCTTCGAGCAATGTCAAGAAATTGGCGCGCGGCTTTTAGTTTTTCCTCAATGTTGCCTATCTTTGGGCAACGTGAGGAGTCTAAGTTTTTTAAGAGTTAGTGCACGGCTTACGAAATGCACGGCTTTTGGTACTCCTTGGTGTTGCCTATCTTCAGGCAATGCGAGGGACGTATGATTTGGAGCGGCTTATGGAATGCGTGGCTTTTGGTAATCTTTGACGTTACCTATCTTCGGGCAATGCGAGGAGCGTATGTTTTGGCGTGGCTTATGAAATGCATGGCTTTTGGTACTCTTCAGCGTTGCCTATCTTCGGGCAACGTGAAGGACGTATGTTTTGGCGCGGCTTATGGAATGCACGACTTTTGGTACTCCTCGTTGTTGCCTATCTTCGGACAATGTGAGGAGCGTATCTTTTGATGTGGCTTATGGAATGCGCGGCTTTTGGTACTCCTTTACGTTGCCTAACTTCGGGCAACACAAGGAGAGTATGTGGCATGGTTTATGAAATGTGATGCTTTTGGTACTCTTCAGTGTTGCCTATCTTCGGGCAACGTGAGGAGCGTATGTATTGGCGTGGCTTATGGAATGCACGGCTTTTGGTACTCTTCGATGTTGCCTATCTTCGAGCAATGCGAGGAGCGTATGTTTTGGCGCAGCGTATGGAATGCATGGCTTTTGGTACTCCTCGATGTTGCCTATCTTCGAGCAACGCGAGGAGCGTATGTTCTAGCGCAGCGTATGGAATGCGCGGCTTTTGGTACTCCTCGACATTGCCTATCTTCAGGCAATGCGATGAGCGTATGTTTTGGCACGGCTTATGAAATGCGCGGCTTTTGGTACTCCTCAACGTTGCCTATCTTCGGGCAATGCGAAGAGCGTATGATTTGGCACGGCTTATGGAATGTGCGGCTTTTGGTACTCTTCGACGTTGCCTATCTTCGAGCAATGCGAGGAGCTTATGTTTTGCAATGGCTTATGGAATGCGCGACTTTTGGTACTCCTCGGTGGCTTTTGGCACTCCACGGTATTGCCTATCTTCGGGCAATGCGAGGAGCGTATATTTTGGCACGGCTTATGGAATGCGCGGCTTTTGGTACTCCTCGGCATTGCCTATCTTAAGACAACGCGAGGAGCGTAATTTTGGGCCTTCCCGATGTTGTTGGGGCAACATCAGTTTTTATAAGGCAAGGATAGGGTTCCTCAAATCTAGCAGTTTGAGTCGATTTGTTTCCGTCGACCCGGCGGGCAGTTATTATGAACAGAGTTTTGTTGGTTCAAAGAGCGAATCGGATTTTATTAAGGAAAGTAGGGTAGATTTTTTCCTATTTACAATGCCCCCGGCATTCCGGGATGACTTATTTGCTGAAAAATAGAGAGTATATAAAGTTGTTTTCAAACGAAGTAACGACGGAGTGATTCGCTATTTTATGACCTGGGAATTTGAATTCTGTTGAGGGTTGTTAGCTTAAAAGTGCCGTCTCTTAGCTTTTGATTGATGATGTACGTTCCTTCCCAGTTTTGTCCGAAGGCCCCCAGAACGGGGTAGACTCACTTGAGCATATGATCTCCTACTTCAAAGGTTTGGTTGTGGACTTTGGAGTTGAAGTACCGTGCGATCCTTTTTTGGTAGACGGCGGTTCTCAGCTCGGCTTCTTCCCTTCTTTTATCGATCATATCTAGCGATTCGAGTAGGAGCTGCTCGTTTTGCTTTTGGTTGAAATTTTTCCTTCGATGCGAGGGGACTTCCAATTCAACAGGGATCATTGCTTCCGAGCCATATGCAAGAGCGAATGGAGTGTGACCAGTTGCCGCTTTGTGGGTGGTTCGGTAAGCCCATAGTGCAAGTGGAAGTTCATAATTAATTAAGGATAACCACTTATGAAATTGATTAAGTAAATTAATTAATGTAAGTAATTAAGTGATAGTTAATTACTGAATGAGATTAATTAAGGTTAATTAATGAATATGATTAATTTAAGATTTATTAATTCATGTAATTAATCAATGTAATTATAATTGATTAATCAATAAGAGTAATTAAAGGTTAATCACTTAAGTGTAATTAGAGAATAATTAATTAAGATGGATAATTTAAGAACGATTAATTAATTGTTTTGTAATTAATTAATGTTAAGTAAGCAAGATTAAGGTAAACCAAGTGATTTAAGGTGGTAATTAATCTAATTGGAGAATTAATTAAATTGATTATGAATTAATCAATCTTGCTTATGGATGATTGAATATTATTAGGTGACTTGGATTATGTGATATCTTTGATACCAAACCTAACAATCTGGAATTTTCGGCGTTTGATTGCTCGGCATTTCTACTGTGAACGTATTAATGTCGAATCTTCGAGGTCGAAAACTCCGGGTCGTTACATTTGGTACCCAGTTTCCCTTGGATTTAGTTAGTCGCTTTTTGATGGTAGATTTGATGATCTTGTTTATTGCTTTCACTTGCTCATTTTCTTACGGATAAGCTACTGCCAAGAACCTTTTTTCAATCCGGAAGCATTTGCAGAAGCCTTTGAACTCAACGCTTTCGAATTGGGTTCCATTGTCGGTGATAATTTTCTACGGCACACCAAACCTACAAATAATGTTTTTAGTAACAAAGTTAATGACTTTCTTTGTGGTTATGGTGGCCAGCGGTTCTGCTTCGGCCCATTTTGTGAAATAATCTACGGTAACTATAGCATATTTGGCTCCTTCTTTTGCTATCGGTAGGACGCCAATCAAGTATATTCCGCATATTGTGAATGGCCACGGGCTGACCATCTGCGTTAACTCTATTGAAGGAGTTCTTTTAATTTTGCTGAATCTTTGGCAGCGATCACATCTTCTAGCGTAGTCTATAGTATCACGGTTTATGGTTGACCACAAGTATCCGTATCTGAGGACTTTCTACGTCGGGGTTTGCCCCTCAGTGTGGTTTCGATATTCGCCTTCGTGCACTTCCTTTAAGATTCATCGAACTTCGTCATCGGACACACACCTTAGGAAAGGGGTCGAAAATCCCCTTCGATAGAGTACTCCATCTTGTATCATGAATCGTGGTGCTTTTCGGAGAAGCTTTTTCCATTGAATCTGATCCGTTTGAAGAGCCCTTGCAAGTAAATATTCCTTTATTGGTGTTATCCACATTTCTTGTTCGACAGTGGTCTTGAGGATCCAGTCGATGTCCATTTCGTCTATGCTTGGGTTGGTTAGAGTTTCAACTGGGACTAGCCTCAATGACTGAGCTTCTCTGGAACTTGCCATTTTAGCCAAATAGTCTGCCTTGATTTTTTTCTCCCGTGGAATGTGAGTTATAGTGTAGTGTTCGATGTCGCTTAGTAGTTCTTGTACTTTGGACAGGTATGGGGCAAGATTCTCCCCACGAGCCTGGTACTCCCCTTTTACTCGAAAGAAGACCAGCTAGGAGTTGCTGTATATGTTAATAGATTTTATCTTGAGTTCTTGCACAACTTTCAGTCCAACAATCAGTGCTTCGTATTCCGCTTTGTTGTTTGTAGCAGGGAATTCCTAGTCCAAAGCATAGCTAATGGCTCACCCTTCATAGATTTCTAGCACTACTCCTGCTCCCGAACATAGGTTGTTAGATGCATCGTCGACAAAGAGCTTCCATTGCGTGTCCACTTATAGCTGAACTTCTTCCTCGTCATCCCGTATAGTAAATTCAACGATAAAGTCGGCTAACGCTTGCCTATTGATGGCTTTCATTAGGTGGTATGTGATATCATATTGACTCAATTCAATAATCTACTTATGTAGTCGTCCGGAAGTTTTCGGTCGGTATAACATTTGCTTCAGGGACTGGTTAGTCAACACTTTAATTGGATGAGCCTGAAAGTACGGCCGTAACTTCCTAGACGTGATCAAGAGGTAATACGCAAGCTTCTCCGGTTTTGGATAGTTTTTCTCTGCCCTAGTAAACCGCTTGCTAATGTAATACATAGGTCGTTAGATTTTTGCTTCTTAACGCACAGGAGCGGTGCGCAAAGCATAGGGTGAGATTGCTAGGTAAATGAACAGGTCTTCTCCATCCATGGGCTTTGATAGGATTGGCGGAGCCTCCATGTGGCACAGCAGTTCTTCGAATGTTGTTTGACAAGCTTCAATCCATTCGAAGTTCTTATTTCCTTTCTTTAACGCATCGAAGAATGGTATACACTTATCAGTAGATTTCGAGATAAATCGACTTAGCGCTTTAACCTTTCCATTCAAACTTTGCAGTTCCTTCTTATTCTTCAGAGCTTAGACTTCTTGTAGTACCGTTATTTGTTCAAGGTTTTCTTCGATGCCCCTGGCACTTAAGATGAATCCTAGGAATTTCCCAGAGGCAGCTCCGAAGTGACACTTGAGTGGATGAGTTTCATTCCGTAATTTCATAGTATTTCAAACATTTCAACGAGGTTACCTAGGTAATTAACGGCTACTCGTGATTTGACTAGCATATCGTCCACATAAACCTCAATCAATTTCCTAATCTGACGCTTGAACATGGTATTTACCAAACTTTGATAAGTTTCCCCTGCATTTTTCAAACCAAATGGCATTACTTTGTAGCAGTATAGGCCCAATCGGTGATGAAGCTGGTGTTTTCTTGATCGGGTTCGTGCATCAGGATTTGGTTGTACCCGAAGTATGCGTCCATGAATGATAACAGCTCGTGTCCTGCCATTCCGTCAACAAGTTGGTCTATTCTAGGGAGAGGGAAACTGTCTTTTGGGCAAGCTTTGTTTAAGTCTGAGTAGTTGATACAGGTTCGCCACTTCCCATTGTACTTTTTGACTAAGACCGGGTTAGATACCCACTCCGGATAGGTTGCATCATGGATAGAACCATTGGCCATTAACTTGTCCACTTCTTCTCCTACCGCCTTGGATCGTTTGGGATCTAAGCTGCGCCTTTTTTGCTTTACTGGTGTGAACCTGGGATCTACGTTAAGCGTGTCACATGCGAGTTCTTGAGACACCCCACACATGTTGGAATGCGTCCATGCGAACACATCCAAGTTGGCATGGAGAAATTTAGTAAGCTTCATACGCATCTTGTTTTCGAGGTGCGATTCAATTTTCAAAACTTTAGTTAGGTCATCCATGTCGATAGGGACATACACCGTCAATTCTGCCGGCACTGCCAGTTCCTCCCATGAGCTCTTCTTTCTAGGGTCCAAAGCCTTGTCAAATCAGCTATGGTCCCTAAGCCTGGGGCGGCTCTGTAGTTGCTATTCGGAAGGTTCACGGATGTGGAGAGTTCTCCCCACGTTCTTCCCTTTTTCCTTTCTTCTGGATTTGCATAATTCTACAATGTTACATTCTCCGGCAGCACACTGATCTTCTTTCACCACACCGATTGCATTTACAGTAGGGAACTTCATGGTTAGGTACCATTAGGCCAGAGCTAATTTGAAGTCTGCTGGAGCGGGCTGCCCCAAGAAGGCATTATATGCTGACATTTCATCCACAATTGCAAAAGTCTGAATGAGGGTGACTCTTCGATCGCCCTCTCCAAGCTCCACTAGCAGGTCAATTGTTCCCACAGGTTGATTGGGCTCGCCAATGAACCCTTGGATCTTTGTTTGGAATGCAGACATGCTTTTCATGCCAATTTTTATTTGGTCAAAAGTATGTTTGAAAAGCATATTAACAGAACTGCCACTATCGACCAACACTCGTCGAACTACAACAGATCTGATTTCTACTATCAACACCATTGGATCGAGAGTTGGAGCTTCGATCCCTTCGGTGTCCCAATTCCGGAACACTATATCTTCACTCATAACCTTTTGCAGCTTAGTCGGAGTTTCATCATCTATTGTGAGACATGAGTCTTTCGGAGCATGCTTCAACAAACTCACATACTGTTCCATTTCTCCACAACTTCCTTGTGCGGGGTGTGGTCCCCAGATATTGTTCCAATAATGAGCCTGTGGTCGGTTCATTTCGACCCTTCATCACTAGTTCCAGCTTAATTTCTTTGTTCTCTAGGAGGCTAAGGGGCCCCAGGTTGATTGGGGTTTTATGGCTTTTTCACTTACTCCTAGAGCTTATTGTCTCAGATCAACTCTTTAATGAGATTCTTTAGGTGACGGCATTCGTTTGTATTCTGGCCATGTGTCTCATGGAAGCGGCAGAATTTACCTGAGCATTTTTGCTGCTCAATTGCCTCTCTTGTAGGGGGTTTCTTGTATTCTTCGTTTTCTATGCGCGAGATAAATATTTTTCGAAGTGTCATTTAGAGGGGTACAATCTTCCTGTCTTAACTCTTTAAATCTTTTGTTGTTGCCACTACTATTTCTTTTATTGGAGTTCTGATTTTTCCTCTTTTGATTCCCATCTTTTCCCGCGACTCCTTGACCAGTTCCAAAATTGTGCGTGTTTTGATTCATCGCCACATCACTCTATTTGATGTTCGTTGGTTGTACACCAGTAGACTTTCTTTCTAGCTCATGTACTTCCTCCAATCTTAAGTACTGACTCACTTTACAATTGAAATCATTCCTTGTGATAGGCTGCTTCATTTTAATCCATTTCCCCAATTCAGTCTCGGGGTGAATGGCACAGACTAAGGCCATAAAAACCATGTCCTCATTGGGGTTGCTTACTTCTGTCACCGTGGTATTGAACCGGTTCATGAAAGACTTCAGTGACTCGTTGCGTCCCTGGAACATCCGAATATGGACATGACATCTTTTGGTTGCGCGGTATGGAGCCTGAATTGGTCAAGGAATTTTGTTGCCAATATGTCAAAGGTAAAAATAGATCTTGGGGGAAGTCTGGTGAACCACATAGACACGACTCCTTCTAGAAAGATAGGGAAACATCGGCAGTGAACAGCCTCTGGAGCGTTGGCTCCGTCCATATACCAACTATACTTGTATAGATAGGGTTTTGGGTCCATCATCTCACCGTAGGATGGGATAGCTGGCATCATGAATTTGTCTAGATATCTTTCATTCAAGATTTCATTGGTAAAGGGAGTCCGACTTGGAGCAGATCCCCATTCATCATCTCTTCGGTTTTTACTCTTGTCCATTAACCATTTGACCATATCTGTTATGTATGCCTTTGATGTCCGGTAATCCTGGGGACCGCAATCAGTCACTACACTAAGTGTTTGGCTTTGCAAACAGTCTTGGCACATAGGTTGAAGCCTAGGTTCTCTTGTCTTCGAGAGAGCCACTCCCTCGAGACCCCGTTGGCTCGCAGTTGGCCTAATTGGGGCAGTTTGGACGTTCCTAGCAACATCGAACACGTTGGCATTTTCTTCCAATTGATTGTCTTGCTCTCCATATTTTGAATCAGAGAGATCCATAGCTATATCTTCTTGTGGGGTCTTGGCCCCCTGATTCAAGTTCAGAATTGGTTGTCTTGCGGCAGGTGGAGTATTCGCATTCTCTTCGACATTTGTTATCACCCTTTTATGTGAATATTTTCCGTTTCTTCTATGTAAACCAAAAATGGAGGAATTCTCTTGTTCTATAGCAGTCGCGGGTTCAGGCATAGTCCTTGTAGTAGGGTTTGACTGTAGGGTTAAGAGAGCGTTAAGCTTATCCATTAGAGCCTTTTGACTACTTTTCATTTTTTGATCGATCTCATTAATCGTTTTATTCAACTCATCCCTGGTGACAACTTCATGTTGGCTGGAGGATGCTGGTGCCTAATTTCCCAAGTTAGCCTCATTTACTTCAGTTTGTTGGGGATTAACATCTTCTCCAGCTATTATTGCCCCTATGGATCTTCTAGAGGCAGTTCTTCTTCTTCCAGGAGCCATTGATTCCAAGTGGTAGATTTTTCAGGCAAAGGTTGGGGATCTAACTTCTGGACCTATGGGATCCAAAGTAGATAGCTAGATCTGGATCATGAGATGGAGTTCTCAGTGAAAGCACAAAAATGTTAACCCAAAAAATGGATCAACACCCTGGTTCATGTATGAAAGCACTAGCCCTGTTTTGACAGAGCAATAATACAGATAACAGGTATAGAAAAAGACAGTAAAAGAAAGAAGACAAGGAATTTTTATAGTGGTTCAACTATTAATGAAGCCTACGTCCACTTTATAATTTTATTAAAAACTGATTGCTGTTACAAGTAGTGTTTTGTTACAAGGCTTTTGATTATCCTTAGCAGGATTGAATCCCCAGAGTTGAAATTCATTGGAGAATCACAGTGAATCCTTTTTAAGATTGTTGTGAGGGAGGTAAAAAGTGAAGAAAGTTTCCAGCAGAGCTTCAGCAACTAGTCCGGAGAAGATCCTCTCTATGTTGTAGGCAGGACCGTATTTATAGAGATCGGAGAGCCTCTGGACCAAACCCGCTTGTCAGTCACTTGCAGATGGACACGGAACAACCTAAAGGAGTTTAGCTCACGGCCCGAGCCAAAACCATGTATAGCTAGCGATCTATGGACTTAGCTCGTGCGTGAGCTAATTGCTTAGCTCCTATCTCATTTCTTCGCCTAGCTAGCTCGTTGAAGATACATGGACAAATATGGATCGCTGGTGATCCATTGTGTACGAATCCCTAGCGATCAATACACTTAGCATATTTTCTTGTGTTGCCTCTTTTGACCTCTTTACTTCCATGTGTCATGGTGAACCATCATGTTGCATGGATCGCTGGTGATCCATAGAGTATGGATTGCTGGCGATCCAAGTAGTTGGATTATTTTTGGGAGTTTGAAGTTTGGAATGCTTTCATGGCCTTGTATCGACGTTGTTCGTGTATTCTCATTGCACGTTGCTCCGCTTCGATGACGATCTTCTAGCTGGTTGTGCTTAGCTGCTGGTTGAACTGAACGGACTCTGGTCCCTTGGTTTAATCAAATTCAATCAATGCTTTAGTAATATAAGTTAGCTCTACTCAACTTGTCACTTTATCCCTTTTGGCCGAGTTCCGAGCCATTCTGATTTCATCATCTTATTCCATTTTCTATTGGATACTGCTGGGTTATAAACCCGGATAACACATGGCAACTCTCGTCCATGGCTTGTTATCATTGGGATCTACCTGCCACTCTAATCTAATTGGAAATCTACCCAATATTCTAATATAATTGGGAATCTATCTTACATTCTAATCTAATTAGGAATATACTCAATGCATGGTACTACTAGATCATGGCTCACTATTATTGAGAATCTACCCAATATTCTAATATAATTAGGATTCTACCCAATATTCTAATCTAATTGGGAATCTAGCCACCATTCTAATCTAATTAGAAATCTACCCAATGCATGGTACTACTAGGCCATGGCTCTCTATTACCAGGAATCTACCAAATATTCTCATCTAATTAGGAATCTACCCAATGCATGATACTACCTGACCATGACTCACTATTATTGGGAATCTACATAATATTCTATTCTAACTGGGGATCTACCCAATGCATGGTTCACTGGTCATGACTCACTATTAGCATGCATTCTACTTTTCGACATATTTTTAAATCCAGGTGATATTGGCCTTACATTTGTTGCACATCACTATGGGGGTGCACTTATGGTGAGGTCTACTAACTTATCGTTGGGTCCTAGTCTACAACCACTTTTCGCTGGCATCGGCCATCTATAACTACTTTTAGCTGGTGTCGGCCATTTACAACCATTTTTGGCTCGTATCAGCCATCTACAACCACTTTTGGCTGGTGTCGGCCATCTAAAACTACTTTAAGTTACTGGTTATATGGAAAACTAATTGTAACTTGGTAAAAGAGAAGTATAAGTGCTTTCAAATTACTTTGTAAAAGACTTTTGAAATCGAGTAGTTAATAGGATTTATTGTTAGGTAGTAAACATATTTAATTTAAGTTTGAGAAAGAATTATCGATCAAATTAACATTTTTAAGAAGAAAAAAATGGAACTCTTTATTGACCTTGTCAATAAAAGAGTTTTGACCCTTGGACTCAAAATGCAAACAAACCAATTGAAAATAAATAAAAAAGAGGACATACTTGTAGGATCGATTTCACCCTAGAGGGGGGTGAATAGGGTGATACTATTAATTATAAAAATTTATTGCAGAAGTATATAAAATAATTTCAACACAGATCACAGTAGAATAATAGCAGCACAGATAAAAGCAGAATATAAAAAACAGAAAACAGAACACACAGATTTACCCAGCTTCGGCAAAACTTTGCCTACGTGTTGCCCCTAAGGTTTCTACTAGAAATTAAGTAGTCAGACGCTTACAGACGTAAACTCACGAAACCCGCTATCGACTAACCTAACTCTACGCTCAAAACCCTACCATAACTCAGCCACTGAGTTGCAAATTCTCGAACTACACCACCATAGTTCGTACCCTAGTCACACGACTAGAAAATACAATCGTTTAAAAGAAATTACAAACTTAAAAAACAATTTAAAAAACAAAGCCCTTAATTTAAATATTAAAGCCCAAATCTATTTCTATTGACCGGCCCAAATAGAATTAAAAATAGATCCCTGTTTCTTTTCTTTTTTTATTTTATTATGTCGGCCCGCTCTGTTGTGATAATTTGCTGCTTGCTTTAGCTCGTTTGTTCCTCTTTTCCTTTGCTCGAAATTAGGGCTTTGGGATAATTGAAGTCGCCGATTGAATGTAAGTCGATTATAATGGCTTTTACTCTGATTTGCGTCGGTAATCGACCATTTCTTCACTTCGCTCATGGCTCCTTCAATTTGATTGAGTTCGACTATGAATTGGTATGTAATTTGTTACTTTTGCTTTACTGTTTAGCTTGCTTGAACTTGATGGATTCTGAAAGCCGATGATGAATGGGTAATATAGGATTCTAATTCCTATATTTTCGTTCAAATATACTCATTTGAATTCATCAATTAATTTGTTTTGGCCACTTGATTTTGCTTGAATGCTTGAGATGATTACTGACTTGTTCAATTCGTATATTATTGATTGCTTGGTTCTCACGGCTTCGATTTTGAACTGTTCGATTTCCTTGGCTATCACGGTTTTGATTTCTCTGTGACTTCGGCATTGCTTTGATTTCTTTACAACCATGGCTTTGAATTCTGATTTGAAACTTGTAAAACTGCTTGACTTGTTCGATTCTTTGCCTTGAAACTGCTGTGACTTTTTCATTGTTTTTGACTTGATGTTTGATCACTTGTAGTTGTCGTAGTGTTGTAGTCTTTGACTTGTTTTATACATATCACTATATATTAATACATGTTGTTTCCTGTATTCATGATTGAAGTTATAGCCTTGCAGTTACATATAATCTAGTTGCATCGAGTACATATATACATATATGATGTTGTACTCGGTTTTGGTTGCCTTTGAGTTGTGGTAGTACTTGAGTCTTGTTCATGTTCTTCACTGTATACATTTGTCTGCACTTTTATTCATGAGTTCATATGCATTTGTTTCATTGTTGGATATCATCATGCAGTCTTCATTTGACTACACTTCTGTTTCGTTTGTTGTGACCAGACTTGATTTTGATTCATGTGTATACAAATGCGTTTTGGTTGTCGCTACTTGTATCAGGTCTCGGCCATTTGATTCATATATTCATTTGTGTCTGCTGCACCACTGTTGTCATCTGTTGTAGTTTTAATTATGATGAGTTTCATCCCTGGTCTGGTATACATGTGTACTGCCTATATATGTGTACATGTGTGTTTGCATTTCCATGAATCATTGCTATCTTGTTGTAGTCTGATTCTTCAAGTGTATGTTGTTTTTACTATTGCATACATGTTGACTTGTCTTTGGTTGCATCTGTGCATGTCACTCATTATTTCCAGTTTTGGTGTTGTTTGATCGCTTTGATCGAGCATTTTCACTTGTACTTGACAATTTCGTATTTCACCTGCGTTGAATCCAACTTATAGCTCGGGTTTGACCTTGTGCTCGTGTCATGACTTTATTTGTATTGCACTTGAGTTGAACCCGACTTTTGATTGGGTTTGACCTTGTGCTCACCTGTCCCTGTAACTTTATCAAGTGTATATCGGTGTGCACGACCTTGTGGCATGTACAGTGATACACTGTGCATGTCACAAGTTGTTCATGTATGATGAATTCAAAATTAAATGATGACGAACAACCCAAATAACTGAGGCAAATGATATTTTCAAAAATCAATTTATTTTAAACTGCAAAAATATTTCCTTTTCAATTTTACTATGTTAGTGTTTATTTTGCAGATTGCTCAGATGCTGGATTCACTCTGGAATGGATTTGAAGATAAATACAAGTGAATGAGTGATATGTAGTGAGGTGCATTTGTAAATGAAAAACTGTGATGTGATTGAAATTGTAATTGAAATTTGTATATATGGTGAGAGCTCAAATTTGTACTATTCAAAATTGTAATAAATATTTTTCTGAATAAAAATATCCGTTTGAATTTAAATTCTGTGTTATTTATTTTATTCAGCAAATATTTATTTAATTATGTGAAAAATAAAATAGTACATTATCAAATACATTTAAATGAATATATATATATATATGTTTATTATCATCAAACAAAAATCATATACTCTCATATTCAATAGTACTAGATAAAACGTTATGGGTACCAAAATTAGATTGTGCTTACTGAGAGAAGAAAGAGCTAAACCCAAAAGAAGCACCTTTGGTAAGATAAGATATTTCTTCAAATATAAAGATCCATATAGCATTCTTTGTCTTCGAAAGGAGACATATACATATATATATATACACACGCACGCGCGCGCACACACACACACATACATATTTAGTTGCATTAGTCTACATGAATTTCCCTTGAAACATAGAAACAAAGTTAAATACTTATACAAATTAGATATTTAAGTAACTATTTAATAAACTCAGTCAAGCTCCTTTTCTATATGAAGTTTTCTATGGCTTGAGAAAGTCTTCGACCGTCATTTGTTTCATGCCCATTTGTTTGATGGTAAATACAATAATTCTTTCCTTTCGGATCTTCTTTGATAGGTGGGGAATAGCTTGGATAATGGAGTTTTCCACATGTTTTCAGAAAGATCCGAGACAGGCTCTGATTGAGGGGAGTGAAGACTTGGTCTCGTTGGGCCTTCTTCCATGGTCGAAGAGTTAAGGTGATCGGGAGGACTCTTTTAGCAGGGACAGAGGAACCTTTATTTATCATTATCATAATACTCAAATCCTTAATTTTGTTTGTCATAGCTTTGACCATTCCTCGGAGTTGAGCAAACCCTTGAAGATACTCTGAAAGTTTCCTGATTTAGAGAGTTTGAAATTCACAAACAGTGTCATATTCTTCATTATTCTCTTTCTCCAAGATGAGGATAATTAATCTCTCATTATTTTCATCTTCAATAAGCCGAATATGAAGGATGAGGGGCAACTCCGGGGTTAGCTTCTAAAAGTTAGTCATGGTTGGAGAGAAGATGTTACTGGATTTTTTGAAAAGGAACAAATGACAGAGGTTCGAGCCCTCCTTCTAGCGCCAAAAATGTTAGTGCCGAATTTCATCTACACCAACACCTCAAGGTTCCAAGATATAACTCCGAAAGTTACTAAAGTTATGGGTCCTGGGTATGAGTTTACCGAGGCTTGAATTATGTAAGTTGGAGTTACAAAAGTTTAAGCTATAAAGTCGCACCTATAAACGAGAAGAAGGTAAAGTGTAGAAAATAAATAACATCGAGACTTTTTATAGTGGCTCGGGCCGAAAATCCCAACGTCCACTATCCTTTTCTTATTTAGTTAATCTTGTTTAGCCAAGAGGCTTATTACATTGAATCTATACATTTCCACCATTAATGAGCTTTTGATAAGGCTCTAATATAGAAAAGTACTAGATTATTGTGTAAGTTCTTTTTGCGCCTAAAAGATCCCTTGTGCCTTGGGATTGTCACCTATTTATAGTCAGCATGTTGTAGTGCTATTGGTGGAGAATCTTATCCTTGTATCTAAGGTTGCTTGTTGTACGGTTATAATTGGAGCTTGTTCTGGACACCTAGCATTGCTGCTTAAGGAGTGTGGATTGATGAATTGTCATTTTGCCTAAAAGGCCTCTTGCATTTGAGCTGCATATTATCTTATTGATCACTTCGACCGTTGATTCCTTTTTCTATAGATTGGTGCTTCGAGCTTTGGATCCACTAATGGGCTATTCAATGCGGCCTGTGGTATTATTCTTTCGAGAATGGCTCAATATGTTCGTTCTTTAAATACCTAAGCATCTCAACTCTTGCAATGCATATGGATACGGAGCATTGGACGTTCCTTAGGAAGATAATCATTGTTTTTGCTATTGAGAATTTTTGGTACAACATATGCACCACTTATAACTTAGTCATATTTTACAACACTCTTAATATATTATCATATACCTCACCGTGTCCATTAATTAGGCTGTATAAGAATTACTTCTTATTTTGCCTTAACAATTCAATTACTTTCCTAATGGGAATTTAATGACAATTATTACTAAATTAACTACGCAATTATACGTTATAATTGTACGCTATTTACGGTAGTAAATATATAGATAAATACGCGCTTATTATTTTATATGCGTGTAGAGATTATGTCCTAACTAACATTAAATGTCAATTCCTTTTTAACAATAATAATACAAGTCATATTTCCATATTATCAATGGTTTCATATTTCCAATATCCATAACAAGGGATTTCAATATCCTTAACAAAGGTTCAACATTCATATCCAAAAATTGTAATAAACAGACTTGTACATAATAAAATTTCAACTCACTCTATTACATCAAATCATGATACAATCTCAATTAAATATGTTACAATTAACTATGCAACAAACACATCTACTGCAACAAGCACCCCTAATGCAACAAACATATCAAATAAACATGTTATAACAAACCATGCAACATGCACATCTAATGAAACTACCACCTCCAATGCATAAACATCTCATATAAACATGTTATAAAAAATTATGCAATAAGCATCTCTAATGCAATAACATCCCTGATGCAACAGGCATCTCTAACAAACATGTTATAATAAACTGTGTAACTGGCATCTCTAATGCAACTGGCATCTCTAATTCAACAACAAAGCAAACTCTACACTATGCTTTCTTACATATTAGTCAAACAAAAAGGAAAAAATTTACTTAAGCAACTGGAGGCATGACAATACAAAGCTCCATCAAACTTTGACAATCTTAACCCCATCAGTCTGAAGTCACGTAGCCCTATTCTCAAAAATATGAATGGGCCTTCGATATCTAAAGCCACAACTGGTTCACATCCACTTTCCCAAGTCAACTCATCACGACGACATCACTAGAATTATACTCTTATATAAACAGAATCAACGAAGTACTCCTTCTATGGAAAAGGAAAATTTACACAATATGCTAGCAATAATAATCAACAACTAGCAATCAATAAATAACAAAAATCAATCAACAAAATTAAACAATCAATCAACAAAATTAAACAATCAATCAACAATTAAACAACAGCAAGCAATCAATAAATTAAAAATAGACAATCAATGAAAAAAAATCAATCAATAATTAAGCAACAACAAACAATCAATAAGAAATAATAATCAATCAACAAAAATACACAATCAATCAATACTCAAGCAATAACAAGCAATCAATAAGAGACAACAAGCAATAACAAACAACAATGATTAATATACAAAAAACCAATCATTCAAAAAGGAGTCTATAACAACACGCACAGTAACCAGTAACAATCACAGCATGCATGTTAAGATGTAAACTCCCATAAGTCTGTTCAACTTCAAAAATGGTTAAGTGGTGCAACTCCTTTAGTGAATACCATACATAAAGGACTACCACCCCTTCTACTTTAAAAAGGAAAATTTATAAGATACGATGGACCATCCATCCTTAAAACTCTCTAATAAACCTAGCAATCTAAGTCTCAACTTTCCTTTCTTTTTTAACAGAGCTAATTCTCCGAAGGAGAAAACTTTACTAATCAAATCATTATTAAATGACAATCTACAAATGTTTGGACTTGCTCGGGTTCAAACTCAACTCAACCAAAAATAATAAGGATAATATACTGAGTGTAATGCGACACTCGCCAAAGGCAAGAATCATATCATCACTTAGATGGTTATCTGACTCGTCACAAAACTAGTCAAGAAGTCCATCCCCGAATTATCCTAAGCTATCTTAATTATACTATATAATAAATAATTTTAAAATGAATAAAGATCATCCAAAATAATATTCGATGCCCGATCCAATCATTTTCTTGCATATAGAATTTCTTTGTTAAACTAGGGTCAGCCATTTGATTTCTCTTATGTGAATTTTGATTCGGTTTCTTCCTTCGACCTCCAAAATTTCCTCGCAAGTTACAGTCGCGCTTCAAAAATCTCTAAGTCATCCCGAGAATCTAACTCAAGTGCTCATCTTTAAGAATCGAGTGAAAAAAGATTGCCAAACTGGTGTAAATCACATAGAGACCCCACATTCAAACTAGGGATTAAGAACTGGTACATGACTGGACTAATCCTTATGAAGCAACAATGTAGTTCATGGGATTAATCCCATCACCAAAGGTTTGCTAACACTAGATTAAACACTTCTAACTTGAATGACTCAATGCAAGACATAAGAGTCATCTGCTTGGTCCTTGCTCATTTCTAAGTAACCACCGGATCTTACTTGGATACAGAATTCAAGTCGCACTTCACCAAACAACCCCACTCTACTCGAAAACTTGCACATCAAGTTCAAATGGTAGTGCTCTCAGCCATTACACCTTAGCTTAATAGCCAAGGTAGCCTATACAAGATTAATCATTACAAAGGAATTAACCTACACTACGAGGGGTTAAGTTTGGGATGAATAAGCAATAAATCCCAAATCCATGCATTAAAACCCTATGCAAGCTTCCTTACCTGCTTCAAAAGAGTAATAACCATCTCCACTTTGAATTTAGCCAAAAGGTTAAATTAGCTAATATACTCCTTTCATCGACCATCTATCATGTTGCAAATGGATGAAATGCTTAAGCTACACATCCCTTTTGTTCATAGAAATAAACTGAAGCTCAAAGTGACATCTAGGATCAATCCAATTTATGGCCTGCCTGTCAACCCCTTCTACTTCTATGCCCTAAGGGCTACAACACCTCCAACACCCCTGTCTTTACTGGAATGTTTGTAGGCAATGGATCATCCCATGCGGTATCCAAATAGTCTTTGAACCAATTAGGTATCTCAAACTACCTATTCGTAGTCGCTTGTGAACCCTAATAGCTCATACAGATAGCCTTAAATGAAGATACCTTAGTAAATAGGGAGTGAATAAATCTAAGTTCAGGAGGCAAGTGGTGTATGCAGCATATACAGTAGAAAAATAAAAGCACACTCACTCAATTTGTCTCCATCTACCAGGTTGCTTAATTCAAACTGGTCTACTGGGTCCTAAGTTTTGATACTAACCGTGAAGACCCGCCTTTTGTAATACCCTGAATAAAAGTTGAATGACAACATCTGACTCCTGAATACCACAAAATACATTCCATAGAGGTAAAATTAAAACAAAACATCATACTAAGGCATATTGATACAATCTCACAATGGGAAGATATCATATAATATATGAAATATACTTGAATAGAACAAGATAAACAATAAATAAGAGACTACACTAGCGAAAGTAACCGAGTCAGTATACAATAACTACATTCATATGGAGTTCTGAATATAATATCTGATATCACAAGTCTCATATACAAAATAGCTCATCTTCCATGTACTACATCACCAATAAGTATACATGTTTAATATATTAACTTTATGCCTCCAGAATGCTCCTATTGTCTTGTAAGCCTATCTACAAAAGCACACTCCCAAACTTCTCGATCGAGTACCCGAGAGTTATCATGATATAAATAGACAAAGACAAAATACGGGTCGGACATAAAACCTAATGTGAGGGGAAGTATCTCTAAGTATTGTATATAAATGCAACATATATACATCTAATAAACGTGAGCAAGGATCAATGGGTAATAGTAATCATAAATCACCTTACTTTATTTATACACCAACAATTTAGGATGATCATAATAGTGGTTATATTATTAAAATAGTACATACTATAACAAGTCATGCTACTAAATATGAAAAACAAGTGTAAAGGTAATACTACTCTTTATATGCAACGGTGCCATAGATCTCTCAACCTCTATCGAAACATCTGAAATGAAAAACAAATACAATAATATAACAATGCTATTAACATAGCATCTTCATATCAGAAACAAAAATATATAAATCTCCCAAACAACGCATCGATATTATAATTATATAAATGTGTGTGTGTGTGTGTCACTTGAACCATATATTTATACATTTGTATAATATATTTCGTCTACAATTCAGTAACCCCGAGACGGGCATAGCGAACTATACATATGCTTAAATTGTGTATCGATAAATCATGCAAAATTGTCATTAGCTACCAAAATGACCTATCAAGAACCACAATTGAGTTGTGGACTCTTCTGAAAACCAACAGCTCAAAAGAAGTTGGTATATAGGTCATATTGTAGCACCCGACTGTACTATAAAACAATATATGATCTACTCTAGACTAGAGTCCCAATCTCCCTTCGCCCTTGCTCCTAGACCACGTTTGTAGATCATATCATATCAATGATACAATGGATTTCATGCTCCAATCAGTAGCCCTAAGTCAGACATACCAGAGCTATATATAAGTGCTTTAAACAGCATATCAATAATTATATATATAATATTCCATGCATCTGCCTGTAACCCCAAGTTGGACATGCCAGAACTATATTTACATATATGGACATATGTAAATCATGATTGTATGCAGGGGTGTGTGTGTAACTGGTCCAGCTATATGGAACACTTATAAATACATATCGTGCACATTTATACACACAAAGGCAATACATAACTAAAGTAACAAATCAATCATCTTAATATTAATAAAAATTCACACATACAATCATATAAACAATTCAATAAAAATGCATCTTACTTAAGTCACTAATCTAACAATTTTACCTTCTTCGTATTATTTTATAGATGTTTAAGACTTATTTTATAAAATAATGCACTTGCCTATCAATCATACTATAGCTTACTTTCACTTAATTCTTCTACTTAAATTAAGTTTAGCTATCAATAAGACCTCAAGATATTATATAGCTTATATATATAGTTTCTATATATATGTATGCACATATATCTCAAACAATTTCTTAGGATCTAAAGTTAATAATCCACGTTATTATAATATTTGGAATTTTGCAACCTTAATAAACCCTGTTATATAATACAATACTTCTTTGTAATTTCTAACTTCCCAAATCAGCTTTATAGAAATTCATTAGTTTGTTAATTATTGATTTACACTATAAAGTCCAGTCCAAGCACATACTATGTCGTAGATAATATCACTATGAGTGCAACGACGAAGACCATGTCTCGATTGGACCTCGTATGCAAAAGACACGAATCAAATATGAAACAGGATTAATTAAAACAATTAAATTACTTAATTACTCAACTAGTTACCTCCCCCTTTAATCCTTCATCCTCAATTAGCCTATGCACAAAACATGCACGAACAACCAATAAGCCGCCATTTCTCCCTATGATTTATCCCTCAACACTCAACAAATCGATGCATGGACAATTCCATAGCGCTCCAATTCACGCACTTTCCCCGGTGCACCTCTCCAATCAAAGTCCGGCTCCCTCTTATCATTCGCGACCTGGCACTCCCCCAAACAGACACGAAGATGCAATTTGCTAGGCGATGCCATACTGCTCCAAAACCCTCCACCAACTCGTCTCCGCACGAGAAGCTCAATGCCATACTATGTTCCACCAAACCGCCCCAAAGTTTTCCAAAATCGAACCCTGGCCGACGATTATGAAAGTCAACCATGGCCAATCAATGCCGCACCTACTAGCGACACCATAGGTTTGCTCCACATCTCGCCACGAATACGACAGATCCATTCCTGTCCTCTTTCGTGGTCCGTAGCTCTCGATGTAATTTGATATGGAGGAGGGCTAATTTGGTTATTGAAGTAGGGTTGGAAAATTGATAAAGTCCAGTAGATATTTTAAGGGAAATGATATATATAATATATATTTTATCTATTTTCTCAATAAATGGTCACATGTTTTAAACTCATATGATCACGCAGGACATCTGATCGTCATGAAACTCGTCAGTGCATATCATTTCATTTTTCAGATCCCGATAGTATAAATTTCATCGATATTCGAAACAGCACTCTAGGATGATAATTTCATGCACTTCGAGGTCGTTTTGAACATCAGATCGTCCGATTCAAAAAATTCCACAATCGTACGTCTCATGGTGAGGTCCTCATCCCAGAATTACACGCCGCTAGTCGAGATCCCACTGGACTCGACTACACACATATTTTTATGAAATATATATAACTGTACGTAAATCTTAAAAATACCATGTCTCCTGATATAGTGTTTATATTAACTTTGATTCATAACATCGATCCAAACTCAACGAAAGTAGTCTTGAATTCTAATTCGACTGTATGCAGAAACTCAAAATTTAGACTTTTATTTAATTAATGATTCAACGTTTAAATTAATTATTTAAATATTCAGTTGTTAAAAAATGGGTGGTTACATTTTTCCTCCATTTCAGTCGATTGGCAATTCTTTTTCAATTAATTGGATTGTCCACCGGTGGAGTGACAATTTATGCTGTATCAACTAACATTTTTGTGAATTGCGTTTTGGAGCCAATTTCGATTAGTTAAGGAGCTATTTCGTCTTTTGGCATCTATATTTTATATATAGGTTCCTAGATCTTCCTCAAGCTAATCTAATGGTCCCGATTAATTGAAGACCAGTCATAAGTATCTATATGTTAGGTTTTGATGTATGGCACTTCTAAAGATTGTCTCTCTTATTTTCTCTTTGTTATTTGTATCCTCCATGCAAGTAGATATGATCAGTCTAATTAATCCACTCTGAACTTGGTAAATCAATTTTTCCTCTCATTAAAATTGATGTATACTATCACGTTGGTACTGTAACTGCTATAAATCTTTTTGTTATTTATTCCATTTTTTTGTTGATATATTGGCTTAAATCGTGATTGTTAGTGAAATCAGTGAGTTAGATCTACGGGTAGAGTCATAGTTTTATCACCCATTTGTTTTAGAACACTTATGGTCTATCTTACAGAGGCCTTTCTTGTGTTTTGGAACAACTAAGGTAGTGTTTGGTTTGTTGTTTTAGTTTTGGGTTTTCGTCTATATACAAAAATGCACATGACGCATATATGCTGATGAAAACGATCAATTTAAAAAACGAAATTAATATACAAAATAGAAAACAACTTATTTTTATTTTCCATGTTTTGAGAAATAACACAAGCACCTGAAACAATCCATTCTTCCATCGTCCTTCTATCCCTTCGTCCTTCCATCCGTCTTTCTTTTATTCTTTCCGTCGTCCCTTCATTCTTCTCATATTTGACATACATGTCGAAAACCGAAAACAAAGAATTCATTTTTAAACCAAACACTACCTAATTCTTCTAACTTGCCATATACTATCAGTGCTCTGAACATAAATAATAGCCTGGAAAAGCCATGTTAATAAATTTGAATATGAAGTATAGAAGCAAAAATGACTAAAGGCGTTGGAAAGTCCAAAGTGGGTTTTTTTATCTCATTACTTGAATATGAATAATACAATGGAAAGAATTTGAAACACGGAACTGTTTAGTTCAGAAGCAAGTCAAGTCGACTGCTAGGATTTCATAATCAAATTTCCACGCAACGACTGCATAGTTTCAATCCCGCGCCCCAAGTTACAAATAACAACACATGATATAAATAAATAATGAGAAAACAATACTGACCGAGATCAAGCCTGTAACCTCCAAAACTGAAAACTAAACCACATTGCAACTTTCATTTGTTTTATTGTTAGATCTCCTTGGATTTATGTTGTTCAAACACATCCTATGTAAATTGCATTTGCAATCCATAGCAAACAAATAACTTATAAATTTTAATTTTGTTTCTCCATATAAGTACAAAACATGTAGCTCATTATAGATCAAGCTTATTGAAGTCAAAACATAATGTGCCAAACAATTCTCCTATACATATCCCATTGTTTCAGTAATATCAAATATACAATGCACAATAGAGAGTCAATCTTTAATATGCATTGGAAGAAGAAAGTATGCGATTCAAAAATGGCTAATGAACGCCTATTATCATTGCTGGAGAGCACCACGAGATCATCATCAGCAGCAAAAGGAAGTGTGCCTGTTCTAGTAGGACTAAGCGCAGGAGATGAAGAATCAGAAGTGAAGAGATTTATGGTGCCTTTAAAACTTTTAAAAAAGCAATGCATGAAGGATTTATTTGATCAAGCAGCCATGGAGCTCGGACATAAACAACAAGGAGTTCTGAAATTGTATTGTGATGTTCATATGTTTGTGCATGTTGTTGAAATGGCATCCAATAGCAGTTAGTTACTTGTTCTCAGCTTTGTATTGCATTTTGCGAGGGAAATAATAATAATAATAATAATAATAATAATAATAATATGTTTCGTTGATTCAACTAGTGAAATTTTGGTTGTATAAAATTCTATCACACGCATTCTAACTATTAATATATATACAAGGGGGCTTGATTACCAGTATTGAACATTGAATCTTGCTGTTATTGGTTTTTCTATGATTTGAGTCAGTCTGGTGTATTATATTTTTAATTAAGTACCAACGAATGTGTTCTTGAACACCACACTCTGGCGTGGCATTTCACTTAATTACGAGATTAAATTCATTTCTGATGTGTTCATGCGTACATGGCAATGATTTAATTAAACATGAGATCTACCATTTAATAACATGGGCGATAATACTCGAATCAATGGTTGAGAGGCACTAGCAGGTTGTAAGGCTGTGATTAATTTTGTCTATCTTCCCGTCTATATTTTCAAGCCTGCAAGAATTGTTGTATTATTTATATGATATACTCTATTATTTAATAAGTTTGATAAAGATTTTTATACAGTGCAGTGTTTGATTATGTGATTGTCATTATTTTGGCGACCTTTTGTCCCATAATGCACTCATGAACTTGTATAAATTCTTGAAACTTCTTCCTATACAAAACTGAAATTTCTGAATCATTGTTAAACTTCCATATTCACTCTTCATTGAAAATGTAGGGTTTTTTTTCTTTACAATTTTTCTTTTAGGAATTGCCCAAAAAAATCAAGTTTCGCTTGTACTTTTTTAAAAGTACTTGTCTATGAAACACATACTCTTGCATAATTATGCATAATTATTAGTTTCGACATTCAAACTCATAACCTTTGGTCTCTCAGTTAGCATCATCAACCAACTCCGATCACTTTTTCTTACAAATTTGAATTATTTCGAGGAAAAAATAGTAATTCTGGAACAAGATTTGAACTTTTTTTGGAAAAAGTATATTACATATCTGATATTCTTTTATTTTTAAAATAGTATATGAACTTATTTCACAAAAATAAAATTTTAAGAACATATTTGTTTAAACATTAATTAGCCCAGTCAAAACAATTACTTTATCCTCAGATTTTTTATTTTTTTTTCAAAATTGTTTTAGTTTGCATATAAAAACCTTTTATACTGCTGGCACACATGAAAATTACTACTAAACGCAAAAATTAAAAAATTAACAATAGATTTACAACCATCTTAAACTCATAATTAACTGACTGTCAGGGCTTGAAGCACATACTTCAGAAGTCTTCAACATCGTCCTATTTGACCTATAAAATACAGTTGACACTTTTTGTAGTCAAAAATTGAGGGATGCGTTCTGTTGCTTCCTTCTCTTAGTCATCCTTCAATCTATCAAACTCTTCCTTCTTCTAGGTTCTAAACTCCTCTAGAAATTTAGTTGTCCAATTAAATCAAGCTCTACACCAATATTACTGTGTATTTTAAATTCAAAACCATAGGTTAATTAGCAACATGTACTAAAACTAGTTTGAAGTGGCAGCCAGGGATCACCATTATTTATATTTGGTTAGTCCTGAATTAACCAAACAAACCAATTCATTTTGATCCGCAATTATTAAATTGAAATATTTTTTATTCGCTTTGTACAATAAATTCATTTGGTTATATCATACCAAAGGCTATACTATTGTGGCAGATTTTGTATAGTAACTAAAATAGACTTCTTATACCAATTTTGGACTTTTTAATGAGAATGTGTGATAGTTTCTTTAATTTACCCTTTTTAACTTGGTTAAATCAATTATCGATCTTTATCGATCTAATGAATCAGAATTAACTCGGTTTGATTCAACCTAATTTTTTACTTTTTTCATTCTAGATCGATTGGATATTTTTTTTACCGTTGAACCGATCAAACTGGCCAAACGCTTATCCATACTGCCAACAAGTATAAAACATTGTTTCAGATAATGAAAAATTAATTCTACATTTTATATCACTAAAAAAAAGTTGAAGATATACAAATCCAAACTTGAATGGCTGTTGACACTATAATTTAATTGCACAAAACCAGGAAAGTCATAAAATGGTCAGAGAATTTATTTTGTCAAGAACTTGGACGTTCAAAAATAGTTTTGATAAAAGGTAATATGTGAACACATGGAATAATGGTGATACTAATTTTCAAACACAAAAAACAATCGATAAACCTACACAAATAAGATCGTACCTAACAGTCTTCTTTATAAGTTTCCAAACGGTTGTTTATAGTTCATGATCCAGTAAATAAAAGAACAGATTAATAACAACCTGAACAATAATCTAGATTGAAAACAGTCTCTTAATCTTTATGATAATGGTCTCTTCAGGTATGTAGAAGAAACTAGATTGGAGAAAAAGAAATGCCTAAGTGTAACGATGCATCATTTTTGACATCCAGAATAAATAACAAATAATGCATCTAATCATGTCGTAAGCGATGGACCGTTGGCTGAAATTTTAAACAAAAATATCTAACATGGTTTATGTGGTAATTATAACAACCCGACTTTTGATGCACTTTTAATAAGTTAAATTTTATCAAAATAAATTATTAAAGTTCTATTTTGGATAAATTTTATAAAAAAATGCATTCTATTGAGTAAAAATTTTTGGAATAAAATATTTATTAAATCATTTAAATAAACTATAATTAATATCTTTTCAAAACTAAAAATGAACATAAATAAATTTTAAATTGAATTTAAACATTATATGTTATTGGAAATTTGTATAAGACGGAAATAAATGAAATGTGAATTTTATTTTGAAAAAAAAAATAGATCAGTAAGTGGGAACTAGCCAAAAATGCAAATATAAAAAAAAATATCTAGGCTACATGTTTAAAACTTAGTCACAGGAACAAAATTCTTTCCCAAATTTACTTATACGCGCTGTCTCAAATTTTGATCAACAACTCCAGTTCAGATTTGTTGTCGTTGTGCCACCACAGCAACTGATGTCGCTGATGGGGTAAAGAATGTGCCATAAGGATAATTCTGTAACTTACTATACACTACTAGAATAGCAGAGTTTTACCAACGCTAAAAATTCGTCGGTATATCGTTGGTAAATCATTTTCAATGACATACCAACGACTTTGTTGTCGTTGGTAAAACACTCATGGCAAAACAAACACCGACGACACGCGTGAGGCCCATAGTGACGACTTGGCAATGATATAATATTCGACGACGTCTTTACTTATGACTTATCAACGACTTGTAGACGCGGTAATAAAAATGCAATTTCTGGATTTTCAGACGACTTGCGACGTCCTACTGACGACTTACCTAAACAAATTTTATACCATTTCTGCTACTTTTCTCACCTTCAATCCAAAACACACAATAATCCATTCCGACAATGTCATACAGATAAATATAACATCAAACCAACACAATATCATATCCATATGTATGTAAAACCAAAAAATAACAAAAAATCATAGGAAAAAGTAAGACAGCACCATAAATATTCCTTATAAAACAACACATACATGTTCATACAATGTACAACATCACAAATATATACATCATACACGATCATGTCCATAAAAAAAACTCATGATTGTGGCGGTGGGGGTTGCGGTGGCGCATTGCTTTCAAAATGTTGGTTGAACATTTGGTTCAAGGTTTCGACTTGCTTTTTCTACGCGGTCATCTATTCCTCATGCATCCTCGTCATCTCCATTGTGTTGTCATCTCCTCCTCATGCTTCCTAAGCAGCTCTGCATGCTTTCTTGTCATCTCCTCCAACTCGGTCTGAGTCTGGGTAGCGCTATAGAATAGGCCTCTCTATGGATTGACGTTGTAAATCAATCATATTAAAGTTTTGAATATCATATTAAAAATCAAACTACACTTTAACTATTTATCAATTTAACAAATATTAGAAGTGAGAACTAATATATGGTGTTCTGATCCATTATATGATGCACATTATGCTATAGTTTTTGTTTACTAAATCTTTGATATTTTTGGTATATCGAAACAAATTTAAGAGAAACAATGCGAACAAATGATGGACTAATGGAGACTATGTACAAATATGTAGAGTTATATCGAATACTTTCTTTTCTTGAAAAATAAAAAAGAAATCTTAAACAAATATAGGATGCATGCAAATATACTTTTGGTTTGGTAAAGAGATGCTAACTTAACATAAAAGATTCCTTTTTAATAGAAATTTCAATTCGGATCATAACTTATCATAAGAATATTCCCAAGGTTGGATATGTGATCCTTCCTTTTTTTCAATGAATCAGACGATTTGTGAACTGTCTCTCTTTCACCTAAGGAGTGATCGTAATACACTACTTCCTCGGCCTATGCAGTTAAAGCCCTGCTAAACCCAAGCAAATTCTCTGTTATAGCGTGTAGCGCTCTTCAACCACTACGCTATTTCAGATTAGTGCTATTAAATAGTAGACTCGCTTTAAGCAATGTTATTTTTCGCTATGCCCGTCAAATCAAGGCTTTTTAGCATCCGCATTAGCAAAATTAATATACAAAGATTGATTTGACTTATTCTCTTTTAAGCCAAATCAACAAAGTTAAGGATAAGATCTAATTTTAAGACGTAAGTGCTCAATATAAATTAGAAATTTATCATAGTCACCAAATCTAGTCTGCATAAATCATGATATTCTCTAGTTTTGTTATATAAGATTAAACAATGTTTCATTCTCCTCCACAAATAGTGTGAGAATGAGAATAAATTAACATTAAATATTTGGTTTTATATCCAATGAAGTTTTTTGCACCTCTGCTATTTTTCGCTATATCCTGCTATAATTTTTTGTACCTCCACCACTATTGAACCGCTAAGCGCTATAACTACACAGCCCTCAGCTCTTGAATCCTAGCAGCGTGTTTTTGCTGATTTATAATTTTTCAATTTTGTGAGTTTAAAACTGAATTAAATTCGATTATAATTTAAACCAAGTTGTGTGGATGACTTACAGTAAACTCAGTAGCAATAACATCAACCTACACAGACAGCCCCCCACTCGACACGAACTCATTGTGTATCTGCGTCTCTTCGATACTTTATAGACTAATTAAAAAAAAGCATCAACAACGACTTTATATAATTTGATACAAATATTAATTTAAAAATACCAAATCCTGCAAATAGTCCACAAAAGATCTCGAGCCGCCATAGTGTAATCTTTGATTTTGCCACCTATTTGCTCCATTTATTTTACCATGCGCCTTCACATCTTACTGCTCCCAATATAACTCGAACTGATCATAGATGTCTTCAGCAAGTGTCTTAACTTTCTCCCTGATTTTCTTCTTTCCATACACCATCTTTTCGTATTTTATGTTTGCTTTCTACTCCTAGAGTTTTCTGATATGCGCTTGAGATGCACCGGGTTTCATTTGATATTTCATTTACATTTATATTTAAATATATACTATAACCGTATGAACTTATATATGGAAAATCACGTATGCATTAAATTTATTTTACTACAAAATCATTTAACATGACGTCTTTGACATCGGATGGAAAATCCGAGAATCTAAACCATAATTGATTCACCTTAGCGTGAATAAAATCATGAATAGTATCACCCGTGATACCGCTGTTGAAGTCGGCTCTGCACATACATAAATTGTATAATAAATGTGAAGCTATTTGAGACGACAATCTAAGGATCTAAAAATAAATATAACTGCAATTTTATTACTTACCCACATTTGGCACAACGAATAATGGCAGCTCGACAAGTGGATGTGCTGGAATCTGTAATATATGATGTGTAGATGGACCTGAATCATCGCGCTCATCAATATGATTGGAGCCAATGAATGGTGATAAAATGTGCCGAGTATCATCGTCTACAATAAGTGACTGAGACCGTTCCTGGTCCAAAGATGTCCGGATGGAATGAGATGCCGGGGGGTCGTATGCTGCTGAACGATGGGTTTAGACACCATTGCTTTTACGTCTATTATCGGTGCAACTATTCGTATCTGTTAAAGTTTCAATTACACAATAAAATAAAACTACTAGCTGACTTAAAATTAAAACAATAATTTATATTAAATCTTTTAGAGTAGCAATAGCAAAATAAACAGTTCATGTCATTATTATTTAATAGAGCAAATACTTGTGTTTGATTATGTAATTGTCATTATTTTGGAAAACTTGTGTAAATTATTGAAACTACTTCAGATACAAAACTAAAATTTATGAATCACAACTTAAACGTTTAAATTCAATCTTTATAGAACATAGAGGGTTTTCTTTTTCAAACCCATTTTTGATTTACCTACAGAACAAAGTTTCGCTTATAAATTCTAGTAAAATACATAGGATCATCAACGACTGCACAATCGGACCCCACTTGCTATTTCTGACAAATTTGAATTATTTTAGGAGGAAAAAATACATTCTATAACAAGATTTTGAGGAAATTACTTAATCTAATATTATATGAAGTCTTTTTACAAAAAAATGGATTTTTTGTCTAAAATTGCATTTCTACTCTATATGAGAGAAGAAGAAAAATCAAAGCATGTTACGTGTAAGTACTTGAAATTCATGTTTATTTTATTAATTAGTTGCAAAAATAAAACGTTTGAGAAGAAATTTGCTAACAGATCAGCAACTTAAAACAATAATTTTATCCTTAAATTTTTATTTTTATTTAATATTTTTACCTAAAAATGTTTTATTTTACATGTAGAAACCCTTTTTATTCATTTATTTCAACGGAACGCATGAAAACTGACAATAGAGTTTGAACCATCTTTAAATCCATAATTAACTATCATTTGTTAATCAAGTATTGAAGCACACACTTCAAAAGTCTTCAATCTCATCCAATTTCAACATACAATATAGCTGACACTTTTTGTAGTCAAAAATTAAGGGATGTGTTCCTTGTTAGGGTTGTCTCGCATATGTTAAGGAGTGTGATGCCCCACTTCTATACGCTCACTAACCAAGGACACTACTGGGTAATGCCGTCGATTAGCGTGAAGAATAAGGCTGTTGAGGAGCGACCAACTGTATAATTGTTTTGAGCGAGTACCGATATGTCGGATAGTATATCACGCATTTCATTTTAAGAGGAAATCTAACATAATCAATACAAACTCAAAGCTACTACATAGTGGCTAAATGCCCTTCGGAAACAATATAAAATAATCATAACATAAAATCAAGCACAGATATTCATATCACAAAGGCGGAAACAGATAAGAATATAATACATAGAAGTGAACATCATAGTAGTGGTCATACAAGATCTACTACATGCCAAAAGAATAGGTACATGTGTTACACAAAAGAATATGTATACATCAAAGAGTCTCTATCTCGAATACATGAAAGATAAAAACTGCTAAGCTAAAGTAGATAGCCAAAAGTTAGAAGCTAGTCCTTGCTAAGAAGTCAAGTGGGAGCACCTGAAACACCTCGGTCTGACCCGAGTATTATTTAAGAAGAAAAATAATAAATGGATCAGTCTAGCAATAATTATCATATAAGATGAGATAGGATAAGAGATATGACAAATATATATGATAACAATAAAAATCATACAATATCTCAAGTTTTCTCAAACACCCAACAAAAATATCATATTCTTTAATTTTATTCACCAAATCACAAATATTGATAAGGATAATCAATGCAAATCACAAAAATTGGTGAAACACAAATTCCAGAAATCAACATTTAGAAATCCAGAAAACACAAAGGGGGAGACCTATCACAAACGGGAGCATGAAAACTCACCAACACGTGTATCACAAACGAGATGCTATACCATGGATCGCTAACCCATAAAAATGAGCCGAAGCTCCACAGAACAGGGTATAGTCCCCCCTTGCGGACAAATGAGCCGAAGCTCCACAAACGGTCGAAAGACCATGGGTCGCTACCCCATAAAAATGAGCCGAAGCTCCACAGAACGGGGTATAGTCCCCCACGCGGACAAAGAGACATTGCACATCGCAAGTCTAAATCATAAAATGATCATCATTGATCGATAAGTGTAAATTACACTAAGCCGGTAAATAAATGAGTTTAGCTTCATGTCCCATAACCACTGGCTTAACTTAAATATTTATGAATAAATTGTAGATTCCCACTCGAAAATTGTCATGAGATTTCAATCAAACAAGTCTAATAATTAACTAACGAAGTAAACGCAAGCGTTTCATACCACTTGTTTTGCTAAGTCATTTAATTGGATTTCTCATCCGAATGAGATAAAGGTTTGTATATACTAATAGATTGGAAAACATTTTTAAAATTGAGCTTTGTATTAAAAGTAGCGTTGAAATCATCTTTATGAAAGTGATTTAATATTTACTACTAGTATAAAACCCTTGTATTAAAAGTGACAAACCATAGAAACGATTGTAAAAACAATCTAACACAATAATCCACATTTCGATAACATGAATCAAAACCATGGAAATCGATATCAAATCCATTAAATGGAAACACCAAAAATCTAGAAAAGAAATCATCAAAGTTGATTTTGGTTGACAATAATTATACAGAACATCATAAATCGATCAATCGGAAATCCACATAAAAATAAGCCAATTTCCAGAATTCGACAGCCATAGACGTCTGTGGGAAATCCACAGACGTCTGTCCCTTGTTTCAGGAAATTGTAACCCTGAGGTCACGAACGTCTGTGAATAATCCACAGACGTCTGTCGCCTGTAGCAGGACAGAATTTGCAAAGCCCTTAAATGGGCAAACCTACACAACTTTTCAGATTCGAAAGCGATTGAATGAGCAACTGCGACTAGGGATTTATGTCAAGCGACAAACCAGCCCTAAAGGCTCTTCAATACACCCAAAACAACATGTCTAAACACCCATTCTAGGTTTTCCATAAATTTTGACTTCAAAAATACCAAAATTAGGAAAATTCTCCAAACCAATTCAATTCTAAAGCAATTGAATAAGAAATAGATGTTAGGAATTCATACCTAACAACAATCAAAGCTATAGGCATAAATGTGAGTTCAAGAACTCACCTTTAACCCAAAAATAGGAAAATTCTCCAAACCAATTCAATTCAAAAGCAATTGAATAAGAAATAGATGTTAGGAATTCATACCTAACCACAATCAAAGCTATAGACATAGATGTAAGTTCAAGAACTCACATTTAACCCAAAAATAGAAAAGATAAGCTCTAAAACAAGCTAAGATCAATTCCTCTTCAACTACACCTCTAGAATCTCCAATCTAATATCACATGCAAAGATTTCCTAAGTTAGGTTATAGGAAATTCTAAAAATTGGAGAGAGATTGGGATGAAGAAGATGAAGAGGATGCTTACCTAAGCTTCTCTTTGATTTATAACTTGAATTTGAATTCCTAAGAAAAGTTAGGGCTTAGGAATTTTAATTTCCCTTCATTTCCCCTATTTTTTCCCTTTAGCTTGGAGCGTTAGGAAATTGTGAATTGAATAAAGGAAGAGGAGAGGAGTTAGGGTATTTGGTAAAAGGGTTTGGGTTATCTTGTTGGGCTAATGGGCTAGAACACAACCCAAAGCCCTAATGAAAATACCAAAATCCTAATAAACTTCAAACACAACAATGTTTATACTTAAACAAGTTGTAAACGTCAATTTGAACTCGATGAAAGTGGTCTCGAGTCCAGATTCGACTGTTTACAAAAAAGTCATATTTCGGACTTCAACATAATTAACGATACTATATGTAAATAAAACATTTAAATATATAATCGTAAAATATGCGGGTTGTTACAGACTCCCCTCCTTAAAGAAATTGCATCCTCGCAATATTGAAGAAGGAAATAAAGAGTAAAAACCATTCTGTGACATGACAATCACAAAAAAAAAGATTGGAATGAGAAATTCACCTTAAGGAGCATAAGAGAGTAAATCAGGATGTGTTCGCTCGATGAATTCTCTGGATTTCCAAGAACAATCCTTAGGATTTACGAACCATTAAACTTTCACAAGCGAAACGTCTTTGTTATGAAGGCGTTTAACCTCCATAGCAATGATGCGAATAGGATGTTGCTTATAAGTCAAATTAGGTGAAAACTCAATTTCTTCAATAACACTAGGCTCAAGAATAGAATCGGAATTTCTAAGGCATTTTTGTAGCTGAGAAACATGAAATACGTCATGAATAGCGGAAAATTGAGCTGGTAACGAAAGGCGATAAGCCACGAGACCAATGCGTTCGGTGATGGGAAACAAGCCAATATATTGAGGTGCTAATTTTCTCGATCGATTGAAACGCACTACACCCTTCATAGGCGAAACACGAATGAATACCAAATCTCCCACAGAAAATTCCAAATTCCTTCTTCGATTATCGGCATAGGATTTTTGTCTACTCTGAGTTTCTTTCATCCTATGACGAATAAGGTCAATCTTTTCTGTGGCATCACGAATAAAATCTGAACCTAAAACCAGCTTCTCACCGGTTCCAAGCCAACACGAAGGAGATCGGCATGGACTTCCGTAGAGTGCTTCGAAAGGTGCCATACCAATATTAGATTGGAAGCTGTTATTGTAAGAAAACTCAACAGGAGAAATATGATCTTCCCAACTTCCACCAAAATCGAGAACACATGCACGAAGGAGATCTTCAAGAGTTTGATTCACATGCTTCGTTTGTCCATCGAACTGAGGATGATAAGCGGTGCTAAAATTAAGCTTCGTTCCTAAAGCTTTTTGAAGACCTTTCCAAAATCAACTAGTAAATAATGGATCATGATGGCTAACAATAGAAGTAGGAACTCCATGCAATTTAACAGTTTCTTTAACATAGAGCTTAGCCAAAAGAGGTACGGTTCGGCTGGACCGAACGGGAAGAAAATGGGCGGATTTTGTAAGTCTATCTACAATCACCCATAAACTGTCATGGCCTGAACGAGAACAGGGGATACCGTTAATAAAGTCCATGGAAACTTGATCCCACTTCCAGACAGGAATGTCTAAAGGTTGCAATAACCCACCAGGCCTCTGATGCTCGGCCTATACGAGTTGGCAAGTCATGCAACGCTTAATAAACTTAGCAATACCAGATTTCATTCCATCCCAATAATAAAGTCGCTTCATGTCCGTGTACATTTTACTACTAGCGGGATGAATGGTAAATTTAGAATGATGACAATCTTCTAAAATGTCTTTATGGAGATCACTAATATTTGGCACAATAAGTCTACCAAATTTTCGAACGCCTCCACGAGCATCGATTTCAAAGTCTTTCAAACCATTAATATTATTGTTATCTCTTACTTTGGCTAAGATGAGCCAATTCGGAGTCATGTTTTTGAGCTTCAAGGATGCGGTCAAAAAGAGAAGGATAAGCCTCAAGGCTACATAAAACAAGAGATGAACATGAATCGGATTCACGATCTCGAATCTCACAAGTGGATAAAGTCTCGAGATCATTCCATTCAGATATCATCATGAAAACAACCGCTTATTGCTTACGACTAAGAGCATCGGCAACACGGTTTCCCTTTCCAGGAGTATAAAGAATATCAAGATCATAAGATGCAAGGAATTTGAGCCAATGTTGTTGATGCAAATTAAGTTCCTTTTAAGAGAATAAATACTTTAAAGGTTTATGATTGGTGTGGAGAACAAATTTCTCTCGCAAAAGATAATGACACCAAATTCTAAGAGCGAAAATAATAGCCACGGGATCTAAATCATGAGTGGCATATCTAGTCTCGGCAGGCTTTAACTGCCTAGAAGCATAAGCAATAACACGTTCCCTTTGTATGAGAACGGCTCCCAAACCAATACGACTAGCATCGGTATAAACAATCCGAATCGGAAAGGAGTTCTTTTAATTTCTTAAAAGCAGCTTCACATTTGTCTGACCAAATGTACTTGACTCCCTTCTTTGTCAAACTAGTAAGAGGTAAGGAAATTTTAGAAAAGTCTTTTATGAATCGACGGTAATAGTCCGCCAATCCAAGAAAACTACGAATTTCCGTTACACTCTCCAGTCTCTTTTAGTTTTGAATCGCCTCAATCTTTGAAGGATCCACGGAAATTCCAGATTCAGAAATAATATGTCCAAAAAATTTCACACGAGATTACCAAAAATGGCACTTAGAAAATTTTGCCTTCAATTGATTGCTCCTAAGAGTTTCCAACACAATTCGAAGATGTTTTTCATGCTCTTCCTCGGTTTTAGAATAAACAAGAATATCATCAATAAAGATAAGAACAAATCGATCGAAGAAGTCTTTGAAAATTCGATTCATAAGGTCAACGAAATAAGCTGGAGCATTCGTTAAACCAAATGGCATAACAAGTCATTCATAAGATCCATAACGAGTACGGAATGATGTCAAAGGAATACTATCCTCTGTCATTCGAAGCTGATGGAAACCGGTTGCTAAGTATAATTGGGAAAAGACTCTAGCACCGCAAAATTGATCGAATAGATCATCAATCCGAGGCAAGGGATATTTATTCTTAATGTAAGGTCATTAAGCCTGCGGTAGTCAACACAAAGTCTGAGTGTACCATCGGATTTCTTCACATAGATAGCTGAAGCTCCCCAAGGGGAGAACTAGAACGAATGAACTATTTTGCTTCCAATTCGGATAATTGTTTACGCATCTCCATATTTTCCTTATTGGACATACGATAAGGAGGACGAGTGATAGGTAGAACTCCAGGAATTAGATTAATTCTGAACTCAATTGCTCACTTAGGAGGTAATCCTAAAACAGGCTCAAAGATATCGAAAAATTCACGAACAACGTGAATGAGGGAAATAACTCTTCCTCATCATCATTATCATCATCATGCGGGTTTAGAGAATATAAGGATGCCATAGAATTGGAATCAGAATCATTAAAAACAATAGAAATCTTCTTAACAGATTGGGGATGTCGAAGATGGTAGTCCTCTCAAGACATAGGATATGGGCTTCATATCGATTAAGCCAATCCATTCCCGAAATCATTTCAAAACCTAGATAGCACATAACATGCAGATCGGAACGGAAATCATAATCACATAAAATAATCTCAACATCCTTACAAAATAAACAGAGTATTGCGGATCCACCAATCAGACTCGCAATTTTCAGTAAAGTCATCAAGCCCATAACATTTAAAGATAAAGTATCCACAAGTTCTTTTGATATAAAAGAGTGAGATGCACCCGTATCAAAAAGAATTTGAATAGGATGATCACGAAACATAATAATGCCATCAAGGATAGAATGAGAAATACCTTGACCAAGAGAAGGGTTACTAGGAGCTTGCACAACATTCAGCTTTCCCTCCTTCTTGTTTTGAAGTTTGGGACATGAAGATATAGGATGACCCGAAAATTTGCAATAGCGGCAAGTAAGGGACCTTGGACACTTATTTGCATAGTGGTCCTTAGAACCACAATTGTAGCATTCTCCACGACTAGGGGTAGGAGTCTTCACTACTGAAGTTGCTTGCTTCTCTTTCTTGTTGGGATTAGGGCTCTTGAACTTATTATCGGGATGCCTCTTCTTGTTGTTGTTGAAGTTCTTCTTGGCACCTCCAACATCACCATCACTTTCCTTACCGGCCTCTTCAAGTCGAAGAGCGATATCTATAAGCTGATCGAAAGGCACTTCTAGTTTCAGAAGTAAAGCCTTTTTGAGGTTCTTATTCAAACCATAGATAAACCTTTGATTCTTCTTCAAATGGGTATTAATATACTCGACCCCATATTTAGAGAGGGATTCAAAAGACACAACATAATCTATCACAAAAGATTCACCCGGAATAAGATCAATGAAGCGTCAAGCTAAAGTTACCTTTTCTACTTAAGGTACAAACTTTAACTCGAACCTTTCTTGGAATTGCTCCCAAGTAAGATCCGCTTCAACAATTTCTGAAATTAAAAGCTCATACCAATCTTATGCTCTCTCCTAGAGCATGCTAGAAGCCACTTGGACTCGATGTAAATCCAAAAGATTCATGCGAGAAAAGATGCAGTCGCATGTTCTAAGCCAAGCTTGGACTTCTATAACGCTTTCGGAACCTTTGAATGGCTTTCCACCCAAATTGGTGTAATCACTACACAAGCGTGTAAACCCAGATTTAGCATGAGTAGGCTCAGGAATGGGATCGGCAGCATGGACATTCTTTACAAGATCCAAAAGCTGTTGAGCAGGCATGAATACGCCATCCTGAGGAGGAACACTAGATTGACCAGTGCTAGGACGGCCTGCTCTAACCATTTCTCTTCCTAAAAAAAAGAAAGAAGAGGAAAAGGGTTATTCTCAGAATGAATTCAAATAAGCTTGATTGATAAAAAAGGCATCATAAAAATAAAATAGGATAGAACGGGTCCTAAGACTCAAATTAAATCCTAAGGCACGATTCCTAAGAGAGACTTAGGACAATGATCCTCGTCATAATATCTTATATTGTTCCAAAGTTTTGGCTCTAATACTATGCTGTGACGCCCCACCTCTATACTCTCACTAACCAAGGACACTATTGGGTAATGCCGTCGATTAGCACGAAGAAAAAGGCTATTGAGGAGCGACCAACTGTATAATTGCTTTGAGTAAGTATCGATATGTCGGATAGTATATCACGCATTTCATTTTAAGAGGAAATCTGACATAATCAATACAAACTCAAAGCTACTACACAGTGGCTAAATGCCCTTCGGAAACAATATAAAATAATCATAACATAAAATCAGGCACAGATATTCATATCACAAAGGCGGAAATAGATATGAATATAATACATAGAAGTGAACATCATAGTAGTGGTCATACAAGATCCACTACATGCCAAAAGAATAGGTACATGTATTACACAAAAGAATATGTATACATCAAAGAGTCTCTATCTCGAATACATGAAAGACAAAAACTGCTAAGCTAAAGTAGTTAGCCAAAAGTTAGAAGCTATGCTCTACTAAGAAGTCAAGTGGGAGCACCTGAAACACCTCGGTCTGACCCGAGTATTATTTAAGAAGAAAAATAATAAACGGATCAGTCTAGCTATAATTATCATATAAGATGAGATAGGATAAGAGATATGACAAATATATATGATAACAATAAAAATCATACAACATCTCAAGTTTTCTCAAACACCCAAAAAGAATATCATATTCTTTAATTTTATTCACTAAATCACAAATATTAATAAGGCTTATCAATGCAAATCACAAAAATTGGTGAAACACAAATTCTAGAAATCAATATTTAGAAATCCAGAAAACACAAAGGGGGAGGCCTATCACAAACGGGGGCATGAAAACTCACCAATACGTGTATCACAAACGGGACACTATCCCATGGATCGCTATCCCATGGATCGCTATCCCATGGATCGCTAACCCATAAAAATGAGCCGAAGCTCCACAGAACAGGGTATAATCCCCCCTTGCGGACAAATGAGCCAAAGCTCCACAAACGGTCAAAAGACCATGGGTCGCTACCCCATAAAAATGAGCCGAAGCTCCATAGAATGGGGTATAGTCCCCTACGCGAACAAAGAGACATTGCACATCGCAAGTCTAAATCACAAAATGGTCATCATTGATCAATAAGTTTAAATTACACTAAGCTAGTAAATAAATGATTTTAGCTTCATGTCCCATAACCACTGGCTTAACTTAAATATTTACGAAAAAATTGTAGATTCCCACTCGAAAATTATCACGAGATTTCAATCGCAAGTCTAAGAATTAACTGACGAAGTAAACGCAAGCGTTTCATACCACTTGTTTTACTAAGTCGTTTAATTGGATTTCTCATCCGGATGAGGTAAAGGTTTTTATATACTAATAGATTGAAAAACAGTTTTAAAATTGAGCTTTGTATTAAAAGTAGCGTTGAAATCATCTTTATGAAAGTGATTTAATATTTACTACTAGTATAAAACCCTTGTATTAAAAGTGACAAATCATAGAAACGATGGTAAAAACAATCTAACACAAAAATCCACATTTCGACAACGTGAATCAAAACCATCGAAATCGATATCAAATCCATCAAATGGAAACACCAAAAATCCAGAAAAGAAATCATCAAAGTTGATTTTGGTTGACAAAAACTATACGGATCATCAAAAATCGATAAATCGAAAATCCACATAAAAATAAGCCAATTTTCAGAATTCGATGGCCACAGACATCTATGGGAAATCCACAGACGCCTGTCCCTTGTTTTGGGAAATTGTAACCCTGAGGTCACAGACGTTTGTGGATAATCCATAGACGCTTGTCGCCTGTAGTGGGACAGAATTTGCAAAACCCTTAAATGGGCGAACCTACACAACTTCTCGGATTCGGAAGTGATTGAATGAGCAACCGCGACTAGGGATTTATGTCAAGTGACAACCCAGCCCTAAAGGCTCTTCAATACACCCAAAACAACATGTCTAAACACCCATTCTATGGTTTTCATAAATTTTGACTCAAAAATACCAAAATTAGGAAAATTCTCCAAACCAATTCAATTCAAAAGTAATTGAATAAGAAATAGATGTTAGGAATTGATACCTAACAACAATCAAAGCTATAGACATAGATGTGAGTTCAAGAACTCACCTTTAACCCAAAAATAGAAAAGATAAGCTCTAAAACAAGCTAAGATCAATTAATCTTCAACTACACCTCTAGAATCTTCAATCTAATATCACATGCAAAGATTTCCTAAGTTAGGTTATAGGAAATTCTGAAAATTGAAGAGAGATTAAGATGGAGAAGATGAAGAGGATGCTTACCTAAGCTTCTCTTTGATTTATAACTTGAATTTGAATTCCTAAGAAAAACTAGGGCTTAAGAATTTTAATTTTCATTCTTTTCCCCTGTTTTTTTCCTTTAGCTTGGAGTGTTAGGAAATTATGAATGGAATGAAGGAAGAGGAGAGGAGTTAGGGTATTTGGTAGACGGGTTTGGGTTATCTTGTTGGGTTAACGGGCTAGAACACAACTCAAAACCCAAATGAAAATACCAAAATCCTAATCAACTCCAAACACAACAATGTTTATACTTAAGCAAGTTGTAAATGTCGATTTGAACTCAATGAAGTGGTGTCGAGTCCGGATTCGGTTGTTTACAAAAAAATCATATTTTGGACTTCAACATATTTATCAATACTATATTTAAATACATAATGGTAAAATATGCTGGTTGTTACAAGGAGGAACGATGGTTTGAAATTTAAATAGTCCAACATTGCTAAATAACTTGGAGAAGTGATGTATAAATATGGGTTGGTAGACACATAACATGGGGAATTCCTTTTGTTACAATAAAATATGTGTCAACTCATATGTGTACGCCACATGCTGGAGATGGGGAGCTTGGTCCGACCGCCGTTACATAAAAATTGGTACTAGAGCCGAAGGTTGCGAACTGGGTCATGTAGACAAACAAAGCTCTTAACGTACTCCAAGGGAATGCTAGTCAAAAGGGAGATTGTTAAGGATGTTTCACATGTGTTAAGAAGGAACGACGGTATGGAATTGAAATAATCTCACATCGCTAAATAACTTTAAGAAGTGGTGTATAAATATGGATTGGTAAGCACGTAATATGGGGACTCCTTTTGTTACAATATAGTGTGTGTCAACTCATATGCGTATGCCACGTGCTGGAGATGAGGAGCTTGGTCCGGCCACCATCACAAACCATTCTGTTGCTTCCTTTTCCTAGTCATCCTTCAATCTATCAAACTCTTCCTTCTCCTAATCAGGTTCTAAACTCCTCTAGAATTTATTATACCAATTAAATCAAGCTCTACCCCAATATTACTGTCAAAACTATAGGTTAATTAATAACATTGAATGTCATCGTCAAAGTTCATAATCAAGTGCACTAAAACCAGTTTGAAGTGATAGCTGGGGATCACTATTATTTATGTTTGGTTAGTGCTGAATTAACCAAACAAACCAGTTCACTTTGATCGATGATTATTAAATTAAATCATTTTTTATTCGCTTTGAACAATAACTTTATTTTGTTATATCATGTTACAAGAAGATATATTGTTGTAGAAGATTTTGTATAGTAACTAAATAGACTTCTTATATAAAATTCGAAGCTTACAAAAATCAAACGAACGCTCTATGGGAAAATCTTTATTTATAAATTGGTGTTATGCATTGTGTAAATTGAACATTTTAATGAGAACATCTGATAGTTTCTTTAATTTACCTTTTTTTTAATTTTGATAAATTAGCTATCAATCTAATGAATCATAATGAACTCAACATGGTTTGGCTCTTCATGATTCTTAGCCTTTTCATTCTAGATCGATTCGATATTTTTTACCGTTGAACCGACCAAACTGACCAAATGTTTACTCATATTGCCAACAGGAATAAACATTATTTCAGATAATAAAAAATTAATTCGCGTTGTTGTGTCACTGAAAAAAAAGGTTGAAGATTTACAAATTCAAACTTTAAAATTTGTTGACATTATAATCTAATTGCACAAGACTTAGAAATTCATAAATTTGTCGAATAATTTTTTTGTCAATAACTTATACATTCAAAAATACTTTTGATAAAACGTAATATGTGAAGATGAGGAATAATGGTGATACTAATTTTCAAACACAAAAGGCAATCAATTAACTACACAAATAAGATCGGTCCTAACAATCTTCTTTATGGGTTTCCAAACGGTTGTGTATAATCAATCCAATAAATAGAGGAATAAATTAATAACAACCTGGACAATAATCTAGATTAAAAGAAGTGTCTTGTTCTTTATAATAATGGTCTCTTTGGTTTGGAGAAGAAAATGGATTGGAGAAAAAGAAATGCCTTAGTGTAATGATACATCATTTTCGACATCCAGAGTAAATAACCAATAACACATCTAATCTTGTCGTAAGTGATGGACCTTTGGGTGAAATTTTAAAATAAAAATATTTAACACGGTCTATGCGGTATTTATAACAACCCAAATTTTGATACACTTTTAATAAGTCAAATTTTATCAAATAAATTATTTGGGCTCTATTTTGGGTAAATTTTATTTAAAAAGATATATTTTATTGAGTAGTTTTTTAGAATAAATAATTTATTTAATCATGTAAATAAACTGATTGATATCTTTAAGAAATAAAAATGAACTCAAATAAATTTTACATCGAATTTAAAATATTTATATGTTGTTAAAAATTTGTAAATGATAGAAATAATAAAATGATAATTTTATTTTGAGAAAAAGATAGATCGATAAGTAAGTGGGAATTAGCCAAAAATGCAAATATACGAAGAAGAAAATTTAGGACACATGATTAAAACTTAGTCTTAAGAAAAAAATTCTTCCTAAAATTTAATTATGTTGCCTCAAATTTCGATTGACAACTCCAGTCCATATCAACGTGTCGCCGCCACCGTCATCGACAGAGTTAAGTGTTTTTCTTAGGGGTAATTATGTAATTTATTATATAACTTAACTCTTGTATAAGAATCTTGTTCGAAATAAAATATGCTTTTGATTTTTTTTCTATTATATATGTTGTTATATTATGTACAAGTAATGATCTGAATACATTTAACGTATATAAGTAGAAAATATTTAGGAAAACAAATTAATTAATTATAGTTACGAACGTGTTCGCAACCATAAGTTTTGAATAGAATATTCAAAATACTTATCCTTAATGTGTTCCTAGTCAAGATGTACCAAGAAAAGTATATCAATGCATCCTTAGAGACCAATGTCCATTGTTTGCTCAAGAAATGAGCAAATGCATCCAATCAGGTTATCGTAGAGTCGTGTGTACTGAGCATTTGGCATATTTGTATTATGTGTGGTTTGCTAGTTTTTTAAGAAAGCAGGTTGTTGTTAGAAAATAAATGAAATAAAGTAAAGTGCAAAAATATTTATAGTGGTTTGGCCAGAACGTGCCTATATCCACTGTTCATTTCCATTATTTTTCTTGTATATCAGTTTTACAATGATTGAAGTAAAGAATATAACAACTTTAAGTGAAAAAATAGCTCCCAATGATCATATCCGGCTCAAGGTTTTAAATCTCGCTCATCTTGGCCGAGATTTCGACCGAGATCTCGTTTTCAAGCCTGGGTGATTCAAAAATAGGCTATTTCGTTTGAATCTCATCTGACCTAAATCTCGGACGATATTTCAGTATCTCGGACGAGATTTAACAGCGAGATATTGGCTGAGTTGTTGAATTTTGGAAAAAATCAACTCTTTTTCCATATTGGGCTGGCTCATCCTTTACCTTAATTTAAGCCTTCTTAATTGTACTTTTTTTAACCCTTATTTCTTATATAAATCTCATTTAATCTTCGTTTCTTATTTTATGGCAGTGACGAGTGTAAGAAGATGATAAAATCTACATCGATTATGGCAAGTATTTCACTTTATGATTTTCATTTAGGTTTCTGATCCAAATTAATTTACATCCGATTTCATTTTTCTTTTTTCGACACTTTCTTGAGTTTTTTTCCTAACCGTATCTTTTTGCGGCTATAAATTTTAGGCTTGACTTATTTAACTTTATGTTCCAAATGGATTCCCAATTTGATTTCATTTAGTCTTTGCTGCTATAATTTTTTTCCTCGAGGCTTATTTTTGAGCAATAAAGGAATTCTCTTTCATCTATTAATTTCATTTGATGATTACATGTTCATTCATACATCATTTTTTGCTTTTCTTATAATATTACTAAATGTTTGAAAATTGTTTGTACTATGTATGCTGTTTTCTACGTTTGTTTGAAATATCTATGCTATTAGTTGCTTAATGAGATTTTGTTTGCTAATAATTAAATACTATAATCTGACATAGAATATCTTAATTCTACTTGTAGACTTTTGTATTTGAAGTTATAAAATTAAGATTTCCCTTGCAGCACTATAAATCATAAAAAATAGAAATGAGACATTATATTGTGTAGGAAAGTTAAGTGAATGATCAAACAAAGTAAAGGTGCATATGTTATGGTTTGTTTCTTGTCTACTTTATCTCATATGATATAATATTGAACATTATTCATGAAATCTAGTTATTTGTTTATTTTACATGATACAAGTGATATTTTCCATACTAAATTACTAATGATAAGCGTGTGATATATTCAAGGTAAGTGCATAGTATTTTCCTTAAGGTAGTGACTAGTATTATAAATTTAGGTGTATGAAAACTAATTTTCGACATGACATATACTCTGAGATAACTCCGAAATGAATTTTAGAAACCGAGATGTAAATCCAAGATGCACTCATCTCGTTTGAGATCTCACTCGATACGAGATAAGCTCTCAAAATTCTTCGAGACGAGACGTGACCGAAATCCAAGATTTAAAACCTTGGTCCGGCTAGCTCGATTCGGATGTATTTGGCTCTCCAGATCCACCTTTTCATTGTTGTTGTAAGCTTGGGTATTTACAAGAGTGAAGATATAGGGAGGTTGGGCCTATGAGATAGGCAATTTCCTTATTTACCTTACTCGGTTCGCTTTTTTTCATATATAGAAGATACGATCCAGAATTTTCGTTTATATAAGATTGAATCCAAAATCTCTATGCATATGCTATTTAGTTCGGTTCGGCAGTAGTCTGGCCAGCATACGAAGGTAGTTCCTCAACTTTGTGGTCCAAGTCCTTTGTTCGATAGCTAACTACTAGACAATAAATCATGTTCGGTAGTTTAGCTATCGGACAGGAAACTCTATCCAGTGATTTGACTACCGGACAGAAAATCTTGTCCGGTAGTCAAAATACCAGACAGAAAATCTTGTTCGGTAGTGCAACTACAAAACACAGTTTGTTGTGTGGCTAAGGGTCGTGAGTTCCATTGTTTTCTTGTTTAGCATTCCTCCTTGCACTGCTTTGTGACTTCCTTCCTTTAGGTTTTTGAACAAGTGGTGGCACTCTTATTACTACCATGCTCTTAATGGTTACACTTAGTAATCACGGTTCCATGGGTGAAAATGCCCACAGCAGTTGCCCCCTAAAGCACACTTTGAAGAATACGAAGTGTGTTATGTCTATCATCCTACACAAAACTTGTCATTGCCATCCTAATTTGCATATTGTTCTTCAAAGCCACCTCTTTTCTTCGTATCCCTTGGTTTAGTTCTGTTCGGCATTTGTCACCGAAAAACTTTTCTGTTCGGCTAATTTTTGTCCAAGGTTTATGTGTACGGCTCCAGGCAGTGCATCCTCGACTTATATAAATGCTTTCGGCCCTACATTACATGCACCTACTTCACTTCACCTATGGCCCTCAAAAACTAAAGACTGTTCATCTCCACAGCTGCATTACATCCATATTTAAGTGCAATTCGTTCTAGACTTTGATTCCATCATCCATCTTCATCAATTAAACAAGGTAACATCTTGATTCTCAATAATCTATAAACTTTTAGGGCAATTTTTATTTTTGTCCATGTTAAAATAGGGTTCGGTGGTTTTGAGGGTGTTTGTGTTTGGGAACTAGTTTTGGTATATTTATATGAATATTGTTAGGCTATCACTCAAGATTATCAGGTAAAAAGATTTGATGTTTCTAATTTTTAGATTTTGTAGGGTTTTAGGTTTTGGCAAAGGGCTTAATTGAGGGTTGGAATAACTGAGGCATGTTGTGCTATCTTAGCCATATTTCCAAGGCTACGGCCTCATTTGTTGATGTGAAGCTAGGGTGTAGTTTGAAACTATGGTGAAAAAGGTTCGGTCGTAGTGTTTAGGCTTAGGATTACTGAACTAAAGGAAGGAATTGACCCTCATTTGGTAACTAGGATTGTCTAGGGTACTACATGTAGTCAATAGCTCAAGACCCTTAGCTTTGCAATTTCTTTTTGGTAATTTGAATCTTTAGAGGATTACACACATCGGTTCGACGGTTTAATACCGAACAAAAGTCTTAGGCAAACTTTAGGGCCTATGGGCTGATCCTGGTCGGGCCACCAAACCAAACACTAAGTAGATTGACCTTCTTATTATTTTTTTCTTATGTGATTCTGATATCCTATCATACTTGTCACACGAACACACTTGTATCCACTGGTAGTGTATGAGACGGGTTAATATATTAGACAAGCATGTCGAACAGATGTCATACTCGCTCATCGATCGCTGCAGGAGTTCAGGCTCCTTCTTCATCTACTACTATTGAGGCTTCATTGCCTGGGGCTATGGTTAGCCAACTTAGCTCAATGCGTTCTTTGGTCCATGGCTACGACCCATTTCAGCTGCTAATTGATCTCATAGAGTCGATTGTTACTACACCTAAACTCCTTTCAGCTCTACCTTAAACTAAACTTCCTCTAGCTTCATGCACATTGCCAACACTATTAGAAGGCATATGCGGCTTACTCTGTGACGTCTCATCATCTGCATCTTCACCTCTATCAACAATAGCTACAACTCTACTACTTGGCTGAAATGTGGAAACCTTTTTCATCTTCTTTAGGCTATCAGAATCAACTGATGTGGTGGGTAAATCTTCCTTAGGTTTGAACATTGCGAATCATCAAATATAATATGTTTGAAATGCACAATCTTCCTATCAATATGGTTCAAAATATGATACCCTTTAACTCCATCTGTATACCACATAAACATACTCTTGTATATTTGAGCATGGAATCTTCCCAAGATACAATGTTTTACCTCTCCACTTCTCCCCTGAAATCTTCCCATCTATGGTTGAGCACGGAATTCAATATATAGTGTGCGTTGCAATCATTAAAGCCTCTAGATAAGCCCGTAGTCAAACTCAAACTACGGGCCTTCTTAAATACTCTTTGATTTGACCTTCGTCACATACACCCAAACATTTCATGAAATGTCATTAATGAAGGAATTAAAATATCTTGCTCTCTAAATGGAAGCAGTAACAACTATCCCCAAACATCTGCATGTTGGAACTGGGTTAGTCCGTAGTGGAAGAAATGAGTGAATTTCAAAAAACAAATTACCATTTTGGATCTATATTTGGCATATGAAGTCTAATTCATTTATAAGTTTTCTAAATTTCTTTTAAGTAAAATCATTATTCTATTTAGTTTTATAAATAAAGTTTTACTTTATATTATTTTGTATTATGTTTGACTATGTGTATCATGTACACATATGTGTCTACATGCATGTGCAATATAATAAAGTGTGCATGGTTTGACATGCCCGTGTGTAGATATTTGAATTTACACTATAATGAACATATTAGCCCCTCTAATATCCCATGTGTTGTCTAAATGAATATATATATGTATATATGTATATATGTATATATGTATGTATGTATGTATATGCATGTGTGTGTGCACCAAATGTTTATATATATAATACAATCATATATTTATATATAAATATGTGGAAATAATAATTGTAATTATTTATATAAAATATTTAAGATGTATTTGTATAAATGTTCATTTATATTAAGTAACAAAATCATTTAATAATTAATATTAAAAAAATTATTGCTGCTACAAACTTGAGAACAAAATTAAAAAAAATTCATTAATAAATAATTATAGATATAGAAACACATGTGTATATATAAATATATATATATATATATATATTATAAAATTGATGATGGCTGACTTAGAGCTCACGTCACAAAAAAATAGTTTTTATTTCGGATTTATAAAATAATTTTTATATAAAAAATTATAAAATAATTTAAAAACCATCGAAATAAATTTTTAAAATTATTAAAAAATTATTTTCTAAAAATCCTGTAATGTTATTAAATAAAATTTAGTAATTAATTTCAAAATATATTTATATATATATAATCAATTTTTAGTTAAATAAATAGTTATATTAATATGTTTGTAGCTCTAGTGCAGTTGGCAAGGGTTCCAAGTTCTCCACTAGAGGAAGAAGGTTCGAGCCTTGGCAGTCGCGCTTTAGCGGCTTGTTATTTGCGAAGGCATGTAATAATCCCTTAAATGAGTAGAAAAACTTGGGTTCGAAAAGTGCCTCTGTGAGAACCTGAGTTAAAAGTGGGTGGGAAGGTGGCGTACCTTCTTACATCCCTAGCCTACAAAAGTAGGTTTTTAAAAATAGTTATTAATATTTAAAAACATAATAACAATAAATATATATTAAAATAAAGTAAAATTTACTGCCGAATTATTGTTGTGCAAAACCAAAATTATAGAGATTTTAAAATAATTATTTTGTGATCTTAATCTTTATGATAAAATTTATTAATTGATAAAATCATATATATATATATATCTTATATTTGATTACCACTCTGTAACAACCCAATTTTTTGACGCCTGAAAATCAACATCAATACGTCCACTATATCAACTGCCGAACAATCGAATGCCGGAAAATCGAACCGTTAAGGTTAAAGAAGAAGAAGATAGAAGAAGAAATAGAAACAATATCAAAATCTCACAATCGTAGCGGAACAATATATAATAGATAAATGACTAATCTTTAAAACAAAAGAACTATATCTGTTTATACATTACATCATCAGAGTACAACAGTTTCACAATAAATTGAACAGTTATAATAACTTGTCCCCATAATTGAATACACAGCGGAATAATAATAGTATACGGGAGTACGTCCTGCCATCCAGCTCGCCTCCTGATCTCCACATCATACTTTTCTGACTTCGCTCCAGAACAACTGATAACCTGACTCTAGGCTGCCCATTTATTATTATTTATGTCGTGAGTTTAATACTTGCAAACATATAAAATAAATTCTTTTTTAAATAAATAGACACACTAATATTTCAACCATCCAATATGTGACAAAAAATCGATCCACTAGATTCATAATATAATCTAATAACCAACAATATAATACAACTAGATAATAATATTAAATGAATCAGTAAACATGTTGATCTTCCACCAAGGCCTAGAGATCTCACTTTGAAATGATTAAATGGCTCCTTGAATCAAATTCCAAGTTCTAGAGTTGTTCGCTCCCAAACAGCTTTACCACCGACGATCGATCGGAGAATTTTGATGTGATTTGAGCTTGGGTTTAAATGGGGTTTGCTGGTCGAAATTTGCAGGAGGAAGGAGTGCAAAAGATCTCAAAACAAATGGTGTAGAGAGTGTCATATAAATAGGATGTCAAATGGAGCGAAAAGTGGATCACTTATCTCTCTCTTATCAATTCCACTCTTTTAAACTATTCAAAAGCCTCCCTCTTAGGTGATAATTTTAAACAATTGCAAATTAATTAAATCAGGTGATAAAAGGAGTATTCATTGTTTTGGTTGTATGACTATTAGGTGTAAATTTGGTCAACGATTAATACTGAATAGTTCAAATATTAATGTTCACACGTCGCTTCGCAAGTGGTGTGACATTATGGCTAAATTTATCGCTTATTTGGTTTCAGTAAAATCCAATTTTACTTTATTAAGCGTTACCCAATTTTGACAACTATTTACACTGATTCTCTTCATCAAAACTATATCACTTTAGACTTATGTAATTTAGTAATGGTCAAAATTCCAATATCATCGTATCCCACTCTATAGTCCAAACACAAAGCCTTTGGCTTAATAATAACAATTATTATTAACCGAACTGCTCTATCCAGAGACTTTGACTTTGAGTTGACTTCAGTTGACCATGATACTAACCTTATATAACTGAGGAGACGAATCCTCTCTTAAATATTGTTTCACTTCCAATACTTCCACTCGACCCAATTATAGTCTTTCGATGGACGTTGTGCCATGATTTAACTATAATCAAAGCGGACTTTCCACATTGAAGCTCGACAGTATTCTCAAGTCAGGGGAATTGTGTAATATTGTCACATTAATATTTTTTATTTGACCTTAGTTATATTAACCAACAGAAAACTATCGAATGTGTCATTCCATAGTTATCCAGTAACTATCAATACATAACCTCTTATTACCCCCCAATCAGTCATGAGTAATAGCCCACCCAACGTTGGGAGAGGGTTACGTACTCTAGTCTCAACCGATGCATCAACATCAAGTCTCAAAACATCTTGACTAGGAATATTTAAAACGATAAGTTTATTTTATTGTGATAAATCACTCATGGTCACAACGCATTATAGCTACTATCACAAAACTTACCATTTATGCCTTTCATATTAAATATACATTTAATTAAATTAATTAATATAACATATTATGTCAAATATGTAATAGAAAGTAAACACCTTTTATTTCGAACAAAATTGGTTATCAAGTTAGACATATGTAACAAATTACATAATTGCTCATAGGGCATACCCTTAACTCTATCAACCTCCCACTTGCATCTTGGGCAATTATGGAATCTTTATCCCATTCCATTAATTAGTTTGACGAGAACTGATCGAGATAGACCCATCGTGAATGGATATGCTATATTGGTTTAATTAACTATTTTGTCAATCGACTCTCTTTGATGATGATAGACTATCTTTATCATGTGGAACTATTCGGAGTATGTTTCTCAAATTCTAGTGAGCTCTTATTGTTACATTGTTATCATATAACAATGATGTAGTATTCTTAATTCTTGGAACCAACCCTAGCTCAGCTATAAATTTATGCATTTATATTTATATACATTGTTTTTATTGCGGTGCTACTCAAGGCGATGTACATAGCCTTTCATTGAATCAACCATAACCTTTCGTTTGGAACATTTCCAAGATAAAGCTACTTAATTAATATCGACATATTATACTCGATAACACTTATGAAGTTCGAGTCCGAACAATCTTTCATAAAGAGTTTATTGTTTCTGTAAACAGCTCTCTGGTATTTCGTAAATATTCGATAACATTATAAACTACCATTTAGTGATCTTAATTCGGTTTTGATATTTTCTTCATGCATCAAATATGTAAGAAAATTACGATATTGTAGACAATTCAACATGTATGATAATTCCAATTGTCAATACATAAGGAATCCATCTTACATGCTTCATGTTAAACATTTTAATACAGTGTCTTTGCATATCATTTAGGACATTCCTAACATCCTTTACTTACTATAAAAGGTATAATTTACAAATCAAATATCGAGTATTAAACAACCAAACTATTACTGATTTTTACATAAGTACATTGTTAATAATCAGCACTATGTTGTTTAATCGTAGTCCTGAAATATATATGTACCTTTTAGAGGTTCTTTCTTATGGAGACACGCTTCCTCTGCATTTTAACTGAAAATCAAACTATTCGATATTTCTATCAAAATACTTATTCAATTCCGATGCTTATAACATGATACTTTCTTATCATTTCTTGGATCATATCCAAAAAACCACAAACTCGATATTGCTCCCACTGACTTTGAGACACTTTGGTTGTTATGTGCAACAGTCTATTCTAAATCATTATTTGGAATTTTCCATTGCAGCACATATGTACCAAAACATAAAATCATACTAATAGATAATTTCATGGGTAAATTCAAAATAACTTAAGCACGTTCAATGATGAATCTATTATGCAAATTTCAACAACTGAAATTTACGATGTTATTCTTGTCAATGTTCACTATTACACAAAGTGAATCAGACAATAGTTATCACACAACATATGGTAAATTTTCTGTTATTCCACTTTTTTACACAACATATGGAAAAATCATCTACTGTATACATAGCCTGTGAAATCATAATTTTATTGAGATTTCATTCTTGTCATTTAGACAACATTTTATCTTTTGTTTCATCTAAGTTATCAAAAAAATTAGTTTTGGCTCCATATCGATTTTGGTTTCCCTCTCAATCTTGTCTGAATTATTTTGTGGCCGCTTGTTCCTTAATTATTTCCCTTTACTCTTTCTCTCCATTCCATTTTTTCCTTCTCTCTCAAACTAGAGAGTTAGATGATTAAACCTTATTCATCCCGTTTTCTTCTCCTTATTTATTTTGCAAACCATTTCTCGCTCTCTCGATACTCTCTCACTCTCAAAACCAAACCAACAGAACCCTAATCTCGGCTTCCTTTTTTCTTCAAGCTATCTTTTGGAATTAGGGTTCCCTAATCGAAGCGTCGATTAATAATGAAATCGCCTGCGAACCTTTATCGATTGATAACTTGATTGATTCTCTTAATTGAGGAAACTCTTCGGCTGCTTCTCTATCGAGTTGGATGATATAAAAACTGGTACATAATTTTTTATGATCTTTTGATTTCACTTGAACTTGATCTAAAATTATGCCGATGATGATGTGGGTGCTTATATAGGATTTGATTTCCTATATTTTCGTTTTGAAATTTTGGTTTGAAATTTTCCCGTGGCTTGTTCAAATCAGTTGTTCGGATCTTTTGTGTGGCTTCACTGTAGCCTGTAGTTTGCTTTGTTTATGTTTTCTAATTGCTTTGTTTAGGTTTGAAATGTCCCTTTATCAATGGCTCGATGATTTCTGACTTGTTCGGCTTTGTTTATGTTTTCTAATTGGTTTTTTTGATACTGATGCTTTACTTGATTTGTTCACTTCATTGTTTTGCTGGTTCGAGTATCTTTATGCGTGGTTTATTACTGCAAATCCTTAGCATGTATATTACTGCACCTTAGTTTATCTTATTTTGTTTGCTATTGATTTATCTTGCTTGTATATGATAAATATGTGCATGCTTGTAGCATTTTGAGTGATGTTGCCCCTTGCGGTACATCCAGCTGCACTAGAAACTGTGTATGTGTCTCACTGATGTACATTGCTTTTTCCATTTCTGGTCTAGTCCGGTTCCTTCCCTTGCTGTCTTAAGTATATGTATACATATACACATATATTTTTATATATGTACTTGTGAGAGAAATGCCCTGTTTGATTGATTATGTGAGTGTGCACTGAGTTGATGTTGTGTGACTATGTACTGGCTTGTGTGTGTGGTAGCTTCATGTGCATTTCTTGTTGTTCATCTAGGTTTGTACATATCGATCTAATTATACCTGAACCTTGAATGGCCTGAACTCTGCTTGGTCATATCTTGTTAGAGTTGTTTTTACTGAGATAGTTGTTTTACTGATATAGTTGTTTTTACTGGATGCACTGCCTTGACTGATTTTTTTTAGTTGTTTTTACTAAGATGAAAGTTCTTTTTGGAGTTTGAAGTAGCCACTGTGCACATGTATACATGTATGTATGTATATATGTATGTTAGTGTTCTTGTCTCGATGTGACTTTGCTAGTCTGTGTGCTTGTTGAACTATGTGCATGTTCTAAGCGAGTCTCCATTGTTTTTGTGATGTTGCGCCTTTTCATATTGTGTTGTCGAGTTGCCTTGTTTGCATTTCCAGGATGCACATTGTCTTGTATTATTTAGCTTATTGTAGTGCTTATGCACTAATACTAGCTGCCTTGATTTTTGTTGAACTGCCTTGTACTCGCATATGTTGATCAGTGACACAATATCAATTGTTGGTTCACTGCATAGCCTTACTCTACCATGTTCACTTAGTTTATTAATTGATGCATGTCCTTGTTTTTGGACTTATTTGTGCATCTTGTTTCTGAACTTGGCCATGACTCTTGTACACTACGTAATGCGCTTGAGTTGAGCCCGAGCTTGACCTTTGCATTAGTCCCTGAAATTTATTGACACAAGTGTGGTGTATGTGTACGGCCTTATGACATATATAGTGATACACTGTACATGTCATACGTTGATCGTGCACTTTGATTCCAGTTTTAAAGTATGAAAACAACCAACCCAAATAACTGAGGCGATATCATATCAAATCACATTCTTATTTTTGCAAATACAGTTTGTTCCTTTTTTTTTTCTTTTTATTGCGTTGTTGTTTGTTTGACGGGCAAGGTAGAAGACTGGAGCAGAAGCAAGAAGATATCAAATTCGAGTGTGTGTGCGAGAGTAAAAAAAATGTTGTATATGAGAGTGTGAAAATAATGTTATGTATGAAAGTGTGAAATATAGTTGAAGCTCAATGTGTACTATTTGAAATTGAAATGAAATAAAACATTTGTTTAAATAAAATATGAAATTCTGAATAAAATATTTATTATCATCAAACAAAAATCATAAACCGTTATACTCTACAGTATTAGTCAATATTTATATATTGTCTAATAGGTAATTCTGGAATGATATTATAACATCAGACAACATACGATTTTTTTTCTGTTGTATTAGTGCATATCAGACGATAGGGCATATCTGTGGTCTGATGTGCAATGATTCGGCACCGGATTTAATGATAGATAGATATGCTTTCAGACAACGGGGCATATCTGTCGTTTGATGCGTTTTTTGGCATAGTGGTTGCTCATTATATTCCAATTGCATCTTAAAATCACATTAGCGGGCGACAGATTATACACCTTCATATATAACTATCAAAATCCTATTTTGATAATGTACTTGGAATCCTTTTTGAATTTGTGCGTCATATATACCATATTGTAGAGTCAATAGTCTTAATGGCATAATTGACAACTGAGGATTATCTATTCTAGATATTGATAAGATACTCATAGTTTCTCTTCAATGTGTGAGAATACTTATTAGACATTCTAATGCGATGTGTTAATTTAGGTTTGGTTAATTTCATTTCAACCTTCGTAGTTAGTTTTATCCTTGGACCGTAATCTAATCCATTTCACTGCCGATAATTCATAAAAGAAATTCCTTCACTGTGAAGTTGATATTTCTTGAAACAACAATTATATCTCAGTTCAATGGAATAAGTATTTACAATCATTTTATGAACTGCCTTACATATAAAACTGATTCGGTTTTACTTTATAATACTTATTTTCAAAACATAAATTGGTCATTTTATGAATTGCCATACATATAAAATTAATTTGGTTTTAATTTATAAAACTTATGTTCAAAACATAAATTGGTCATTCAATGACAGTCTTTCCCAAACTTCTTTTGGGGCAATTCATACAAGATCCCTCATGAACAATTATTACGTGCATTCTTTCGACTTGCACAGCCCGCCAACTTCTTGGTCTAGGATATGTTAGAATTTCTTCTAAACTCTTATCTTGTATGATTTCGTAAACTAATCTTTAGATGAAATTAATTTTAACCTTGTCTACTAATCTTAAGTACACTGCCTTATAGAAAGAAGTTAACTCAACTTCACTCACAATTAATCATATTTTGTTCAATAAAGTTTGATTACTCCTTATCAATACATCATTATGTATCATAGTGAAGAGTGACTTTTGAGACTGAATATTTGTTCATTTTTATATATGTTGGGACTCTTTTCCAATAGACTTACATATTTGATCAAATTGAATCAATTTTATTCTGCTGCACGTTATTTATTTATTTTTGTTTTATACTCAACGGGCTTATCACAGACATATTACATGTGTATCAAATACACATGTCCATGTCGGTGATAGCTCGTCGATGAATAAAACGAAGTACGTAGAACCGTTTTGGTATTAATAGACTTGTGATTGCGTACATCTATATGTATCAATCCGAAGAGTTCATCAAGTCCCATCAAGCTCCCACTGAATGGGTGTTTTGCCCTTGATTGTTTGAGATACGATTAACTAGTATCATATGATTCATAACCATATAATCCAAGAACTATTTCTCAAAACCGTGGCTTAGTCTATAATTCCGAAATAATTGCAAATAAATCTAGATACTTCTATATTTTCTAATGCATCTTAAATACTGCTATTATAGTTTTATTTCATAAAGAATATTCATAATACTCATATTGAAACAAAAAATGCCTATTTTTCAGTTAACACTGAAAAACAATCATTATTTCATAAATAACGTTTGGTATGTGTTACGAAAACAATTTTCACAATTCGATCGATCAACACTCCCACTATTTCCACTGTTAATATAATAGCATATGAAATATGAAGATCCATTTAAACACTTAATATAGGTTATTTATTTCATTTACTGTAACTAGTTTACAATTGAGAACTTTTAGATCAAATATCTTAAACTCGTTGAAATAAATCTCATATAAACTAATTTTCTATATGAAAATACACTTCAGAACAGAAATCATATTTCTCATTCCTATGACAATCAACTATTATTTTACAATTCTCATTTCTGACGTTTCTTTATGAAGCAGTAGTGACCATTTACTCTCTTCATCCCAATGTGCCTTAGGTTATATATCCATACTTATACATTCAATTCCTTTTCCAGACGGTCAAACCATTCATAGGAAATCTTTACCATAGTATCATAATGAACTCTTTATAAAAGTGCACTTGATCATCCTTAACATTTAAGGATATCAAATATGTTTTACTTTACGTAAACCGATCAAACTGACATTTTAGCGATCGAATTCTTAGATCTATCTTGTAGTCTTTGGTCTAGTGTTACATTTAATACAATAAGATTATGATTGTAATGGATCATGTTGAATAGACGATCTAACACTATTGTTTATTTTCTTTTTTTGACTGAACCAATTTCATCGAGGTTTCGTACATTACGAATTGTGATCATTCACCATATAACATTTATATGTAATTGAATATAGATTAGACATCCATATTCAAGTATTGTTTCTATAGTTTGAAAATCATGAAAGACAATACACAATCTTGGGAAAATAAACATGTAAATGACCAATTACCAATGTATTTAGTAGTTGTAAAATTTGACACTTGCATAGGTATTGAAACAATAACATATAAAAATATTATTGGTAAATATATTTTATATTTCTATTTATCAATATTAATTTAGTTCATTAGAATATTTTAAATGATAAATATTTATCAATTATATCAAATGCATAAATTATCAATGAAGATTATTATAACTTTACATAGCAGATGTTCTTATAATGTTGGAAATGTTAAGTGTTACCATTTTATTTTCTAACAAGGCTCCCATTAGTCTTTAATATTTTTCCAAACCCTAAGACAAAACATAGAAACCTTCACGAGTAGGTGTTAGGACTCATACATCTTGGGATTCTAACCTTGAGGAAAGCTCAACAAATCATACTTCCATATACAATGGATAACTCCTTATCGGTTGTATCACATACAACTCCTAATCCATAGTTCCTTGTCCTAATCTCATTTTTACCTTGAGAAAGGCTCAACAAGTAAAATGAGATTATTCACTCATACCCACCATTTCACGATGGCCTAAGTATACTATACATACCTTGAGGAAAGCACAAAAAATATGCATAAGGATCTTACCTCGTCTAGTCTATAGATTGAAAATACTACACATTACATCTCTAGCTCGAGGAAAGCTCAATAACTAGAGAGTATGCAAGTAATTTATTAATGCATAAATGGTAGTGGAAAACTTTATATTAAAGATTCATAATTTTCAATATATACTGTATCGAGTGATATCGACTTATCAAATAATATTTTTCTCATGAGATACCCTCGTGATTTAAGTGTTAGACACATCGGAAAACACGGTATACATACTATACATATGTATTTATTCCTTAAGTCTAATTGGGTTTCTTACCGTTTTAGCTTTAGTTTATACATTTATATTATATAAGTTTTATTATTTTATAACTTTTATACTTTATTTAACATATAAAACATTTTATGTATAATATTATACTAATTAAATCTTATTTAATTAATTTAATTAATTAACACTTTAATTATTATTATTGTTATTATTATATTCAATTATAACATATTATATTGAATATACATACCATAACCTTTATAGTAATACCTATATTATATATATACATAGTTAGGATCTGCAGCCCCCTCTATTTCGCCCCTAAACCTAGGCCCTTGATTTCAACCACTCATTCCGATTTAAATAATAATACATTCTCTCTCTTGTCGCACCATATTATTATTTAAACCAAAATAAGTAGCTAAAATCAAGGGGCTTGGTTGGGGGCTAAACAGAGGGGGCTATGGATCCTAGCTCATATATATATTTGTGTGTGTGTGTGTATTTTAAGTTATTAATTAACTTATTTAATTAAACAATTTTAATTAAATTTTATTAATTTTGAACATTCTTTTATACTCACATGTATACTTTACTGTCTTAAACAATCAACACAGCATAACATATATCATTATACACACACACACAAAAACACTTGTGCATATATTTAATTAGTTAACTTATTTAATTAATTCATTCATTTTATTAATCTTATTAATAAATAATATTTTCAAAATTAATTTTTTATATATAACATTTTCAAACATTTTAAAAAATTATATTATAATTTTTATAATATATGTTTTATTTTAAATTTAACTTTTAAATTTAAGCATTTAGTTTAATTTTCAAAACAATTTTAAAATCTATATTATAACATTTATAATAGTATTCTTATTTTCAATTTAACTATTAAATTTAAAAAAATTATTTTAATTTCAAAATAATTTTGAAATTAGCGTAAGGCCCAATTCAAATTGGGTCCTTTCTATTATGGGCAACCTTTGAGATCGCATAACTATTCGAGCCAGGCCTATAGCTAGGTAGGATAGGGTATTTGATTATCCAACAATCCAGCCTAGATACTACCTTTCTTAGACACCATACTAAATGGATCATAACTTTAATTAATTTGTCCTAATATAACTAATTTAGATCACATAGACTATTGGGCTATGATACCATTGTTGGAACTGGGCTAACCAGAAATTGGTGAATTTCAATTTTTTTTACTATTTTGAATCAGTATTTGGCCTATGAAGACTAATTTATTAAATCTTTTCCAAATTTCTTTTAAATAAAATTGTTATTTAATTTAATTTTATAGACAAAAAATTTCTTTATATTATGTTTGAATATGTGTATCATATACACATAAGTGTGTACACGTACAACAAAATAAAGTGTGCATGGTTTGACATGCCCGTGTATATGTGCTATGATTTACAGTGCAAGGACATGTTAGACCCTCTAGTATTCTATGTGTTGTCTAAATGAATACACACACACATGTGCATCAAATGTTATATATATAAATACATATATCTATATACATACATATATATATATATATAATTATACGTTTATAAAATACAGTCATGTATTTATATATAAATATGTGGAAATAATAATTATAATAATTTATATAAAATATATAAGATGTATTTGTACAAATATCCATTTATATTAAATAAAAAATCATTTAATAATTAATATTAAATAGTTTTTAATTTTTTTAATTGTAGCTGCAAACTTGAGAACAAAATTAAACTTTTTAATTTTAATTAATAAATAATTAGAAATATACAAACATATGTGCATACATATATATTATAAAATTGACGCTAGCTGACTTGGTGCTCACATCATAAAAATATATCTTTTTTGGATTTATAAAACAATTTTTAAATAAAAAATTATAAAATAATTTAAAAACTAACCGAAATTAATTATATAAATTATTTTTGAAATCTTAAAATTATGTAGTGTTATTAAATAAAATTTTATAATTAATTGCAATATATATATAATCAATTTCTAGTTAAATAATTATTTATATTAATATTTAAATATATATTAAAATAAAGTAAAAGTTTGCTGCCGATTTATTGTTGTGCAATACCAACATTTTAGAGATTTTAAAATTGTTATTATATGATTTTAATCTTTAGGATATAATTTATTAATTGATAAAACCAAATATCTAATATTATTTAATTAAAAAACTGGTTTTTTATTATTTAGGTCGTGAGTTTAATACTAGAAAAGATATAAAATATTTTTATATATATATATGCACCAATATATTCAACCATCCAATATGTGACAAAACATCGATATACTAAATTCGTAATATAATATATTAACCTATAATATAATACAATAATAGATAATAATATTAAATGAATCGGTAAACATATCGAATACCTTTCACTAAGGCTTAGAGATCTCACTTTGAAATAATGAAATGGCTCCCTGAATCAAATTCCAAGTTATAGAGTTGTTGGCTCCCGAACTACGTAACCACCGACGATCGATTTGAAGAATTTTGATGTGATTGGAGCTTGGATTTCTTTTGGGTTTAAATAGTGGTTTGCTGGTCAAAATTTGCAGGAGGAAGGAGAGAAAAAAGTCTCAAAACAAATGGTGTAGAGATTGGCATAAAAATAGAAAATCAAACGGAGAGAAAAATGGATCACATCCTTATCTCACTCTTACCAATTTCACTCTTTTAAACCATTCAAAAGCCTTCCTCCTTTGCCAACACTTGGCTATACCTTATACGGGTTGACTCGACCCGTTTACGACCCGTTTAAGACCCGTTTACACCTTATACGGGTTGACCAGACCCATTTACGACCCGACCCGACCCGTTTATAATCGGGTTACACGGGTCGGGTCGGGTCAACCCGTTTATAAATGGGTCGGGTTCGGGTTGAGCTTTTTCTGACCCGTTTAATAAACGGGTTGACCCGACCCATTTAAAATCAACCTGAACCCGACTTGACCCGACCCGACCCATTGACAGCCCTACACTTGGCTAGCTTATCCAAGCTATTTTGGCTAAAATTTGCATGCCCCATATGGGCCTCGAAACCAATTTCAGCCCGAACAATGTATGTTGCATTTAAATCTAAATTAAAACATGTACACATGCCGTATATCGATTAATATATTTATAACTATTATAAATATATTTGTTAGCATTGGTCAACACATTAAATACAAAATTTTGTAATTAACATTTCATAAATATTAATTAGTTTAATTTATTTATAACAATTACAAATTAATTAAATCAGATTATAAGATGAGTATTCCTTATGTCGACCATGTGACTCTTGGGTGTAAATTTGGTCAGCGATTAATACCGCACAATTCGAATATTAACGTTCACAAATTACTTAGCAGGTTGTGTGACATTATGACCAAATTTATCGCTTATTAGTCTCGGTAAAATTCAATTTTACTTTATTAAGCATTACCCGGTTATGATAATTATTTACACAAATTCATTTTTGAGAAAAATGTGTGATCCTCTAAAATAGAGGAGGGCACACATGTAAATATGTATATATCACAGAAGACAAGGTGCTGCCAACATGCTTGGCAGGTAGCTAATCAAAGTATAAATACAATGAAAATAACACAGGTACTCCTAGAATGAGCTCCGGCAAGGCCACCGCCCATTACACCCCGATATCGAGCTCCGGCAAGGCCACCGCCCGGTATTGAGTTGTTAGAAGTACCCGCTAAACTAAGGAACATCTCGGCGCCAGTGATACTAGAAGTCAGCTCCATCTGAGAAGAAAACACCACTCTGTAGACTCGGAAGAAATGGAAATGCTAATGATCTGGACTGGAAAGCGCCACTCTGTAGACTCGATAGAACTGGAGAGAGCGCCTCGCTGAAAAGTGTATCGACCAGAGAGTAGAATGCCATAATGTAGCTATAGAATAACTAAGAAGAACTCCTCACTACAAACAGCAATCCTGCCCTCGGTAATCCTATGAACCTGTAAAAGAATCTAACACCATTTATGGCCAAAACCTGTATCTGTAAAAAGAACTAAAAGAATATAAGAATAATACACATATATGTATATAAATGAAATTTATGTACATATATATGTATTAATAAAATAAAAGTAAAGAAACAAAAGCTAAGAAAATAGGACAGAATACAATAAAAATTTAGAAAAGTAGATTAAAAAGAATCCATGATCCAAAGAAGTTAAAGATCTATAAACTAACACAAAAATAAACTAAAACTAAAACAAAAACTAACATCGAAACTTATCATTATGGTCCTTTGATCAAAAGGATATTATTATACTCGGTCAAATCATCATTTAAGTTTGAAAAAATGTTAATACTACAATTATTAATGTCGAAAATACTGTTTTTGTGCTTAAATAACTTAATATTATTATGAACCCTATTAAGATATTCTTTGAAATGGTTATTTTTAGCTAATTTATATTTTGAATTTGAAATCCAATTAAAGCATAATGAGGAAATTATAAAAATCAATTTGTTAAAATGACTATTATTGTTATTAAAAATTCTCTGATTTCTCTCAAACCAAATATACCAACAAATTATAGTGAATAAAGTGTCAAGTAAAACTCTATTTTCCATTTTAAACTTAAATCTAAAATCATTCCAATAGTGATCGCAATCCGAAATTTTTGTTGTAAGACTAAAGTTAAAGATTTTGAGAGTATTATTTAGAATGAGACAAGTATCTAAGCAATCATAGTATACATTTAATATATTCAACATACATATTACAAAAATAACATTTATTATCAATTTGCATATTTTTTCTTTTTAAAAATTCTATAGTATTTAGTTTTTCGTGCATGATTAACCACATATGAATTTTAGATTTAGGAGGAGCATTTCTTTTCCAAATAAATTTAAAAGAGTTATTAACTACACCCGAGAAGTTAAGAAATTTATAAAAAGAATTAGAAGTATATTTCTTACACTTATCCCATTCCCAACTAATATTATCATTTTCATTATTGATATTATAAAGACTCAATCTAGCATAAAGTAAAGAAAGTTGCCTAAGAGTAGTACCTACTAAAATTCTATTAAAACTAAAATTCCAATGGGGGTCATTTTCGGGAGAAATAACATCCAAAATTAAAGCATTCTTAAAGTTACAAATTTCATAGAGGTCCTTAAATTCTATCCTAAGAGGGATAACGAAAATCCAACGGTTATGCCAAAAAGAAGTATTAATACCTGAATGAACTATTGTATTAGTACCTAGGTTAAAAATCTCTTGACAATTTAAAATTGATTTCCAAAAGTTAGACAATTTACTTATAACTGTAGGAGTAATTTGATGTAAATTATTACTACCATTATAGTAATATTTAGAAATGATTTCTTTCCAAATAGGATTATCATTAATATCCTTATATTTCCATAACCATTTCCCTAACAAAGATAAATTCATGTTACGCAAATTAATGACTCCTCAACCACCTTCCTTTTTAGATTTACAAATAGTTTCCCAATTAAATAAACATTTAATACTGCTATTATAATTTTCCCCACTCCATAAGAAGTTCCTTCTTATTTTATCAATTTTGTTAATCACCCAATCTAGAAAAAGATGCATAGACATCCAATAGATCGGGAGAGCTGATAAAATAGAGTTTATAAGAACTAATCTACTCTCTCTCGATAAAAATCTCCCGTTCCAATTATCATGATAATAAACCAATCATCGTGTTTAAGTTTAGTAGGTCTAATCAAAAAACCAAGATAATCAAATGGAAAATTCATGGTTTTACAATTAAGCGTATTAGCAACTAAATTTTCAACCTTTTCAAAATCATTTAAAACTAAAACCGAACTTTTATTGAAATTTAATTTTAAACCTGATAGAAGTTCAAAACTATATAATTAAATTTAAGAGTAATAGTAGGCAAATGAGAGGAAAAAAAGTAAGGTATCATCCGCAAATTGAAGGATAGATTACCGTTACGCAAGATTTCATTACCAACATTCCCAAAAGCAACCGCTTTTTTTAATTATCTTAGCGAAAACATCTGCGGCTAAGTTAAACAAGAGAGGTAATAAAGGATCGCCTTGCCTTAAACCTTGCTTAGATTGAATTTTATTACCTAAAATACCATTAACCATAATACTAGAGTTACCAGTTCTAAGTAAATTCATAATCCAGCTAATCCATCTATGATAATTCTCTTCGTCAAAACTATATCACTTTAGACTTATGTAATTTGGTAACAGTCAAAATTCCAACATCACCATATTCAACTCCATACATTAAACAAAAAGTTATTGGTTCAACAATAACAATTATTATTGACCGAACTGCTCTGGCCAGAGACTTTGACTTTGAGTTGACTTCAAATGACCGTGATACTAACCTCATATAACTAAGGAGAAAAATCTTCACTTGAATAGTGTTTCACTTCCAATGTCTCCACTCGACCCAACTATAGTCATTTGATGGATACAATGTCAGATTTAACTATAATCAAAGCAGAGCTTCCACATTGAAGATCAACAGTATTCTCAAATCAAGAGAACTATGTAATATTGTCACATCGATATTTTCTGCTTGAACTTAGTTATATTAACCAATAGAAAACTATTAGTGAGTCATTCCATAGTTATCCAATAAGTATCAGTACTTAACACATTGGTCCTCCTAGTAGTCATAAGTAATACACCGTCCAATATTTGGAGAGCGTTACGTACTCTAGCCTCAACGGATGCATCGATATCAAGTCTTAATACACCTTGGTTGGGAATATTTAAAATGGTATGTTTATTTTATTGTGAAAATCATTCATGATTACAACACATTGTAACTACTATCACAAAACATACATTTATAGATTTTATATTATACATACTTTTAACTAAATTAATTGATTAATTAATATAACATATTATACCAAGTATATAAAAGAGAGGAAACACCTTTTATTTCAAAAAAGATTGATTATCTAATTAGATATGCGTAACAAATTACATAATTGCCCCTATGGCATACCCATACCCCAAACTTTATCACATAATCAAGTACTCTCTCTGATTTATGAAATCCAACTCAAAAAGTTACCGTCGTCTGCTTTTATTACACACTTTTGGCAGAATCTAAGTTGTTGGAGCTTTCTCCTTTGATTATGTTCCATCATGAAGTAACTCCAAGCCCTTTTCCGAAATATGATCCAATCTAATACGCTAAACTCTAGTGAGATCCAAAGCACGAGAACTATCTACTTGTAATGACCCAGAAATTTCAGCCATTTGAAATTGGAATATTTAATTGATTTTAAATATTGAAAGGTTAATTTTATAAGTTGAATAACTTGAATTTCAAATATAGCAATTTATTTGATAATTAAATTGTTAAATTTAATATTTGGAATTGTTTAAAATTTTAAATCTTGAATTTAATATGAATGAAAGTGATTTCGAAAGTTGATTAAAATTCTATTTGAATAAGAATGGAGATAGTAAACTTTTAATTTGGAATTAAAAGTGATTAATTTGGTTTTTATAATAGTTCTTTTTAATTAACGTTTGAAAATAGCCTTTGGGGCACTATCTCAGATTTCAACGAAACTAGTTCCATTGGATCCGTAATAGTATATTATTATATGACCTCGAATTTCGTGGCAATTGGACGTATTGTTTGGACGTGCGAGATCGAAACGCGTAGTAATTTATTTCAGAAAATTTATATAATAAATGGGTTTGAAAAGCTATCTTCTGTATATGATCGAATTAGGCCTCGAGACTAGTTCCATTGTGTTCGGAATAGAAGTATAACCTATAAAACGCCTGGCGGCACTCCACGTTTGGAGTTTGAGATTTTTAGGTGTTATAAATGAATATTTTAAAATCAAATATTATATTAATATATGTTTTCTTCAATAAACATACTTGCCCCATACTTTCCCCATGTTGTACCCATGCCCTCTTCCTTATTTATTCATGGGCATCAGGGTATATTAGTTTGCACTTTTTTTTATTTTTCCTTCTTCCATCCTACGGCCGTGACCCATCGGCACCACCTCAGGCCTAACCAACCTTCGACTTCAACTAGTAAAACGTAGAGCTCAACTCCACGAACCTGTTCAACGGTTGGATTGAGCCACGGAGAGGTGAGATGGTCGGTTTTTTGTTGCGTTCGCATGCAAACATGGGTTCGTTTTTTGGCAACTGGGTCGCGCACGTGGGCAGCGCGAGCATGGGGCGAGTCGGAGCTGTAGCGGCAGGCGCAGGCGACGGCAATGATGGCTGCGCGGCAATTGAAGATGGTCGTAGTCGAAGTTTTATCAACCTAGTAATAGACGAGCGTGAGAGGAAGAGGGAAAGGGTATAATTTATTTAAACGTTTAATTATTTAAGTTAATCATAATTTAATTTATTCAAACGTTTGTTCATTCATACTAAATTCATATAAGGTCCAAATTGAGCGTGACGAGTTGCGTTGCAATCGACGAATACTACGCTATGGAGTTGGATTGGATGGATTCGGAGCTAATATAAATTTGGGTTAAAATTGAATGTCGTTTAATTTTAATTTCAAACTAGAACGTTTTGACGAATTTAAATCAATGTAAGCTAAACTCACCTTTTTGATTAACCAAAAATATATTTTTATTCGATAAAATTGTTAATTGGATGTGTGAATATTTTATTGTTGACTGTTATTAACTATTTGGATAATTTACTAAATTTTATTAGTTGGTTTGGATATATTCCTGCCCCTGAAGCAGATGAGACTATATTACATTCCCATGTAAGAGCGGATGACCCTTTGTATACGATACTGCCTCGAAGCGGTTGATTTTTATATTATATGATTATATAATGTGTGTAATGCAGGAGGACAAGTTGGAGGGATCCGACAAGATTCCTCACACAGTTGATTTTATTTTTCATATAAATTGATATATGCTCTGTTGGATGCCATAATTGATGACAAGGATAATTTTCCCAAATTAGTGCCATGGAAACACTGAACCACATTTTTAATACTTTGAAATATTATAAAATGAGGATTTAGTTTTAAAAAGGGATTTGAGCGATTTCAAAAATATATATGTTCTTACAAAAATTCTTGAATTACTAAGAGAAGGAATTTAATTTAAACAAAATTAAAAGTATGATTGGAGATTATAAATTAATAGTTTTATAAAATATTTAAAATTGAGATTTTTGAAGCGTGGATAAAGATTTTTAAAAACTCTTAAAATAATTCCGTCTTTTATAATAAAGTGATATGGTTTTAAAAAGGAAAATAAAAATATTTTGATATAAATATTTATTAACCATTTTATATAAAGTGATATATATAGGTACATATATTATAATTTGTTTATAAATGTGATAATTTATAAAAGTGATATTTTACAAAAGAAGTGAAGATCTGTAAAATCGTATTTTGTTAGTAAAAGTATGGATTTATAAACGGTGTTTATAAATGAAAGGAAACTATTATCATAGGATAGATTGGGAAAATAAATCAAACGGTGGATTTATTATACAATGTGAAACGTTGTTTAGAAAATAGTTGATTCTATTTTGGGAATTGAAGTGAGGATGAATTGGGAGATGTTAACGATATTTTATAAAATAGAAGGAAATATATAAAAATTGTTTTATAGAATTGGAAATGATTATGTTGAAATTTAAGTCTGGAATTGAATAAAGGAAATATATTTAAGTTTCTAAAGTTGTTTATTTAAATTAATATTGTTTTAAAGTGGTTTACCAATATTTTAAATATTTTGAAACTTTAATTATTTAAAATATTAATATGGTTTGAAACTAATTATAATCATCTATCAATAAGGTTTCAAAAATAAATTATTTTTATTTATAATAATGTTTATGATAACTTATTATTGTTTCATTAAGAATGTTTTGAAAGTATTAATTATTTTCTTTAATTTGAGTTAATTACTATTTATTTATATTGTTTATTGTATAATAGTATTTTAAAATAAATGGTTAGAGTTTATTTATAAATGTTCGAGATTTATAAATAAAGTTATAACGGATTTGGGTTTTATAAGGGAGTTTATAAAATGGTTCAAAGGCTTAGAAGAAGTTTTAACAAGGTAAAAGAGATTTATAAATGGTTAGATATTTATAAAAGAATTTTAGAAATGGGTTTATAGATTTATAAAAGGAATTTATAAAAGGTTTATGGACTTATTATAAAGGGGTCATAAATGATTTTTCGGATGTATAGACAAGTTTTATAAATAGTTCTTGAGATTTATATAATAGTTTATAAATGGTTTTAGGAATTTATAACGGAGTTTATAAATGATTTAGAATTTTTATAAAAAGAGAACTTCCCTCGGTGTTGGTGAATGTACTTATACCGTTAAGATAAGTATATGGATATTTTCCAAATATTAAAATATAAGGTTGTGAATGAAATCTTTGTAAAAGTATTTTGGTGTAAATAATTTACAAAGTGAATTTTGTAAATAGAAAAATCTATTAAAAATGCTAGTGTTTGCTTATGTGCTTATCTAATGTTGTTTTTCCCTATGGGAATTAAATCCCTGATTGAATGTTTGTTATTCGATGATTAAATAACCGACTATCGAATTTGGACCGAAACATAACTTTGGAAATATCTAGGAGAAACACATGAGTTATACGGCATAGTCATCTCCGATGATGCTGTACTGTGTGTATAAATCTCGTTTCGTTCTCTTAGGACAATGATAAGAAAATCCGTCCACTAATGTTTATTTCCTAAAGAACCGGGGTTGAGTTTTTCGGAAATTATCGAAAGTTGTTTTGAAGAGATAGAGATTGGATATGTTATCCAAAAACCACTTCGATCCAACTCAAGCGTTTCGAAGTGAAGACATTTGGAAGATGATGGAAATTGAAAATGGAGCTCTCAAGTGTTTCGTTCAGTCCCAGAACGAACTTGTATGGATGAATGTTGGTATTGCATTGTTGACTGGAAGGCAGTGTTAGCATTCCAAGTGGGAAGTGCTATATAAAAGGTAAAATGTAGCTTCGAGCCTCATCAACTAGAAATGACTAAAAAGAGAAGATGCAGCAGGACTAAGTGGATTGCTCTCAAGTAGGGTATGATCATCCCTATCCAGATTCGATATTATCTCTCATTTGTATGCTTCGGGGCCCACTAACGGAGGGGTGATCATATTCGGTACTACTAGTCAAGTGGAAGGCCGGTCCTGTGTTGGCAGAGGATCCAGGCGAGGTCCTCGGTGTTATTTTATCTAGAGATGCATCATTATGGGCGTTACCCCAGTAGCCCAGTCATTGTATGGAATCCATTCTCCAATATGCTCCGTACGGACTTTGTTGTGCCCAACTATGCTGAAACGTAAAATGAAAGCATTTCAACTATATTCATATTTTACTTTGACCCCTAGACATTATTATAATATAAATAGATTTTCTACATAAATTGTTTTTAATGAATTCGAGATTTTTTGTTGTTTTTAATGAATATTTTAAAATTAAATAATATATTAATATATGTTTTCTTTAATAACCATACTTGCCCCATACCTTCCCTGCATTGTAACCATGCCCTCTTCCTTATTTATTCGTGGGCATCAGAGTATATTAGTTCGCCCTTTTTTTAGAAAGTTCTTCCTTCCATCCTACGGCCATGACCCATCGGCACCACCTCAAGACAAACCAACCTTCAACTTCAACTAGTAAAACATAGAGTTCGACTCCACGAACCTATTCAACGGTTGGATCGAGCCATGGCGAGGCGAGGCGGTCGATTTTTGGCCGCGTTCGCGTGCACATATGGGTTCGTTTTTTGGAAATTGAGTCGCGCGCATGGGCAACGCGAGCATGGGCCGTGGTGGAGCGGCGGTGGCAGGCGCAGGCGACGGCAATGATGGTTGCGTGGCAATTAAAGATGGTTGTAGTCGAAGTTTAATCAACCTGATAATGGACGAGCGCGAGAGGAAGACGGAAAGGGTATAATTTATTTAAACGTTTAGTTATTTAAGTTAATTTTAATTTAATTTTTTCAAACGTTCATTCATTCATATTAAATTCATACTAGGTCCACATTGAGAGTGATGAGTTACGTTGTGATCGTATCGACGAATACTACGCTATGGAGTTGGATTGGATGGATTTGGAGCTAATAGAAATTTGGGTTAAAATTGAACGCTGTTCAATTTTAATTCAAACTGAGACGTTATGACGAACTGAAATCAATATGAGTTAAACTCACCTTTTTTGTTAACTAGAAATAGTTTTAATCGGTAAAATTATTGATTGGATGTGTGAATATTTTATTATTGACTGTTTGGATAATTTACTAAATTTTATTAATTGGTTTGGATATATTCCTGCCCCAAGAGCGGATGAGGCCTTATTAGGTTTCCGTGTAAGAGCGGATGACCCTTTGTATATGATCTCTCCTCGAAGCGGTTGATTTTTATATTATATATTATATACTGTGTGTGATGCAGGGGGACAGATTGGAGGGATCCAACAGGATTCCTCACACTGTTGATTTTATTTTTTATATAAATTGATACCTGATCAGTTGGATGCCATAATTGATGACATGGATAATTTTGCCAAATTAGTGCCATGGAAACACTAGACCGTATTTTTAATACATTGATATATTATAAAATGAGGATTTAGTTTTAAAAAGGGATTTGAACGATTTCAAAAATATATATGATTTTATAAAAATTATTGAATTACTAAGAGAAGGAATTTAATTTAAACAAAATTAGAAGTATGATTTTTGGAGATTATAAATTAATAATTTTATAAAATAGTTTAAATAGAGATTTTTGAAGTATGGATAAAGATTTTTAAAAACTCTTAAAATAAGTCCGTCTTTTATAATAAAGGGGTATGGTTTTAAAAAGGAAAATAGAAATATTTTGATATAAATATTTATTAACCATTTTATATAAAGTGATATATACAGGTACATATATTATAATTTATTTATAAATGTGAAATTTATAAATGTGATAATTTGTGAAAGTGATATTTTACAAAAGAAATGAAGATCTATAAAATCGTATTTTGTTAGTAAAAGCATGGATTTATAAATAGTGTTTATAAATAAAAGGAAACTAATACCATGGGATGGACTGGGAAAATAAATCAAATGGTGGATTTATTATAAAATGTGAAATGTTGTTTGGAAAATAGTTGATTCTGTTTTGGGAATTGCAGTGAGGATAAATTGGGAGATGTTAAACCATATTTTATAAAATAGAAGGAAATTTATAAAAATAGTTTCAAAGATATGGAAATGATTATGTTGAATTTTAAGTGTGGAATTGTATAAAGGAAATATATTTATGTTTTTAAAGTTGTTTATTTATATTAGTATTGTGTTAAATCGGTTTATCAATATTTTAAATATTTTGAAAGGTTGATTATTTAAAATATTAATATGGTTCAAAATTAATTATAATTATTTATCAATAAGATTTCAAAAATTAAATATTCTTATTTATTATAATGTTTAAGATAATTATTTATTGTTTCATTAAGAATTTTTTGAAAGTATTAATTGTTTTCTTGAATATGTTTTAATTACTATTTATTTATACTGTTTATTATATAATAGTATTCTAAAATAAATGATTAGAGTTTATTTATAAATGTTCAAGATTTATAAATAGAGTTATAACGAACTTGTGTTTTATAAGGTAAGTTTATAAAATGGTTCAAGGGCTTTAAAGAAGGTCTAACAAGGTAAAAGAGATCTATAAATGGTTAGATATTTATAAAAGAATTTTAGAAATGGGTTTATTGATTTATAAAATGAATTTATAAAAGGTTTTATGGACTTATTATAAAGGGGTCATAAAGGATTTTTCGAATGTATAGAGGAGTTTCATAAATGGTTCCTGAAATTTATATAATGGTTTATAAATGGTTTAGAATTTTTATAGAAAGAGAACTTCCCTTAGTGTTGGTGAATGTATTTATACCGTTAAGATAAGTATATGAATATTTTCTATATATTAAATATAAGGGTTGTGAATGAAATCTTTGTAAAGTATTTTGGTACAAAAAATTTACAAAGTGAATTCAGTAAATAGAAAATTTTATTAAAAATGCAAGTGGTTGCTTATGTGCTTATCCAATGTTGTTTTCCCCTATGGGAATCAAATCCCTGATTGAATGTCAGTTATTCGATAGTTAAATAACCAACTATCAAATTTGGACCCAAACGTAATTTTGGAAATATATAGGAGAAACACGTGAGTTATATGGCACAACCATCTCCATTGGCGTTGTACTGTGCATATAAATCTCATTTCGTTCTCCTAGAAACTTGATAAGGAAACCCATCCACTAACAGTTAGGAGGTGATCACCGCTGTTATCTTTGACTGTTTATTTCTTAAAGAACTGGGGTTGAGTTTTTCAGAAATTATTGAAAGTTGTTTCGAAGAGATCGGAATCAGATATGTTATCCGAAGACCACTTTGATCCAACTCAAGCATTTTGAAATGAAGACATCTAGAAGATGATGGAAATTGAAGACAGAGCTCTCAAGTGTTTTGTTCAGTCCTAGAACGAACTTCTATGGATGAATGCCGGTATTGCATTGTTATCATTCCAAGTGGAAAGTGCTATATAAAAGGTCAAATGTAGCCTCGAGCCTCATCAACTGAGAATGACTAAAACAGGGGAGATGCAACAAGGCTAAGTGGATCGCTCCCAAGTAGGGTATGATCATCCCTATCTAGAGTCGATATTATCTCTCATTTGTATACTTTAGGACCGATTAATGGTGGGGTGATCATATTCGGTACTACTAGTCAAGTGGTAGGTTGGTCCTGTGTTGGCAAGGGATTCAGGCAAGGTCGTCGGTGTTATTTTGTCTAGAGATGCGCCGTGATGGGAGGTACCCCGGTAGCTCAGTCATTGTATGGAATCTGTTCTCAAATATGCGCCTTACGTACTTATTGTGCCCAACAATACTGAAACATGAGATGCAAGCATTTCAGCTATATTCATATTTTACTTTGACCCCTAAACATTATTATAATATAAATGGATTTTCTATAGAAACTGTTTTAGTTATCGTAACGCAAAAACTCGTTCGTGTTTATGTGCGGCGTGGCCTTACGAGATATTTTCATTTCAAAGGTTTTATAACTTAAAATCCAGTTGGGTGTATTTTCTCATGCTGGTTTTCCAGACTGACTCGGGTGTTATTTTATTATAATGCTCAAGTCAAACCGAGCATATTTACAGATTGCTATGGATGAATTGGAGCTTACGAGACGAGTTGGAGATCTTCAAGTCATATTCCCGTATTTGTTTGCTTTTTTGTTGTTTTGTTGTTGCAACCATCAACAATTGTGAGGGTGGTTTTTTATCACTATCCAGACTGATGATTGTGATTTTTTGTTATACTCTGATGGATGTATGTATATAACAGTTTCTCTTTTGTAAAGACCATTGATATTATATTATATATTGTTCTGCTGCGATTGTGAGATTCTGTGTTGTTTTGGTTTTCTTCTTATCTTCTTCTCTTCTTATTTCTTCTTTCTTTCCCATAACTATTCGTCTTTCTGTTCATTTTGGTTTGGACATGTGTGGTTTATTGTCAGCTTTAATTGTACGGATTGGCAGGTCGTTACACTACTCCAACACAAGACTCTTCGAGCATGGTGGTTCCTTTTAGTAGATTAAGATTCCGAAATACATCACCCTTCATCAAAACTAACACTTCCCTAAAAACATTCAAACTATCATTTTCTATAGTCACTTTGCATCTGATGGATGCTAAGTGCCTAAAGAGATCAATCACTTTCGAAGACCTAGAACATATTGGACACCTATCAAAGTGTGAATCACTCCGTCGAACATCTGAATCTGTACTGTATCGTCTTTCATTACTCTAAAACTAGCATCATTGACCATAAGAATTGTACTTCCCTCCTTTCAACAAAAGAGAAGAAGTTATCTGTATTAGGAAACATGTGAAATGATGCCCTCGAATCAAGCACCAATGGATTGATACATCTGATGCCACTGCAGCCAACAAATAGTAAAATACAGTCTTCTCAATTGTAATCGATGAAGATCCATCCTCCTTCTTCCTTTTCAAGTCCAGGCAATCTCTCTTTCAATGGCCTGATTTATTATAATGGTAGCACTTTCTATCTCTTCACTTTCCTCTCCTATCATTTTTGGGCTTTCTAGATTTGGAACACTCGCTAGGATTCCAAGTCTTCTTCTCTTTTCTTAATTTTCCAACAAACAGATACTGACTACTCTCTACACCTCTACCTTCACGCATTTCCTTCATCTGAACCTTCAAGTCCTCGGATAGATGACCTGACTTCACATTTTCCATTTTGAAAGTATCTCTCCTATATATCAGACTATTAACAAAACCCGTATATCGCTTTGGAAGGAAAAACAAAAGAACCATCGCCTTTTGCTCTTTATCCACCTTCAAACCCACAATCTTCTTCTTCATCAGAAGGTCATCAAAGTGACTAAGATTTGCCTTCACTAGAGTACCCTTTCTCATTTTCATGGTGAAAAATTTCTTCAGCAAAATCAGACGTTTAGTGGGTAATTTATTCAAGTAGAGATTCTCCAGCTTGGTTCAAATTCCTCTAGTAGTGGTTTCAAAGCTAATCCCCGAGATAACATTCTCTCCTATGGCCAATTGCAGAGTGGTAAAAGCGTATTCTTCCTTCTTCTCCTTCTCCAAAGCTAAAGCATCAGCCGAAAATTTCTCAGTGTCAAACACAAAATGATGAATCTTATTCCTTCTTAGAACAGCTTTCATCCTCCATTGCCACTTCTCGAAGCCATTATCCTTGTTCCACTACTCTATCGCCAACTTGATAGAGTTAGGGGTATGCCCTAGGGACAATTATGTAATTTGTTACATATATCTAACTCGATAACCAATCTTTTTCGAAATAAAAGGTGTCTTCTTTCTATTATATACTTGATAAATGTGTTATATTAATTAATTAATTTAATTAAAAATATATTTAATATAAAATCCATAAATGCTATGTTTTAAAGATGGTGGTTACAAAGTGTTATAACCACGATTAATTTAACATAATGAAAATAAATATACCATTTTAAATATTCCTAGTCAAGATGTATCAAGACCGGATATCGATACATCCATTGAGACTAGAGTACCTAACGTTTTCCAAAAGTTGGGCAGCGTATTACTCATGGCTTTTGGGGGCACCAAGAGGTTTCCATCTGATAATTACTGGATAACTATGGAATGACTCATTTGGTAGTTTTCTATTGGCTAATATAACTAAGGACAAATAGAAAATATCGATGTGACAGGATTACACAGTTCACTTGACTTGAGAATACCATTGATCTTCAATGTGGAAGTTTCGCTTTGATTATAGTTAAATTATGATGTCCATTGAACGAATATAGTTGGGTTGAGTGGAAGCATTGGAAGTGAAATACTATTCAAGAGAGGATTCATCTCCTCGTTTATATAAGGTTAGTATCATGTTCAACTTAATGTATTGTTGTGACTCTAATATGTTCGATATTGATCGCTGACCATATTTACACCTAACGGGTCACGCAACCAAAACGATGAATACTCCTTTGACCAAATGATTTGATTAATTTGTAATTGTTATAAATTAATTGATATTTATGAAATATTAATTATAAAATTTTATTTTGATTTGATGAACAAATATTAATATATGTATTTATAATAGTTATAAATATATTAATCGATATACGATATCGATATGTGTTTAAATTGGATTTAAATGCAAAATATTTTATCCGGATTTTAAATGCGTTTGAAGCCCATATGAGGGTTGATTGGTTCGGTCACAATGGAGCAATAAAGAGGCGCCATATGTGGGTTAGAAGGGTTGATTTAGATGGTTAGGATAGAAGAGAAGTAGTAAAAGATATAGGAGGATCTTGATTCTAATTTGTCTCTAAACTCTCCCCTATATAAGCATCTCAAATCACACCTTTCTGAGGACTTTTTGAAGCCTCCATCTAATCCCCATTCCTGGTCGAAATCTAGAGCTCTAACCTCTTCATTTTGAAAGTCAAATCAAAATAAAAACAATTTTATTCGATGGTTAGTCGTCGTCGGTTCAGGGACTAGCACTCTACAGGATTGAAAATCCAATTTAAACACATATCGATATCGTATATCGATTAATATATTTATAACTATTATAAATACATATATTAATATTTGTTCATCAAATCAAAATAAAATTTTATAATTAATATTTCATAAATATCAATTAATTTATAACAATTACAAATTAATCAAATCATTTGGTCAAAGGAGTATTCATCGTTTTGGTTGCGTGACCCGTTAGGTGTAAATATGGTCAGCGATCAATATCGAACTATTCAAATATTAACGTTCACACGTCACTTAGCAGGTATTGTGATATTTTAGCCAAAATTATTGCTTACTTGGTTTTAGTAAAATCCAAATTTACTTTATTAAGCATTACCTAATTGTGAAAATTATTTACACCGATTCTCTTCGTCAAAATTATATCATTTTGATTTATGGAATTTGATAATGGTCAAAATTCCAATATCATCCATATTCAACTCTATAGTCCAAATACAAAGTTCTTGGTTCAATAATAAAAATTATTATTAATCGAAATGCTCTGGTTAGAGACTTTGACTTTGAGTTGACTTAAGTTGAACATGATACTAACCTTATATAAACGAGGAGATGAATCCTCTCTTGAATAGTATTTCACTTCCAATGCTTCCACTCAACCCAACTATATTCGTTCAATGGACATCATAATTTAACTATAATCAAAGCGAAACTTCCACATTGAAGATCAATGGTATTCTCAAGTCAAGTGAACTGTGTAATCCTGTCACATCGATATTTTCTATTTGTCCTTAGTTATATTAGCCAATAGAAAACTACCAAATGAGTCATTCCATAGTTAATGGGAACGACCCACAATAATACATAGTCACTTCCACAATAATACATTAGAGTCACAACAGTTATTAATTTCAGCTAGAGACAGTTATAATTACCTGTCCCCACATTGCTGATACAAAATACATACATACACACGAAAATAAATTAAATATCTAGATAATAACGAAGCCATAGATCTGGTGTGAGTAAAATTTCAGTAACCAAGCATTTTAGCGGAAGAGAGAAAAATTCCAGGTCAGACATAGATCTGGTGTGAGTAAATTCCAAACAATTGAATTGTTAAACTTATAAAACCCTTTAAAATAAAAGTATCTTGTAAGATCATGCCGCACATAAACACGAACGAGATTTTACCTTACGATAACCAAATCCTTTTGATAGAAAAATCCCATAATATTATAACAACATGTAGGGTTTAAAGTAAATATTGAATTTTAGTCGAAATTGTTACATTAATTAAATTTCAGCATAATAGGTATACAACTAAGTCTGAATGCACTTATTGGAGCTTGGATTCCATACAATGACAAGATAAGGGACTACCTTCTATACAGTACACCTCTAGAGAAAATGTCCCAAGGTCAAACTTATTGACCTTTGCGAATCAGGACCAGACTACCTCTTACTGGATAGTAACCGAATATGTCACCTATTGGTTGCGATCTACAACCATAACGGTTCCAAAGCATACATAAATATATAAATACCGATCTAGATCAGGCGATGACCATACCCTAATGGGAGTGACCCACATAGCCCTACGGCACCACCCTATTTTTTTCATTACCAATTCTGAGACTCGAAGCTACGATTTACCTTTCTTTAGCAATTCCCACTTGGAATGCTAACACTGCCCTTCAGGCGACAATGCAACGCTAGCATTAGTCCATACAAGCTATTTTAGGATATGACCAAACCGAAGGCGCTACTTCTACTACATCTATATTTGAATCACCCTCCGGATTAGTAGCAAGTAGACATTGCACTTCAAAGATATTTGTCTTTGATTCCATCATCTTTCAGATGTTTCCAATTTGAATGCTTGGTTCAAAGTGGTTTTCGAATAACACAGGCTATATGATCCCGGTCTCTTAGAACCAACATTTGATAATTTTAAAAGGGTCAAGTTATTGATAGTGGACAACTCCAGTATTAGGGTGTGTATAGATTTGCATATGAAAAATAAGACATCCTATACTCATCCACACTTTCCGATTTCAAATAGTACTATCCCTTGATTAAAAATGAAGTCGGACAAGTTAGAAAACTAACATTGACTCGACGTACACTCTTACTTGTTAGGATAGAGACGAGTTTCCATACCTTGGAATTTGGTGTTAAGTATACGATGAAAAAACTTCCATATACTTAATCTATCATGACCCATTTATCGAAATTAACTCCCTTGTACTTATCACGTCTTCGACATTTCGAGTTCTCCATCCTCACCTAAAAATCGAGGTTCTGGATATCAAAGATAGAGAAAACCCTACTCATTAGCTTTTAGTGCTAAATACAAGACGACTTACTTTCAATAAAACATGTCAACAATTTAGTATAACTTATTCATATTTGTTTGGCTACATAATTAGATAGATAAAGAGAATCCCTTATAATTAAATCCCTAAAAATAAAGTAATTAAAAATTAAAAATATTTAGTTAATTAATTCAAAATAAGTTTAAACCTTTATTTAATAGTAATTAAATCTTAAGTAATTAATAATTAGTTAATAATTAATCCTGCTAGATTAATAAATAATTAGTTAATTAATTAAACCTCACTTAATTAATAATTAAACCTTACTTAAATAATAATTAATTAAATAATTAACCTTTACTTAAATAATAATTAATTAACCCTTACTTAATTAACTAATTATAATTATCTTACTTAATTAATACTTAAGTACTAATTACCTTTACTTAACTAATAATTAAGTATTAATTATATTTACTTAATTAATAATTAAATAATCATTAAACCCTTACTTAGTTAATAAATAATAATCACTTTTTATACTTATAATATGTTTTGAAATACTTTTTCAAAAATATTTAAGATAAAAATACTTTTAGTTTACAAAAAAATGTTCGTTTTTACGAACTGCATCCATAGTGACTATCGCTATGGATACCATGACTTAAAAATAGTTTGACATATCAAATGCCTCTATAAACTCTTACCTTTTATAATTTAAATTCCTTTATAAACTTTGTATAAAGTTTTGGAAGCTAAAAAGTAAAGTTTGAAACTTTATAAACTTTTCTAGAAAATAAAATAAGTAAACAAGTTTAAAACCAAGGGATCCCGTCGTCAAAACACAACAAATTCAAGTGCTACTTTCTAAACAACATACAACATCCATACATAAATCCATACACTTAAAAAAATGTCATGCCAAACATATAACAAGTAAAGATCATTACTTTCACACCATTACTCAACTTTTTGACCTCATTTCCAAGTCCATAACACATTACGTACAAGCACAAATATGCAAACATAACAACACCACTTTTCAACCAAACATTCAACAACAATTATTATTAACATATAAAGTTTAAAACTTTAGTTAAAAGGGTGAGCTTTACTCACCAAAAATCACCCGAATCAAGTCTAACTACCACTACAAGTTGAATCGACACTAAATCTTGGTTTTATTTTGCAAAAGATGGATTTTTGGAGGCCTAAAAGGGACAAATGGATTCAGCCTTGGGTAGTGGAGGCTTGCCCTAGGGTAGTGGAGAAAGTTTAGGCTTTTTTTTGAAAGAGAAGGAGGTGTATGGTAGGAAGGAGTATTTTTTGAATAGGTTTTAAAGTATTTAAAGTAAAAGGGAAGGATTTTTATTTCTAAAACATTTATAAGGAAGCCATGGAAGTTTTTAAGAAGCTTTGGAAAGAAGATGATGGAGTTTTAAAAATGAAACATGAAATGAAAACAAGAAGGAAAAAAATAGGAAATTGTTTTTATACAAATGGAATAAGTGAATTACCGAAATACCCTTATGTCCATTACCCGCCACTCATCTTTTGCCACATCATCACCTCCCCCTCTTCCTTTATGCACACACAAGGACCACCCTCCCTACATCCATCACCTCACTTCTTTTGATGTTAAGGATGAGTTGTATTGAAATGACATTACCTTTTTCTCTTTTCTTTTTATTTTTACCTTTCTTTTTTTAAAATTCAAATTAAAAGAAAAGTCAAACTGCCTTTTACTTAAATCATTTTTAACAGTAACCATTTCATACTATATACACAAGCGTGTATATGTATATTCTAATGTACACAATATTATCTGATAACTTTTAAACGATGAAAAATCGAAAATCCAAAAAACAATTTTCGGTCATTTTTTTATTTTCTTTTAAGCTGATTGTTTTTGTAAGCACGTTTTGAAAACAATTTCACCATTACCGGTTATTATTTAAAAGGTGTTTATTTAAGTTATAAGTCCATTAATTAATTATTTGAAAATATATTAAATATCCATATTTAAATTGATTAAATTCCGGGTCGTTATAAAACTTATATAATATGATTATATAATTAAAGGTGGAACATTAAGAAACCCTAAATAGACTTAAGGAATAAATACATATGTAAATATATGTATTCCATGATTTTCGATGTGTTCGACACTCAAATCACGAGGGTATTTCATAGGAAATACATTATTCCATAAATCGATATCACTCAATATAATAAATTAAAGATTATGAATCTTCAATATAATGTTGTCATCTACCATATATACATATATACATATTAATAAACTACTTGCATACTCCTTAGTTGTTGAGCAGACTTAAGCTAGGGATGTTATATGTAGTATTATTAATGTATTAAATAAATGAAGTAAGATAACTATATGTATTTGTTGAGTAAACTCAATATACATGTACTATGCTTAGGCCATCACGGTATGGTAGGTACGAGTGAATAATTTCACTTTAATTTGTTAAGAAAACTCAAGGTCGAAGTGAAATTAGGAAGAAGTATCATGGGTAAAGAGTTGTATATGATACAATTGATAAGGAGTTATCCTCATCCAGGAGCTATGATTTGCTGAGCAAACTCAAGGTCAAAATTACAAGATGGACGAGTCCTAACGTCTACTAGTGAAGTCGAAAGACTTCTATGTTGCGCATAGGGTTTGGTGAAACATAAAAGACTAGTGGGAGCCATATTAGAAACATGAAATGATAACATTTAACCTTTCTAATATTGTAAGAACATATGTTATATAATGCTATAACAATCCACATTGATAAATTTATGCATTTAATATGATTGATAAAACGTTTATCAATTAAGATATATAAATTTACTGAATTGAAGATTGACAAATAGAAATATAACATATACTTACTAATAAATGGTTATTACATGTTAACGTTTCAACACCCATGCAAGTGCCTGATTCTATAACTACTAAATGTGTTCGTAATTTGGTCACTTACGTGTTTATTTGGTTGAGACAATGTATCGCATTCTATGAGTTTCAAACTCAAAAGCACTACAATACTATGGATATTTGATCCATATATAATCACATATAAATGTTATATGGTGAACGGTCATACTTTATAATGTACAATATTTCGATGAAATTAGTTCATCCGAAATAAGCAAATAAACTATAGTGCAAGATAGAGTATTCAATTTGATTGACTAAAATAAAAGATCATATTGTGTTAAATGTAACACAACACCAAAACTACAATATAGATCTAATAACTTGATCGTTGAAATGTCAGTTTGATCATCTTACGTAAGATGCATCATATTTGATGCCCTTAAATGTTAAGGATAATTGAAATCATCTATGTAAAGAGTTTGTTATGATATTGTAGTAAGGTTTTTCTTTTGAATGATTTGACCATTTAGAAAGGAAAACAAATGTACAAGAATAGATGTGACTTAATCTATAGTTAGGATGAAGAGAGTGAATAGTCACTTCTACTTCATAAAGAAACATCGGAAACGAGAATTGTAATAGTAACAATTGATGCTTAATATTGGAACGAGAAATACGATTTCTATTTCAAAATGTATTTTCATATAGAAAATTGTTTTCTATGAGATTTATTTCTTTGAATTCAAGATATTTCATCAAAGAATTCTCCGTTGTAAACTAGTTGCAGTATATGAAATAAATAATCTATATCATGCGAATGATGGACTTCTGAATTTAGTACGTTATTATAGTAATTGTGGAAGTAATGGGAAAGTGCCATGTAACACTTATTGATTACATCAAGTTATGAAAATTATTTTCATAAAACGTACCATGCATTATTTATGAAATAGTGACAATTTTTCGATGTCGATTGAAAAATAGACAGTTATATTTTAATGTGAATATTATGAATATTCGTTATGAAATAAAACTATGAGGTATTTGTTTTCATAACAAAAGTGATACATTGAAAAATACTGAAGTATCTAAAATTATAGTTTTGAAAAATAATTTTTATTATTTGGTTATGAATCGTATGATATTGGTTAATTATATCTCAGACAATTAAGGGCAAAGCACCCATTCAGTGGGAGTGTCATAAGAGCCGATGAACTCTTCAGATTGATAAGCATAGATGTATGTAATCGTAAGTCTATTAATACCAAAACGGTTCAACGTACTTCGTCATATTCACCAATGAGTTATCACATACATGGACATGTGTATTTGATACGCATGTATAAGTCTATGATAAGCTTATAGAATATAAAACGGAAGTAAATAATATAACATGCGACAGAAATGATTCGATTTGATCGAATGAGTGAGTACATTGGAAAGAGTTATGTATGTACCTAATACGAATAAAGATTCAGTCTCAAAGGTCACTCCTCTCTATAATACATAATGGTGTATTGACAAGGAGTGATCAAACCATGTTGGACAAAGCACAGTAAATGATGAGTGAACTTGAGTTAAATTCGTTCTATAAGGTGTGTACGTATGAGTAATACACAAGATTAAAATTAACATCATCCAAAAAATAGTTTACAAAACAATACAAGATAAGGGTTTATAAGAAACATCTATATATCCTCGGCCAAGGAGTTAACATGTTATGTGAGTCGGAAAACTGCATGTAATAATTATACGTCGGGGATCTTATATGAATCATTCTAAGAGAATTTTAGGAACGATGGTCATTAGATGACTAATTTAGATTGTGAACATAAATATATTGTGAATAGTTGCAAAATTAGTTTTATATAAGGCAACTCATAAAATGTTTATGAATGTTCGTTCCATTACACTAAGAAACAATTGTTATTTCAAGAAAATACCAACTTTATAGCAAAGAAATTTCTTTAAAAAATTATTGGTATAAAATGAACTTGGATATGATCCGGTGATAAAACTGATTACAAGGGATGAAATGAAATTGACCAAACCTAAATGAACACAAATACATAAGAATGTCTAATGAGTATTCTTATACATTAAATAGAAACTATAAGTTTCTTGTCGCTATCAAGAATAAATAATCCTCGACTGTTTAATTAAACCATTAAAAGTATTGACTCTATGATCTGGTATGATGCGCAAATACGAAATAGATTCCAAGTGCATTATCAAAATATGATTTTGATAGTTGTACTTGAAGGGATATGATTTATTAGCCGCAAATGTGTCTTCATGTGAAAGACTAATGTAGTTGGAATATAATGAGTAACATTGACAAGAATATAATCGTAAATTTCAAAAAATTAACATAATAGATTCAACATTCACTGTGCTTAAGTTGGTTTGGACTTTACTCGCAAATTTATCGCATGGTATGACTTTATGTTTCGATGCGTATGTGTTGAAATAAAGAATTCTAAATAATGATTTAGATTAAACTATTTATATATAATAACCAAAGTGTCTCAAAGTCAGTAGGAGTGATATTGACTTTGTGAGTTTTTGGATATAATCCAAGAACATATACGAAAGTATCGTTCGACAAGCATCAAAATTAAACAAGTATTTTGATAAAAATATCAAATAGTGTGATTATCAGTCAAAATGTAGAGAAAACGTGTGTTCATAAGAAAGAAAGTTAAAAGGTAAATATTTCTAAACCATAAGTATACAAATTGGTGATTGTTAACGATGTACTTGTATTAAAATCAGCTTTAGTTGTTTTAATACTCGAGATTGGATTTGCAAATGATGTCTTTTATAGTAATTATAAAAGATATTAGGAATGTCCCAAATGATATGCAAGGACACCTAATTAAAAAAATTAATGCAGAACATGTAAGATGAATCCTTATGCATTGGAAATAGAAATTATCATACATGTTATGTTGTCTATGATATTGTGATTTGTTTATGTATTTGATACATGAAGCAAATAGCAAATCCAAATAGATATCATTAAATGGTTATTTGAGATTTGCTCGTGTATTTACGAAATACTAGAGACTTGTTTATAGAAACAACGAGCTCCTTATAAAGGAGTGTTTGACTCAAACTTCATAAGTGATATTGAGTATAATATGTCAATAATAAATTCAAGTTAAGAATCTTTAAGTTGGAAATGTTCCAAATAGAAGGGATTGTGCATGATTTAATGAAAAGGCTAAGTACATTGACTTGAATAACACCATAATAAAATAATACATACACACAAATTTATAACTGAGCCAAGAGTGATTTCAAACGTTGAGAATCCTATAACATTGTTATATGATAACAATGTCGCGATATAGTTCGTAACGAAACTTAAAGCTCACTAAAAGTCAAGAGACATACTTTGAATTGTTCCACATGATAAAAATAGGTTATCAGCATCGGGGAGAGTTGATTGATACAGCAGATAACTGAAACATAATAGCATACTTGTTCACCGAGGGACTGACCTAATTGGTTTTGAGGAAACCAATTAGAGAAGTTGGAATAAGATTCTATGATTGACCCCAAGTGCAAGTGAGAGACCGATAGAGTTAGCGGTATGTCCTAAGAGCAATTATGTAATTTGTTACATATATCTAACTCGACAACCAATCTTGTTTGAAATAAAAGGTGTTTTCTTTCTATTATATACTTAATATAATTTGTTATATTAATTAATTAATTTAATTAAAAGTATTTTTAGTAGAAAATCCATAAATGGTATATTTTTGTGATAGTAGTTACAAAATGTTGTAACCATGAGTAATTTATAGAGTACGTTACCCTCCCCAATTATTAGGCATTATATTACTCATGGCTGTTGGGGGCACCCACAGGTTACGTATTGATAATTATTGAATAACCTTGGAATGACTCACTTGATAGTTTTCTATTCGTTAATATAACAAAGGTCAAACAGAATATATCGATGTGACGAGATTACACAATTCTCTTGACTTGAGAATATTGTTGATCTTTATTGTGGAAGCTCCACTTTGATTATAGTTAAATCATTGCATGGCGTCCATCGAACGACTATAGATGGGTTGAGTGGAAGAGTCGGAAGTGAAACACTATTCATGAGAGGATTCTTCTTCCTGGTTATATAAAGTTAGTATCATGGTCAACTTAAGTCAACTCAAAGTCAAAGTCTCTGGCCAGAGCATTTCGGTTAATAATAATTGTTATTGTTGAACCAAGGACTCTGTGTTTGGACTATAGAGTTGAATAATTGTTATTGTTGAACCAAGGACTCTGTGTTTGGACTATAGAGTTGAATACGGATGATACTGGAATTTTGACTATTACCAATTCCATAAGTCCAAATTTATATAGTTTTGATGAAGAGAACTGGTGTAAATAATTGTCATAATTGGTTAACACTTAATAAAGTAAAATTGGATTTTACTGAAACCAAGTAAGTGATAAATTTGGCAAAATGTCACACCACCTGCTAAGTGACATATGAACGTTAACATTTGAATAGTTTGATATTAATCGCTGACCAAATTTATTAGGTCACACAACCGAAACGATGAATACTCCTTTTGACCAAACGATTTAATTAATTTGTAATTGTTATAAATTAATTAAATTAATTAATATCTATTAAATATTAATTATAAAATTTTATTTTAACTTGATGAAAAATATTAATAAATGTATTTATAATAGTTATAAATAAACTAATCGATATACGATATTGATACGTATTTAAATTGGATTTAAATGCAAAATATTTTGTTCGGGCTTTAAATGAGTTTGAAGCCCATATGGGGGCTGATTGGTTCAGCCACAATGCAGTAGTAAAGGGAGACCATGTGTGGGTGAGAAGGGTTTGATTTGGATGGTTAAGATATAAGAGAAGTAGTAAGAGATAAAGGAGAATTTAGATCCTAATTTATCTCTAAACTCTCCCATATATAAGCATCTCAAATCACAACTTTTTAAGGAATTTTTGAAGCCTCCATTTAATCCTCATTTCTGGCCAAAATCTAAAGCTCCAACCTCTCCATTTCAAAAGTCAAATTAAAACAAAAACAATTATATTCGATAGTTGGTGGTCATCGGTTTAAGGACTAGCACTCTGCCGGATTGAAAATCAGTTCAAGGAGCAGATCTCATCATTTCAAGGAGTACTTATAGGCATTAGTGATAAGGTAAAATTTCTAATCTGTTAATGATTATTAATATGTAGATAATATTTATATCATATATAATGTTCTATTCATTAGGTGACGATTCTATTATATCAATGCATTGTCATAATCAGATTGGCTGTATGTTTATATATTTGAAATTTAAAAAAATTGTCATTATCATGCATAGATATTGCTTGCGGCAAAAAAAATTAATTTTTCAATTTAAAATTAATTTAATATTCATTGTTTATTTAAATAAGCTTTATAATTCAAATATTAAACCATATATTGCAAAATATTTGGTTTTAAAATTTTATATAAGTAATATTATACATAAAGCATTTTTAGCAAAATTAAAATAATTATATATATTTATTATTTAAATCATTTAATTCAATAAATAAATAATATTAATACATGTTTATATTATAAAATATGTTTTAAATTTCATAAAATAAAATTTACATCCAATATTATTTTCGACAAAAAAATATATTATTTCTACAATTTAATTAATAGCCGAAATTAATAAATTATTTTAAAATTAATTTAAATTATATATATATATATATATATATAAATGTGGGTGTGCATGTGTATTTATTTATTTATTTCATTTTAAATTTCCTAATATCTCAGAGATTTTACTGGAATATTTAAATTTTGAAATATCCTGTAAAAATATTTATTGTTAATTTATACTAATTTTTCCATACGAAAATATCTATTTATTTATTTAAAAATTAAAAAAATCATTATCGTGAGCTATACAATAGGCATGTGTGTGTGTGTGTATATATATGATTTTATGCATATATTTTATTAAACTCTATATGTGTGTATTATTAATTTTATTAGATATTAATACATACGTACATACATACATACATATATATATAATATAAAAAAATATTGTTATTTCAGATTTTGATTTCGAATTTCCAGTGAAATGTATAAATTTTAATAAAATTTATATGATTTTAATATATATATATATGTATATATATATATATGTGTGTGTGTGTGTATATATATATATATAATTAAAATAGTTTTAAAGAAAAACATAAATTTATGTATTTATATATTGCAATATTTTGCATACATGAAATAAAATATATAAACATACATTTGGACAATATATTTGTATATTGGATGAGCTAAGATGTCCGTTGCAGTGTAAATTCCAGCATTTATACACGGGCGTGTAATACCTTGCACGGATTTTTATGTTACACATGCACACACAAGTATATGTATATATAATACACATGTATATATATATATGTGTGTGTGTGTGTGTGTAATATTAATTACATAGTATAAAACTTTATTATAAATTTAAATAAAATAATGATTTTATTTAAAAGAAATTTTAAAATGTTCTAAATAAATTAGACTTCACATGCCCAATAAAGATCCAAAATGAATTATTATTTTTTGAAATTCACCCCTTACTTCCGCTGTGGGCTGGCCTAGTTCTAACACAGCTAAGATCCTGGTGCCGCATAAGATCCTCTAACATATGATCTTGCTTCAACTGTGATACCTTTATCTCCTACCATACTTTCTAACACATTTCTTCAACCAACATTACTTTGATACCAGACTATTAGAAAAAATTCAGATTAACGCCTCAAACATAGTGGAAATAATAAGATTATGTTGATGATGAGGTAGAACAAACATAAAAATAGTATTCCAAAATAAGCAATCACGGATCACAGATGCACTAACAAGAAAGAAAATCACACACGTGATTTATAGTAGTTTCACTAACGTGAGATAATTAATGTACATTCACTTTGAGGAGATGGATTTTATTACTATTCGAGAAAAAAAAATTACAAGATTGATAATGGAGGCCGAGAAGAAAAATATGAAGAAATACAATTTAAGATGATTGACTCGCTCTATAAAAATTAAATTTCTTTATATAGATATTATTATTTAGAGTCAAGGTAATCGATTTATAATAGATCGATGTCTTATCAATTCTCCAATTCATATGAGAAACATTTATCTATTCGATTTTTCCAGTTTTCTCCAATATGCATACGTCTAATAACATATCTTCTTTAACCAAGTGATTAAGGAATTGACTGATTACTTCTATCTCACAAAATAACTCATTCTCACATAGATAATTCATTGTCTTCTTCAATCCATTAAAAGAGGGAATTAATTCAAATATCTTCAAAATCTTCCTTAATTTAGAAATATTGTATCATAAAAATCTAATAGCATCTCCCATCATGAGATACACAACACCATTTATCGTCAAAAACATTTATAATATCACAAAGACCTCCATATAGTCTTCTTATATTTTCCAACTCGACACTCGTCTTCCACTCGATCTGAGCTATCTTTAAGATCACCATCGATAACTCGAGCATCATCAACGTGAAGGTCCTTGTCAAAAATGTGATCACCAACTCGTTTAGCACAAGAAATTCTCACATTAACCTGTCCACCCATCTATGGACTAGTGTGATGACCCGAATTTTTAACGTGTGTTAATTGGTAATTAACTGAATTAAATCATTGAAAATACTGATTTTATAAGTCAAACGAATAAAATTCTTACAATCAAATGTATAAATATATGTATGTAAGATAAATAAGAATTTACAAGCTTACGATGTTTAAATGTATGAACAAGTATATAAGTAATATATATATATATATATATATATATACCTTCCATATAAACTAAAGTAATCGGTTGTATTTCCATAAACAATTTCAAATTTTATAAGTTATCAAACCCATTTATTTTCGTTTATATTTTTACATTTAATCTAACAATCTCATGAATATTTAAATATAAAACTCTACCTTATTAACACCCAATATAAATATATATATATATATAGAGAAGAATATAAATTAAGTAATTAAGACTTGGCTAAATAAAAAATAAAAAAATAAAATAAAATAAAATAAATATATGTGTATAGTTTCATATAAACATTTGTAGATAAGAAGGGTGGAAATCATTTAATGCAAGCACATAAGATATCAAATCTGAGCATACAATACATCCTATCAAGCATACAAAAATCAGGCCATAATAAATTTCTGACCAAAGAAAATTAAATAAAACAATGAATGAAGCTTGTTGTGTACGTCAATGCAGCCTATTTTCTTATGAATACCTCCACTTACCTTCATTTATTCGATTACAACTGCCATTGCCAACTAAAGAAAATCAAAGCAAGAAAACCTGAAGCAAGAATTCAAAGTGCAAATCAAAATTCTGTCCAATTCATTTTACAATCGAGCCCAGATCAAACAAGATCAGCTCAATAACCTGAAAACAAACTAAGAATCAAATACAAGTTGCAAAGAATAGCAGATCACCTAAATGATCAAGCTAGTCAGAGCAAATTCAAGGTTTGATTCCAGTTCAAAATCAAGAATCATTTTCCAGGCTTGCTCTCTGTTCGACTTCAAAATGTGAGTAAACATTCTTTTAAAAACGGTAATTTGGATTTATATCTAATTCATGTGATGATATTGTTTTGAATGGAAGTTCTTTTGCTTGAATCTGTTTGAATTGATATATGTATTTTAGTAAGTCTGTATATATATATATATATATATATATACATAGATGTCTAATCTCTGTTATTTCATAATTTTGTTTGGCTTTCAAAAATTCAAGTATCTTAATCAAACCCATATTAGCCTCTGATATTCAAATGGAAGTTGTTTATTGAAGTCTACTAATGTTTATTAAAATAGTTTCTGGATTGAAAATTCAACAAAAAAATTTTAAAATGGAAACAACAGTAAAATGCATATTTATGATAAAAATCAACAATCTTAATCTCTGACTGGAATTTCATGAATGAATTAGAGATGGAAAATCATGATTTTTAACATGCATTCTATGATTTTTAGTTTGATAATTTGTTGGAATTTTGGGGTTGATCATTTGGGGCATTTTTGGAGATTTCCGTTGATCGGCATGATAGGGATGATCGATTTTTAGTCTGGAGGTGGCCAGGAAGCGGTCGATCTCAGGGAAAATGAAGGAAGTGATGTTTGATCATCGTGGTGGTTGTGGTGGATCAAAGTAAGGTTTTGTAATGGGCTTTGGATCATCGGAGTGTCGGGGTTGTTCCGGCAACTATGAAGCATCAGAGTGGTTCGCCTGGTTAGGGATGCAAGCTGGAAGGTGTGACGAAGTTTTGGGAAGGACGGCGAGGCTTCTCGTTGGTCGGAGGCGTCGGAATAGTGGAGTTTTAGCCATGGCATTTCTGTTTGGTCGAATTTTTAGCTCGATTTTGATTCGTTGGTTTTGCGTGCAATCTGTGTGTTGTTTCGTGGTCGTGTGAGTACGAGTGGTTGTCGAAGGTGGCCGCAACGATCACCGATGGCCAGAGGCGACGGTGCACGTGCACCGTGTGCACGATGAAGTCTGGGACGATGGTTTTGAGGGAGGCTTGGGTCAAATTTTGTTACAGGTTTCGAAACCTGTCAGTGTTTTTGATTTTGAGAGTAAACTGAATTTAAAAATGAAAAGCAAGTTTTAATCAAAATTTTGAGGTAAGTTTTAAAGTAGGGATTCAAAATGAATTTGAATCCCAGTTTTTAAATGACTAAGTTTTATAAAAATGAAATGTCTGTAACAACTTTAATTTGTTAAAGTATCTTATAAAATGATTTTAAAATCTGAAAACTAAAGATTTAAACAGAGTTTAAATAAGTTTAAATCTGGATTCAAGTTTAGTTTGAATCCTAGTTTTGAAATAAATAAAGTTCTATCTCAAAAATAATTAAAATTTAATGTTTTTTTCATTAAGGGTAATCATTTGATGTTGGGTTAAGTATAATTACTTAGGGTAATTAATGAGGTATAATTACTTAATAAAGGAATTAATGGATAATTACTGGATGAAATTAATATAAGGAAAATTACTTGATAAAAGTAATTAAGGGTTAATTACTTAAGGGAAGTAATCAAGAAATAATTACTTAGTGTAATTAATTAAAAGAATTGATTAATTAAGGAAATTTATTAAGGATTAGTTAATTAGGGAGTGTGAATTAATTAAAGAATAAGTAATCAATGTGATGGTCGGATAATTAATTTGGGTAATTAATCAAGATGATAATTTAAGGTTAAGTAATGTGATGGGTTTGAGAATGATTAATTTGTGCAATTAATTTAAAGGCAAATTACTTAATTTAAGAATGAGTAGTCAAGGATGATTAATCAAGATGAATAATTAAGGGATGATTAATTAATTGAATATAATTAATTAGTGTCAAATAAGCAAGATTTATAAGTAATAAAGTAATTAATTTAATTCGTTGGTAGTTAATTAAATTAATCAGAAATGGTATGACTAATTTGTCTTGCTTATGAATGATATTTGAATACCTTAAATTATTTGTTATCCCTGATATATGATGGTGATGCTTTGTGAAATGAAATGTTTAGTTGGGTTGAATAGAGATAAGGTGGTTACCTATGATGGATCGCTGTGTAAAGGCAGTATTTAAAATTTAATTACTTGAATACCTTGAGTTAAGATGACAGTGGATTCGAAGAGACCGGAGTCGGGTATTAGTTAATACCCGAAACCACTTCGATTCTTTATAAATTAATATGTGAAATTAATAGGCTGGAATGGAATGATTTAAGCGAATTGGACCATTAAATCTAAGTTTTGGTGCCTAGAAATTGACATGTGATATAAGTGATGTCTATAACAAATTGTGAATCTGTAATTTGATATGAGTTACCCCAGGTTTTACGTAAATCGTATGCTTTTGTATTCCATGTTAGATGGGTTACTCACGCTGGTTTCCAGCCTGACCCGGGTGTTACTTTGATGTAATGCTCGGGTCAGACCGAGTATTACAGATTTTCAGGTGAGGACGTTCTGGAGCTCAGGTGGCGAGCTGGAGGGCAGGAACGTATGGAGTGTTTCCGCTATGATATATTTCTGTTTATCCGAGACATGTTGATTTGTATATGTCCAGTGTTTGAGTATATGTGTAACTCTGGTGTATAAAAATGTAATCAACTGATACAGTATTCTTTTGTAAACTGTTATTATTTGATATTATATTTTGATCCGCTGCGAATGTGAGAATCTGTGTAGTGTTTCTATTTTCTTCTCCTTCTATCTCTTTCTTCTTTTCCTAACTATCTGAAATTTTCGAGATCGAAAATTTCGGGTCGTTACACTTGGTATCAGAGCGAAGGTTAAGCGAGAACCTTGGCTCTGGTGGGTGTACTCATAAGGATAGGGTCAATAGTACCCTAGAATGAGTTGAGTGTGTGTGTATATATATATGAGAGCGTACTTGTTATTTTCATATATAAAGATTTTAAATGATTTTATATAGGAATATATATTTTGATATATAAAGCAATATTTCTTTTAATAAATATTAAGGTCGTTGGTTGCACTACAACAAAAAGTGTCTTTTATAGCGGCATATAGCCGCTATTAATCACAACCATAGCGGTTTGATAAGCGCTGTATATCGACATGTTATAAAAAACTGTTGAATATTTATAACACAAAATATGCCGCTATGGTTGAGCTTAGTTTTATAACGCAAATTCGCCGCTATGGTACGTTAATTCAATAGCTCATTATAGCCGCTATAATACAGCTAAATCTCAATGGAACTGGAAATCTTTATAACACCATTTTGCCGCTATAAAAGATTTATTCAATAGCTCATTATAGCCGCTATAATTATAAAGGCATTTTACCCAATATTTTTGGATGTGGTTGTATCAAGCTTTTTACCAGACATTGCAAATATGCTCAAAATTACACAAGCTCCTAACTGCAAAATAAAAACTGGACGAAAGAAAATTGTATCTACAATAAACATGTGATTAAATGAACATCAAGCCAGAAGAAGACCTAGGAAAGAGACATGTAGAAAGCAATGAACTAAAAAATTAAAGTCTGCAAAGATAAAATACTGATCACAGCATTCTGTCAAAGTTTATAACAAAACACAAAAAACTAAATCCCTTATTTACATAGTCTGCCACATGTAAGTTCGGATATATCACAATAAAACGCTAAGAGAAACACGAAGAAAAGACCCGGCATTATACTGGCAAAACATCAAAGAACTTCAAGATCTCTTCTTCCTTTTCTTCTCTTCTTCAGATTTCTGACTTGCATTCTTCAACTGCAAACATATTTCATATCAATCAATATTTAATATTAATATGCCAAAAAGAGTGGAAAACATGGCAAAACTCTCAAACGTACCATTATGAAAAGAATGCGGACAAGAACACCAGCAAAATCAACAAAAAGGACCAAAGCATGCATAACATAGTCAAGATCACCAAGGTGCGCCCTCTCTATTATGTACTGGGTGTCAAACACAATGTATCCTAGAAACACAAGTAGCCCAAAGTATAGCTGTAACAAACAAACAAAAAAATATCAGGTACAGTCTACAGCACTAAACTTGATAATTAGTTGTAGAAAGAAGGTGAAAGTGTTATTTATAAAAAAATATCAGGTACAGTCTACAGCACTAAACTCTGTTATTCCAAAACTGCTGCTTATTCTTCTATCCTATTACTCATCCAAACTTCATTTAGTCTCTTTCTTACTTCCAACTCTTCATATGTGAACTTGTTTTGGTATCTTATAACTACCGAAAAAGCAGGGTTCAGGAACAATATGTTTATTTTTCTATAAATATTTCACATATCGATCAGACTATAGCTTTTCCCCTATGGTTTTGTACATAATCTGGAATATGTTAATAGGAAATTCCAGTGCAATATGTTATAAAGTTCATGTTTTGTAAAAGCTAAACCTTGTATACACAACAAGTTAACTTTATGCATACAATTTATAATGTTAATATATAATTATGTGTTGTAGAACTAAGCTATAGCTTTTAATGTGGTTAATCATCATATACAATCCACTTCTGCATTTATTGCTGCAAAGGAAGACCGGGCATTTCCTGTACGCAGTCTTTCTAAATATTTATACTGTTAAAGGCTGATTGCCTAATTGACCTCTAAACTGAATCTTATAAATTCTCGAATAGCATGAAGCATTGCGCGGTCAGTTTGACCACTATAAGAATGCGTTCACTTTAATGTCAATGGTCAGTTTAATCATTTAAGAGTCTATAATACATTTATTAAGAATCTAGTATTCATATGTTAAATTATTATTATCACAGTTTGATCATTACCTGGAGTTAGGATGAGCAACCCATCTGCAATACCGCTCCAGTTTCTTCTTCAGCAAGAAGGGCCGCAGGACGAGAACACAACTTCAGATGTCAACGATTTGATAAAATTGTAATTAGCATGTAACTTTGTACCATCGTTAATAAGAAAGGTTGATCACAAAGCCTAAAATACAGTTCATTGCTAAAGTCAAAAGTAACAGGTTCGACGGCTCTGATTAAAATCTGAAGGCAATCGGATGGAAGGAATTTGCCCAAATAGCCATTAATGTAGACAGAATAAAGTAATGATGAAAATGGAATTCTATGCAATTTTCCATTATGACGGGAAAAAAACTACAAAATGAATTAATGTAGTCAAAATGTGTTTAACATAATTCAAACGGTTTCAGTACTGTTTACTTATACTAGACTTTGGTTTTCTTTTTTAAATTAAATAATCACTTAAGATGGAGATGTACGAAACTCACTTATTGTGCATAGAAGAAAATCTAAGTTGATTTTTATTTAATGAAGCATGAATATATGCAGAAGATACAATAGTTCCATGATAATCCAACATACACAAGTACAATTTAACATACACATGCATCTAATTCTATGAACAGTGGTCCAAAACAAAGGCTGAAATCATGTTAGCTAGCCTACAATGACACATTTGACACAATTTTGGCTAGCAAAATAACAATAAATCCAAAAATACAAAATGTTCGTACAACAAATTTGAAGAATCACTAGATTTATACGCAATTAGCACTGTGATGTCATTTACTTAAACTGTTATATTATGGAAAAAATTATGTGAAACCTTATTTTTAAAATAATCAGACTGAAATTACTTATCCCCTATTTTTAAATAGTAGGCAATATGCAATACGCAATTAGAGTGAAATTACTAAAATAATTATGTATTGCATATTTTTAAAATAATTAGACGTTCAAAACTGGTATATTGTGGATAATATTAGCATTGTATTCAGAACTAGGTTCATACAACAAAAAACAAGTTTCTAAAGGTACCCTTATTTTTAATTTCAATCTAACTTGATGAGCATTTTAATGTTGCAATCAAAGCATTTTAATTTCACTGAACATTCCTGTATACTGATATGGAGAATTTTCATTTTGTATTGTCAATAAAATAAAATTATCAATTATTATCAAATAAAAAGTAGAAAACGGATATGCAAGTTTTGGTTTACATATAAGTTAAGTTTACCTACACAGCAATCCTTCCCTAAACCATATCCATAGGATAAGTTGCAGACATAGCAATAATTTTGGCACATGCTCCAGCTCTAAATCATAATACTAGGGAAAGCTTAGCATTCTCTGCAATTATTTACCCAAATGAAAATGAGAAATTACGTATAGACCATTACCCATAAATCCCACCCATCCATGTGGTTTTGAAGAAAATTAATTCTAACAAACTTAAAGTTCTACTCTCTGCACTTGTGTAAATGTTTAGCTATCCACGATTTATAAGGAAAGTGTGTGGACCTCCAAGTTTATATCTATAACAATCATCTAAGGAGCTATCAAGGCTTTCTTTTCAAATTTTTCAGTTCCCAATTATCTCGACTTATGTGTAACAGTACAGATAGTAGTCAGCATGCAACATAGATAAATAATACAGCAAATAAAGCAGCAGATGCACACATTACACATACAATGAATAAAGCTGAGAAAATGGAAAAAGAAAATTATGATACAATAGAAATTAATTTGGCAGAGGACTGTAATACTTCAGCTAAGGAATCTAACTTGGGAAAAGATGAAACTGTGTGATTAATCGTTCTGATGTACAAATTAGTGCAGGAGTAGTAGTATATGATGTACCTGAAGGAAGAGAAAGCTTATCCATCAAGAACAGAACTACCAGAAGAAGCAGAAATAAAGAGCCCTTCTTCGAATTCATGGCCAATATGAATTCAAATGAGATTGACAATCCTAATTGGATAAACATAATAAATCCGATTAAATCAAAAGCAAGGACGAATAAAAGGAGCAAAGTGAGTTCATCCCTTAGTAACTATAAAGCCAAGGGTACAAGTACATCTAATTAATTTTAATGGTATTCCTCTTCCTGAATGTCAGGGGATTAAATTCCCCAACATAAAAATGGACATGAGGGAACATATAAACAAGTTACAACCATCTTTTATGGGTTTAGTGGAGCATAAGCCTAAAAATAAAGACATTCACAAGTTTGTTAAAAGCATCAATTCAGAATGGGGTTACATCCATAATGATGGTGTGACAAAGAAAAGTAGAATACTCACCTTGTTGAACCCCTCAATCTGGAGTGTTAGTGTATTACATAATGAGTATTTCCAGTCCATTATCCAAGCCTACTTTCTCTCGCTTTTCAGTCCCTTTTGATACCAGTCTATTTGGAAAGTGATGCAACATAGCCTTTTGTAGCATTAAGTTATGTATAAAAACATAATATATTTCATATTTATGAACCTAGCAAATAGATTAGAAAGGGAAAAAACATATAACAAGACTTTGGTCAAATTTGAAAATTGTAACATTTTGAACTAAATAATACTAACTTGCACGCATGTTTGGTAAAATGTTGAACTCTTGATATGGTCTTACAACCTAAACTATATTATATTCTTAACCGTGTATTCATATACTCCATATGTGATGCACATATTTTTTGATATTTTTTTATAGATGCTGCATATTGCAACAGCCTATGTGTAGTTGGAACACTTTTTTTTAAAGTGTGTTGCTGTTCTGTTGCAGCAGCCCACTGCTTAGACAATTCTTTGTTTAAGAAGCATGCAGCCTGCTACAATAGCATAATATACAGAGTTACCCATATAAGATTCAAAGTTGATAAATACTACAATTCAATGGGTGTTACAATTCCAGTTCTCAAACATGGGTTCAAATTATTTCTAAAATCATACTCATTCGACCTTGTACTTGTTGCCTTCAAAGTCTAAGTGAGAATTCCATATAACATTATGAATGGTTATATTATTTTCTTCCTTCTCGATAATGTGAATACACCATTTAGATTATAGACTTTTATATCTCATTGTCTAATAATTTATTATATTTGACCATCGATGAGTTCTTCACCATTTCTTTATCGCTGTGAAGTACGATATGGAGCCATCGAGTGTGAAAATTACAAACAACAAGTTAGAACAACAAATCGTTTCATGAAACAAACAAATCTTTTAAAATTTATTGCAAACACTTCTTAGTTGATTAAACAAGAAATTAGAAAGAGAATAAATCTAATGGTAATCGTAGAATCAATCGGATCTAAAGGTTAATATTACTATTTGAAATTTCTTAATTAGTTATCAACAAAATTTGATTTAAGACTTATAAATTTGCTTTCTTCATATGCGAGTGAGCTAGCAGAACCATTGCATTCTTTGAGTTGTACTAAATACACTCGTTTTTGTCCATAGTCGCTTAGCCAATCGACTAATATTTTTAATTTTTTGATTAAATAGTAAGTGAGTCACACAAGCCATATACAACCAACCAAGAATCAAGTATCACAATAGTCGCTTCATGTGCAAGTGAGCCTAGCAATTTCGTTGCTCCTTTTTATTTTTTTCATAGGATATAAAAAAAATTTCCTTTTTTCTCACTGTTGCTACTAAGGGTCACAAAATATTTGGTTCCTCTTGTAAATTTAATTCTAACTCTTTTTGTACTTTAACCGATGAATTATTTAAAAATTCAAGGTAAATCATTTGAATAATTTTCTTTTAACATCACAACTAACGTCAATTTTGCTGTGCATTGAAAATCATACAATCTTGTTACATTTTTTGACCATCAACTGCTCAATTCATATGCTAGACTTCTGCAAAATGACCAATCAATCATGCACGATATAAAAAAATCCCAAGTAAACATTCATGTACGATAATTAGTGATACAATCTAAACGGCATGTTCAGATTAATGAGAAACAAACAATAAAATCATTAATAATGAGAAGTCTGCAATCTAACTTGTTTATTCATATTTTCACCCTATCTTGCTAGAAACAAATGAATCAAGAGTATACTCAAGAATCACGTCAATAAACATAACCTAGAAACAGTTAGTAAAACAATTAATAAACATAACAAAATGATAAAATCATGACCTACCGATAATATTTTTCTAAAATAATAACCAAACGATAAAATAAAAATAAAACAATTAATAAACATAACCTAGAAATTTCTAACCTAGAATTTCGAGCAGATAATTTAGGGTTCTAGCTGCATCAACTTTGGAACTGCTGAAGAGCAATAAGCGGAGATCTGAGATGGCGAGCTGGATCGAAGATAAAAGATGGCGAGCGATGAGCGATTACGAGGGAGACGAAAATTACTAGCTGTTATTTTGGCTTTGGGAGGAAGACGGGTTCTAGAAGGAAGATGAGAACTGATTAAGTGTTTTGAGAGGGAGATGAAAATTTAGGGAGTGGTATTTTCATTTTGGAGCCAAGCGTTACGTGTGTTCAGAAGAGAAATAAAGTAAAAAAGTAAATAATTAAAGCTAAACGATAACGCTTTAGAATAATGTGTTATTGAGTAGCGTTATTAATGACATACTTTCTTGTAGTGCTGCTAAATAAAGATAAGTTTGAAATGAATTCAAACTGAAATTAAAATCTTGAATTTGGGAAAGAGTTTCAGAATAAGATGATAATGAATGGTTTCCAGTTGCAATAACCTTGGTTATTATCATAAATGATTGTTGTGTAAGCAAAATTAAATGTTTTAGGGAAGTAAAACATTTAGGTAAGTATGACTTATAAATTGGAATTGAAGATGATCTGAATTGTGAAGTTTTAAATCTAGGTCCAGAAATTTGAAAATTGTTTCAAAGTGATAAAGAAATAATAAATAATGTTATTTGAATGAAGAGTCCTGTTTTAAACAAGAGTTGTTTGAAAATTTACAGAAATTTGTTTTGAATTAAAAACAAAAGTGGTTTAAAATTTAAGGATAACTTAGTGTGTAAAGAAGATAATATGTACATATGAGGAATATACATAATATCAAAAATAGTTTGAAATAAACTCTAAATGTTGAGTTTTAAATTTGAAATGAGATGTGATATCCAAGGTGATAAGCTTTTGAACTTATAAGATTATTAATGTGAAGTTTAAAATTTGAAATGGGAATTCAAATTGGGTAAGGTTGGCTGGATTAAGTAAATTGAATTTAACTTTGGGAAAGTTAAATAAATTAACAAACAACCTGAATTGGAAATTTCAAGATAAAATTGAGATTTAACTTAGGGAAGTTAAATGATTGGTTTAAATGGGAAGTTATGAGTGATCTCAAAATGGGTTTGAGATTTGGAAATTAAAAATGGGTGTTTGGATAAATTTAGATGTTTATTTATCCTGATATCATTCCATTATTATAAATAATATATGAAACTGAGAATTGGTTTTAAAAATGGATAATAAATTAGAATCTGAAGATTTAATAGTTTTTTAGTTTTGAAATATGTTAAATAAAGATAATTTAAAATGGAATTTTGAGGATAGGACTCAGAATTAAATTATTTAAAGATTGGGATTATTGATTTAAAAATAAAGGTTAATTTGATTTAAAGGAATTAAATCAACATTTGAAATTTAACTCGAATTTATTTAATTCGAGATGATTTTAAAAGTGGAGATGGGAATTGGGATTAATTCATATAGAAATTGAAATGATTTGAAATTGAAGTGGATCCAATTTGAAATTAGTCTAAATTAATTTGAATAATTTGAAATTGTAATTGAAGAAATCAAATGGAATTTGATTTGAATTTTGGAAAGAAATTGAGATTAATTCGATCTGAATTGGGAATAAAACAAGTTCAAGGGAAATTGAAGTTATTCAAATTAGAATTGGGTCAATTTAAATGAAAGGGAATTTAAATTGAATTGATGGGAAATTGAACAGTTTGGCTCTGGACTATTTTTAAATAAATCATTTTGATATAAACCGTTTTAAATCTATTTTCCTAACTATTTACTATACAACTTTTCTTTTCCAAGACTACCTTATATTTATTCAACAACTACTTTTGGAACCACTTAACAATTTTACAACTGTTTTATAAACTAATTACTATTTTTCTACTACTTTATAACTGATTACTGTTTTACAACTATTTTGCAATTATTTAAAATTTCTATAACTATTTGATTATTTTCCAACTATTTTACAATTACTTAACTGTTTTACAGCTATTTTACAAACTAATAATTATTTTTCAACTACTTATCTATTTTTAAAAAATTTTAAAAAAAATCCGAGCTATTTTCTAAATTTAAGCTGGACGGAGTTCAAACTGTTATTGATTAAATACCCAACTGAGATAAGAATTGAAGTGATAATCCAAATGGGGATTAAGGCAAATGTGAATAAGTGAATAAAATCAAAATGAGAATGAATAGAAAGGGAATTGATTTAACTGATAATCAATGAAGATAAATACGTAGGCTGTACGTATATTATTCTATTCGCATAGTGATTTGATCCAGATTCGAGCACAGAATTTCGAGATAGTATTATCAATCCGAGTTAGGATTTTTCGCTCGATTTTCGACGGCGAACCTAGATATGGATTTTTGATTGGTTCTGGATAATCTCTATCATAGTTGTGACTATGCAAGGAGAATGACGGTTTCTGATCAAGAAACTAGATCTGAGTTCGCACTAGGAAGTCGGGTGGACAATACTAGTTCAGAAGTGAAATTGTGTGATCGAGTGAGCGATCAGATTGATATTGCGTACGGATGATATGTGGACATCGTACGGGTTTGAATAAAATTGATATTGAAAATTTGTGGATAAGAACTGTAAATGATTTTTGAAATTGAAAGTATATTTTGTGAAATATATGATGAAGTAAAGTGGAAATTGGATATTTCTATGGTAAAAATTTGCTTTATGGAAGTAAGTAATTTGGTAAGTGACTTTATAGAGTAATCAAATTTGAATATTTGATTTGGAATAAACAAAGTTACGTATCTTTGTTATATATATGATAAAACTCCCCTTGTTGAATCTTTTGCCAGAAGAAAAGGGTTTTTGAAAGTATTTGAAGTATAGAAAGGGAATTTATAAAAGTTTGAAGTGATCCAAAGATTTTCAAAGTTATATATATCTATATCTATATATATATAAGGGATTTTATGAGAATGATTTTGGAAAAGGTTTTGGAACCTATGGATTTTGGAAAGGCTTTTGATTTTTGAGAAAAATCAGTTTTGGGAATTTGGAAAGCCAAGTTTGGAACTATCGATTTGGGATATCGATTTTGTGTAAAAAAGATTTTGATATAAATCATAAAGGGTATGATTTGAAGATACTATAAGTGTATAGTATAAAGTGTTTTGAGAATGGCTTTGGGGAAAAAGGCGCTCCCTTGAAATGAACTTCTCAGGAGTGCCACAGGGTGGTACTGCCTTGAGCCCTAAGAGGGGGTTCTAAAGTTAATCCTATGAGGAGTCCGGACAAAACTAGTTCCTGAGGATTATTTGGTAGCGAAAGTCGAGGGCGCTGATGCCTACATGGGCATTTGGGTTATGTTGTGACGACAGTTTAACTCGATGTCACTGCGATCTACTATAGACCATAGCGAAAGTCGTGTGTGCTGCTGAGAGCCAACCGTCTTCGTTTGATTTTATATCGGTAAACTACGACCTATGGTAACATAGCGAAAGTCGTGTGTGCTGCTGAGAGCCAACAGTCTGCGTTTGATTTTACATCGGTAGACTGCGACCTGTGTGGGAGTGGAGAAGTTTCATTTTTGACAGCGAAAATTGAGGGCGATGATGCCTACAGTTACATGGACTTTTGCTATGATGGCAACGTAACTCTGGAATGTAACTGCGATCTGTTGTGGGTTCCATGGCGTAATCGAAGGGCGCGGAGTGCCTACAGTTACATGGACTTTTGCTGTGATGGCAACGTAACCCAGGATGTAACTGCGACCATGGATGGAGGTGATGATTTCCAGAGCATTCTCACCAAACATATTTTCTCTATTTTTGAAATTGTTTTCTATATTTTTCAATAAAATTATTTTTCAAGTATTTTCACTAGGTGTTGAAATGGGTCTGCTAAGTACTTATAGATTTTCAGTCCTACGTCTGATTAACGTATGACCGAAAGAACCAGGATGGACTTGTTGAAACATCGAGTTATAAAAGTATTTTTATAAAAACTACTTTGAAATAATATTATATAGATATTAAAAAGTGTTTTGAAAATGATCAAAGAAAATTTATATAATTTTAAGCATTTTAATAATTCTGGCTTCGTTCCTTTTCGAGGACGAAAAGTTCTAAAAGGGGGAGGAATGTGACGACCCGAATTTTTAACGTGTGTTAATTGGTAATTAACTGAATTAAATCATTGAAAATACTGATTTTATAAGTCAAACGAATAAAATTCTTACAATCAAATGTATAAATATATGTATGTAAGATAAATAAGAATTTACAAGCTTACGATGTTTAAATGTATGAACAAGTATATAGGTAATATATATATATATATATATATATATATATCTTCCATATAAACTAAAGTAATTGGTTGTATTTCCATAAACAATTTCAAATTTTATAACTTATCAAACCCATTTATTTTCGTTTATATTATAACATTTAATCTAACAATCTCACGAATATTTAAATATAAAACTCTACCTTATTAACACCCAATATAAATATATATATAGAGAAGAATATAAATTAAGTAATTAAGCCTTGGCTAAACAAAAAATAAAAAAATAAAATAAATCAAAAAAAAATATGTGTATAGTTTTATATAAACATTTGTAGACAAGAAGGGTGGCAAGAATTTAATGCAAGCACATAAGATATCAAATCTGAGCATACAATACATCCTATCAAGCATACAAAAATCAGGCCATAATAAACTTCTGACCAAAGAAAATTAAATAAAACAATGAATGAAGCTTGCTGTGTACGTCAATGCAGCCTATTTTCTTATGAATACCTCCACTTACCTTCATTTATTCGATTACAACTGCCATTGCCAACTAAAGAAAATCAAAGCAAGAAAACCTGAAGCAAGAATTCAAAGTGCAAATCAAAATTCTGTCCAATTCATTTTACAATCGAGCCCAGATCAAACAAGATCAGCTCAATAACCTGAAAACAAACTAAGAATCAAATACAAGTTGCAAAAAAGAGCAGATCACCTAAATGATCAAGCTAGTCAGAGCAAAATTCAAGGTTTGATTCCAGTTCAAAAGCAAGAATCATTTTCCAGGCTTGCTCTATGTTCGACTTCAAAATGTGAGTAAACATTCTTTTAAAAACGGTAATTTGGATTTATATCTAATTCATGTGATGATATTGTTTTGAATGGAAGTTCTTTTGCTTGAATCTGTTTGAATTGATATATGTATTTTAGTAAGTCTGTATATATATACATAGATGTCTGATCTCTGTTATTTCATAGTTCTGTTTGGCTTTCAAAAATTCAAGTATCTTAATCAAACCCATATTAGCCTCTGATATTCAAATGGAAGTTGTTTATTGAAGTCTACTAATGTTTATTAAAATAGTTTCTGGATTGAAAATTCAACAAAAAAATTTTAAAATGGAAACAACAGTAAAATGCATATTTATGATAAAAATCAACAATCTTAATCTCTGACTTGAATTTCATGAATGAATTAGAGATGGAAAATCATGATTTTTAACATGCATTCTATGATTTTTAGTTTGATAATTTGTTGGAATTTTGGGGTTGATCATTTGGGGCATTTTTGGAGATTTCCGTTGATCGGCATGATGGGGATGATCGATTTTTAGTCTGGAGGTGGCCAGGGAGCGGTCGATCTCAGGGAAAATGAAGGAAGTGATGTTTGATCATCGTGGTGGTTACGGTGGATCAAAGTAGGGTTTTGTAATGGGCTTTGGATCATCGGAGTGTCGGGGTTGTTGCGGCAACTGTGAAGCATTGGAGTGGTTCGCCTGGTTAGGGATGCAAGCTGGAAGGTGTGACGATGTTTTGGGAAGGACGGCTGTAACGACCCGCTATTTTGGACCATTCTAATCGACAATAAAACCATACATGTCCGACTTGAATTGCTCAAAATATCAGATTGTTAATATAAATTTGGCAAAACTTAGCATATATAGTAAATAAATCAATCATAGACACAGATTAATAAAATACAATGCAATGGAAAAGATAAATAGTAGTTCATGAAGTTACTATATAAACATCAGAGTTAGCAAATACAACAGAATATCTCAATTACAGTGAAGTCTCCAGTACCAACAGATGACTTCTCTGAACCAATCAACTGGAAGCTGAAACTGAATCGATAGTTGGCTCTCCAAACGAAGCTCCAAACTCCAAGGTGGGTCTCAAATACTGTATTACTCGGTCTGACCCGAGCGTAAAGCAAAACACAAAACACTCGAGTCAGGATTAACATTCTTATATTAATAAATCCAACTCAAGTGAAATATCAACGGAAATACAAATAACTTAAAGGATGTCTGGGATAACCATCCTCTAAGGGTCCATAGAACTATCTACAAGGTAGAAATATAGTCTAGTGCTACGGATATTTATCATTTCAATCCGTACACTAAATATATACGGGTGGATATCATTTCAACCCGTAATCCCAAATTCAATTAAATGAAAATCGTTTGGGTTTATCATTTCAACCCATAACGATTTTCTCCTATTCTAAAGTCCGTTCGGGTATGTATCATTTCAACCCATAGTGATTTCTAAACTACAGGGAACTTGCAGAATGATAACAGATAATACAATAAAATAACAGGCATATATCATCAATAACAATATAATATAAACAACAGGATATGGTGTCATATCCCGCAGGTGAACAGTTACAGATAATAGCATATATAACAAATTTAAATAACTACAGCAGCATATTTCAATTGTTGTTTCAATTGAAATCAAATTTAATGAATAAAAGAATGTTAATCGTGAGTGATTGCTCACCTTCCGAGGCTAGAGACAATAGACAATAAAATGGGTTACGGATCCAAGCATGAATTCCAAAGCAAAGTGAAATGGCACGAATCAGACGAACAAAGCTGATAAATAGGAAGCGATGAAACAATTTGAATCAGTTTGATTGAGGTAGAAATTTTATATTAAAATCAACGTATATTTAAAATAATATGTATATTTTTTTTCAATAGCTTAACTTTTAATCAAAATAAAGACCCAAAAAATCATACATAAGCTATATATATTATTATTAAAATCATTGCTTAAAATCAAACACATGCCAATTTAACTATCAATATAGGTTTACCTGGTTAATATACTTTCACAGCAACCAACAAAATATTGTAAAACACTGAGCTTAAACTAAACTCAAATATTAAAGTGTTGGGTAAAATAGATTGTGCAGACTTGACTTTATAAAATATACCCTGTATATATTATAATACTTTAATATAGTTTATATATTACAAAAATTTGTATATAAATTTAAAATCAATAAATAACTTTTAAAACAAATCTCTATATAAATACACACTATGTCCACACATAAATATGTCACTCACGTACCTTTCTTTCATAAGTTAAAATCTGTTTAAGCATATATATACAAATGCAAACACCACATACTATATATGCAGACAAAAGAAATCACTTCTATATAAACCAATGCATAGTGTAATATGTATATATAACCTTACATATGCAATCTATATCAATGCTTAATAAAACAAATATACTTTATATAAACATATTTATTAACATTACCAAAATATCCTTCTCATACAACATAATATATAATATAAGTATTTGAAACAAAATGCAGTATATAAAGTAGGTACAGAAGTGTACACGCAGAACTATATGTACTTAAAACAGTATTCATTTATTCTATATAACAGAGCCCACTATTCACTTACTCTGTATCTACATATACTGTAACTATATCTCATACCCCACTAACATATCTTAATATATATATATGTAATTGACATAATATCATACTCAAACAGTATATATATACCATGTGTTATGCTCTGCTTATCTAACTCTTATACTTATCATGTTTTAAAACAATCTACATATATATTTTGAAAACAAAACTTAACATTTTAAAATCAATAATTAAAATAATATAAACAACTTGTTATAATATATATAAACTAAAACTACAATTATATGCAGACAAAACATGACATGAACAAAAATATGCAGACAAAACATAAATTCAATTCTTATATGTATACTATGCATATGGAAACTACCGTTTACTTTATAAACTATAACCAAAATATAATATATAACCATAAATATGCTCAGTTTTAATCTATTGTACATGTTAGTATAAGAACCACCATACTATACCAATTTATATACACTTATATATATAAACAAACATATACAGACTTGACTTTATCTACTAACATATCACTTTTATTATTATTATATATATTACTGCAAACTATAAAACTCATATATTATAACAACTTATCTACAATATATATAACCAAGTAAACTAATAGACCAACATAAAGCTTTACTTTACAATATATAACACTGTATACAACTTACGTATATAGTGTATCTTTAAAAATCAATGTAAAAATAAGATTAATATAGATTTACTTTGTTAATATATACATATAGACTCAACAGATTTCACAAAGCTGTTATGAAATTATATATACAACAAACATATTCCTTCTTTCTTACTGTAAAATAGATTTACATATTATACAAATAAGTATATAACTGTAATATATAACAATTCATATATATACGAAAACTAACAGAAAGACAGAACATACTTTGAGAATCAATATTTAGTAAAGTAAAGTAAATACACATTACCTTTCACAAATATTTTATATATACTACTCGGCTCGAAATTCATATATATAACAGAGGACAGGAGAGGCCAGAGATGCGGTTCAGGTGGTGAAGTGATGAACGAGCTGTGCTAGGGAAGGAGAGGGTGGAGCAGTTGGCTTACAGCCGAGAGATGGGAGAGGCACCTGCTTGCGTGCATGAGCAGAGGCGAGGGGAGGGATTGATGACGTGGATGGGTTCGGGAAATTGGGAAAGGCGGCTCTCGGCTAGCTGCTAGGAGGATCAGGGTGGGCGTGAGGCTGAGTGAGGGGTGGTGGCCGAGCTATGGGCGGAGCTAAGAAGAGTCACAGCAAAAATGAGAGAGGAGAAATTGGAAAAGAAGGTGGATGAATGGTTTGAGAAAACGAAGGAGCAGCTTGTAATATATTGATTTTCAGAGGAAAAGGAATGCACTAGGAATGAACGGCTAAAATTTTGAGCCAGGGAATAAAGATCAAAAGCAAGGGAAATCAAAAGTTAAAACTGAAATCAATTAAATGTGATGGCCGGTTTTCAAGGCAAAAAGGAATATAAAAAAAATGAATGATATGAACGGTCATCCATGATGTAGCAGAAAGTTATTAAAGCAATTTAACAAATTGCTTGGGCTACACGTTCAAGTGTGAAAGGCAAACAAAAGGTAACGGTCACAATTTACGGTACCGGTACGATGTATTGTTTTATTGCTTTCGTCGCATACCGGATCTCATAATATAGAAATAAATATACCATAGAGATCAGCATGACGAGACGATCCCAACGGTGTACAGATATTAGTGGTACGATCATCCGATCGAAAGTCGATAATCGGTACTAGAAATGCTGTTATTTTGCCAGAATTAAGATAAACGGAGCAGTAGAAGTCCAAATTTGGAAAAACGAAAGATGACATCTCACTCAGAAGAAGATTTAGAAATTTACTGTATAAAAATATTTAAGTTTGGAAAACATTTTATTACCGTCAATTATTAATTGATTTGAGTTTGAAAAAGAAAAAAAAAATTATACGATAAAATAAACTTCAATATTATCAGGTGAAAATTTACCATTTGCTATGTTTTTAAATACGTATCCCAAATATTATATTTTTATTTCAAAATTTTATTATTTAAAATTTCACAAAAATTCAATTAATTAAACAATAAAACCACTAAAATTTTGGGTCGTTACACTCTCCCCCACTCAAAACTTTTCGTCCCCGAAAAGGAAGGAGGTATGAGAATAGAACAACCAGAAAAAGTAGATTGAAAGGTAAGAATAAACAATTAATTTAAAACTATATAAATTTTACTCGAAATTTTCATCATAAACTTTATTTGAAATTCAATTTTCTTTAATACTTTAATACCTTTCAAAACTCCTCTGAAAACAATTTTTTTACATTATTACTTATATTTACAAAGAAGCTATTGAAAATTTTAAATCCAAAATAAAATAAATAAAATAAAAACTCTTTTTTTTATTTATCTCAAGATACTTCCAACATTATAAAAAAAATAATAATCATTCTCTTTAAATATGTTATAATTAATTAATAACTTCTGAAACACTAAAATTTTCTATTATACCATGTAGTATATAAATAAACAATATTTTAAAGGATATATTCAAAAGAAGGAAAGAAGATAGATTCGGAAAAAGAATATAGGTGAATAAATAAAGCAGGGCAGATAAGGTGGATTCAAAAGAATAGTATCGGGCATGAATGATTAATTCAAACCATTAGAATTTCAATTTCAAATATTGATACAAAATTTCTTTGTTGGAAATACTTTTATAATAAATTGCCTTTATAACGAAACAAATTTCCTTTCGAAAATACTTTTATAACTCAATGTCTCAACAAGTTTATCCTTGTTCCTGTAGACTCTGGTAGTGCGTTGATCAGGCGCAAAACTAGAATTCTCCAAGTACTTAGTAGACTTGTTTCAACACCCAGTGAAAATACTGGAAAAACTTTTAAAAACAGATATGGAAAGTACAATCCAAACAAAATAACAAACAAAACCCTTGTCTAACCATGGTTCGCAGATACACAATGGTTACGCCTGGTTCCCCCAGGAAACAATCCATATCCGTAAGCTTTCTCAGCCCTGCGAGTTACGCCATGATGACTAGTAGAATGCAGGATACACAATGGTTACGCCTGGATCCCCCAGGAAACAATCCGTACCCCCAGGCAAGACTCAGCCAAGCAGTTGCGCTACTATTCGCGACCTACACAGATTATAGGATACACAATGGTTACGCCTGGATCCCCCAGGAAACAATCCGTACCCCCAGGCAAGACTCAGCCAGGCAGTTGCGCTATGCAGTCGCGCTCGTAAGACCATGGGTAACGCCATGGAATTAGAAGGACACTCGAGTATCATATCCGGAAAACCAAAATCAAAGAGAATAATATCGATAGAATGAATCCAAGATGTGGCCACAAATCGGATATCAAGCAGAAGGCACTTTCCATATCTTTACTTCGAAAATATGTATCATATAGTACCTTTCAAATCAATTTCAATTATCATACTTATATAAAGTCCATTATATATAAGATTTCATTTTCAAATCAAATACTTTCCAAAATCAATAGTATATCAAATCACACTTATATAGACTTCAATTATATAAGATTTCACTTTTCAAATTGAGTACCTTTTCAAATCCATAGTTTTCGAATCAACATCATACTTATACAAACCAAATTTTTATATAAGTTCGATAACTCCCAAATCAAGTTTTTAGTAACACAAGGTTCTCAATTTCAATTTTTCAATATCAATGTATTTTTCAAAATCATATACGCTTTCACCAAATTATTTCTTCTCAATTTAAATATCATTAGTTTTAAAGTTTCCAACATAATAAATTTAGAAAATAAATCCAAATTTTCAAATCAATATAATTTAAGTCAACCAATTCATTTCCAAAATCAATTGTTTTCAAAATCATCTTATACTTACATAAGGTCCATCTTATATAAGGATCAAATTTTACAAAATAAATTTCGCTGTATGAAGAGCCATATGGGATTGAATATCTTTGCTTTTATGGGTTATATATCTTTGTAATTTAAATTGGAAATTTTCTTTTAGTAAGCAAAGATATTCTAACCCGACAGCTTTCAATTTCAGCGTCAAATATATCAATGATATTCGAATATAAGATGTACATACGTCATCATTTCGCAAAATCACATTTGATCGCTCGCTCGATCACACAAGTTCGCTTTCGAACTAGTATTGTCCATTCGACTTCCCTAATGCGGATTTCGATATGGTTTCTCAACTAGAAGCCATCAGTCTCCTTGCATAGCCATATACTATGATAGAGAATTCTAGAATCGAGCCCAAAATCTATATCAAATATTCGCCATCAAGAATCGAATGAAAAATCCTAACACGAAATGGTGTAATTCACCTCGAACTTGTGTACTCAAACCTGGATCAAATTTATTATGCGAATAAAATAGCATACGTTCAACCTATATATTTATTCCAACTTTTTAAATATATAGTTTCATAAAGATGTTACTAAGTTAAAACATTTAAACTAAATTTTATTCAAAATATTTTGAAGACCAAATTCTTTTCAAAACATTTCAAATCTAAATTTCATATTAGAAAAATTTAAAATTGCCTTATTCATTTACTTAACAAAACAGTTTCAACTTATTTAAATCATATTACTACATACTTTAACATACATACCAAACTTATATACTTTATACTTTTCAAAATTTCTTAGCTTTGAAAAATTAACCTTGATTTGGAAGTGCTCGAACCTTCAAAATGGTTGAAGAAATCATTTTCAAATTCAAGAGTTGGAAATCAACAACAAATCAATAAATCAATTTCAAAGATAGGTTTTAAATCTGAAACTCAAGGACTAAACACCGGCTTACTTCAAATCATTTCAATTATATATATACATATATCTTTCGAATATCAAATCTCACTTCGGAATTTGAAATCAAAATGGTTTCACAAAATCACTCGCACAGCAAAGCTACTAAAGTGGCCTATCCCCCACTCTGAAACTCGAAAATCAATGTCGATGATGCGTGCACTCATCACCGAAATTATTTTCCAGCGACATAAGTGAGTTCTGGACTTCTATTTTCTCAAACTTCTTTTGAAATTTCTTCGAAATCATTCAAAACTCATTAAAATCATTTGAAACATTTCTTATTCAGAAAAATACTTTTAAATCATATTATTATTATATATTTCAAAATCTTAAAACCAATTTCAAAACACCGGGGTTCAATTCTCGAATTTCAAATTTAAAATCCTTCAGTTATAAATCATTTTTAGATAAATCAAATTCTTATATAACTTTCAAAATTTCAAATCCTTTCAAACTTCAAATTCTCATTTTTAAAAGGTATATATAATCCTTATCGAAAACATTTTCACTTTTATATATATAGAATAAAATCATATTTATCAAGATAATACTTTCGATATACAAAACATTTTCTAAAGTACAAACAAGCCCGATTTTCAAAGGATGATTCAAGAATAGATTTCAAAAGAAAGATAGAGATTCAAATTAGAGGAACTCTTAATCAAATAGAATTATGATTCGTAGATAAGCTCGAACGAAGATTAGATAATTAAATTTCAAAATAGAAGATGAATATACTTATATAAATCGCGGGCGACCTTAACCGGGTCAACCGTGACTTCAGGAACAAGATCGATGCAGAATTCCAAGAAAAATCAACATTCGATCGTAAGAGATAGCGGCATCTAAACCAAAGATATAGAAATCTCCGGTGAATCAATGCCAATTGTAAAGGAGTTTCACCCCTTCACAAATCATTCAAAGATTGGTGGGATCCTATTCTTATAGAGATCATTCGAAGTGGAGTTATGGGATACTCCAGAATCAAAAGAATACAAATAGGGAGAGACAAGAATGAATTTTGGAACCGCAAGAAACGTTCCAAAGTTCAAAGGAAATCGAGTCAACGGAAGAGATTCAAACTCGAACGAAAGTGATTCTGTAAATAAATTTACTATATATGCTAAGTTTGCCTTGAGCCAAAGCTCTGATACCAACTGTAACGACCCGCTATTTTGGACCATTCTAATCGACAATAAAACCATACATGTCTGACTTGAATTGCTCAAAATATCATATTGTTAATATAAATTTGGCAAAACTCAGCATATATAGTAAATAAATCAATCACAGACACAGATTAATAAAATACAATGCAGTGGAAAAGATAAATAGTAGTTCATGAAGCTACTATATAAACATCAGAGTTAGCAAATACAATAGAATATCTCAATTACAGTGAAGTCTCCAGTACCAACAGATGACTTCTCTGAACCAATCAACTGGAAGCTGAAACTGAATCGATAGTTGGCTCTCCAAACGAAGCTCCAAACTCCAAGGTGGGTCTCAAATACTGTATTACTCGGTCTAACCCGAGCGTAAAGCAAAACACAAAACACTCGAGTCAGGATTAACATTCTTATATTAATAAATCCAACTCAAGTGAAATATCAACGGAAATACAAATAACTTAAAGGATGTCTGGGATAACCATCCTCTAAGGGTCCATAGAACTATCTACAAGGTAGAAATATAGTCTAGTGCTACGGATATTTATCATTTCAATCCGTACACTAAATATATACGGGTGGATATCATTTCAACCCGTAATCCCAAATTCAATTAAATGAAAATCGTTTGGGTTTATCATTTCAACCCATAACGATTTTCTCCTATTCTAAAGTCCGTTCGGGTATGTATCATTTCAACCCATAGTGATTTATAAACTACAGGGAACTTGCAGAATGATAACAGATAATACAATAAAATAACAGGCATATATCATCAATAACAATATAATATAAACAACAGGATATGGTGTCATATCCCGCAGGTGAACAGTTATAGATAATAGCATATATAACAAATTTAAATAACTACAGCAGCATATTTCAATTGTCGTTTCAATTGAAATCAAATTTAATGAATAAAAGAATGTTAATCGTGAGTGATTGCTCACCTTCCGAGGCTAGAGACAATAGACAATAAAATGGGTTACGGATCCAAGCATGAATTCCAAAGCAAAGTGAAATGGCACGAATCAGACGAACAAAGCTGATAAATAGGAAGCGATGAAACAATTTGAATCAGTTTGATTGAGGTAGAAATTTTATATTAAAATCAACGTATATTTAAAATAATATGTATATATTTTTTTCAATAGCTTAACTTTTAATCAAAATAAAGACCAAGAAAATCATACATAAGCTATATATATTATTATTAAAATCATTGCTTAAAATCAAACACATGCCAATTTAACTATCAATATAGGTTTACCAGGTTAATATACTTTCACAGCAACCAACAAAATATTGTAAAACACTGAGCTTAAACTAAACTCAAATATTAAAGTGTTAGGTAAAATAGATTGTGCAGACTTGACTTTATAAAATATACCCTGTATATATAAAAATACTTTAATATAGTTTATATATTACAAAAATTTGTATATAAATTTAAAATCAATAAATAACTTTTAAAACAAATCTCTATATAAATACACACTATGTCCACACATAAATATGTCACTCACGTACCTTTCTTTCATAAGTTAAAATCTGTTTAAGCATATATATACAAATGCAAACACCACATACTATATATGCAGACAAAAGAAATCACTTCTATATAAACCAATGCATAGTGTAATATGTATATATAACCTTACATATGCAATCTATATCAATGCTTAATAAAACAAATATACTTTATATAAACATATTTATTAACATTACCAAAATCTCCTTCTCATACAACATAATATATAATATAAGCATTTGAAACAAAATGCAGTATATAAAGTAGGTACAGAAGTGTACACGCAGAACTATATGTACTTAAAACAGTATTCATTTATTCTATATAACAGAGCCCACTATTCACTTACTCTGTATCTACATATACTGTAACTATATCTCATACCCCACTAACATATCTTAATATATATATGTAATTGACATAATATCATACTCAAACAGTATATATATACCATGTGTTATGCTCTGCTTATCTAACTCTTATACTTATCATGTTTTAAAACAATCTACATATATATTTTGAAAACAAAACTTAACATTTTAAAATCAATAATTAAAATAATATAAACAACTTGTTATAATATATATAAACTAAAACTACAATTATATGCAGACACAACATGACATGAACAAAAATATGCAGACAAAACATAAATTCAATTCTTATATGTATACTATGCATATGGAAACTACCATTTACTTTATAAACTATAACCAAAATATAATATATAACCATAACTATGCTCAGTTTTAATCTATTGTACATGTTAGTATAAGAACCACCATACTATACCAATTTATATACACTTATATATATAAACAGGCATATACAGACTTGACTTTATCTACTAACATATCACTTTTATTATTATATATATATTACTGCAAACTATAAAACTCATATATTATAACAACTTATCTACAATATATATAACCAAGTAAACTAATAGACCAACATAAAGCTTTACTTTACAATATATAACACTGTATACAACTTACGTATATAGTGTATCTTTAAAAATCAATGTAAAAATAAGATTAATATAGATTTACTTTGTTAATATATACATATAGACTCAACAGATTTCACAAAGCTGTTATGAAATTATATATACAACAAACATATTCCTTCTTTCTTACTGTAAAATAGATTTACATATTATACAAATAAGTATATAACTGTAATATATAACAATTCATATATATACGAAAACTAACAGAAAGACAAAACATACTTTGAGAATCAATATTTAGTAAAGTAAAGTAAATACACATTACCTTTCACAAATATTTTATATATACTACTCGGCTCGAAATTCATATATATAACAGAGGACAGGAGAGGCCAGAGATGCGGTTCAGGTGGTGAAGTGATGAACGAGCTGCGCTAGGGAAGGAGAGGGTGGAGCAGTTGGCTTACAGCCGAGAGATGGGAGAGGCACCTGCTTGCGTGCATGAGCAGAGGCGAGGGGAGGGATTGATGACGTGGATGGGTTTGGGAAATTGGGAGAGGCGGCTCTCGGCTAGCTGCTAGGAGGATCAAGGTGGGCGTGAGGCTGAGTGAGGGGTGGTGGCCGAGCTATGGGCGGAGCTAAGAAGAGTCACAGCAAAAATGAGAGAGGAGAAATTGGAAAAGAAGGTGGATGAATGGGTTGAGAAAACGAAGGAGCAGCTTGTAATATATTGATTTTCAAAGGAAAAGGAATGCACTGGGAATGAACGGCTAAAATTTTGAGCCAGGGAATAAAGATCAAAAGCAAGGGAAATCAAAAGTTAAAACTGAAATCAATTAAATGTGATGGCCGGTTTCCAAGGCAAAAAGGAATATAAAAAAAAATGAATGATATGAACGGTCATCCGTGATTTAGCAGAAAGTTATTAAAGCAATTTAACAAATTGCTTGGGCTACACGTTCAAGTGTGAAAGGCAAACGAAAGGTAACGGTCACAATTTACGGTACCGGTACGACGTATTGTTTTATTGCTTTCGTCGCGTACCGGATCTCATAATATAGAAATAAATATACCGTAGAGATCAGCATGACGAGACGATCCCAACGGTGTACAGATATTAGTGGTACGATCATCCGATCGAAAGTCGATAATCGGTACTAGAAATGCTGCTATTTTGCCAGAATTAAGATAAACGGAGCAGTCGAAGTCCAAATTTGGAAAAACGAAAGATGACATCTCACTCAGAAGAAGATTTAGAAATTTACTGTATAAAAATATTTAAGTTTGGAAAACATTTTATTACCGTCAATTATTAATTGATTTGAGTTTGAAAAAGAAAAAAAAATTATACGATAAAATAAACTTCAATATTATCAGGTGAAAATTTACCATTTGCTATGTTTTTAAATACGTATCCCAAATATTATATTTTTATTTCAAAATTTTATTATTTAAAATTTCACAAAAATTCAATTAATTAAACAATAAAACCACTAAAATTTTGGGTCGTTACAACGGCGAGGCTTCTCGCTGGTCGGAGGCATCGAAATAGTGGATTTCTGGCCATGGAGTTTCTGTTTGGTCGAGTTTTTAGCTCGATTTTGATTCGTTGGTTTTGCGTGCAATTTGAGTGTAGTTTCGTGGTCGTGTGAGTACGAGTGGTTGTCGAAGGTGGCCGCGACGATCACCGATGGCCAGAGGCGATGGTGCACGTGCACCGTGTGTACGATGAAGTCTGGGACGATGGTTTTGAGGGAGGCTCGGGTCAAATTTTGTTACAGGTTTCGAAACCCGTCAGTGTTTTTGATTTTGAGAGTAAACTGAATTTAAAAATGAAAAGCAAGTTTTAATCAAAATTTTGAGGTAAGTTTTAAAGTAGGGATTCAAAATGAATTTGAATCCCAGTTTTTAAATGACTAAGTTTTATAAAAATGAAATGTCTGTAACAACTTTAATTTGTTAAAGTATCTTATAAAATGATTTTAAAATCTGAAAACTAAAGATTTAAACAGAGTTTAAATAAGTTTAAATCTGGATTCAAGTTTAGTTTGAATCCTAGTTTTGAAATAAATAAAGTTCTATCTCAAAAATAATTAAAATTTAATGTTTTTTTTTCCTTAAGGGTAATCATTTGATGTTGGGTTAAGTATAATTACTTAGGGTAATTAATGAGGTATAATTACTTAACAAAGGAATTAATGGATAATTACTGGATGAAATTAATATAAGGAAAATTACTTGATAAAAGTAATTAAGGGTTAATTACTTAAGGGAAGTAATCAAGAAATAATTACTTAATGTAATTAATTAAAAGAATTGATTAATTAAGAAAATTTATTAAGGATTAGTTAATTAGCGAGTGTGAATTAATTAAAGAATAAGTAATCAATGTGATGGTCGGATAATTAATTTGGGTAATTAATCAAGATGGTAATTTAAGGTTAAGTAATGTGATGGGTTTGAGAATGATTAATTTATGCAATTAATTTAAAGGCAAATTACTTAATTTAAGAATGAGTAGTCAAGGATGATTAATCAAGATGAATAATTAAGGGATGATTAATTAATTGAATATAATTAATTAGTGTTAAATAAGCAAGATTTATAAGTAATAAAGTAATTAATTTAATTCGTTGGTAGTTAATTAAATTAATAAGAAATGGTATGACTAATTTGTCTTGCTTATGAATGATATTTGAATACCTTGAATTATTTGTTATCCCTGATATATGATGGTGATGCTTTGTGAAATGAAATGTTTAGTTGGGTTGAATAGAGATAAGGTGGTTACCTATGATGGATCACTGTGTAAAGGCAGTATTTAAAATTTAATCACTTGAATACCTTGAGTTAAGATGACAGTGGATTCGAAGAGACCGGAGTCGGGTATTAGTTAATACCCGAAACCACTTCGATTCTTTATAAATTAATATGTGAAATTAATAGGCTGGAATAGAATGATTTAAGCGAATTGGACCATTAAATCTAAGTTTTGGTACCTAGAAATGGACATGTGATATAAGTGATGTCTATAACAAATTGTGAATCTGTAATTTGATATGAGTTACCCCGGGTTTTACGTAAATCGTATGCTTTTGTATTCCATATTAGATGGGTTACTCACGCTGGTTTCCAGCCTGACCCGGGTGTTACTTTGATGTAATGCTCGGGTCAGACCGAGTATTACAGATTTTCAGGTGAGGACGTTCTGGAGCTCAGGTGGCGAGCTGGAGGGCAGGAACGTATGGAGTGTTTCCGCTGTGATATATTTCTGTTTAGCTGAGACATGTTGATTTGTATATGTCCAGTGTTTGAGTATATGTGTAACTCTGGCGTATAAAAATATAATCAACTGATACAGTATTCTTTTGTAAACTGTTATTATTTGATATTATATTTTGATCCGCTGCGAATGTGAGAATCTGTGTAGTGTTTCTGTGTAAAAATACTCCAATTTTTTCCATTCAAAAGTGCAGTTTTCGAGAAGGACATTATGACTGACATCTCAATCTAAATTCAAAGCTACCTAAGTCCTGTGATGATTTAGCTCTAATACCAAAGTCTATCCCAAAATCTTATATCATCCAAGTTATAAAGTGATAATATTTAATAAAAATAAAAATATTTGAATACAAACAATAGTGATGATAGTTCCAAAACACACAAACCAATCAAAAAGAACCAACGTACAATATACCATCCAACCATTCACTATATTGATTTCGAAAAACAATTGTTTACCATTAATCTACCAAGTCAAAATAACAAAACAAAAATAGAATCGATAATCCAACTCAAAAGAGACTCTTAATCTCTATGACAATAATTTTTTAATGTTTGAAGAAGAAGAACGAAGCCCAAAAAATAGAAAAACACCAAATATGTTTTTGCGTCTTTCCATACTTTCTTTGATAAAGAACCAAAGTTATATTTAAAATAATTAATTACTTGATGTCCAAATCAATATGCATATGGCATAAGGACAACAAATAAATTGATGATCGCGGCAACAATATATATATATATATATATATATATATATATATATATATATATATATATATATATATATATATATATTTCAGTTTCTTATGAGTTCTGAATACCTTGTGATGAATTACTTCTTCCATGTTCCAGATATCCTATAGTCACACGAAAACTTAACCGATAGAAGTTGAAGACGAATACCCATTTTCAGAAAGTATAATCATGATTGAAAATTGGATTAGCTTGAAAGGCATAAAAATTTGAAAATGACAAAAGAGTTTGTCTTTATTAAAGAGTTGACTATCGTGATTAAATAGATGATTGAAGCGCACACTTCAACTCATGATTATACAGTGACGCTTTTTACAGTCAAATGAAAATGTTGTTCAAATATTATTTCCTTTTCCAAGTCAACTTTCCATTTATCAAACTCCTCCAGACTTTCATTTGCCAAAAAGCTTCACATATTCCTACGTGCTTTGAATGTAAGATTACAGTTTAATTAATAAGCCTTGGACGACGAGCCCATTGTGAGTTGCACAAAAAGTTCAGCACGACATTTTGAACCTTTTAAAACTCAAAATAAATATAATATTTTCTGACATAGACAGAAATACATCAACTAAAATGAAATGAGGTTTAAAAAAAAGGAAAATGTTCATGCTAATTGACTATTGAAGCAAAGAGTCATGGGTAAACCATAGATTTTTATATGGAACAGTTTGGCACAGATCCCTGATAAATTTCAAAATACATAAAAACTCCAGTAAAAAATGGTTTGTAAATTAAATATTTAGAATTAAGTTACTGAATAACGACATACACTTATGTAATTATTCAGTGAATAATTGCAGACATTTATGCAAATATATTAAAAAATTACAGACATTTCCGCAATTATTCACTGAAAAATTGCAGTAATTTTCGTAATTTTTTCAAAAAATTGTAGAAAATTCCGCAATTATTCACCAAAAAATTTGCGAAAATTTCCGCAATTATTCACCAAAAAAATTGCATAAATTTATGCAACTTTTTGATATAATTGTATTAATGTCTGCAATTATTCAGTGAATAATTGCATAACTATATGCAATTACTTAATAGCTTAATTTTAAGGACCTAATTTACATAATTTTTTTTTAATGGGGTTTTTGTGTATTTTGAAACTTATTAGGGACATAAGCCTAATATTCACTTTTTTATATACAAGGGGAGCAAAACAACGTGAATAAATGCAGTCAAAAAAAATGGAGAGAAAATAGGGATCGAGACAAAAAAAGGAAAAACAAAAGATAAAAACACAAAATAAACCAAGGAAAAAAAAGGAGAAAGAAACTAGCAAAAAAAAAATGAAAGGAAAAGGAAAAAAATGCAGAAGGTTTTTTATAATGCAAGCAAGCCTAAATAAAACGCATATAAACAAAATAATTCACCATGTAACGTTGCATTTGGAAAATTATAATTTCTTCCAAATGAAAAATTAGCATAAAGGAGGCCCAAAATGAGTACTCAAAAGCATTATTTGCAATTTCTAAATATAGGTTGGGCCGGGATATAACGTATGGGCCGCGCTGAACTAAATTTTAAACTGAAGCTGCCCAATACCAATAGATGCTTAAATTGGCCTGACTTATCCAATTTAATTTTTAATAATTAATACTCCAATTCATATTTCGCTAAAAATTCTTTTGGTGTCAAACACTATACCAATTTAATGGAGTTAAATTTTATTAATAAAATCGTACTAAACACACACATTCACACACACAGTACCTTCCTTGTACACAATTCCTTACGCATTTAAAAACAACCCACAAATAGAAGAAGAATGAAGTACGTATAAAGAGTAGGGCAACACCTCTTATTAAATTACATACAATCGCATTGAAGTACGTAGTTAAATTTTTCGAATTAATCCAACTTCATTAATGCCAACTCTCACAAAAATTGAGGAATGAATTCAGAACCCCATGCACTTAAAAATAACAAAATGTCACCTCACCATAATAAATGAAAAATAGAAAAAGAAGTAAATGGATATAAAGAGAGTTGGTTGGAGACATAGATAAGAGATGGTTGTGGCTGTAATAAGTGCCCCCATTGCAACATGTTCTTCTTTATTGCAAACGCGGCTTCTTCTTTATTTTTATTCCTTTTCATCTCTTTAATGAATCTATATGAATGTGCCCGTTCATGTATACAACCGAAAAGTCTATTTGAACACAATTCGACGACACAATTGATTACACGATGAATCTTTACCATTATATTGTCATCTGAATTTCCCCTACCATATAAAAACAAAAGGATCCAATGGTCCAGATCTCTTGAGATGTCCAAATAGCCAGCCCCATATACAATATATATAAATATATTAGCTCTTTAGAATTTGTATCTAAAATTTGTGATATGTCTTGTTTAATCCCGTGAAACAACCACCCCGACTAAGGTGATTAGTTGAAGTAGAATCACGATAACTCAAGATTTGAGATGTTAATGGTTCAACCGGTCAAACTGTTGAAATAGTAAATTTTTTTAAAAATTTACATAGTTAAATACAAGCTATACTTAAAAATATTGAAATAAATATTCTAGATAGACGACGTGTAAAGAGTCTTCAAGGTCTACGATCAAAATTGTATACCGCTACAGTGCACAAGTGCAGTTGTGTACGCTGGAGCAGTGCACTTGATGAAGGTTGCATTCGTTTGAAGTAGCTTGCAGTTTAGATTTTGGACGATGATGATTTTTGTAATATATAATAATAATAACAATAATTTCAAATTAGCATGTAATAATGACAGAGAATGACACACTAAGAAAGAAAGAAAAACACGGTTCAATCATGTAAAATGGACGGTTGAACCACTGATTCGAAAGTTCGATTTGAATTCGTACACGATCTGGTTCATGGTCCGAGATTGTTCGAATCAGATCGTGGTTGGGTCCTGTCGTGAAAAAACAGTCTTAACGAGAATACTGTTCTACTTCTTTTTGTAGCTTAATTCTTATTGAATTATTTTTGAAAAATGTTAAGATACAATGTGCTGGAACAGGGATAAAGAGTGCCCACAATAAAAGGTTAAGAGAAGAATAAATTAAAGCAATGTATATCCCTAATCTTGATATATCAATGAGTTGGACCTTTTACAGCTTTTGTAGTTGGCAAATTAAGTAGAATATCAAGTGCCTTTAATAATTTGTGATGAAGATATACACATATTATATATACATATATACGCGTTAACATTGAAGGCGACAACTGACAGAAAATCCGAAGAGATTGAAATAAGATAGTGTCGGTGTTCATAGTATTAGTTTAGCTGGACTTAAATCTGCATGTTTTGGTTGCATGTGTCTCCTTTTATAACTTTTCTTTTGATTTTCTCCTTTTTTGCATGTTGCATTTTTTTCTTGTTAGTCGGTTTATCATTGTTTGCTTTTGATTTAAGTGTTGTATTTTATCTGTTCATGAAAGGGTTTCTTGTTAAATGGTACATGGTAGGCATGCAACTCATCAAAATGAATAGTATGGATAATCAATATAGCAACCAAATTTGAATTGGAAAAGGAATAAAAGACAACAAAAAAAACAGATGAGGATTAGGTTTTTCCAAATTTGAATTGGGAAAGGAATAAGAGACAAAAAAAACAGATGAGGATTAGGTTTTTGTTAAATCAAATATGATGTGCTGTTCAATTCTAGTTGGTTCAGTTGCTTGTTAGTTCGGACTACAAAATTAAATGTTACGAGTTCGATTTCAAAATTGGCACTGGTCTTCGTTAATCAATCATGTTTATAGAAAAAGATGTTATTCAACTTTAAAAATATAAAATGTTATATAAAATTTTCATACGTCCGTTAGGGGTGTTAACAGGTTGGAACAAATCTGGATGTGTGTTCCTGTCCAGTCTTATAAAAGATTTGGACGGACACAGTCCGTACAAAGTTTATGTTCGGACGTTATTATTCGTATGAGCCGGACAACATTTAAATGGTATGATACGTCGAATATTTTAGAACGGATATACTTTCGTACATTTTTTCTTTTTCTAATTCATGTTCTAAATAGAATCGTATGAACATGGACATGACGGTTTACATCCTCGAATCGAAGCGGAAGTCGGACAATGCTAGAAAATTTACACCCTAGTGTCTATGACTTTTTCTTCATCCTTGTAAACCATGCATATCATATTCAACATTATTTGAATGTTGAAAACATGGTTGTGTTGTTTGAATATTGAAAGCAGTAATACATTGTAACCATGACTAGACCACATGTTATGCTTGCATTGCCATTTGGGACCGGTAATTTTTCGTCGGTACATATAAATATAAACCTAAAGTTCAGCTCCCTAGGATTCATTAAATTAAATTAAAAGATTTATTCAATTTTTCAGTCGCGGAACCCAACAAAAAAAAGGGACAGCCGACACATCTCCATTTCTATATTTAACACTACCGTATTTTTACTACATCCGTTCAAGTGTCACTTCGGGTTGTTTTGCGACGATCGAAAGCGGAGCATTTGAACGGTGTATTTGAATGTGATAAATTATTGAACGGGTTTACGGTTACGAAGTATTTGAACGGTGTATTTGAATGTGATAAATTATTGATCGGGGTATACGTTTGCGATTACGAATGAGGTATTTGAACGAAGCATTGAAGCGGGGCATTTAATTTGTCATTTTTTATTTAATTGGTATATAGGTAATTAATTATTTGTTTTGTCGTGTTATATGAGCTTAATTAAAATTAAATAATAGTATAGCAACTAAAATACATCCAAATTTATTAAAATACATTAAAAGAATACACTGATAAAATAAATAAATAACACAACAGAAATATAATTATAGTAAAAATCCTATTTGTTGTCATCAACTTGGTTTATCAAACAAGATTTGTAATTTGCAGAAAGGCGTTCGACTACAGCCGATGACTTCAACCATTCTTTTGTCATTTCGTTGTAAAGAGCATCGAATAAATCTTTATTATTAGACTACATAATAACTATAATCGCTTCACCAAAATTAAATCCACCTCCTACTCTAAGACGTTTAACACGAGCAGCTATACTTGCGTAGTTTACAGAATTTCCTGTTGAGTCTACGATGTTTGTGTTCAGACTATCTGAAATTCCTACGAATAAAAATAATAATTAATAAAAGAGTACAAACAAACAAAATTGCATATGTGAAAAATACCTTTCCACGACCACTTCACCACTCCTCGCTGTCTGTAACAGTTTGTCTATGAGGATCCCAACCAGCATCAATTTTGTTGCACAAGCTTTTCCATTCGCTCCAACATCTCCTAAGACTATCGATCGTACGCCAACAACTCATTTTCTTTCAATAGCTCAAACGTGGCTGGAAGGGGAATTCAATCGTTTGAACGTCGGACGCGACCCAAAAGAAAACGTGGTATTTTCTGACTGCGAACGACACCTTTCCCTCAACTAAATGCAATAGACATCCTTGAGTAAGATTCTGTGCTATAATATTTTTAAATTGAAGTAGATTTATAAAATATTATGGACCTATACCTCAAATACATATTAAAGAATATTAAATGCTTTTTTATTGCAATAAAAAGGACAAGAAATTAAATAAGTGAGAAAGAATTATCTTGAAAGATGGAAGTAATCGATCAATTAAAAAATATCTTACCCATGTCCAAGGAAACTAAAAAAAAAATAGAAGAAAAATTGGAATGATAACATTTTAAAATGAGAAGAATTGGGATAATAACATACTTTGTCCTATTACCGTATTTACACTTATGCACATTTTGATAGTGATCTGAAAATTGATGATTCATTCAAGTGTGAATGACAATTAATTCTTTAATCTATTGATATTTATGGGAAGGAAAAGTCTATTTGAATACAATTTGTGACACAATGGATCTTTACTATCGGATTGCCCTTTAAATTTCTACTTTTCATATGGACAAAAAGATCCGAGGGTCCAGATCTTATGTATTACCATCTCTGTCGTCAAATTGTTCAAATAGCCGGTCCCAAAAATGGAAAGTATCCAAAAATACTATTTCATACTGTCTCCTTAAAGGAATTTTTTTTTTTGAAAACACAGGAGAACCCGACAGATCGGTAAACTTCTGAGGAGGGTATAGTAAAGCCGTCCGCTGATCCAAGCCCCCATACCCTCAGGTAAATTTATATAAACGCATGGTAGGAATCGAACCTGAGTCTTTTTACCAAAACTCAAGCCTCATTTCCACTGCGGCGCACCCACGAACATCCTTAAAGGAATTATTATAAAAAAAAACAATTAATTCTCTAATTTACTGATATTAAAAGAATTAACATGAAACACTTGATTCATTTCAATATTTTTATCAAAATTAAGTGTGCATCACCATCAATCTTAATGCAAGCCAGTTCGGCAACATGCAAAAGCATCATAAAAAAATAAAAAAGCAAATACCGTTTTGCAGTAACATTGTGCAGTGTCCTATCAATTGAACCTAGACACGTACCATAACGAGATAATTCTGCGACCTTTCCCAGCCCAAAGTGAAGACGAAAGCTACTTATAAGTAGGGGGGGCACCCCAAAATACAAAGCACCTCTGCCTGCACATTCACTTCACCTTATCATTTTTATTTACTAATAACTACATCAAAAATGCGCCATCTCCTGCTCGTCTTCTTCCTCCTCCTACTCACCTCCCCTTCCCTCTCCACCGTCCAACCAGAATGCACCAAGTCACCATCCACCGGCGTCTCCTCCGCCTTCGCATCCACCATCCAAGCCTCCATCACCGAAATCCAACAGATCATCTCCACCATCAATTCCTTCTCCGGCTTGTTCAACGGTGACCTACGCCTGTCCTCCGCTGTCTCCGATTGCCTGGATGTGCTGTCCTTCTCCCTCGACGAGCTTTCCCTTTCCTTGAACCCTATCTCCGGACTGTCCTCCGGCAACATTAAGTCCGACGTCAGGACCTGGCTTTCCGCCGCCCTTGGCAACCAGGACACCTGTCAGGTATAAACTAAGAGTATCCCTGCACTGACTTATAAGTAGCGTATTAGCTATTGACATCTAGAAAATCACCAAAAATAACTATAGGGCATCATATAAAATCTGCTTACTATATACCATAAACTATTTTGTTTCATTAAAGAGACACCCAAACACTTAATATTGCTGTTAGTGCATGACCCTGTATGAATGTAGAGTGACGGTGGCTATTAGCAACATATATAAAAATACACGGCTTATAAGTAGTGTATTGCTATTGACATCTAGAAGCACTTTTGTAGAAGTTGCAACCAGTTTTTAGCAACAGTATTTGAGTACCTTTGTTTATTCATGTTATTATTTTGAAGTTTACCAACTTTATGACACTTTTCAGAAAGTAGTAATAGCATCTGCTTTATAACATGGTGGTTGCTTAGATAGATCCTGGACAGCAATAATTTAATATCTGTACTTGCTACTTTTTCAGGAATCATTGTCGTCCACTTCCAGCCTTTTGGGCTCGCTTATCGGGTCGGGTCTTAATTCTGTAACAAACCTCGTCGCCCAGTCGCTGGCCCAAGTGGTGCCCGCTCATGGTAATCAGGGGCGAGGGCGTAAATTGCTAGCGAAACATGAGCCATTTCCATCGTGGGTGAGGCCGAATGACCGGAAGCTTCTACAGACGACCTTGCCTGTAGGTACAGTAGACTTGATAGTAGCAGCAGACGGCACTGGAAACTGCACCACGGTGAGCGAGGCTATAGAGAAGATCAAGGACAAAACCGAGAAAAGATTCGTAATTTACGTTAAACAGGGGGTCTATCAGGAAAACGTCGAGATCAAGAAGAAGAAATGGAACGTTATGCTCGTCGGCGATGGCATTGATAAAACCGTGATATCTGCGAATAGGAATTTTATCGATGGGTACACTACTTTTCGATCGGCTACTTTCGGTAAATTCTCTTCTATTTTCAACATTAATGGTTTTGCATTTTGTTATGTCCTTCAGGCTTGTTATATTATTAAATGTTCAAATCTTTTACTCATCAAGAAAATGGTCCAGGATTTTGAATTTATCTGCATATAAATTTTGCCATGGACGTTTTTAGTAAAAGCATGGAAGGTGATGTAATAACATGGAATTTCATGGGCTGAAATGGAATTCATTAATGTAGTAACGTGAAAATGGCTAAGTCATAAAGAGATCCATCAGATTCATTTAAGTTGGTGGTTGGCTATTGATAGATATATGTCTGTCCCCATGTAACAAGAAAATATAGATTTATTCTAACCTTGGGGATTGTCAAAAAAGCTCCAAATTTGAATACTGCACTTCACTATTTCAAAAAGGAACAAACTTTGGTTTGCATTTAACATTTTTCTAATTATATTGCTAATAATGAAAAATATAAAAGAGAACTAGGTTGGATTAATTCGAAACAAAAGTCAAAAGACAAGGCTAAACAGTTTTAAATATGTTTATTTACCATCACAGTTTTACACTATTTAATCACGAGATTTTGCAAGGCGTTACAACTTTATTGCAAACAGTAACTATGTTTAATGCTTCATCATAATTTATAAAATATTTGTTGCAAAGTACTCTGGCTCTTGCAAAGTACATATACACACAAAGACATACTGATTTTGAGTCATCAAATTTAATTGTAAATGTATTATTGTCTGTTTCTATGTACTCTGTCTCTTGCAAAGTACATATATATATACATAAAGGCACATTGATTTAGAATCATCAAAGTTAACTGCAAATGTATTATTGATTATTTATATTTTTGAAAAAAAACAGCGACTATTATACAAACAAATGGACAAAAAGGGTGATTTCAAGATCATTTTTACTAATATTTTAAGAATGAATACTAAAAACATAATTTTTAAGAATAATTTCAAATTTTATTTATTAAATATCATTCACGCACGATTATACATGCACAATTTATAGAATGATAAATAAATAAAAATCCAGCTGTGTTTGTAACGTATGTTTTGCATTCAATCTTTTATCTCATTTTTCTATTTTTACATTACTATTTTTAGCTCATCAAATTTCATTTGGGTCCTACTTCCTAGACAACATATGCGGTTCAAAAAAAAAGACATAAAAGACCAGTGGTACCAAAGTTAATAAAACCATATAGAAGATATTTGGAAAATACATTTAATCAAATAAATCAGAAGGTAAATCATGTAGAATTGTATTTTGACATAAAGAATATACATGGTTTGAAGTCAAGACGAAAATAATAAGAATAATATTCAATGAAAACACAGAAAACCAGTTGATAAATATTAAAATGCTGTCATGACAATTGACAAACTCCTGCTTGTATTAAAAACTCCTGACAAACCGATTTAAGTCATTTCCTGTGCTACACCATATATTCTAAGTAATACAAAAGTACAAAAGAGTAGTTTAGTACTTTTACACGAAGGTATTACAACTTATTGCAAAAGACAGTGTACTACTAAAAGCATCCAAGTTTGCACCTCCTAAGACATGATGTGGTATTAAAAAGTGCAAAACAACGAGGTCTTTAACTCGGTATGGTGGTACGGTACTAGAGGCAACAGGTTTTGCACTTCCTAATGCAAATTTGGGTGTTTTCGGTAATACACAAAAGATAGATGTTTAATGAAAAACAATAGAATACTCATGTAGATTCAATTTTACAGCTGTATCTGGAAAGGGGTTCATCGCACGAGATCTAACGATCGAGAACACGGCGGGTCCATCGAAGCACCAAGCGGTCGCCCTCCGCTCCGACTCCGACCTCTCAGTGTACTACCGGTGCGCGTTCAGAGGCTACCAAGACACGCTCTACGCTCACTCCCTTCGTCAGTTCTACCGTGAGTGCATCATCACGGGCACCGTTGACTTCATCTTTGGCAACGCGGCCGCCGTGATCCAAAACTCCCAAATCCTAGCCCGTCTCCCACTCCCCAACCAGAAGAACACCGTAACCGCCCAGGGCCGGAAGGACCCAAACCAGAACACCGGCCTCACCCTCCAGTTCTGCAACATAACCGCCGACTCGGACCTCGTGAACGCCGTGAATCAGTCGTACACGTACCTGGGAAGACCATGGAAGCCGTTCTCGAGGACCATCGTGATGCAGTCGAATTTGGGAAGCGCGATTAGACCTGAAGGGTGGTTGGAGTGGCAGGGGGATTTCGCGCTTGATACGTGTTATTATGCGGAGTATATGAACTTTGGGCCGGGTTCTGGGCTTGCAGGTAGGGTTAAGTGGCCAGGTTATCATACGTTGAACAGTTCGGCCCAAGTGGTGAATTTTACCGTGGCGCAATTTATTGATGGTAATTTATGGTTGCCGAGTACCGGAGTGAAATATACGGCGGGGTTGACGGTGTAATTGTTACATTTGTGGTATAAGGGAAGTATATACTTTGTAGAGTGGTGGTAATGTGTAGTAATATTTGAAAGAGGGGGAAAAAAAGGTTACCATTCTTTTTTATTTGCAATATAAGACCACCATTACACTATGAAGTCGATCGAGGTTGTTATATGTAACTATTGTACAAGATACACATAGCAAATAAGCATTAATTTGGCTACATAAAGTTATATGTTCAATCTAGCATCGATTCATATTAGCACGAGTACGTACAGTCGGTGAGACAAACAACTAAACATGAAGCGTGATGTACTACAACTAAAGTCCAACTACCCTACAATATAATGAAGCTTAGGAGTGAAGTTGAATGTCGGCTCCTTTATCCAAATTGCAAAACCAAAACGTTGGCATTTGTTTGAGATATACCTACTATTTTCATAATCTTGGCTTTTTATATTGAACTGTTTGTCGGCTGGGTGCATGCTCAACGTCCATGAATTGTCCAGTAACTCTGCATATAAAAACAAAATGTGGATTTAGTAAATTGTCATGAAGAAAAAGTAAAAGGAAAAAAAGGACAATTTTATTTATAGGCCCCAAAACTTGCAAACTTATTAAAAAAAGGTCTGGCTCACCAGGTCGGAATTTGTATTTATGCAATTTTAAAGTGCATAAGCACAAAATTCCAATTTGTACCAGCGCGCGGACGTGTGTGTCTATATATATAATGGATTGTGCTGGTGTGAATTCAAATTGCAACAGCATAAAATGGTGATATAAGAAAAAAGAAGCTTATTTTTGTAATTAGTTTTGAACGGAGCTTAAAGTTGAAATAGATTTGCCTATAGATAAAATTTGTCCAAAAAGAAAAGAAGAAGTTGATATACCTGTCATAAGACAAAAGCGCACGTCCCATGGTTCCAGCAACTTTATTCCGCACCTTAAGCACGCAAACCTATATAAATATACCATAGTCGGCTAACATTATGAACATTCAAGTAGTATTAGTTGCAATGAGAAATTGTAATACTATAGATAGATAAGATTGGAGAACCTGAACTTGATCAAGAGGCCCTTCATTTTTATCCCGGTTCCTATGAATGACAATGCCATTATCGCATTTGTTCATAAAATGTGCACTTCCACTGATATCATATAAACTTGGTGGACTACCAGTCCAATTTTGAAGCTTTAAAAGTAAAACAGGACAAAGTAGAAAGTGAAGAAATGAAACGGAATCATAATATGAAATTTCAAGTGAATCGTATCTTACTTGTCTGGGATGTGCAACAAACCACACATGGCAAGAATGATGTTGAGCAAACCGTTTGATCTTTGTTAGCAGTTGACTCACGTACTCAGTCTCGGTACTGTAAAGAAGGCAATGATATGCGTATAGATGAAATAAGACAGAGAATAGTAAAAAAATGTATAAAAGAGCTTTCCTACAATAAATGTGGTTAATTTATATATATTTGGATAGGATCCAGGAAAGCTTAATGTGAGAATGATGATTGTTTTAGGATCTCAAACTGTAACAACTCTCCATGTGAATTTTAGAAAGGTGAAAAAGGTAGGTAAAATAAGAATAATTCAAGAATTAGCTACAAATAAAATAAATGAAAAGTGATTTGGGGGTAAAATATATTTTCCTGGTAATGTTTGTATAAACAACTTATTATAAGAGTAAAAAAATAGATATGAAATAGAAGCATAGATTATTACTGTCTTGAAGAGCGTTGGTGATCGAGTTCGTTGTAAGGATCAATAACGAGTCCACGAACTCCATATCTCAGAACTGCAGCTTTGGCTAGGTCTAGAACCCAGTCAACAGAAGGCAAGGAATCATCCTCGCACCTATTCCACGAAAACAAACAAACAGAGAGCATGGTTATTAATGTGTGTGTATGTATACACAGATATGTGTGTGTGTGTGCATGTGTGTGTGCGAGAGAGAGAGATGTGTGTGCATGTATGTCTGCGCGATAACACCACATTTGCACTATGTAACCTACTAGATTGATTTGATCAATGAATAATAATGATACCAACATCTAACAGTTTAAACTTGTTATGTTTTTAGTAAAAAAAACACAATTTTTTTTTAAAAAAAACAAACGTGGTTAAAAAAAATTAGTGAACAAAATAATTATAAAAAATCCAATGTAATTCAACCGCCACCCTTTCAGTTCACCACACCTTCAAAACTGCTTGCGGAACCAACTCTAAACGTTGGCCGACTTTTTTTAATTATTATTTTAACAAAAGAAAAGTTTTATAACATTTTAGTTTTTAATAAGAAATATATACCCTGCAGATATGTAAAACTCACCTTATCAGATAAAACGTTTTGTCTAGCCATTCTTTTCCTTGTTGGAGATCCTGAATGCTCATTCGTTCGACTTGTCCTCCGTAACTGATAAATTATGAAGTTATAAACGTAAACTAGGTTTTAATGGAAATAATGTGCATTGAGCATTGCACGATTTGGTCTCATCTTACATTTAGTACCAACCACTATAGTCGTTACTCAAAATCGTAACAAAACCAGCAATGCTTTGTTATCAAACTTTCTATAGTTAATAAAAACTAGCTTTAGTCACACTTCTATAAACTTAGAAAATTTCGATTTAAAACTAAAAGGGTACAAAAGCAATGGAAATATGCATAGCTAAATAAAAACTATGAGATCGAGCAGAGAAGGTCCAAAAATTTCAGTTTTCCGAACCAGATGTACTACTAAACCTTGTATGGAGCTAATGAATTTCACCATGACTATATCTGTTCAAGGTTTAAACCAGTTAGATTAGTCTTTCTTCAATAAAATCATTGATTGCGCAACAAGTCATTAGAAGGAAATAACTGATATATATTAAGTGGATCAAAAAAGCCAGAACATTACCGAGAATTAAAGAATGGCTTCCCAATATTCTTCTCTAGAAGCTTCCTTGCATGCTCCCGAACCTAAAAGTCAGCATATTGTATTAAAGGACAAAACTGAATTAAAAAACCAAATATAAGTTTGAATAATAATAATAAATTCCTGCCTTATTTTCCATAGAGCATAGAGCAAAAGTCCATCCTTCAGTTTTGTTAATATTACAAATTAGGGCGTCAATCCACTCACTTTTGCCTGAATTTGGCACACCTGATACTATTGTTAACTCTCCAGGCACAACCTGCTCCAAACACAATAAAATGCTAAACAAATAAACAGATTCACTCGCTTTTGCATGAAGTGACACATATAAAAGTTTACAGCTCATATGGGAATAAACAACTGAGAATGCTGCAAATAATAGTTGATAATATAAGAAGAGATCCATAATCCCAGATTCAATGTTGCGCGCGCGCGCGCGTATTAATGAAGGTTCCCATCAATCCAAGTTCTATACCTTCAAAATTCTTCAAATTCTCAACACATGTATACTGTATCTTCAACCTTTTCCATATGTAATACGCAGTATATGGTAACCACTTCGGTTATATTCATTCATATCAAACATGCTATGTATATGTAACATCTACCAAAATATAAGTATTGTTAGGTATAACATGTTTCCTATAAGAGTCGGGAACAAAGGTAGACATACAATTTAATTAAACTTCATTTCACATACACACTGGGTAACTCCAAATAATAAAGGGAGAAAATACATGCTTAATAATATTTTTTTCAAAAATAGATTATTATACGGTTGGGTACCAGTATTTCTTACAAACTAAAGGAATAAAGCAACTCTAATTGCATCATACTTACATTGTATAAATCATGCAAAGCTCCCCAACCAGTGGAAATACCACGGACATATCCATTTACACCATAATAATAATCATCGAGTTCTTGAAAAAAACTATAGAAGTTGAATAATCCTTTGATTGGATACAATTCTGCACTATCAATAACTTCTCTTAAAGCATCAGGGCCTTTACATATTAGCACCTAAGATATTAAATAATGAAGGAAAAATGAGTAACACTAAGTTAGTCAAAAGGACAAGTATTACTTTATTATGAAAGTTTATTTTAGCATCTGAGATGTGGAAAATGAAAAGAAATAACAAGTTCACTTATGGCAAAAAATATACTATGAATTTGAAGATATTACTTATACTTAGGGGTGTTTCGCTTGGTTTTTCACATTTGGATTCGATTGCTTTTCCGTAAAGCTAGCAATACTGCAAGTTATATTGTTATTTGAAATTTAAACCCTAGTCAGTCTACATTTTAGTGCTTATTTATATATAGTATTAACGTATCTTTATCTTTTGTTAGAAAGATCGGATTGTTTTGATGCATGACAAACTTTGATGTCCCTTCTGACTTTAATCGCACAATTTCAGTTTATTCCGAACCATTTATAATTTAGAAGATAAATTGTAAACAGTGAATTTCAAGATTAGATTAAGAACGGAAACTTTGTACTACTTAACGATACATAAATATCTTTGTATTTTGTTCGCATACATTATATAGAGAGAGAGAGAGCGCGCGCACGCGCGTTAGGATCCACAGCCCCTCTAAATTAACACCATCATGTAGCCCATGATATTCATCACATGCTTATATTTAAATATCCAACATTTCTCTCTCATGTCACATAGGCTGAATATTTAAATATAAACATGCGGTGGATATCAGAAGACCACAAATGATGCTAAATAAGGGAGACTGTGGAACACGTTGTCGTTTCTCTACTATAGAAAATCCTTGTTGTTGGTCGAAGAAAATATGTGCAAAAAAGATAACTCGTTGTAGCTAGTTTTTTTTTTGGAATTTGGTTCAATTCCCACAATGATATTAACTCGTCATAGTTATTTGGTTTGTTATCTATCTATTATCTATAATAATAATAGTTCAATCACATCCCCATGAGGTGACACTCTATTATTTTTCCATTCAATGTTTTTTTTACATTTCTCTATAGATAGTTAGAGGTTAGTGGTTAGAGATCACGAGTTCGAGTCTACGCGAAGTTATTTCATTACATTTTTATCTTTCATTGTTTATTATATTTATCTATTTATCAAATAAGTGTAAAATAAAAACAGTAGCCATGCTCTTTCTAATTCATTCACTTTACTTCTCATTTAAGTCACTCATAACTTCAAATTTTCATTCAAAATAGTCTATTTACTTTTAAGTAGTTGTGTATTTTTATAATCTTTTCACCAGTGTTTTAGCTCAAACTATCAATATCTTCAAAATTCCCGATTATTTTGTTTATCATCATCATCAATATTTTCATTTATGTTCTTCACATTATTAAACTTACCAACTACTTCAATAATTAAAACACAAACTTTCAACTATCGATATCTCAACATAATTATTATGTAAAGTAGCATATTCAAATTTTATTTAATGTTGCAACTAAATTGATTAATTTGAATCTTAAATATATGAAAACAATGTAGTTAATAATTGTTCATAAAATAAAGATTATATTCTATAAAAATGAATTCATTTTTTTTTTACAATATCGTCGTGTGCAACGCACGGGTTACACATTAGTTACATATGGTTGTTAAAGAAGCAAGACTACATAAAAATAAGATTGCTATCAACAACTATAGAGACGTATCATTCTATGCATGTGAGACATGGAAGATGATACAGGAAGTAAAATATATCATTAAGGCAAACAGTGAGGGAAATGGTTGGAGAGAATGAGCTTTCACTTTGAAGACAGCTTGAAAAGCCATTAGAATCATGAAACAACCCCAACATCATTTAAGATAATATGGAATAATAGGATATTCCCAAAGATCTCATTACTAATGTGAAAAAAATCCACATGACAATCTTCCGTTAGACAATAATCTGAAAAAAAAATGCCCATAATGTTGAAATGCAAGTGTTTCGTAACGATTAATGATGAGTTATTTCACTGTTATGTGGCAGTGACATTGTCTTAAACACGTTCCGCTATTTTCAGACCATAATGAGGTTCCTGAGCAACCAAACCTCCTTAGGAATTAGCATTCACTTGTGGTGGTCCAAGAACAGTGGCAAGTCAAAAGGGAGTTTGTTATTAGGACTGGTCCTCTACTACTACTATCAGAGGATTTCATGCACCAAAACCAAGCAACTTCTACAATTGGATCTCAATCTACCAACACCCTTTTTGAGGGTGCTAAAATAACATCAAAAGAATATTGGTAAATATCAAAGGACCCACGTTAAAAATCCACCAATCACACTGTGATGTTATTTTATCATTCTTAACAAGGGTGTCGACCTTATTACATTCATCAGAAACCTGGCATATTTTTGAAAATAGACTTGTATAGAGTGAAATTAAGCAAGTAGGCAAAGGCACTAATCTAGTGTTCAAAACTAATATTTATGCTTGTTCGCTTAACAAATTCACGGTAAGTCTTATGAAAGATTTTATCACAAACGCTAATACCTCCTAGACGAGGTAGGATAGACATACAAAACACTTAGCAAAATTCGGTGTACACTAGGAATCAAAGGTTAAATGTAGTTTGACACTCACATATAGGTATACACACATAGGTATGCATCTTATATCACCCATTGTATCTCATGCAGTAGACATGGATGCTATCACTTTGTACACTCAAGCTCGTGATTTATAGTCATATGTTGCGTCACACGTGCATTTTGCACATCATAAACACATACACACAAATATTTGTTATCATCTTGTTTGCACATACTCTCAAATGCATACACACTTTTGTATCTCTATATTTCTGTAATTTTCGGGTTTTCTTTGTTGTACTTATTTTTCCCAATTTGAGGATTACACCTATTGGTGTTTTTATTGGGTGAGCCGTGATTGAGGTATTCTTCCCCATTGTGTTTTTGATATAGTAACACTTTTTCCTATATAAAGTTCCCAAAAATAGTCCCTTGTCAGGTTTTGATGATGCAATTTTTGTGATGAAGAAAGTCACAGCACTGCAAAAAAAAAAGTTAGTTTGCAAAGCCCCTCCAAAAATGAGAATTAGCAACAAAGTCCATTGTCATACTCATATAGGGATAAGTGTATTTGTATTTAATCATATTGGTTGGCAAGACTGATTTAATTACGTAAATGCTATTTAAGCAAGATTTCTGATCTTTTGACTCAGATTCACCAATATTTTTATCAATTTCTTCCATTTGCAGATCATAATTACTAAACTTAGCATATAAGATTATCGTCAGAGTTTAATCTTGTCAAGTGGAATGAAGTATGCATTTTAATAGGCCATTTATCATATGAAACAATTCTGACCAATATAACAGATTTTGTCACAAATAACTTACCATACCAAGGTTCTCAAAATGGAATTCAAATTGTAGATCGTAAAGTTCAAATTTGAATCAAATAGGAACTTGAAGGAAAAAGGTTCCAGACCACGAAATAACTAAAATAAGATCTTATATAAACCAAGGTTGTAAAAATTGCTAGGCGGACTCTATGCGGCAAGTATGAACTGAGGATTAACCGTTTAGACGAGGATTAATCGAAGATTACTCGAAGCTGTGTGCTTTTGATAAACTTATGTATTTTGATTAAAAAAAAATAGTTATTCACTAATCCAATATGAAAATCTAGTGTTTTGGATGGGCTTTGGAGCAGTCAATGAGAATAAACCGGCTAAAGCATGTAAATGCTTAAACATAACATCAAGCCTTAACTGGTGCTTAAAAAGCAAGATTTGAGGTTTCGACCGAAACACCGAGATTCTGGTCGTTTCATTCTGGTTTCGGTAGAGATCGAAACGAAACCATACCGAAACTCTAATTCGGTAAAACGAACAATTGAAATTCAAAATTTTATAGAAGAAAAAAAAAGAATTAATCTGAGTTTCAATTGAAATTTTAACTTTGGAAACAAGCAAAATCGCATAATATATAAATAGTGCAACTAGAAAAGTTAAATACGAAGTAACAAATAATTATTTGTTAGTGATAAAAATATTTATAATTGATCGATATTGTTCGTTTACATCTTATTTTTCAATTAAAGATAATTTACACATCTTACTTCAATTAATTAAATAAATATATGTATAGTTATATGAAAAATAAACCATAAAATTTGAAATAGTAACTTCAACCGAAATTCCTAATATTACAAATGATCGAAACCGAAATCGAACCCAAGATCTCAAACCTTGCAAAAAAAAGCGCTTGTATACCTATTTGGGTGCTTAGATAATGCAGTATGCCTCGTCTAAGCAGGCCTAGATGGATGGCTAGACAGCAAGCTTCATCTAGCGCCCAGGCGAGACCAACTAAAATGTATGTGTTTAACCGTCATATGTGTTCCAACTCATACAAAATGTTATGATTGTGTAGTTGGCTCTACAAACACCACATGTGAAAGAGGCATGATGAATGGAAAAGAAATCTCACATCGGAAGATAACTAGAATAAGATCCTATATAAATATAAAGAGACTATTATTCACCCTGCAAAAATGCTAATAAAAAATCATAAATTTTAGATTCAAAATATTCATATTTAAATGCAGAAAAAACAGGTGTATGCTAGAATTTCTGCATTATATCCATGATGATTAAATAACATTTAGACATGTGAAAGTGTACATTTTTATTTTCATAGTGATATTTTATATGTTTGAGGTGGAGCCTTGGCGCAATGGTTAGGTCATCCGCATGTAATCTAGGCGCTCAGGTTCGAGTCCGAAAACAGCATCTTCACAGTGCGAGAGAAAGACCACGTACATTATCGACCTCCTTCGAGCCCGCTATCGTGCAGAAGTCTCGTGTACTGGGTTCCACCTTTAGTGATAATTTATATGTTTAAAATTGATATAATGGTTGGTCTTCTACATCTAGACATAAAACATAACTTTCTATCCGTTCCTTCTGCGATTTGTGTAAGAAAAAAAAAATAGGATTGCAAATTCGTATAAAAATCTTGATATTTTTACGTCAACGCTGACTGAATGATTTTTCTTAATTGTGATTTCAATTGTATTTTAAATCTTCTAGAATCAAATCATAATTGGAGAGATTTGATTTGAAATGAGATTCAAATCATAAACATTTGCAAATGATGCTCCAAACAGTGATAAAGTGGTTGTTATAATTATTTTTCAGGAAACCTTTTGTGTTCTGCACATTTATGAACAAGTATAAGGCGAAAAGAAATGCATATCAGATCATGACCTTTGAGCTAATTCAGTGCAAATATACCCACGATTAGCATATATACTATAATAATTTGTCGAGCGCAATATATAACTTCAGGATTACTTGTTTGAAAATGGGATAACAGAGGGACATCAAATTTGTAGCATAAAGATCCGTAATAATGTTTACCTCATTTGCATCCTTGCAAACTTCATCACCGGTCTTTACCGGCCACTTAACCCTCCAGCATCTATTCAGATCAATGAATATATTGCAAATAGCCGGTTATTATATATAACATAATAAAATGGTATTGAGAAAATAATCTAGTAAAGGAAAAGAACGCGAGAAGCAGATATTATAAGATTTGTGAGAGAAAAATAGCATTATGTACCTTTCCTTACCAATGCGTCTTGCTAATTCTTCAGCTAATGCTTGACCAGGGGCATCAGCATCTGTTGCCAAAATAATGCGAGATGCCTGAAAACACAAAACTCGTAGACTCAACAAAAATAACTACACTGTTCTGCAGTTGATTAGCAAAGTGATGTCAAGTCACCTTCTTAAGATACTCTTTGCAGTTCCATAGATACTGATACTTCGTGTCCTAGCTTTACGTAAAGCATTCACATGATGTTAGTTCACAATATAGAATATATCATTATAATTCGATGGGCAGATTTTCAAAGTTTCAAGAAAAGATCAGATATATTCTTTCTCAAAAAACGGATCAAATTTTAAGCTGAATCAACAAGTATTGTCTTCCCCAAGTAAAACAGCAAAAGGTCGCCTATTTGGCAACTGTTAATTGCACATGCAGCACAGCGTCCTTTTAGTTGAACCTAGATAATGATATGTGCCCCTCTAGGCAGTGGTGAAGCTAGTCTAGAAAACTGAGGTGGGCACAATAGTAAAGAAAATAGCAATTTATAAGCAATTTAGCATACCCCTGTTTTAACGTATTACTTTTTTTTTATTATAAGGATTAAAGAATAGCAATGCTTCAATAAATAATTCAACCAGATCTATGATTTGACTATACAATTGATGTTTTCTTTCAACAAATGCCTTGACGGGTACCGGTGTGAGTCGGTAAAACTAGAGAAAACTCGTACAACAATAGTGCATCAATATTCACAATACAAAAAAACTAACTGGACTAATATAAGTAACATTTAGTTGGAAGACAATAATGCACCATCCAGTACACATAGTGCTGACCTACAAAGTGTTTTTTCTTTCTTTATTATTATTATTATTTGAAAACTCGAGGAACCAAAGTTTGCTTGTAAACTCTGAGAAAGTACGTACTGTGCCCACAGCCCATACTATGAGTATATTCACATGTAGCCGGCAAAGATTAAACTCTCAACCTCACCGGTGAAAGTCAGCTACCTCAACCATCTGCACTGCCCATGCGGGGTATAAATTATAAAGATATATTTACCTCTTCTTGATCTGGTAATGTGTTAGATATTTTTGAAGGTGCTCCATCAGGAACACTAACACAATTGCAAAAGCCGGCCTCTTCCATCGCGAGCTTGTCCATTTCTCCTTCAACCTAGGTATTGAGTACAAGTGAAAATGTTGATAGGTTTAGAACCACCTGAAAAAGAATTATAGATCAAACTAATAAGACAGAATATTACTATGATTATATCACTGGCTTCCTTTATGTCATCAAGTCCATAGAATATTCTTTCTGTATTCGACTCCTGTTGACAAACAATTCGGGATAAGAAAAAACATGTTATTGAAAAGGGCCTAAACAATTAAAAAGGAATTATTGTAGCATTTACCTGCCAAAATGTTTTTTTGTCAATGCTACGATATTTGCAGCTCACAAGCATGTCATTTCGTCTATAGGTAAAAGCAATTACTATCTAAAACATTATATTTTACGTCGTCAGCTAACACTATTCATTGATCTACATATAAAATAAGAAATATTTGTAAGATAAAAGTAAAACCAGATTCCCATAATGTCGCTGCATGACACGATTCCTTCTAAGTGTTTCAGTTGATATCATTCTTCCATTCAAGTATGCAAGTACCTAAGATGGTAGGTTTTCAATATAGAAATACTAATAAACGTGAAACTTTGCAACCAATGTACAGAATGTAAAGTAAGTACCTCTTTGCACAGTGGCTTTAGCCCAAGTTCCTCTTCAGTAATTACTCTATACCCCTTCTTAGAGTCTAAAACTTTATCTTTTACTTGACTTAAGTTGAAAATTTTAATATTGCCATCCTGAAAGAATTTCATAATTTAAAAACATTTCAAAAGACAAAATGATCCTGTGGACCTTTTACAATAAGACTATTAGATGCATTTTCAAAGACTTTGAAATTCTAAGAAAATACATTTGAGGGATCATGACAAGTGAAAGATAACCAAATATCAAATCTTTTGGCATAACACGGTTGGTATTCCATTTAGAAACATAGGGCGAGAATATTTCCACTCTCTCTACAACAGATTTTCCCATATCAATGTAAATGGATGTGGAAAAATATGAAAATGGGTGTGCAATATGCGAGAAGATATGTAAATGGGTGAGACTGCTTCATTATATAGGATGTGAATCAGCTATGCTTACTCTGCAAAGAAGAGACTGATACAAGCACCCATGTTTCTTTTCCAATCACAGAATTTCTGGCGATATTTGAAAAGGTAGTCTTGCATGGTTGGTTATAGTTCTGAATTGATAATTCCAGACCAACACTGGCGTTGGGAGGTTGATAGACGGATATTAAATTTCAGAGAACACCAGAAAAAGAAAAAAAGAGAAAAACCCTAGATGTTGAGAACATAGCATTTTGCTGGTTAGTGACATGAGAGAAACCGAAGACTCTTCAAAAATAGATATAGGTCATGATTAGTGTTTTAAAAGCCGTGCCTCATATTACCGCACGGCAAGCATCAAGGTGGGGTATAGGCAAAATGTCTCGAGGCTTGCTAAGAAAGACTTTGCCTCTAAATCACACACCTCGGTACTAAGACTTGCGAGACCTACATTTTTTAGAGTAGACCTATCTGCCTCGAACTGTAATAAAATATATATAGGTATAATAAAAGTTATAAATTTTAATAATTTCATAGCAGATAAAAAAAATAAGAACAAGAACTAAAATACTGCATGAGGTTTTTATTAAATTTCGAATTCAACTTTGAAGCGACTCGATTTCCAAGTTGAAATCAAATTTTGATTTTGACTGATTTATTTATTTCATTTAAAAAAGAAGGAAGAATTGGAGAAAAAGAAGAAAAATCAATAAAATTATCACTTACATGCTTCCCTTCTGCTTGTGACAGTTTGTGTAGGTTTTCTTAGATTGTAGTTAAATTGGATGTCGATTGTAACAGTATGTGTTTCAACTTGAAATTGGATGTTACTTCTGTTGTTTTTTTAATAGTCTGTTTTAACAGTCTGATTGTATTTTGGTTGAACGTTGAACCATCACGAATGTTTTTTATTTTAATGTTTGATGCTTATTATTCTATTTAATTCTTTGATATTATGTCTGTAAAGTTTACCCAAAAAACATACACATCAATATCTTGAGGTTTACATATTGCCTTGGGACCCAGGAGCACAAAAGTGTCTCGTGTGCGCCTTCACCTTTTAAAACTTAAACTTTGGTCATGATATGGTATTCTGCATGGTATTAGTACTGCATTTCAATTGGATTTACAAACAACATTTTGAGGAGAAAAATGCTTTGGAAGGATGTGACAGTTGACAAACGGGTTCAGCAAACACAAGGAACCTGAGGATTGTAAAAAACTCTAATGAGAGTAGTAGTCCAAATTGTTACAAGAATGTGTATTTTGCAAGGTTTAAAATTCCAATTTATTGCCCTGTTCCGATCATCTAAAATTTTTGAAATTTTGATTCTATTTTGATACTTTGTTCTAAATCCGGTTTTCAATTTTGGTACTTTATGGATTTTTTTTCTACATATATATATATATATATATATATTACAAACAATAACCACAAAATGTGCATTGTATTCATATATGAAAATTATAGATGAAATAATTAGATAGCTAACTGAATGTTTATATTTTGAGGTATGCTTTTGATGTTCTGTGTATGTTTTGGTAATATAATTTGGAATATGTTTTTTGAGGTATAATTAGTACTACAATGAGTGTCAGTTCAAAAATAATATAATTTGTGCTATGTTTTTTTTTATTGCTTCTATTTTTCTGTGAATCTCTTCTCTCTTTTTGATGCTCCCAAATGGATTCAAGTAACCGATTTAACTGTATAAGCACGTATTTTCGTATAAAATTGAACTTGAGTTGATTGGATTGAAAAAAGATGTGATCTTACACTTAATTTCGATGTCTAAATGATAAAATATAAAACTATTGTGTAAGATTCAAAATCATTAATATTTTTTATGCTATCTGTTTAATAAAAACATGATTTTTAACTTCCACTTTTTTACTGTTGATACCAGAATCAAAATTTCATCCGTATTCCGCCCCTGTCCTCACCAAAATCATGACGGAATCACAGACATTCCACCATGCAGATGAAATTTTGAACCATATCTTTTTTATCATTTAAATTTTGCAACTCAGCGTATCAACAGCTAAGGTCCCTAAAGATGTATAATTTGTTCCTATTTTTTAAGCTCTTACCTTTTTGGGTGCAACAAGCTGCCAATAGCCTTGTAACATGGGCTTTACAGAAATATCGATAATTTGTTATATAGCAATTTGTGTATCGATTGAGAAACTTGAAAGTGAGAAAACCATGTTTTACATTGCACATGGAAAGCTGGCCTATTTCTCCCAAAAAGGTGTGAAATAGTAATATATATGACGTGGAAAAATTTCAAAAATATAGAAACTCTTATTAATTTTCTTGCACTAACCATATACCAAAACATGATACCTGAACAATACCACTCCAGCCACACTTGTCCCTAAAACATCTCCATAAAGCTTCTCTTCTGCATTTTAAAAATAATACACAAATCTATTAATAAATAATAGTAAAGGAGAAGAATTTGAAGCTCTCTCATTAATTCTACAAGTTATATCTATTCTCCTTAATTCTCTTCAAGTATGGATATTTTATTTTTAAAATCCTATGATTTACCACTTTACAATTATTCCACTAAACTTCTCAAACTATTTTTACCTTTTTAAAAAATCTACAATTATGTACAAATTTTTCACGGTTCTCTATCAAAATTTTACATTGAAATTCACATATTTAAATTAATTAAATAATCCAAAATTTAAACTAATTGTTAAACTTAGTCAACTAATATTTATTAATAAGCCTAAAAGATGAAAGTTTCAACATGTATACTACATGTACACCAACAAATTGGTTAAAAAATCATTTAGATGCAAATATATATAAATCGCATAACATAGATAAATTATATACGTTACTGACAATAATAAACTTATTTTATAATTTATTTAATAAATGAATTTATCATACATTGTAAAACTCTATTAACTTCAAATACCTAAATTTTAATATTTTTACAATTACGTTGAAACCCTTCTCAATTATCTTCTAATATTTTACATTCAAGTCCATATATTTAACTAATTGTGTAATCGTAAATTTAAACTATTTAAATAAATATGACTAACTAACTAATATTCATTAATCCATGTAATAAATTCTAAACATACGAGAATTTCAATATATACAATATTCATATATATGGGGGAAAATGATAAAATTATTTCTTCTTTATTCGGATATATAAAGATATTTAGATCACGTAACATAAAATGTATACATAAATAATAATGAATCTTTTAATTTCTGATTCATTTATCTCAAAAGATCATCGTACATCACATAACATAATTTCATTTTGAACAACCTATAAAAAATAAATTTATATTTTACAACATTGCGTATGAACGCATAGATTACACCAACATTAGATATATAAACATTCTCATTTTCAACATGTTATCAAACCATACTCAATTCATACTTAACTAAATGTTGCATAGCATTATTTTGCAATTATCAAAGTTGAAAGCATGACCCTCCTACAGCAGTATGTTAATTACAAGGATAAAATTGTTTTAAAATGAAAACTAAATATGGATAAAAGTTCATATGTAGATAAGCTAACCATAAGACCAATGCTCTTCTCATTTACAAATATGTACAAAGCTCTTCTCAATTTTCTTCAATTATTTTACATTCAGCTCCTTATATTTAATTATTTATATTGATCGTTAATTCAAATTATTTAAATAAATTCAATTATTTAATGTTCATTAATCCATTTAGTCTTTAAAAAGACGACAATTCAATATATATACACACACACACACAATAATTATATTAATAAAATGGTAAAGTTACTTATTCGCTCATACATATAAAAATATATATCACATAACATAAATTATTTTTATCATCAAGAAAAAACATAAATTATTTACATATACAATATCAAATTTTATTTTATTTTTGAGTTAGAACATTAATTTTTGCAGAGATATGTTATTAGTGGGGATTGAACCTTCAACCTTATATCCGAGTATCGCATGTCATTTAAATTTATGATTAATATATCACGATAAATTTATCATATATTGCATAATAAAATATATTTTAGCAATAATTAAAATATAAATACTATTTTTTAACAACATTACCGTGTGCAAAACACGGGTTACACACTAGTATATATTAAGAGGAGCACTTTTAGACAGCTGCAACATCAATATGAGGTAGATGGTAGATCTACAGTTGCATATACATGTAGGGAAGATTGTAGAAATGGAAACAAGGCTCACAAACAACTACCAAACTCACCCGTCGTCTTGGATGCATATAGACATTCTGTTTTCCTTTGTATCACCTCCTTGACACTAGAACAGTATCAACTTTTAATTAGTATGTGCATAAAATTCCACAAAAAGTAACATCAATTACTGTAAAAAGTAAAAGGACACGTTTACAAATAATTTTGAACAAACCATAAACCTGGTCAAAAATAATTGTCAAAGCAATTCAATAGGTAATCTGATGCTACTATTGAAACACTTCTTACTGTGGTATAACATGTCAGAAATTGAACTCACTTTCAGGAAGCAAAATGAGTAATAATAACAGTAATGCATGAATTAACCAATTCTAATCTTGATAACAGAAAGTTAGATCAACAGATAGATGATTAAATAAAATATAAAAGTACCTTTGGACATATTTGATGATTATACTGCCCAGGAATGTAATTATCATAATTAAACCCCAGTTCTTGTAATTTATCTTTCAATATCTTGAGTCTCTTGTTAATTTCCGATTCATGGTTAAGTGCTACATCTAGAACTTCAAAATTTTGAAGTGAGGTTAGTAAAATAAACGTGAGCTGTGACGAAAAAAATGAATCTTGATACAATGACACTAGATACAAGCAGCAAAAAGAATAAATGTGCAACATTGGAGAGTATATAACAAAGCAATTCCTGATAATATGGCAAGTATAATCAGATAAATAGTGAGCAACACTCTTCCAATATCCTTCAAAGAACATAGGCTACCTATGTATAAAAGGTGGAGCATACATAACTGATCCTGGTATAAAAATAGAAAACAAATAGTTTCTAAGAATCAAAAGCACAAAGATATTATATGGGTTGTAAATATGGGTTCCGCGTCAAATTATCATAAAAAATCAAATAAGTGTGTTTACAAAATAAAACTTAATGCTTAGAGTAATAAACAGGGAAATAATTATATGTGTCTGTTGTATACGCAACAACTAGCAACCACGAAGACTGCAATAACAATTAGTAGGTCGCATATACGAATATACGTGAATTATATATCCTTCGTTCTTAAATTGCAATGCTGCATAACATGTAAGACCATACTGTACAGAAGCAAACACATAGGGTTGCATTGTCTTAGTGACTGCCTATGTATCCTAGGAATCAAACCATATTGAATCAAATCATCGTAATTCATATACATAACCATCATCAAGAGCTAATAAGGAAAGTGATATTATTCATCAACATGTCGAAACTAATTCGATGAAAATAAAATTAAAAAAGGATGGAAAACATAACCTTATCCGAAATCCATGCCTAAACAAATTCAACTATAGATGAGAAAGTATATGTTCTTCTGGGTTGGGAACATAACCTTATTTGAAATCCATGCCGAAACAAATTCAACTAAAAGGGGTTTATACTTCCATCTATGGTTGAATTTGTTTTGCTGCAGATATTGGGTAAGCTTAGGTTTCAAGTCCACAAAAATATATAATTTTGTCGAATCGGTTTTGACATGTTCGATGAAAAAAAATAACATTATTTATCACTTTTGTATATAGTAATTGTCTGTGAAGATAATTGTATCTATATATTATGATGGTTTAATCACACACGTGTGATACTGACAATCACTGAGACAATGTAACTGTTTCTATCCAACTTTTTGTATATTTACATATAAGCACCGTGTTACTATCACGTTATGCGGGATCAGAGTATTATAATCGGCATCAAAGCATAATTCTACTAAGAATTATGTTGTAACATAAGACTAAAAAACACAATGCTAGAGAAGTGATATTTTGACTTTCTGAAAAAGAAAAAGAAAAGTTAAGATAAATATTTGAAGTTAACGATAAATCTTGTACAGGGTTTACGAGTAATAATATATACATACTGAAATATTGATCATTTAGTAAGTTATTTGATGTTGATTCTTTACTAAGAAAAGAATTATGCTTGTGAGTGGCATAAGAAGAGACAATGATGGGGAACAAATTTACAACATCAACCCCTGCCACAAGAAGTTCAAACACCCACATTTGCTACTACAATAGATTTAGTCACGTTCTATATTAAGCAAGTAGAACAAGTGAATTCATGATCCGCACTCCCATGCATGAATAATAATTTGGAGTGATCTAAGAGTTTTAATCTTGATATGTTTGTTAAGAAGGGATCATCTAAAGGTAGAATGATGGATTCAACATTTTGAAGATATGTTTGATTTGTTGGATTGTACAAATATCGACAAATAAAAGCTAGCAGTGTTCCCGATATATGAAGAAGCAAAAAATTGACGGGGACTAGTTCACACCTTCTTTGATTAATCTTCGCTCAAAAAGATGATGTGTGACATATTTAAATAAAAGTCAAGAAAAATGTAGTTTCGATGTAACAAAAGATTAAAAACAAGTTTCTGACTCTAACATGGGAAGCAATGATGCTGATGCAACACCAAAATAAGTTTGAAGTCATACCACGCTTTGCATCTCATTTACTGGATACTCGTGTAAAAAGAGCACAAAACTATGTCAATGGACCATTTCTACAAACCTTAAGGCACGTGATAGGAGATAGAAACAAAGTTTATGAGAAAATAAAGTCGAAAGCTTCGACATCTGAAGAAGATTATTATTAGATTAAAATTGACCTAATATCCTGTAGAACTTAAGAAGAACCGGTGATCGGAATTTAATCGCTGATCTAAGTTTTTACCTCTGATTTGTTTATCAGAGTCTTACCTATTCAGATCTCAGATCAAACAATAGCAAAAGAAGCAAATAAAATGCAAAAAAGAGAAGAATGCAAGATTTATAGTGGTCTGGTTATGGCATATCTCTAGATTCTTATTGCTGATTCGCTATTTTCTAGAGAGACTACAAGTGTTCAACTCAAAATTACTGAGAGAACTGAGTTGAAAATTTTATAGTCTTCTCTTAGTGAAATAAAAATCGATCACATTTCCAATGGTGTAAAGATTGTATTTATATGTGTAGTTGAGGCTGTTAGGAACCTCACGTCATTCAACAGATCTCTAGATATTCGACGAAGAAAGAACAGATTCGGACCTACAAATCCAGACTGAAAAGTAGATAAAAGTTGACTCAACTCATATGGCTGAGTTCTTATTGATCGGTACCAATTCATGTCAATCGATCATCGATCGATCAACTCAAATACTATATTTTTTGCAACCTTGTTGATCGAACATCCTTACTATGTAGAAATGTTCTTACACCCAAAATTATTCTATCTTATGGATCGGTACCACTGTATCCATGAATTGGCTCTAACCAATGCCTTGGTCGTTGACCGTTTGACCTATGTTAATTTAAGAGAACGGTCCTTGCCATAACTCCAAAATCATTTTAATCATCAATGTGTCAAAATCCTTATATTATATTGATCTGTATTGATCAATTCCTATTAATCCGTACCAATCGATTTTTTACATACTTAGTCATTTTTCTCCTTGTCCTTTCGTCTTTCCATATTTACTATGGTGTGTACTTGACCATCCATGACTTCTTCACCCAATTCTTCGTCTTTTTGAAGTTCAACATTGTCGAATCATCGAATGTGAAAAATTACGGATAACTATTATCCAGAGTTCCAACAAGAAATGAATGTTATGAACGAAAATCTCCACAATAAAAAAAGGCGAATAATGTGGGCAAATAAGGTAATAGACTCCAAAGAGTCAATATGATGCCTAAAAAATATCAATGTTACAAGGACGCAATCATTCACAAGTAGAAATGTCATATAACCGCTAAATGTTCAATGTGATCTATAATATGCTACTACCATGGAGAAAATAATTGTTTAAGTATGAACAGTAAACAACCAAAAAAGAAAAACCTACAAGGAAAACAAAATCACTTGTATATCATACTACCCGAAGAAGCGGCAAACAGAGGTTTGAACGAATTAAAATGGGCTTATTAGAACCAAAGTGACACACACTCTATGGGGACAGATGCAAAGAAAATGTAGACTGAAATTTAGGATATTTACATAATGAAGCTTAAGTGTGCAAATTGACGTAAATAAATAATTTTCTTAAGCATATAATTATCAGTAAAATATTGTGAATCCCTAAGACCTGAGAATTTGATATTGTAGTTATAACTCCAATTTAGAAAAATCTAGAACTTAGGCAAGGATACATGTTGTAATATAATTAAACCTTCTTTAGAATCATTAGTATTTGATATTATGCATGATTTTTAATAGTGAAGGTGATTTGAAAAAAGTCAACCAAGTTGTGTGAATGATATAACTAAAAAGAAGCTTGAAATATCGCAGATCGGTTAAGCATGGACATTACTGAAGCGTGTTATTTAAAATAAATGTTAAGCATGGTCTACTATGAAGGACAAAATGTGTTATAAGTGATCCATTGCAGAGGGATAGGTGTGTTATGTTAAAAAATTGTTGAACACGATGCATTACAAAGGGCTAAGTATGTTACAATGAAAATTTTGTTAGGCACAATCGCTACAAAGATCGAAATATGCCAAACACAATCTATGATGGTGGGATAACAGATTATAAATTTGTTTAACATGATTCATTAGGATCGTTATGAGAGATGAAGATTGAAGTATGTCAAGTATTGCCCACTATGATGGGTTGAAGTACCATGTTGAAATTCTATTAAAATTGTCCATTGGAATGGGTGCAATGTGTTAGGTATTGTCTACTATGACGGGCTGAAAATAGCATGTTTAAAATTTGTTAGACATGGTCCGCTACAATGTCGTAGTGTGTCATGTATTGTCCACTACAATATGCTGAAAATACCAAATTGGAATTTGGTTTGATAGAAAAAAGAGGGTGAAATATGCCATGTAATAATGCTCATAACAATGGGTTGAAAATAATGAGAAACTGATAAGCCACATTTTAATACGAAGGATAAAATGTGTCAAACACGGTACATTATGAAGAAGAATTGTGTGAAAATACCAAACTAAAATTTGGTTAGGTAGAACAATCAGGACGGTGATGTATGCCCAGTAATGCTAATTATGAAAGGTTGAAAACAATAAGAATTTGATAAGCCGAATTTTACAACGAAGGATAAGTGTGTCAAACACAATACATTACAAGGAGACATGTGTCATGTCGGAAATAGATTACGGTTTGATTCAAAGAAACTCTTGAAAATGTTTCGAAAGTATTATGGACAAGAGTCTATTATGGTTTATATTGAGACTTTAAAATTGGCGAAGTCCATGATGGAAAGGGAAGCGTGCCAAGTGCGTCTATTACGGTGGACTGGATGAACCATGTAGAAAAAAAGGATCATGATCATGTTTTTCAACTTATGTATCTAATTAGATAGAAAGTCTCATAAATGAGATTAACTATTTGTATGTGATGAGCATCTGAAACTAATCACCCGAAACAATGGCTTGATGAACGCTACAACAATTTCCTAATGGGTATTAAGAACATGAAAACTCAAGGGAAACGGTCGGTGGATGCAAAATCTATGACAAATGATTAATGAATTATGTGAGCACAAGTTGCTAAGAAAAATTGGCCAGAACAGTAAAAAACAAGAGTAAAAAAGGTGTCATGTATAACAGTTATCCTCCGATGCATGATAGAAAGATTAAGACATTAAGCAAGGAACTCTTTTGATGACAATCCAAATGGATCATTGTCCATGATGAATTTGGAAAAGTAGGGGAAGCTGAAAACACTTAAAACTTTCTATTCATAAAGGTGGAATGTAACAACCCAATAAAATAATGTAGGTCATTACCAATTTGTGTTTAGAGTTTTACAGATCGAACCAGGGCAAAATAAACATCATTCAAAAGTTAAAAGTATAAATTACAACTTTGTTTAACGCGTAACTTAAGACACAAAATTGATATGGAAATAGATTTTCCCGAATCAAGCACACTAATTACCACAGATGTGAAAATCAAGTATGCGACACCACAAAACATAGGAGTCCGGTGTTTAGGATCATCAAACTGAAAGCAAGCACCATAGGCATGAGGCTCATGTATGTAGCGTCTTGTACATAGAAGTCTCGTAGAATTTTGAATAATTGATTTGTTTTGGATACAACCAACAAGAAAAGCATGTACATGCACTCCTAAACCTTGTGCTTTAGGTGTTTATTAGATTAGTCAACATCTTTTGAACTAAAGCACTAAGAGTTAGATGGTGACATGAAAGCATCCATGTGAGGAGGTATGTGAAAAATTGGCGTGTTAAATACGTAGAAAAGGCGACCATGTGAAGAAGCATGTAACAAGCATGGGTGATGATGCATGGGGATGCTTGGGTTCTTAAATGACGCATGAAACTCCATGCATCTCATAATACATATTTACATGGCATGCAAGTGATAGGCGTTCGAACTTGAAACATTCAATATACATGTTGTCCTAAACTTATAAACAAGGGCTTAATTGTTGTAAAAGTGATGGAAGCTCCATAAAAAGAATTGTAAGAAACTAAGGAAAACACAGGAAAACGTCAGTGGGTTGAACTAAAAATCGGAACTCACATCATTGAAGTGAGGAAAGCTATCTAAGTTTAGATTTTTGTGTTGTTTCATGATGTAATTAATGTTATGACTTATACTATGTTTACATGTGAATGTAGATCACTTAATTTTATGTTTGTTTTTTATTTCATGAAGTTTGTTTGAAAAATATTTTCATATTATAAAACTTCAATGTTACACAAATTTGCCAATTTGAAAAGTCAACGCCTTTAAACTCAATGTAAGTTAAGAATCTACATAGTTCGAACTAGTCACTGATAACTGTAACTTATTAATCCTGAGATCATAACTTTTAACTGCTTTGTTGTTTTGGATGAATTGAAAGGCATTTTATTTTTTGAAGACTTTTATGCAACATGTTTAATTCAAAGAACTAATACCCCAAAGTTTGATGCAAACTAAGTTATGGTTGTGGACATAAACCAAATTAATTGGTCATCTCAATCGCATATGATTCCGAGGTCACAAATTTAAGTTATTTGTTTGTATTTTATTAAATTGTTTACATTTGAAAGATACTCTTCGCATAATACTTACAGGTTTTATACTTTTGCTATTTGGAATATTTAATACCACAAAAATTAGTACAACTTGAGCTATATTTGTTGTCATGAACTAGTCCGGACCTTTTTCATTGAAATGGTCGTAAGTTGTGTTTTTCTAGTTAGATTTCTATAGGTCTGTCAACAAAAACTTACGGATGCGAATAGTACCATATCGCATCCACATCTGAAATTATTTTAGGATATCAGATATCTGCACATGCAGATAGATATCAGATGATTATTTTATACTTAATGATCGATAAATCAAGAAATACAAATAGAAAATTTTGGTTTAACATAATTCATTTTCCAATCACATTTATTATAAGTATACAAAATCGACAAATATGATGATAATATATAGCTCTGAACGGTTAATATGTACATATCTTTTATTGTACTAAAAATACACAAAATAATCTATGATCCTGAAAAAACCAAACGGATAATTTTCGAATGCGCTTTTTTTGAATATTGGATAGTTGTTCGCTTTTTGGATACGGATGCAGACGGATTTTAAATTCTTTGGGAATCCGTTGACAGCCTTAGATTTCAATAAAATCAAGTGTTCTAGAAAGTTATTTCTCTAAATATGTGTTGTTTACCAAAAAAATTCAAATTTAACGACACGGACTTTATGAAAAAGATAATATATATATATATATATATATATATATATTATGTAAAACTATTTGTTGAGTTTTCTGATAAAATGCTCATAATGAAGATTCACAATTTCTTATAACTAAGTATAATTTACTATAAGAAATTTTGTTATTATGTAATTTGAACTTTTCATGCAAACTAACATAATTCTAAAATCAAAGTTAAATTAATTTTTGATGGTATCTATTAATTATAAGACAAAAACTAAGGTTGTGGTGCTTTGAAAAAAGAAGTTGACTATGTTGGCTTAAGATTTCAAAATATAAAGCATTTTGAAATTATACACATATGTTGTTTGAAATTTGAGATTTTTGACTGGAATACTACCAAAGGTTGGATGTGGTACAAAGATAAACAAGTTTGAGTAAAGCATTGAGTACGTCATTACTTGATATATGGATGTCATATGCTTGGGGTCATATTTGTATATTATCCCAAATCATATCCATATAAAGTATAAACTCGTTTGTAGTTGAACCTGTTTTGGTGTGGACTTCAAATTAGGCATGTTACAAGTCCATAAGAAATATATTTATGACAATATGATTTTCCATATCTAATTGTTTGTGATGATAATCATGCATGTGATTTACGATGCCTTGATGGCTATGCTATCAAAGGCTCCGCATGAGTTCCGTTACGCCCGGTCTAAGCTCCATTTTTGAAAATTGGTGCCCCAAAGCTTAGTAATGTTATGCCTTTCTGCCTCATCTTTTATGGTGTAGTTTATTGACGTCTTGAAGTTTTATAAATGTCAATGTTCTAGCGCTCCTTGCCGCCTTTGTTTGATTTGAAAGGTAGGTAGGCAATCACAATGCTGTCTCTTGCGTTCAAATTATTCCATGTTTGATCCCATGCAGTATGGCATTTGCATGTTATAAGGAAACGGGGTGACGCACAAATGTAGAAATATGAGAGGTTTAACATATGTATAAAAGTGGCCATGTCAGGATCACAACTAATGTAGCACAACCCAATGAACTGGTAAAACAGGCTAAGGCTAAAAATGGATGCACAATGTAACAACAATTAAAAATTATCGCAAGATTCGCAATAATTAAGAATACTCGTAAAACACCCAGTAGTCCTTTTTACAAAGTAAACAAACAGGCATAACGCAAAAGTACAAAGAAGAAAACATCAATGCGAATAGCACCTTCCGTGGTCGAAAGAGTGGAAATTGAGATTGAGGGAGGCGGTTTCACTCCAATGGACACCAGCGCAAAGGCGATATTTCTCGAGGATTTTTTTGCAAAATCAGGGGGAAGACCATGAGAAGGAGTGAAGGTAGTCAGGAGGCGGCGGGAAGCAACGGAAGCTAGAATAGGGAGGCGGCGGAGGAGCAGGAGCATGAGAAAAGAATTCAGTATAAGGTTTTCGCTTATGGACTACGGGGGTTTTGCAAAGGGAAAAGAGGAATGGTAGGAAAACAAAATGGAGGGGAGTGATGAAAGAATATAATTTTATAATTAAAAGGGGACCGCTAAAGGACTCATCTTAGCCTAAGGTCATGGGTTAAAATCCCAAACAAAATTACTTTACATCTTTTTAGGACGAGCGTTACGGAACGCGCTTCGCGCGTGCTAATGACACTATGTGTGAATTATTTTTCTATAAATAGAATATTTAAAATTAAATGTATTAAAACTTGGTAATACTTATGGAAGAAAGTTTTGAATTTGTTAGATCCTATGTTTAAGGGATATTAAGATTCAGTAATATTTGTAGAGCAGAATTTTGAATTTGTAAAAGGAGTTAGATCCAAATTTTAGGCAATATTAAGATAGATGAGCAATTTTGATAGTTCACGCTGATACCAAAAAAAGTACGACACCAAAGATATTACAACTATTAATAAAGATGTTGCAAGTTGGAATTCCGCAATCACGACAAAAATGCATATTATTTATACGAGTACTTTGGCACGTACGTAGGAGGAATTGGTGTTATAAAACATTGTTTGTAATATTATTTTAACCTTACGAAATGACTTGATGTGTATGTAATGATGCATTTTTTATGTGCATACATGCACAAATCATCCATTTATCAAAACATGAATGATACTAAGTTATTTTAGAAAATAATTAAACTGATAAAAAGAGTAATTAACTATTACATCACCATGTAAAGAAACATAATAAATATTAAAATTAGCATTTTCAATAGTTTGGAACTTAAATAACTTGCATCGCCTCTATTTAAAAAGTAATAAATTAGCATGTTAATATATAAGAAATTTTCCTTCTCAACCATAAAGATCGCACCTCCCATGATACTTCCTTCATGATGAACGCTCAATATTTGTTAAAGTATAAAACTACTTGACGCTAGTATATAAATTTCGAATTATCGTTTACCATAATATTGTTATAAAATTTTGTAGAATTTAAATTGATGTAATAATTTTTCTCTATGTTTTTTCAAGGGTGATGTGAACAGCAGTAGCTTGTAAGTAATCTGTAAGCACTAAATTTGAACCAAAGTGAGAAGAACGAAGTTACAACCTATACAGCTAAATTTGAACTAAAACTGTAAATGAACTAAAGTGGTCCGTCATTTAAACCTTCCCATTTTCAGCTTCTTCTTCACTCATCTTTCCTTTAAAATCTCCCTCCCCTTGAATATTTTCACTGACATATGTATATTTTTACACACATAGAGTCCTCTGCAATGTAAATGAAAAAACTCTCTGTCGTGATGAGTTTAAAAATCAACTATGAAATGTCAAAAATATAAACTTTGCCAAATGAAAAATATTCTATGCAAAATACATTCATCATATATATATGGTTTAATAGTAATGCAAAATACAGTTCTTGTAACTTAAATACATGCAAAGAGAACACCAACATGGTTTGAGTTAGCTTGCACTTGTCATTAGTTTAATTATTAAACAGAAAAAGTTTATCCATATAACTTCAAACAAACATTGTCATAATTCAGCTTTATTTAATCTTACAGCTTTAACGATTAATATAACAACACAATAAACCAATTTTAACATTAATATGATAGGTAAAGAATAAGAATTCGAATGACTTCTGGAAACATGTACCCATTACAATATCTTTCATGAGCATATCATGGGAGAAACACACTTTCGTTGGCCATTGCACTGGAGTAGCAGGCCACTGCATTCAAGTCTTTCCAAGGTATCAGGTCAACCAAGAACATAAGTGGCATAGTTATGTGAGATTAGGAACTTGTAAACCATCTAATGTTTCAGTGAAGAAAACAAATATTGGATGGTTCTTGCTAGATAGCATTAGCACTGCTCATCATACGATATGATATTATGGACCATATATAGCAAGTACATGATCATTATTCTCCTTCACTTCAGTGTGTGTGTGTGTATATATACACATACTAAGATTGTTTTGCTTTCATGTTTTCTTTCAGCTCAATGTTTATAGCTGTGACGTCAAACTGGTACGCTGCAACGCAATTTGAATGGTGCTTTGGTAGCTTCTTCCACCCTAGAGCTATCTAGGTAATTTAGAAAAGAAAAATATTAGTGGTAAGTAAAAATATAAACTTTATATATGGTAAGGATAAACATTTGTTGTTGTGCCACATTTCTATGATACATTCATTTATTTACATTCAATTGATCGTGAATTTGAAATTGTGTTGCTTTTCAAACATGGATTGGAGGTATCGATATGTGCACTAAAATAATTGTTGATGTCTAATAGACTAAAGGAACAGCAACAATTACTAAAATGTGACAATATGTTAACATTAAACCCTTAGGGGTTTATATTGTTGTGACTTGTGAGAAATATCGGACCTTCATTCTAAGTCCACCAAATAATTTGGAGAAAACTTATCTATGCCAATAGGCCTGAAGAAACTTTAAATTATGTGTACTTTTATAAATCAAATAAAATATCTAACAAATTAGAAAGTAATCAATTAAAATGCGGATGCAACATCCACATAAATACTTGCTAATTCTATTCGCATGGTCTACTCTATTAAATAACAACTTAATAAAAAAATTCTTTTATGTTGACACAATGAAGAAACTTATATGAAACCTATAAGTTCAAACCATTGAATATAATCTTAATGAATAATCCGTATGAAGTTCTACCTCATGTTTCTATAAAAATATCTTATTATTTCATAATATGTCAAGAACGCTAGGACATTGGACCTATAATTTCAATCGACCATTAGGTTAAGCGGCAAATGATATGGCAGGCTGAGGTCCTAGAGGTACCCAGTACATCTAAAATGAGTATTTTCCTGGTTAAATATACGATCGAAAATATAGTTTAGCCAGATAATGAGTGACAGTTTCAAGTGGGAAAGTGTGTTCATCTTTTGGTGCCTACTAATCTAAACTATTGCTACCGATAGTAAGTGATTTGTGCTCAGTAACATCTATAATTCGATGACAAAGTATAATTTCACTATTTGAGTACAGACAGAAACATCAGGAAACACTCTTTACTTCTGCCAATTCAGTTGATATAAAAGTATGACAGTTTTAACTCATTCTAATACTTAAATTTGATTATCTTGGACAAACTAACTACTTACTATGAATTGTAATGGTGTAAACAAATACCAAAACATAACAAAAAGATTTGGTAGTGTCCATCAGTCCTTAAAATCTTTTACGAATCCAAACATCCATCATGGCATGTAAATAAAAATCCTAAATGTAACAACCATAAACATGAACTATGTTTGAACTTGCAAGGCTATACATACCTTAAATTTTTATTTAACTATAGTAGTTGTGCCTTCAAAATCAACCTACTGATCAGTTTGAATTTTTTTACCATCCACCAACTTTAATATCTAATTTGCAAAGTATTAAACTTTGGCAAGTCAAGAAAATTAGTGCTGACGCAAAAGCAACCTATGTTTCCACCATCTTAACTGACAATTTAGCCAAAAAAATGGTATAAAAGTTTAAGTTACATTAAAGAAAAATATTTTTTATGTTCAATTTCTACTGTCATATAGGAAATCAATATCGATGAACTATGCAGAAGTTGATGGGACGCATAATGTGCTGTTTCAAAAGCTAATATATGATTTTTGTTTGATGATAATAAACATATATATATATATATATTCATTTAAATGTATTTGTTAATGTACTATTTTATTTTTCACATAATTAAATAAATATTTGCTGAATAAAATAAATGACACAGAATTTAAATTCAAACGGATATTTTATTCAAACAAATATTTTATTGCAATTTTTGAATAGTACAAATTTGAGCTCTCACTTTTTCAATTACAATACAATTTCAATTACATTACAATTATCATTTACATATGCACCTCACTACATTTCACTCATACACTCGTATTTGATCTTCAACTGTATTCCAGATTGAATCCGGCATCTGAGTTATCTGCAAAATACACACTGATGCGGTAAAATTAAAAAAGAAATAATTTTTGCAGTGAAAAATAAAATGATTTTTGAAAATATTATTTGCCTCAGTTATTTGGGTTGTTCGTCATCATTTAATTTTGAATTCATCATACACGAACAGCTTGTAACATGCACAGTGTATCACTGTACATGCCACAAGGTCGTGCACACCGATACACACTTGATAAAATTACAGGGACAGGTGAACACAAGGTCAAACCCAATCAAAAGCCGGGTTCAACTGAAGTGCAATACAATTAATGTCACGACACGTGCACAAGGTCAAACCCGAGCCTTTTGCTGGATTCAACTCAGGTGCGATTTCAAAAATCAACATGAAGTTCAAAGTGAACCAGACAAAAATTGAAACAGTACCAAAACAGTTTTGAACACAAATGATTCAAAGCACATGATAAAACAACTCAGACTCCAAGAGGAACCAGCACACATGCACACAACAAAACAACACTGTATATACATATGAAGATGTAACATGTTCAATGAACTGGTCAAAGAAAATGCAAGTCCAGATACAACATGAACTGGCTCGAGGATCAGATTCAAAGAAAATCACAAAGGCACTCAAAAGCAACCAAGGCATGAATGTAGACAACAAGTTTATATGGCTCAAAGCAATAACAGTTTCAACATGAACTCATGTGCAAGTGCAGACCAAATTGAAGCACCAGACTCGACCAAGACCATAATGCAATTCAAGTGAAGTCAATGCAAACACACATGTACACATATATAGGGAGTGCACATGTATACCAGACCAGGAAACTAACAGGAACATATGTGCAACACAAACCATAAGTACAGACCAAGTGCGCAACAACTATCCAATGGAGACTAAAATGAACTCAAATGTACCAAACCAATTGCAAAATCACAAGCATATATGTACAGCATGATACCAGAGACTACAAGATACAACAACGCATCCAGTGAAACCAAGTGGAAACAAGCTCCAAGCAAACTCAAATATCAATGGCACTGCCTCAACAGTCAAAGCATCACATATACAAATGTGCTCGAGACAACCGAGCTAAATAATCTAACAAGGACAAAATGCATACAACACAGATTCAAGTAAAACAGTGAACTACCATATATATACATATGTATACACATATATATACATATATAGGCAGTGCAACAGGACAACTCGGCTAACAGGTTCAGGTAGACCAGAGAACAACAACCATGAAGTCGAACAAAGCTTCATCAAGTATACATGAGGAACAGAGCATGCACGACTGACTCAAAGACACAAATGTACAAAAGTCAAGTAGCAGTTTCGAACAAAGACAGGGGTGTTTTAAATATCATCACATAATCAAAGCAACCGAAGTCAGCAGCAGGTCAAAGTTTCAAATTGAACAATGCAATGCCGAAGTCAATAAATAATATGATGAAAACGAACAAACCAAGTCAAAGACAACTGCATGGAACAACAGTTTCAAACCAAATCAAACCGTGGTGGCCAAGGAAGTAAAGTCAAGTTCAATTGCCAAAAATTCGAAACCGTGGTGGCCAAGGAGTCGAACAGAGCAATTCAAAGCCGTGAGAATCAAGTAACAGAAAAAGATACGAGTTGAATAAGTCTAAACAAATCATATACATCCAAGCAATATCAAACGGCCAAGCATATAAATATCAAACGAATGAAAATTTAGGGAATTAAACCCTATTTAACCAAATCATCATCGGCATTTTAAGGTATTCGAGTTTAAGAAAAAACGAGAACAATAAATCAATAAACTCGAATCAAAAAGTCGAGCTTAATCGAAATCGAAAAGGAACAACACGTACCAATTCAATTAAAAAGCATTAGTAGATCTCGACTTTGAAGCCGCAAATAATCACTGATAGAAGAAAGAATTCAGTAATCAATTCAACAAGGCAGCGACTTCGAATTCACGAAGCCCTAATTTATTGAAGAGGAACATAAGTTTTCTAGCAAAAGAAAAAGGCAGATTATTTCACAAAGGAACGAAGGAACGGGCTGGCATAGATAAAAGGATAAAGGAGATCATTCTTCAATATATTTGGGCCGGCCTTCTTTATTTACTTTAAATATTAAGGCCTTTATTTTTAAGATTAGGGTTTTTATTTTTAATTGTTTTTTAAATTGTATTTTTCCTTTAAACTTTTGGAAATTCTAGTCGTGTGACTAGGGGACGAACTACGGTGGTGTAGTTCGAGAATTCGCAACTCAGTGGCTGAGTTGTGGTAGGGTTTTGAGCGTAGAGTTAGGTTAGTCGATAGCGGGTGTCGCGAGTTTACGTGTGTAAGCGTCTGACTACTTAATTTCTAGTAGAAACCTTGGGGGCAACACGTAGGTAGGGTTTTGCCGAAGCTGGGTAATTCTGTGTGTTCTATTTTCTATTCTGTTATTATCTATGCTGCTATAATTCTGCTATATCTGTGTTGCAATTATTTTATATAAACTTCCGCAATAATTTTTATAATTAATAGTATCACCCTATTCACCCCCCCTCTAGGGTGAAATCGATCCTATAGTTTATTTAATTTCATCCCCAAAACCCTGTCGTAGAGCTTGTGTTTCCGCTAAACAGAATATTGAAACTTCATTAATCATTTTAATTAATGTTAATTTAAATTGATTTACCATTTTAACTAATGATATTGAAATTAATTAACCAATTTAATTAACAGTGTTTTAAAATTGGTTTATCTTTAGGTTTAATTAATCATTTTTGCTAATGATGTTTTATACTTAATTAATCGTTTTAACTAATGATTATTTTTGTTTAATTAATTTTTTTAATTAATGATAATGGAGTTTAATTAATTTATTGAACTTAATTAATTATTTCAATTAATGATAATTGAAATTCATAATCATTTTAGTTGATGATATTTAAAAGTAATAACACGGTTTAAATAATGATATCTGAATTTAGTTAATCATTTTAATTAATGATTGTTTTAAATTTAATTAATTGTTTAACTAATGATATTTGGAATTTAGTTAAATCATTTTAATGATGTGTTATAATTAAATAGATCATTTTTAACAAATGATGTTTTTAATTAATCGTTTTTACTAATGAAATTGAATTTAATTAATCCAATTAATTTATGGTTATTTGAACTTAATTAATTGTTTTAATTAATGGAATCTAAAATTACTTATCATTTTACTAAATGATGTTTGAGATGACTTATTCATTTTAACTAATGATTGTCTGAATTTAATTAATCTTTGTTAATGATATTTAAAGTTAATTAATCGATTTAATAAAAGCGATTAAAGTAAATTAACTAATATAATGAAATTGCTTTAATCAACTGATTTGAAGTTAATAAACTGATTTAATAAAGATTTTAAAGTTAATTTACCAATGTTATAAAAGTGTTTGGAAATAATTATCTACTTTATTAAAGACAATGTAATTGTTTATTTAAAAGAGATTTTAAATGTGATTAATTATCTTTTGGGATGATTAATATTGTTTTAAAGTTATAAAAAGGAATTGGAACTCGATTATTGGGATGTTAAGTTGGATAATCTTTTGGGTGTTCAGTCTGATGTCGGTTTAGGCCTTCAGGGTCGCGCACTTGGTAAAATTATTCTCTTAACGTTTTAGCAATCAGAAACTAATTCTAGAAGTGTTTTACCAATATGGAAATATGGAAATCAAGCACAAGTTCAGTTCGTTTTTAAAAATGAAAAGTTTGATTCGTTTATGGAAATAAATTATTTTCGTAAAGCGAATCACTTATATGGAAATGATTTATTTGTATAATTAGCACTAAACATCGAAGAAGTAAACTTGTCGCTATTTCAAAAGTTAAGAATAACATTGGACATGACTTTGAGGTAAAACTACCTTGACTTGTCCTGTATTATTGATAACCAAGAAATAGTACAAGTTTGAATTCAATGAGTGGTGATAAGTATACAAGACTTAATTTCCATATACGGTCGTTTTATATCCTCGATAGTTGGTATCTCAGCTATCGGTTACTTCAGCATCTTTGTTATTGTCATTGTAAGAAGATTTATTGCTCCATTGAGCTTTGTTATCCTTTATTGAAATTGACTAAAACCAAGGTGCAAAAAAGGAGGGCGCACCCTCCAAGTCATTATTGTGCTTCGTCATTCTAAGACAATATATCGCTCATTTTAAGCACTGATATCCAACACCAGAAAAACTAAAACCAAGGCGCGAGTGGGAGCCAAGCCATGTGGGTCACGCCCATCAGGGTATGTTCACATCATCTAAAGAGGTTTCGGCATGCATGCAGGGATGTGAAATATTTGGATGCTCGTGTGAAGCGGGGTCCAGCTTGGAAGTTCCCGAGAGTGACACGTGTGCTCTCAAGTATATTTTATCTAGAGGTATACTTTCATGAAAGGGGGGAGTACCCTCCTAGTTACATTGGATAAATTCAGTTTACTTATTTGATTCGAAAACTCTGAATCTATTTTAGCTTTAAATTTCCATGAGTAGAGCCAACTCCTCATCACAGCATTTAAGTATTGATTGAGTCCATTCTATCAAGTTGGACTGGTACCTTATTCTGTCCATTCTATCAAGTTGGACAGTTACCTTATTCAGTACATTCTATCAAGTTTGAATTGTTACCTTATTAGTCCATTCTATCAAGTTGGACTGTTTTCCTTGTTCTATCCATTTTGTCCAGTTTGGATTTTACTCGGATTATTTCCGTTCTTTCAAGTATGGTTTTAATATCAATTATGCCCATTTCTATTTGCATTTGTTTCCTGATATTTATTTCTGCTCTTGCATGTATGGATGTTATTCTTGTGAGGTAAAAACCCATTACGCATTAGTGGCGTGGTCTCACAGAACTTTTATATGTTCCCCATTATTTGAGTTATCTCATGTTGGTATTTCCAAACTGATCAGGGTGTTATTTTTATTATAATGCTCGGGATAGACCAAGTATTTTCCCAGGTTGTCCATGGTGTTATAGAGGTCTCGAAGGGGAGTTGAAGATTCACCTATTGTAGTATTTTATTTTTCGCTATATTATATAGTATACCTATCGACATTTGTAAGGTCAGGATTTTATGACTGTACAGCTGATAAGGTTTGTTTTTAGCTCTGATATACTCTATATGCTTGGAGTGATAGTTTATACTGTCCTTGTTATATTATATGTTTTCAATTCCGCTGTGAGATTCTGTTTTTCTTTGTTCCCTATTATTTTCTTATTATTTACCCTAATAATCTGCCCTTTTGTCGATTGGATGCGCAACATTGGAACACAGTGGTAGTGTTCGGTGTCGACTTTCGATGCTCGAAAAGGCGGGTCGTTACAAAAATGTCTATACGCTTTTCCTAATGTTGGAACTTTACAAATTTCAAACTGAGCATAAAACATTTAAACTATTTAACTTAAATAATTTCATTATTGATTCAAACTATTATTTTGTTTAGAAAAATCCTTCAAATAATTCATCTTTTGTATAATATTATTTAAAATTTTAGTAATATTTATCTTTAATGGTTATTAGAGTACTTAGTGTCATGGTTTTTGTATGAATGCAAGCTTCAATAAGTACCTTTAATTCAATTAGGAATATCATAAAACTGATAAACTAAAAAGGTAAACTAAGGTTAAAATATAAAATGAATAATATTCTAATCGAAAGTGCTATTAAAATGGAAAGAGAAAAAATTCAATATAAAGTAGAGGTGAGATAATAGTAAATCCAACTTTTTAAAATATAATTTAATATAAAAGCTTAATATGTAAACATGTAAAATGTGATATATATAGAAAATTATATAGACTAATTAAAGATAACAATTTTCTTTCAAATTTAAGAAACTCAAGTTTTGTTAAACATTCGTGCATACATTATGTGATAATTTTAACAATTTTGTTAGATAGTCCTCTTCAACATTTTATTTACTACGAGAATATATTTAATTAAATTCTCACAAATATATTCAAAATACATTTTTTACATTCATGTGTAATTTTATTCCTATTGTTTTGTATGCACGTGTGTCGCACGTGCCAAAACACTTGTGAATAATTACTATTTTACTTTCTTCAACAATTTTGACAATGCACCATCAAATTTTGAAAGAAAAATGGTACGACACCTATGAAAAATCTATGCAACCACTATGATATTACTGATGTAATACTGCAATAGTCGTCCATCGAATTTGTTCAAAAACACGACGTGGACCTACTGTTTAAATTTTACATACCAATGAAATGATAGTAATCACGTAACTTTTGTTATGAATGACCGAGTAAGTATTTTCCATAACAATTTTAGAATATTGGAAAACTGCCCTCTTCCTTTCCCTAAAAATTAACAAATTCTATTTGAAGATTTGAACATGAAAATGACAAGTTGCTCACCTTAATTTTCAAAATTCAAACACGGGCCTTTTGCCTTTAAAATACCTTTATTTTCTTCTTTATCTAGCCGTTATTCTTCATTATCATTGTTGTATCCTTTTTTATTCTTCTCCCTATTTATTTCTCCATTCTTTTCTACATTCTCATCAATAATCATTAGTCTAATATATTTTTTCTTAACTTTTCTCGTTGTTCAAACCTGTTGTAAATATCTGCTTTTCTAATCAAATTAAAACTAAATACATCAAAATTACATTGAATAATGCACAACTTAAATGTATATATAAGACTCCAAATTGAAATGAATAAAGGATTTCGAAAGAAAACCATCATTATTGCTCTTTTTTGAATTCAAGGTTCACTTGTGAAGGAGTTTAGATCTATTAATTTTGTAATGGAAGGAAAGCATGAGTTATTTAGGTATGACGGGGGAAATTTTTTATATTAAGAGCGCTAACTCAATAAAGTAAGGGATATAAATTTGTGAAAATTAGCGAGTCACCCTTATTTTCAAACTTAATCCACTTCCCTCGAGAATCATTTTGGACAACTATTTTCCCATTTTTTCACAATTCTAATATATGCACCAAGTAGTTATTATTTCTGAGAAAAAATTGAAGGAAAAAATGCACTAAAAACTACAAATAGTTGCATGAATTGCTGCAAAATTTTAAAAGGGAAATAGTTTAATTTTATTTGAGTTTTACTTAGATTTAGTGCAGATTTAATTATAACAACCCACCATTCATGACATCCGTAATTCACGCATACGAGAAACCTGTAACTATGGCCCATAAATTTGTCACATTTATATTAAATATTTATCAATGGTCACTAAATTTAGATTGGCAATAAAAAGACAATTTTCAGCAGAGTTTTCTTTTTAGAAATTTTGATAATTCCATTTTGTTCAGAATGTTGGGGTCTGGATACAATGACTGTGACGCCCCACCTCTATGCTCACAATAACAAAGAGTATTAAAAGAAATGCTGTCTGTTATCATGAAGAATAAGGCTGGATAGGAGCGGCCATCCGTAGTTGGCCTTACACTAGTATTGGTTACCTCGATAGGAGTGGTATATATTTTTCATTTTTCATCGTTTCTTTATTTACTCCCATCGACATACCCAATTACCAGTATAAAACGAACTACGATGGTTCATAATAGTTTAGGACAATATATATAATAATAACACTGATACAAAAGAATGCGGAACACAGATAACAAAAAGTCTCATATATATAATAACTGATGTCAGTTACAATACAGTTGACACAATACATATGATACAACTACAACTGTCGACTCTGGAAGTTATATATACAAGTACATTATCGAATAATATACATGAATACATATCAACCCTAAAGAGACACACTGACTACTACAACAAGACGAAGACCACTTCAAAAGATGTGAAAAGTCTTCATAGCTCAAACAGCAACTCAAAGCAGGAAATCTACAACCTGAAATAACTCGGGTCTGACCCGAGTATTACATTCAAAAGAAAATAATACATGGGTCAGTCTAATTCAAACTCAGTTATTAATGCACAGAAGCAATAATAATCAATATCAAATAGACGACAGTCACAGAAATCTCGTATATCCGACTCCTCGATAAGAGAATCGGATAACGGCAGATATAACACTAAACAGTGTTAAACAACATATCAGCAAATTTAAAATATAAACAAAGAAGAATGAAATGATTATTACTAAAGGTAATTTAGAAAACATCAGAATTGCCTAAAACGGCAAATAACAACCAAAATCTAATTATTAAAGAAATAATTAGAAACTCATAATCTAATTACCAAATAGATAATTAGACAGCAACAAAATGATCAAATCAAACCAAGTTCGAATACAATATCAAAAATATTGAATTGGCAGCACGAAACAATTTCATCAATTGAAATCAATCAATTTAAAACGGCAGATTCTGAATTGGCTGCAGTACACACACGCGTGCACTGCCTCGCCAATACAGAGATGAAATACACAAAAGCTCAATGAATCAGGAATAAATGACATCATACCAAATCAAATCAGAATACAATTTCAAAATATTGAATTGGATACACAAAACAATTCAGACAATTGTAATATCAATTAAAGAGTCACTACTGTTTTGGCTGCAGTACACGCTCACGTGTACTGCCTCGCCAACACAGCATATGATGAAATATGCAAAAGATTAAGATATGCACAAGATCAGATTATAGGTAAAAACTAGAATTGTGCACATCAGCCCAGAACTGCATATACAGGAATGCGATATCACATAAAATAGTGATAATCTATTCCCTGTCAAACTCAAGGATATATACATGGAGTATATAAATGACCAACTCAATGAAACAGCAACCTGACACAGTTACAAACTAGGTTGAACACTGCAACAGGTCAACGAGTTGTACTAAACAAAGCACGACCCAAAAGTCCTCGAATCAATTTCAATATAACCAAATCATTAACAAAGTGCAAAGCAATATCAATACGACACTGATGGTCCACTAACTCCAGTACTGCAAGTGATACAAGTTAATGACTGCAACACTACAGCAACTACAAGTGACAATATCAAATCGAGTCAAAACCGTGAGCAATTGAACAAGTCAGAGAATAACACACACAAAATCAAATGATTAAAGTCAAATGAAATCATCAACAATGACAAAGTCGAACCACATAAGCACACATATAAGTGCACTAGTGCTACAATTTAAAGTCAAGTATCATACAAATGACCAGGTCTCAAAATATCAAGTTCAAATGCAGACACTTCAAAATCAAGTTTGACATAGTCAAGGCCGACGCCAAACATTTTCCCAATATAGTTTTCACAAAATCAAGTTGATATCGTGAAGGAACAACAATACAAATCAATTACAACCAACGATAGAGGAGCCAATGTCCACTACACAAAGAATAGAACCAGATGGAATTTCAATGTATTGCAGTTGCAATTAATATCACTAAAGTGCCAAGAAATCAAAATTCAACCAAGTCAAGCGGCCGATGTTAACAGGAATCGAAATCCTGGTGGCCACACACGAAATTAACAGTTGCAAAATTTCACTGTAATGACATGGTGAGAATGGAAAACTACAAACCATTAAACAACAGAATAAAGCTCCAATCAAGTAAAAATGCAAACTCAATGATGCAACATTTTTAATATGTACCCATATGCTATAAAGTGAAGCCAAAGCAAATAGAGGGATCGATATGGCAACACAGCTATGCAGTGAAGCACTCGAGCTCCAAATGACCAATTCGAATATGAAAAAGGGCAGTGGATAGGAAAGTGCAAGCTACACTTCAAATGAAACTATACTTAAAGCTAGAAAAATGCAAGTGCAGATCACACAAACAAATGCCACAGTGAAAAAGAACATTTAAACAAAATCTCAAGTCAATGCCGTGTAAACCAATGCTATAGGTTATAAATAACTAGAGACTGTAAATACAAATAGCCAAATCGAACAATCTCAAGCATCAGCAAAAATCAAGTCAAAGCCGAAGTTTAGCATTAATACAGCGCAGAGGTGGTAAAGGCTAAAATCGAACAGAGACAGCGGTAGTAGTTTCCAAAGTCAACAAAGAATTTAAAGCAACTGTTTAATGGCCGAAGACCTAGAATAGCACTTGAAATCAACAAGACAGAAATCGAACTGTTCAAAGCCAAAATCGCAAAGACCACAAGTAAAATAACACGTTCGAATTATATGTGAGAGGAAAGAGCCACTCACCTATTTCGACGAGGCAAGCAATGAATCTCTCTTCGACGAACTGAAGTAGCCGAACGCACTCCAGTTGACGAACGCAAGTCAAAAGCCCTACTCTGGCGGAAGAGACGAACGAAAGTAGACGAGGCTGCCATTGTTTTTCTCGTTCGTTATGCTTTAGGGTTTCGAATCAAATCGAAAATGAAAGAGAGGGGATCGGGTTTTTCTTTTTATTTTGAAAAGAGGAACGAACGAGAATGAATTCGTGCTGCCATTTATTCTCGTTTGTTTACTTTAGGGTTCCAAATGAAAAAGATAAGAAAGGGGAACGGTTTTCCTATTTGATAATTATCACGGCCCAACAAAATAAAAGAGAACGGGTCAAGATTTAAATTTGTAAAGCCCGCATAATCACTTGACGATTTAATACAAAGAATTTCGATCTGACTAAAAAAACTTCCAACAGCAATTTGCAAACAGTTTGATCGTCATTTTGACGATGATTGAAAATTACAAACTCCCGGGTTGTTACAATGACTGAATTGGGTATATTTGGGCCTAGGACTATTTTAGGCCCAAAAATCTGAATATTGGCTGCAAATATACAATGTTCTTAGCTCTATCAGCCACAAGGTCAATTCCTCTTATGTATTAACGAATTCTGCTTAATCGCATTTTAATGATGGATAATTTTTCTAATAGCATATTGTTTCAAAAATTCAAAGTGCACATATCTTAATTATATATCAAATTGATCATCTAGAAGAGGCAAAGAATGACAAACATCAATTTATGAAATGATACCTTAGGTAGTTGGAAAATGGATAAAACGTTCTCAACTATCCATGGTTTCCGACATTGAGATGTTAAGACGAGAGGCGGCATTGGTACTATTGGGACGGCCGCGATGAGGGTTGCGCGTCCATGGTGGCTGATCATAGGGATTTGGGATGTGGTGATCAGAAAAATTGGTTAAGGGCCTAAGGGGCTGGGCTAGCACATTTTGCAACATCGACGTGGGGGTAAGGAGGCGGCTCGGAGTAGGCAAGGTGGTTCAATGGCTTGATGGTCGAGATCTTGTCGTGGCAATAATGCGATGACTATTGACGTCGGTGGTGAAAGAAGTCAGGCTAGACTGAACAAGGGAGAAGGTACTATAGCACTTGATTGTTTAATTATATCAATTATCAAATTACTAAACGGCCCTTGTAACTTCTAATTGATATATTTAGGGTTGTGCCATATGGATAATTATGTAATTTGTTACATATATCTAGCTCGATAATTAGTCTTTTTCAAAATAAAAGGTGTTTTCTTTCTATTATATACTTGTTATACCACGATATATTTAATAAAGTAATTAATTTAAAGTATATTAAATAGAAAATCCTTAAATGATATGTTACGTGATAGTAATTACAATGTGTTGTAATCATGAGAAACTTATCACATTAAAAATAACATATTACTTTAAATATTCCTAGTCAAGATATTCTAAGACGGGATATCAATACATCCACTAAGACTAGGGTACATAATGCTCTCTAAATATTGGGCAGTGTATTACTCATGGTTGTTGGGGGAATAAGATGTTACGTACTGATAGTTATTGGATAACCATGGAATGACTAACTCGAAAGTTTTATATTGGTTAATATAACTAAGGTCAAATAGAGAATCTTGAAGTAATGATGTTACACAATTTTTTCGACTCTGGAATGCTGCTGAACTTCAATGTGGACATTCCACTTTGATTAGATTTATGTATGGCTTTCATCGAACAACTATAGTTGGGTATGAGTTGAATTATTGAAAGTGAAATATTATTTAATAGAAAATTTGTCTTCTTACTTATACGGGGTTGGTATCACGGTCAACTGTTGTCAACTTAAAGTCAAAGTCTTTTAGCAGAGCAGTCGGTTAATAATAATTGTTATTATTAAACCAATGTTTTGTTTTTGGGCTTACAAAGTTGAATGTGAACGATGCTAGGAATTTTGACCGAAACCAAATTCCATAAGTCCTAATGTGATATAGTGTCGACGAAGATAATTCGTGTAAATAATTATTATTAGCACATATCACTTATAAAAATAAAATTGGATTTTACCGAAAAGTGTGTAAGTGATAAATTTAGTCAAAATATCATACCACTAGCTAAGGTGATGTGTGAACGTTAATATTTGAATTATTCAATATTAATCGATGATCGAATTTACATATTTGAGTCGCACAACAGAAATGACTCTGAATAAACCACACGATTTAACTAATATATAATCGTTGTAAATGAATTAAATTTAGCAATATTTATGAAATATTAATTTTTATTTGATTTTTTTTATTACCATTAGTATTTAATAAAATGCATGTATAAAAGTTATAAACATGTGTATTGATTTACATTATCGATAGAATATTTAAATTAGATTTAAATGGAACAAATACTGAATGAATTTGGAATTTTTTTGAGGCTCTCTTTACCTTTTCTATTTTCGATCGTGCATGTGGTGGGGGAGAGGATTTGATGAGATTTAATTGGGAACTAAATAGGAAAGGTTTTAAAAGAGGGACTTGAAAGGTTTCAATGTTTCCTTTAAGACATTCTCTATCGTTTATTCTATTATTCTTTCCTGATAAAATTTATTTTCTTTCTCTTGCTCTCCTCCTCTCCCTTAATGTTCGAAACTGTCATGGCCTCCATAGCTAAAAAAGTTCCAAAAACAAATACAACTTAAATCAATTTATCAAAGGTGGTTCATATCTATACAGTTAAGGGTATGCCTTAGGGGTAATTATGTAATTTAATACATATATCTAACTCGATAACCAACCTTATTCAAAATAAAAGGTGTTTTTTCTTTCTATTATATACTTGATATAATGTATTATATTAATTAATTAATTTAATTTAAAGTATATTTAATAGAAAATCCATAAATGATATGTTTTGTGATAGTAATTATAAGGTGTTGTAACTGTGAGTAATTTATCATAATGAAAATAAATATACCATTTTAATTATTCCTAAAGATGTGTCGAGACTAGATATCAATACATCGTTGAAACCATAATACGTAATGCTCTCCAAATGCCCTAGTAGTGTATTACTTATGGCTACTAGGGCCAACAAGGGATTATGTACTAATAGTTATTGGATAACTATGGAATGACTCACTCGATAGTTTTTTGTTGGTTAATATATAACTAAGGTCAAAATGAAAATATCGATGTGACAAAATTATACGGTTCTCTTGACTTGAGAATACTGTTGATCTTCAATGTAGAAGCTGCGCTTTAATTATACATGGCATGGTGTCCATCGAATGACTATAGTTGGGTCGTGTGGAAGCATTGGAAGTGAAACACTATTCAAGAGAGGATTCATCTCTTCAGTTATACGAGGTTAGTATCATGATCAACTCAAGTCAACTCAAAGTCAAAGCCTTTAGTCAGATTATTTCGGTTAATAATAATTGTTATTATTGAAACAAAAACTTTAGGTTTAGACTTTAGAGTTGAATGTGGATGATATTGGAATTTTGACAAGTACCAAATTCCATAAGTCCAAATTGATATAGTTTTGATGAAGAGAATTAGTGAAAATAAAAGTCACAACTAGGTAACGTTTAGTAAAGTAAATTGGGTTTTACCGAAATCAAGTAAGGGATAAATTTGGCCAAAATGTCACACCACCTGTTAAGTGATGTGTGAATGTTAATATTAGAATAGTTCGATATTAATTGCTGACCAAATTTACACCTAACGATTCATACAGCCAAAACTATGAATTCTCCATTGACTAAACAATTTAATTAATTTGTAATTGTTATAAATTAATTAATATTTATGAAATCTTAATTATGAAATTTTATTTTGATTGATGAAAAAATATTGTTAAATATATTTATAATAGTTATAAATATATTAATCGATATACGATATCGATAAGCGTTAAGTTGGGTTTAATTGCGTTATATTTTATTTGAGCTCTATATGAGTTTAATGTCCATTAAGGGGGTTGGTTTGTTTGGCTACTATAGGGATTATATGCAGCTAAAAAGATGGACTAGAGAGGCTTTGATTTGGATGGCTAGGATGGAAGGAGAAAGGGTAAAGATTAAATCCTAACTTTTCTCCTTCTCTTCCTCTATATAAAGATCCCTGCCCTCATCTTTTGCTACACTTTTAGAAGCCTCCAGCCTGATCTATTACTGGCCGATATTCCCCTTCTATCATCTTGATTTTTGAAGTGCAAATAAAATCAAATTGATTGCTATTCGATAGCCGGTGGTCAACAATTCAAGGATCGGCACTCTTTTAGATTGGAAATTGTTTCAAGGAGCTTATATCATCATTTCAAGGTGTGCTTTCAGTCTTTGGTTATGAGGTATGGATCTAACTTAATTACAATCATTTATATTCTATATAATGTTATATATATATGTGTGTGTGTGTGTGTGTGTTTATTTATTATACTGTTAGTTAGGTGACGATTCCGATATGCAAATTTTCCCATCATAATTAGATTGGTTGTGTGTTTGAATATATTTGGATATTAATATTATTATTTTTACCAAATACATCTAAGGTCAGTACAACTCTACAATTTATATAAAAAACATGTTTTATATTATTTTATTAAATTAATATAATTTATATATTGTTTATAATTAATTAAAACATAATATTTTAATCAACTATGGTCATATAATTTTATATGTAAAGTATTATGGCTATAATAATTTTCGGCAGTGATAAAATATTGTATTAGTATTATTTAAGCCAATTTATTACATAAATCAATTATATTAATTCAAATATATTATGAAAGTTATGTTTTATATTTTATAAAATAATACCAACACAAAATACACACTCGGAAAAAAGTAAAAAAACTTTTTTTTATTTTTAAAATTAATTTTAAATAACATCCAAAAATAGAAAAATCAATTTTAAAATTATTTTAAATCAAAAAATTATGTAATAAAATTTTCAAAATATTCAATATCATTTAGGATTTGCTAAAAATTCAAAATTCAAAATAAAATTTTGAAATTGATTTTTTATTGATATTTTAATATTTTTCAAAAGGATGTTTAAATAAAATATATTTTAAAATCAAAAAATAAAAATAAATTATACATACAAGGCTATAGACACGACCTGTGATCATTTATATTTATCAAAATATTTTTTTATTTTATTAACACTATTAATATATACATATAATTTTATTACGCATATATTGATATATAAATATTTAACAGATATATAAAAAAGATTAATATATTTGCATATATACTACTTTCGGGTTTATAAAAAAATTATGAATATTTTATAAATGATTTCATTATATTTAAATAAGTCTATTTTATAATATGTATATATAATGTTAATATCTTATTCATATGAATATGTGTGTGTGTGTATGTACTTATTTACTTATATAAAATTATTTAAATAAAACTATTATAGGAAACGGTGTAGTATAAAGTATACTAATGTGAATGGATCTTAAGGCTACTTTAACATTGGAGGAGGGGTGAATAGTGTTTTATAACTTATAAGGAACTTTTCTAAATTATTTTTAGATTTAAATTCAAACACATATAATCAACATAGATATATATATTGATAGATGGTCACACACACACACACATATATATAAATGCAGTAAAAATAAAGTAAAAGTAAGAGATGACACTAGGAGTTTTATATTAGTTCAGATTAACCAATCTTACATCCAGTTCTACATAGTGTATGTACAAATTTCCTTTTAAACACCTACTTTAATCAGGTAGCAAGCAAATCAGAATACAATCTTGATTTCAAGGCAACAAGATACACCCTCCTGACTTTTCGAGCTCGGTGTAGACTCTTGATTTAATCGGGCAACAAGATCACCCGCTTGATTTTCATGGGCAACAAGCACACCCACTTGATTTGAATGGGCAACAAGCACACCCACTTGATTTGAACAGGCAACAAGCTCACCCATACAAATAATAGTAGAGTGTTGTTGATTCCAAATATGAATAATTGTACTTTGGATACAAAATATTCTATAGCCTTATGATAGCACTTTGATCTTTATATTGATGAGAGAATACTTTCAAAATCAATGAGTGGATTGTAGAGAATGAATGTAGTAAAGTAGTGATTGATTTTGAGTGAATTTGAAGAGCATAGAAAGTGGATTTTGTGAAATATATAATGAGAATTTTAAGTAAAAAGAATATAGAGAAAGTAGTTATTAAATTTTGTTTTCCAGTTCCCTTTATATAATGTTTGAAGGAACGTGTCTATTCGTGAAGAGATGTAATCAAAAAAGCACAACTATTCAAAATTCAAAATGCATCTCTTCGACGGTACATATGTTGACATACATGGGTAGGGTACGTTGACATACCCTTGTGTATTTTGAAAAACTTCTTTTAAGGTGTTTCAAAATTCTAGATATTTGTAAAATCATTTAAACATAGTTTTTAAATACTTTTAACATATAAAACTTTTTATAAGATATTAGTAAAAATATATTTTGAAATTAAAGTAAATATTTTGATAGTAAAATAAATATTTTAATAAGAGAGTATTCAAAGAAAAGAAAGTTCCTATTCAAGGACTTTAACAAATTAATCTAATGTCCACTAACTATAAACTATAGCCTTGAACTCTTTGTTTGTCTTTCTCTCTAAACTCATAAGTCTTCAACTATCTTGATCATATCTGAATCTTGATCTCTAGTTTTTTTACTAATTCGTCTTCAAACTCGATTATCTTGTACTTGTATAAACCATTTCAATATCCCGCAAAAATCATATACAACGTGAAAAAACAATAGTACCTATATTTATATGGTTGTTGTCATCAAAATCAATATATGTGGTATTAGCAACTATTATATATATATATATATCTATGTGTGTATTTGTAATATTTATATATAAATAAAAATATATAAACATACATTTGGATAGTACATTTGTATATTGGATGAGCTAACGTGTCCTTTGCGATGTAAATCTCAACATCTATACATAGGCATGTTATACCTTTCATGGATTGATATGTTACACATGCACACAATTATATATGTGTATTTGATTCACAAATATATTTAATATAACATATATTAAATAATACAACAACATTTTATAAATTTAAATAAAATAAAAGATTTTATATAAATAAAATTTAGAAATTTTTTAAATAAATTAAACTTCATAAGCCCAAAAAAGATCTAATTCTAATAAGGTAAAAAAATTGAAATTCACCCATAACTTCCATTGTGGCTGGCCGAGTTCCAACAATGGTATCAAAGTCCGATAGCCTATGCGATCTAAATTAGTCATGTTAGATTAACTAATTTAGATCACAACCCAATTAGTAGGGTGTCTAAAAATGTATGTTTATGATTGAGTCTATGTAATCTAGTATGTGAGCCCAAAGGTTGTCCCTGATAGGAATGGTCCAATTTAATTAGGCTTTGGACTAATTTTCAAAATTGTTTAAAGATTAAAAATATAAGATTTTAAATTTAAAAGTTTAATTTAAAATAAGATATACATATATTATAAAAGTTATAATATAAGATTTTTTTTATAATGTTTGAAAAATAATATAAATTATATTATTTAATGAAAAATATATACATGTATTATATATTTTTATATATGTTATAATATTTTAAAATGTTTTAGATATCAAAGTACACGTATATGTATATAATATGATTTTTCAAAATTAATATAATTTAATTAAAATTGTTTAATTAGATAAATTAATTAAAGGTTCATTACTTAATTAAATAAATTAAAGGTTAATTAATTAAAAAATACACATATATGAGATATATGTGTCATACTATAAAAGGTTATAGTATATGATAAATATTAACATAACTATTATATTAAGATAACATAAAGTTAATTAAAACGTTAATTAATTAAAAATAAATAAATAAGATTTAATTAATATAATATTATACATTAGACTATTATATAAGCAATATGAAATATAAAAGTTATACAATAATAAAACTTACATAATATGATTGTATAATTAAAGGCGGAACATTTAGAAACCTTAAATAGACTTAAGGAATAAATACATACGTAAATGTACGCATACAATGATTTTTGATGTGTTCGACACTTGAATCACGAGGGTGTTTCATAAGAAGTGCATCATTCCATAAGTCGATTTCATTCAATATAATATATTAAAGATATGAATCTCTACTATATATATATATATATTAATAAATTTCTTGTGTGCATTTTAGTTGTTGAGCAAACTCTAGCTAGGAATGTTGTGTGTGGTATTATTAATATATTGAATAGACAAGGTAAGATAACTTTATGTATTTGTTGAGCAAACTCAAGGTATATATATTATACCTAGGCCATCGCAATATGGTAGGTACGAGTGAATAATTTCATTTTGATTTGTTGAGTAAACTCAAGGCCGAAGTGAAATTTGGACAAAGTACTATGGGCTAGGAGTTGTATATGATACAACCGATAAGGAGTTATCCATTGTCCATGGAGCTATGATTTGTTGAGCAAATTCAAGATCAGAATTCTAAGATGGACGAGTCCTAACATCCATTAGTGAAGTCAAAAGACTTTATGTTTCGCTTAGGGTTTGGCGAAACATAAAAGGCCAGCGGGAGCCTTATTAGAAAATTGAAATGATAACATTTAACCTTTCTAGTATTGTAAGAACATATATTATATAATGTTATAATAATCTACATTGGTACATTTGCGCATTTAATACGATTGAAAAAACATTTATCAATTAAGATATATAAATGAATTCAATTGAAAATTAAAAAATAGAAATATAACATATATATTTACTAATAAATGCATCTTGCATGTTAATGTTTCAATTTCCATCCAAGCGCTTGATTTTACAACTACTAAATACATTCATAATTTGGTCGCTTACGTGCTTATTCGGTCAAGACTGTGTATTGCATTCTGTGAGTTTGGAACTCTAAAAGCATTACAGGATTATGGATATTTGATCCATATACTATCACGTGTAAGTGTTATAGGGGATGGTAACAAATCGTAATGTACGATACTTCAATGAAGTTAGTTCATTCGAAATAAGCAGATAAACAGTACCGTAAAATCGAGTATGCAATTTAATTGATTACAAAAGGATCGTATTATGTTAAATGTAACACTAGACCATAAATACAAGAAAGATCTAAGAATTCGAACACTGAAATGTCGGTTTGATCGATTTACGTAAGGTGCATCATATTTGATGTCCTTAAATGTTAAGGATGATCAAATGCATCTTTGTAAAAAGTTTGTTATGATATTATAGTGAGAGATTTCTTTTGAATGCTTCAAACATGTAAAAAAGGAATGTACAAGTGTAGATGTGGTTTAAGTTACAGTCGGGATGAAGAAAGCGAATGGTCACTCCTGCTTTATAGAGAAACATCAGAAACAAAAATTTGTAATAATAATTGATATTTAACATTGGAATAAGAAATATGGTTTCTATTCTGAAATATATTTTCATAAATAAAATTGTTTTCCATGAGATTTATTTCTTTGAGTTCAAGATATTTGATCAAAGAACTCTCCACTGTAACTAGTTGTAGTATATGAAATAAATGATTTCTATTAAGTGAATGATGAACTTCCGAATTTAGTGCGCTATTATAACAATAGCGGAAATAATGGGATTATGCCATATAGCACTTATTGATTGTATTAAATTACAAAAATTATTTTCATAAAACATACCAAACGTTATTTATGAAATAATGACTATTTTTTGTGTCGACTGAAAAATAGACATGGTTATATTTCAATGTGAATATTATGAATATTTGTTATGAAATAAAACTATAATGTGGTATTTGTTTTCACAATGAAAGTAATGCATTGCAAAGTACTGAAGTAGTTAAAATTATTTACAAAATTATTTTGGAACTATAGACTAATACGTAGTTCTGAGAAATAATTTTATTATATGATTATGAATTATATGATACTAGTTAATTATATCTCAAAAATTAAGGGCTAAGCACCCATATAGTGGGAGCATGATAGGAGTAGATGAACTCTTCGGTTGATACATATAGATGTATGCAATGGTAAGTCTATTAATACCAAAATGGTTCCATATACTTCATCATATTCACCGGTGAATTATCATAGACATGGACATGTGTATTCGATACACATGTATAAGTCTACGGTAAGCTCATATAATATAAAACAAAAGTAAATAAAATAACATGCGACACAAATGATTCGATTTGATCGAATAGGCGAGTATATTGGAAAGAGTCGTATGTATCTTAGATTCAGTCTCAAAGGTGACTCCTCCCTGTAATACATAATGATGTATTAAAAAGTAGTAATCAAACTTTGTTGGACAAAGCACGATTAATGACAAGTGAAGTTGAGTTAAACTCTTTCTATAAGTTGTATACTTAAGAGTGGTATACAAGGTTAAAATTAATATCATCTAAAGAATAGATTACAAAATCATACAAGATAAGGGTTTATAAGGAAGCCCTACATGTCCTAGGCCAAGGAGTTGGCAGGTTGTGTGAGTCGAAAGACCGCATGTAATAATTGTACGTAAGAGATCTTTTATGAATCGTCCCAAGTGAATTTTGGGAACAACAGTCACTAGATGACTAATTTATGCTGTGAACATAAATATGAAGGCACAACTTCTGATGATCCACTTATTATTAGCAAAGTTTAGTAGTGTTTACAACCATGCAGTCCTTCTATGTTGGGAGCAGCTTTTCATTGTGGTTTTGTCTATGTACGTGGGTGGTTTGCTGCTACGTTTCTCCCTTCGAATCTTTGCATTTGTTGGGTGGTATTTCTTTAGAATCACGGTGTTTTCCTATCACTTCAATGTTAGTTTAAGATTGTGACACATCCCTATTGCATATAGTTACTCTAAGGATTGTGCCACAATTCTATTTTGTTGGTCTTACTTTTGGGGCTGCACATAATCTCTACATTTTGTTGTTACTTAATGATCACACCGTAGTTCCAACTTGTTAAGGCATATATTTTGGAACTGTAACACAACCTTCATATTTAGTGCTTGAAGGCAGTGCTGCATTTCTGGCCATTGAAGTAAGTGTTAGGATTACGGATCAATCCTTATACTTAGTGGCTATCTCAGGTTTTCAATGTAGTACTGTCTGGATTTTGCTCTCGCTTCTTTTCCATAGTTCGACTCCTAGTGTGGGAGCAGTTCTTTTGGCTTGGTGCTTTCATTAATTTGCCTTTGACAATGTTTGGAAAATATGGGTATAACAGTTGCCCTTAAATCTGTAGCGGTCGTAGATTGATGTGGACTTGTCTCGACTCCTATATTTTTTCTATAACCCAGCATTTCTTGTTTTCCTCTTTCTTTTTCTTTTTTTTCAAAAAACGAAAAAGTGTTTATTATCGTTTCGCTTTTAATGCCCAAGTACATATGTCACCCCCTTATTGGTTAATTTTCTAAAAAACCTTAACTTTAGTCTTTTCAACTTCTAAGAAAATATGTATTGATTCTTGTATATCAATTGATGTTTTGGGGTTCTTTCATCATTCTGATTGTGTTGCTGAGAGGTGCGTATATATTTTTTCCATTTCTTCTTCTCCGTTCCTTTACGTGATTTCAAAAATCTTAATCACCAATCTTATCTTCTCTAAAACTAGTTTATTTGCCAAACATAATTATGGGTATTCATTTTCTTGTTGTTTCTTCCTTTATATCTTAGTGGTAGTTGGTATCCAATCAATTATTTTTGTTATGAACTCTGCTTCTATTGGGGGGGTCCACTTCTCCCTTAATCCTGCCTAAGGGAAATAGAGGGTATTCTGGATCATTTTGGGTTTGAAGGTTACATAGATAGGATATCTAAATCTCATGAACGTGTCCATACGCCATCAAATGGCTTTATTTCTATTACTCTCGATCATATTCGACGTAGGCTTTACGTGCCTTCCAATCAAATCCTTTGCGAATGGCTATCTGTCATCGGTATTGCCCCATTCAAATTTCTCGCATTTCTTATTCTGTTTTGATCGCCACTTTCATTCTTCATGCGGAGAAGAGCTCTCCTCCTTACTACAAGGAAGTTCAATTCCTATTCGATATTCATATGATCCCTTTAGGGGGTAATTTTGGGTTTATTATTCCCAAGAAAAGAATTCGGTTCTCACGTCTATTCCCCGAAAGACCTAAAACTGGAATGATCAATATTTTTTCATTTCAAATTTAGATAATTTTCCTTCTTCTTTCTAACAACATCCCAATCGTCTTATCATTTCTGATGAGGCCACTGGGTTATGCATATCTCGTTGGAAGGACATCCTGGGTTTGGTTGTGGACGAGAGGAAAACAAGGTTATTTTTTACCGAGTTATTACTATGCAAGTACAATTTTCTATGTACTACCCACAACTTCTCTCGCTCTATCTTTAAATTCTTCTCGGTCACGGATGAATTTAGGGGTATAATTCGATAAGTTGGATAATGAAATTACATTTCCTAGTACTTTACGAAGATAATACTGATCCTAACTCCTTTTTACGTAGATAAAATGGATGGTGGTCATTTAGATGCGTTTCTTGATGATCCTATGCCACAAAAATTGATGACAAAGAAGAAGAGGGAGAAGAGGAAGACCTATGGAGCCGAAGCTTCTGATTGACCTCTTAAGAAGCCTACTGTGCCTCCTCCTCTTCCTTCCTCAGAAGCACTTTCCATCTCACATCTCCAATCCTTCCACAACCCAAGCATTCTCTTTATGCCCTAGCTTGAGGGTACTATCACCAATCTTGCTGAGAGGATAAGGCACAACGCTTTGGACGGTTTATCCCATATTGCCTCTGCCCCCACAATCTTGTCCTATTGCTCTTCCATTTTCTAAACTCTCCTTCCCTGAGCTTGCCACTGAGCTTGAATGGACTTAAGCCTATGTAAATTCCTTCTTTTCTTTCTTCACTTAATGACGATTTGTTTTTGCAAATCCTCATCGTGCTTATGTCTGCTTTACAACAAATGGGGGCTTTGGCATCCAATGCCCAAAACAGGGCTATGTATGACCAGGCCTTATCTACTGCTCTGGTTGCTAAGGTTGAGGCAGACCTCACTGTGGCAGCATCTGAGAAAACCAGAATAGACAAAGAGCTTAGGGCTCAATAGGAGAAAGAATAAAGGGCAGCGAAGGCAATGGAGGAGGCCTTGAAGTTGAAGGGTCAGGAATTGGAAGGGAAGGATAAAGCATTAAGGTAGAAGGAGAAGCAGCTTTGAGGAATCTGAGGACAGGCTTAAGTGGATTACTTACCGGGTACTCTTTAAGATGTATGCTGTGGTTAAGCGTCAGTTCCGATTGCTTAAATGATACCACTGTTGAGGTTGACCTCAGCTTCTTGGGGGACTCTACTAGAATTGAAGATGCCCTTACCTACTAGAGGGCCGAGTGGGCTAAGGAGATGGCCAAGGATAATGCTTTCCCTTCTGCCTCCCAAGACACTTCGCTACGACAAGATCACGTTGATGCGCTATCTAAGGGGATTGAGGTTACCTCTACTTCCCAAGTCCATATAATTACTTGAACTTTTGTAAATAATTTCACTATTCTTCTTAGCTGTTTGAATATTGTTGATGTGTAATGAAGTAAATTTCATTTTTCAACTTTGTACAACCAATTTCTTTGATTGTCTTACTGTTTTGTTACTGCACTATGAATGACTGTATTGTTTTCATTCCTGTGCTCTTCATAGTATTTTAAGGAAGTGAATTTTACTAAATTCCTGAAGAAAAGAATGGAAAACCATAGATCACCTTGATCCTAGTGCAGCAACAATCTACAGGTTGGAGAAAGAGTTAGATGAGACTTTCACGCGACTTATAGAAGAAACCCAAGTGTTGGTTTCAAAAATTGACCAAAGTTAAAGAAAAGGAAGCACTTAGTGATTTTGTGCTATATCATTGGCGCTATACTCTAAAGAGCGGTTCCTTCCCTCCTGATATCCCTTATTCAGGATGGTTTAGGATTAGGCATAGGAATCAAGATAGGGAGTGAACTATGTATATATTTTTTTATAAATTTGTTGCTCTCTCCATATAAAAATCGTCTTATACAATATGTTTTTCAAAAATTTTACCTTGTGTAATTTGAATTCCATTGAAACTAGTTCCATTGATTATCAATTATGTCACTTCCCTTCCTCCTTATGGGCACTGCTCTAAAGCTAACATAGTCTTTGAATATAATGCACCTTTGGTTCCTATAATCTACGGCCCAGGTGACTCGGACGTACTCGAATTTAATGTCGCGGCCGTAACTTCTAATGCAACTTTAGAGGAAGAGAACCTCCACCTAACACTCACCAATGAAAAACTTAAAAGAGATTCAAGGAATGCTCTTTATGATTCGAGAAAGCCAAGGATGCGCATGAGCGCTATATAATATCACATTTCGCAGTAAGCTCGGTGCCACAAATTCAAAGGTGGCAGAATTACAACAAACTCTAAAGGACGATGAAGCGCTTTACGTGGTTGTCTGCGAAGATGAGATCAAGGGATTGAGAAAAACCATAAAAAGCTTGTCACTTTAGGTCACTCAATAATATAAAGAGAAGGGGGATGTCAAAGAAGGAGAGGTGTCAAGGGGTTTAGTATGGGTGCGGCTCCCTCTCCTCCTACAGTCATGGACCCCGTATTGGGGGATGAGTGAAAAAAGAAATTAGAATTGCACTATCAGGGTAGACTTAGAGAACTAGAGGACCATTACAAGCAGTAGTTAGAGCGGCCGAGGCCGAAGGTGCTCGCTTGCATATAGAGGAAGGGGTGGAAAGCGGATGCTCTTAAATATTTTGGTGGTTTTTCTAAAGACTCAAAAGGGGTTGAATTAATAAAGACTTTAGAACAGATAAGAGAAACCGTTGCACTTAAGATTTACGAACTCGAAGATCGATTGTAAGAGGCTCATGCCACCTCCAATGTTGTAGCAGCATCTGTTAAGCGCTAAGGCATGATCAGATTGCTGATCTCGAAGAGAAACTTAGAAGGGAGAATATCAGATGTAAGATGGGGCAGATTTCTCAACGAGCCATTGATGTTTTTAATTATTTTTACCATGTGCTTGATCTGAGTTTTCTCTATAATAAAGAAGGATTTGTGGTGACTATAGAGGATCCAATGGACCCATGGACAGGTGCCCACTATGACCCTAGAAAGACTTTTCGTATCAGAATGGATCAACCTTTGGCCAGCATCCCTTAGACTAAATGTTTCATAGTCGTAGCAATATTTTAGGGTTTTATAATTTAGAACACTTTTGTAAAATTATGTTGTAGAGAATTTTTCTTTTAGTTGTGCAAATATCTATAAGGATACTTTATAAATTGAAATTTCTAGTAAATGCATATAAGTGCCTTGTGAGTTTTAGTCTATTCACACTTTCTTTTAATTTAGTTCATCTGGATTCGCTTGATTTTCAGCTTTGCATCACTAAACAGTGATCATTTACTTGGAAGGAAAGCTTAGATTTGCTCTGGTTCAAATTACTGAACCGAAGGGGTTTTTGAAAGATGTCGAAGATGTATACAGGGTTTTATATGAAGATGGGATCAAGGTACTGAATGACAAAGTTGAAGAGTTGTCTTTACAAGTCACTAAGAAAATTAATGCAGAAGATGGTCATATTGCTTCCTTGGCTTCTAGCATAGTATTAAGGCCTGGTGCTATTCCCACACCTCTACCAGGGGAAGATCCTGACGTTGTTTTCCAGTAGAAGGAGGATTTGAAGAACTATTATAAGGACAAATTTCATGAGTTGAAAAATTAGTATAAAAAGGAACCGTGGACCCCTAGGGGTTACTGTCCGCATGTTATATCCACTGAGCATGAGCTTTTTGGCTCTCATTCTAGAGCGACTAAGAGGACCAAAGATAAGTTTTGAATGAGATTGAATGGATTAGAAGGGTGGCTATGGAGCACGTGAATGTCCTTGAAAACAAAATATCTACCTTAGAGTCTCAATCAAATTCGCAGTTCCTCAGATGAGTTCCCACTACTGCATCGTCTAGGATTTTTACTGCTGCTTTAGAAAGTTTGGATAAGGTTTCCTTGATGGAGAAACTTCATAAAGAGAGGGTCAGAAGGGTCATGGCATATATTACTGCAAACATGCAATCGATGTATTTTCTCACTTCTGGCCTGAACTCGACTTAACCTTTTTATATAATCGTTAGGATTTTGTTTCCATTCTAAAGAACCTTGGCAACGTTTATGCCGGTGCGAACTTTGATCCTAGAGTCACTTTTGGCAGTGTCACTCCTTGTCACTCATCGGTTATTATTACTAAATTAAATGACCCATCCCTGACTGCTCAGGCAAGGAGAAGTTCTATTCAACTTCCTGCACTGGGTGACCGCAAATCTCATCGTTGTGAAAGAATCATAGTCAGTTATTCTTCCGAGGGCGAGTTAGAATCGTGACATAGTTTGTTTACTATAAGCCATAGTTTCGATCTTAATTTTTGATGTAATTTTGTATGATGATCATTTTATTTTTCACATGTGATGCAAGTGGATTTCAGTAAATATTAGTAGATTTCGGTTTTCAATATTTACTTGGCAAGATTTATGTAGTTCTTGGAATTGTACTTAATTTGAGGTTGCACTCCATTCCATGCATTGTATTTTATTGCCACATTCAACTTATTTCTCACGCAGTTCATGCTTCTTAAATTTGATCTTTGGGTTTCATGCATTGTTATGCGCTTGGCACGATCTACCCCACTATTTGGGGACAAACTGTTTTTGACTGTGAAGTCAGGTTGTGTATTTACAAACTTTTCAAAACTCATGCACATGGTTTTTTTATTGGTTTAGGTCGTCTAACATCCTTACGTCCAATGTAATTGTTTGGCTGAAGAGCTGAGTTGTGTAAGTTATAACTCGATGTTGTTAGCTATGTTAATAGAATAAACACCGGAAGATTTTTTACCGGTTCTGGCCGTCTAATTCCCCTACGTCTAGTTTGTTGTATTATTACTTTTCATAATAATTACAATATTTGTTATTTTGCTATACAAATAACATTGCTTATACAAAATAAGGCCTGTGATGCTCGAAATTCCAAGTTCTCGGAACTATATTTCCATCAGGTCTTGAGAGTCTGTAAACCACATTAGCTAAGACTTTTACTACAACTATAAGGACTTCCCAATTTGGGCCCAGAGCTCTGTCTACTGGGTCATTGGTGTTAGCCAATAATCTTTGCAGTACTTGGTCTCCCTTGCATAAGGTTTTCCCCTTGAGTCTAACATTGTAATTATTCATCATCCTTTGTCGGCATGTGATGGATCGGACTGCCGCATCATCTCTTCTTTCTTGAACAAGATCGAGGGCATCTTCTTTTAACTCCTTGTTTTATTCTACTACATATGATATCCTTCTGTGTGATGGAACCTTTGTTTCAACTGGGAGCATCACTTCATAGCCATAGGTTAAGGAGAAAGGTGTGTGGCTAGTTGGAGATCTTGAAGCGGGGTTATAAGCCCATAGTACTAAAGATAACTCCTTCGTCCATTCCCTTTAGCCTTTTGCGGTCTTTTCTTGAGAAACTTCTTGATGGTTTTGTTTGCTACTTTGACTTGTCTGTTTGCCTATGGGTGTGCGATAGAGGAGAAACTTTGTATTATTCCATTCCTTTCACAAAAATCCTTATTTCAAATTGGATTCCATTATCTGAAATTATTTACGGGGGATCCCAAACCTAGTGAATATTTTCCTCATAACAAAAGTGACTATCTTCTTTGTAGTGATTGTAGCCAAGGGTTCTGCTTCTACCCACTTGGTGAAGTAGTGTATTGCCTCCATGGCATACTTTTCCACTCCTTTTGACATGGTAAGTGGTCCTATCAAATCTATGCCCCATATGTCGAATGACCATAGACTGGCTAATGGGATGAGCTCATGGGATGGTAGTCTTGGGATATTGGAAAACCTTTGACATCTATCACATTTTCTAATGTATTCCTAACAAATCTTGTAGTGCAGTGGGCCAGTAATAACCATGTCTTAGCACCTTCTCCTCTAACTTGGCTTCTCCAAAGTGATCCCTGCATTGCCCTTCATGTACTTCGCCCAAGACTCGTATTCCTTCTTCTCTAGAAACGCATCTAAGATGAGCTGGGGTAAAGTACCCTCTCTTGTATAATATACCATCAAAAAAGGAAAAATACGGAGCCTGATATCTTATTTCATGGGCTTCATTCTTGTCTAAAGGTAGGATTCCACTTATCAAGAATTGTTTGATGGAGGTCATCCACGAGTCTTCCTTTATCTTTTGTGGGATAGGTGCACTTGGAGACTGCTCTTGATTTTCAATCGTTTCTCGATTTCGAGCTTCTCCGACTGTAGCTAGCTATGCTTTAGTTAGGACCAACATTTGGTTAACCTCGGTGATGCCTCGTTTATCTTGATGACCTACTAGGACAACTTTCATTTCCTACGCTACTTTTGTACTAGTAAGTTTAGCCAATGAGTCCGCAAAAGAATTGTTTTCTCATAGGATTTGTTCAATATCAAATTGATTAAACTGCTCTAGCAAACTTTTGGACTGTAACAACCCGCCTTTTCAACCATCAAAAGTTCGACACTGAATACATCTACGGTATTCAAATGCCGAACATCCAATCGTCAGAAAGACAGATTGTTAGGATAAAATAAAAATAAATAACAAAGAACAGCAAAATCAGAATCTCGTAGTGGAATCGAGAACATATAATATAACAAAGATGGTAAAAACTATCACTCCAAAATACAAAGTACATCAGAGTTAAAAATAAACCTTATCAGCTGGACAATTATAAAATTTTGACCTTACAATTGCTGATAGGTATGCGATATAATACTGCGGAAAATGATACATTACGATAGGTAAACATCCAGCCCTTCTCTAATAACTCCATATCACCAAAGCCAACCCAGGAAAAACTCGGTCTAACCCAAGCATTATAATAAAGTAACACCCGGGTCAGTCTGAAAAACCAGGAGAAAACTCAAGAAATATGATGAACATATAAAAATTCTGTGAGACCACGCCGCTAACGCGGAATGGGTTTATACCTCACAAGAACAACATTCATAAATGAAGAAATTGAAAACAAATCAGAATGGCAATCCAATCAAGAAAGAATTGAAATAAACAATCCAAATAAAAAGGGTGTGTACTAGTAAGAATAAACCTCTTACTGAATGAATGAGCATTAATAATAACAAATTCCAGACTTAAAAGAATGGGTACAACTAACTAAATATAGAGAAGAGTACAAGGCAGTTCTTAATGCAATTAAGGAAACAATTCAAAGTTTTGAATTAACAACAAGGGAAAGGGAATTTTTTTTCCAATAATGACTGGGAGTGTGCGCCCGCCTTACCGAAAGTATACCTCTTGAAATATACTTGAGAACTCCAATGGCTCTTGAAACCTCTAAGCCGGACCCCGCCAACTGTTACAAAAAATCCAAATATTTCACATCTCATTGCGCAACACCAAATCCAATCTAGAGTGGATGTGAAAATACCCTAATGGGACCAACCCCACATAGCTCGGCCCCCACTCGCTCTTTGGGTTTAGTCATTTCTGACAAAGGATAACAATGCTCAAATGAGCAACACATAATCTTAGAGTGACGAAATATAAAGAAGAAAGCAAAATCAAAGTCGATAGTCTATAAATCAACTATCGGGAATGATATGATGGTTGTTTTCATTTGAGCTTGATTTTCAATCACAATACTTTTAAAGACACTTTAAAAAAAACACTCTTAAAAATATTCTTTTAAAGGGGCAAATTATATTTTCTAAGTGTTTTAAAACCAAGGTCAAAACAAATGTCAAAACATTGTTTATTAACACGAAACAATTTACACTTAGCTTTATTTTGAAACACTTATTTTTTAAAAGATCTTCTTGTTTATAAACTATTATTTATAAATTTTAAGACAAAATTTATTATCCCAAAAGATAATAAATCGATTAAATTACTTTTTTAAATTTTAAATCAAAGGTTAATCATCCTGAAGGATAATTTATATAACCTTTTTATAACTTTTAAAACCACATTAATTTTCCTAAAAAAGATAAAGCAAACTAAAAATCCCTTTTACAAATTTAGGCCAACATTAATCATCCCGGAATATAGTTAATCATATTTATACTCTTTTATAATTTTAAAAACAATATTAATTATCCCGAAAGATATTTTAACAAATTTATAATCTCTTTTAATAAACCAATCAAATATCTTTATTAAACAGTTAATTATCTCAAAATACCTTTATTTAATTAGTAAATTAACTTTTAAACTTTATTAAATCGGTTCATTACTATATTAGTTAATTAAATTTAATACACTATATCGGTTAATTAACTTTAAACATTTTTATTAAATCAATTACTTACCTTTTAAAACACCATTAATTAAAAATATTAACTAAAGTCAAATATCATTAATTAAAATGATAAATTAGATGCAAACATCGTCAATTAAAATGATCGACTAAATTTAAAACATAATTAATTAAAATAATTAATTTAACTCAAATATCATTATTTAAAATTATTAATTCATTTAAATACCATTAATCAAAATGTTTAATTAAATTTAAACATCTTTGGTTAAAATGATTTATTAACTTAAAACATCATTACTTAAAATGATTAATTAAATTTAATTATCACTAATTAAAATGATAAATTAGATTTAAACATTATTGATTAAATTGATTTATTAAACTCAAATAATCATTAATTAAAATGATTGATTAAATTTTAAACATCGTTAATTAAAATAATTTATTAAATTCAAATAATCATTAATTAAAATGATTAATTAAATCCAAATATCATTAACTAGATGGATTAATTAAATTCAAACATCATTAGTTAAAATAATTTGATTAACTTTAAACACCATTAGTTAAAATGATTAATTAATTTAAATATCATTAATCAAAATGACTATTGAATTTAAATATCCAGTTTGTGAAAATACAAACTCAAGACAACACATACAATGGATTTAGGAGATGATATTCAATAGATGACGGTATAGCGAAAAATTGTTATAACGACACTTAAACAATTTAAATGGAATATCACAATTAATTTCAATTAAATACCAATTTAAGCAGCATAAAGAAATAAATAACTATTATTGGCGAGAAACCCCTCAGGGTCTCTCCACAAAATATTCCTTGCAAATAATGGTTACGAACAATATATATAATCATATGGGTTCACAGTAGTCAAGTTAATATGTCATATGTTTTCCAAAACGGAATTTCAACCAAACAATTAATAAAAAAACAAATTTAACTAATAGCTAAGCGATCAACAATAGTCTATAGCATCACATATATTATATAGTAAATTTGAAGGTGAGCAAACTCACAGAAATTTCCAATTATCGCTTTTGCGTTCTGATTTTGTCTAAAATCGAAATGCGTTCGATTTTTGCTTGAAATTATATAAGCTCCAATTCCCTCAATCCAACTCCATGACGTAGACATTGATTCCATGAATACAACGCAACTCACCGCGCTCGAATCCGACCTCGTATGGTGAAGTTATGCATTTTACAAGATAACGGTTTGATTAAATATTCAATTTGCTTAATCACTAAATTAAACTAATCACCTACTCTTAAACCATCTTCCCAAACCACTAATCATGCTTCTGTACACGCAACTACTGCACGACTGTGCAACCGATACGCCACCTCGGTCCATGATTCAACAAACGGACATCACCATCGCACTCCTCATCGCCTCCTCTCCAATCTACACCCAATCACCCATGCTCCGTCGCCCTTAGATGAAAAGCAACCTGGAACCCAAAATGCAACATTACCAATGTCGCGATGACCAAACAATAGCCGCACCTCCAAAAATTCTGGTCGCCGATGCCATTTCGCACTCAAATTGCATACCACACACACCAATTCGCCAAACAATGCCTCAATCTCCAAAACCTCTAGGCCCTAAAACGTAGCCTTAAAGTCGAGCACCGCCAAATCACTGTCGCGCCTACCCCTAAGACCATGAAGGTGAAGCTTGACTTCATATGTAACGACTCGACTTTTCGTCGCTCGAAAATCGACATTAATACATTCACTGTATCAACTGCCGAGCAATCGAACGTCGGAAAACCGAATTGTTATGGAGAAAAAGAAGAGGTAGAAGAAGACAGAAGAAAAGAAAGAAGAAACAACTGAAAAACAAATCTTTTATTTTAAAACGACTTTTTCGAACGCTCCAAATTACACGTGCCGCCTGGCGTTCGTAAGGTTTACCCCGCGTTCCGAACACAATGGAATGTGTTTTGGGAGCTAATTCGGTCATCTGTGCGAGTTACGGAATTAAACAGTCAAATTTAAATTAAATCGATTCAAACCGATTTCAATACGTTTTGGCTTGCCCCAGACAAACGGTACATCCGATTGACACGAAATTTGAAACCATACAATAATATCACATTACGGATCCGATGAAACTGGTTTCGTCGAAATCCGATACTGTTTGAAAAACGACTATTTTAACTCGCCAAATTAATATTAAAACAAATTCGATGCGTTTCGAGCTGCCACGGTCAAACGACAACTCCGATTGCTACGAAAATTGAAATCCGATAATAACAAACTATTACGGATCCAATAGAACTAGTCTCTTCCAATTCTGAGACTGTTCGAAAATTGGCTATTTTTCAGTCGATAATTAAATATTAAAATATTCAATTTTCACAGATTAACTCTAAATTCAATTTTAAAAGTTCTGTAACATCTCTATAACCCCAGTATGATTAAATAAAATTTTACAAATCATTTTTAATCACATTTAATCCAGATTTCAATTATTTCTGGAATTTAACTATTAAATTATCGATTTAATTGTCAAATTAAATCCAATATTCGAAAAATAAATTATTCGACTTATTAAATTCATTTATTAATATTCAAAATCAATTAAATAAATAAATTTTAATTAATATAAATTCTGGGTCGTTACATCATACGATTTCAAAGAGCCCATTATCCTGATTTTTAGATGAGTATATAATTTTGATTTGGATTTTTAACTATGCGGCCATATTGTTTATCTCAGGAAATGAAAAACAAGGCCAGAGGAGACAAGGCAGGGAACAAGGAAAAATGTTTGTATGCACATATGTACTTGTGTTTTTGTTTTTAAATTAAAATTTCCAACGTGACGCTGCACAGAGTTCCATTCTTATACGAATTGCAAATGCTAAAAAAAATACGGTCGTGCTTAGAAATGCAACATGATCTCAAGTTGATAATAAAGTAAACTGGTTATTACATTCTGAGAAATCTCAAAAATATCATAGTTTGCTGAAATATTGTCAAACAATAATTTTAATATTTTCCAAATTAAAAATTATTGAAAAATCCTATAATTAAATTAAGAAAACATCATCAGAAACCAAGTCGTTTTATTACAATTTGATTTTCCTATTATTTATTATGTTCGAACCATTTATTATTAAATAAATTTGCAAAAGGATTCCCTATTATCATTTATTAATTAAAAGGAGTTAAACAAGGCTATTAAACCCATTTAATTAAAATTTAATTCCCAATTCAAATATTAAATAATCACTATATTTGAATATAAAAGAGTTTATATATTAAAACCAATTATTAAATGCAAACTATATTTGAATTCAAGTTATTAAATTTCAAAATCCAATTATTTAAATACTTTACAATTAATTAAATATTTAAAATGCAATGATTAAAATTCTAGGTTGTTACATTCTCCCTCTCTTAAATGAATTTCGTCCCCGAAATTCCCAAGGAAGAAAATGTCACCAGACCCCTAAGGTTTAAAAACTTATCAATTAAAATGAGTTATTGAAATTATTACTTAATTAATTCCCAAATATTACGGAAAAATTCGGCAGCACCTCCTTTGCACGGCTCGATCGAAAAACTACAAATTGACACTATGGGCCCCAAACCAACAAAAGAAAACAAAAGCCAAGTGGCCTCCCATATCTGGGGCATAAAATCATCAACCAATTTAATTTTCTAAATCAATTTCATACCTTTTTGCGTTTCATTTATATTTTTTCAAGCAACTTATTATCTCGACGCAAATGCAGGTGCGTAAGAAGTATAGTAGAAATCTCTTGCTTCCCTATACTTACATAATCCAAAAGTGTCATACTGATAAAAGAAAATTATACTAGTTATCCCTATCATAAACACAAATAGTATAAGCAATATAACAATCATATGCAACAAAGCAAGATGATGCATTAACTAATAATGATGCAACTGATAATAATGAGGAAACCCTACATGCTAAAACTAGCATGATATAAATCTACATACAACTCTAGTATGAAACAAATCTATATACAACAAAAAGCAACATATCAAGCATATGCAACAAAATACGGAAAATATTCTGTAACAAATGCTATAAATCTAATATTTTCAAACCATAAATTCAGAACCAAATGCCTAGGCTTTATATCGAAAATATATTTTAAAACTCCCTCAAAAAGAAATATATCAAAACTAGGTCCAACATGACTAGCAGGGTGCGCCCCCCTTTCGAGTATGGTATAACTCTAAACAAAAATAATGGAGCCTCTAGTGGTTTTCTAGTGCCTTCAGAAAACAATAGAGTAACTACAGTTGGCGAGTCCCAAAATGGGGGAAACTCCCAATCGTGCTTTGATTTTAGTCATTCATCGCAATAAATAAAAATATTTGTAAAACACTTTGCAAATATCTATTTGAACAAATTCCAATTTGTATCGAAATAGTAATATTTCTCAAATACCTCAAATCATACTATTATTATTTCTTTCCACAATCATTCCAAAAATTCTTTTAAAACGATTTCAAAACCATCGAGATTTAAGTCCTAAAAAACTACAATTCAAAAACCTCTATTTATAAATTCAAACTTTGTAAACTATGGTATATAAATCACACAACCAATCAAATCAAATCAAAACAAGTTCCATATAGGAATAAACTAACGATATCAATCAATCAAATTCCATAGGGAAAAATCTAACACTTAACATTATTTTAAAGTGTTAAATGACCAACAACCAAATTTAGAATTTTTCTTAAGTTCACCAATTTTCTTAAGTCACATACTAAGCATACAATTATACTTAAGTCTGCATTATATAAATAAATCATTCGTATGCTATATTTGATATGATCACTTGCTCGGATACATAGACTTTTACTTTCAAACTTGTATCGCCCACTCGACCTCCCTTAGAGCGGACTCCGATCAGATTCCACAATTAGAGACTTCCATTCTCCTTGCATAGCCATAAACTATGATAGAAAATTTTAGTATCATATCGAGAATCTGAATTAAATGTTTGTTAACAAGGATCAAGTAAGAGATCCTTTTTCGGACTGGTGTGAATCACGCTGAAGCTGTGTATCTGAATCATAGATTAGAAACTGTGTGAATAAAACGATCTACGTATAACTTACATACTTAGTTCAATTGGTTTCTTAATTATACTCATCGCTTTCTAAATCACTCATATTTTCCATTTAGTATTTTATCCAACCCTAAATTATTTTATGAATTACTTCATAAATTTTTAATTAAGTTTATCAACATTTTACAAAGTCTCATCTTTATAAAAAATTAGATTAAACCTTATTCCACTCTTATTTACTTGTAGAATATTCCTTTACATCCTAAGAGTACATACAAAATATCAATTTTTGTTTTATTCATTTGTTATTTATTTATTTATTTATTATTTTTTCAAATTTTAAGTGGAGGCCCAAACAAAATCCGGGTCTTTAAAACTGAGTCAAATTTCGACCTCTTTACCTTAGAGTGCTCTAAGGAAAAATGTTTATGGGTTGGCTCAATATCACTAAATAATTCACATAACTTATATGATTAACAAAAACTATGGTTTTAATTAGATAAATTTACCAAAACCTTTCTATCTAATTTAACCCATTCAAAACTTGAGTTAAATTATTTCTTTTCTATCCAAGAGTTTTTTAAAGTTTTCATTTATCAATTTTTTTTTCAGAATAACTTTTATTTTAAACCAGTTTCTTTTATGGAAACTTAAAAATTAAATACCCGACTTCTATTTGAAAATTCCACCTTCTGAAGACATACTACTTATATTTCTTTATAAAATAACTTCAAACAGTTGATTTATTAAAAATCATTTTAGGTTTGTCCAAGTTTGAACTCATTTCGATCACACAATGATAAAGAGAACAATTTACTAAGTGCCCCACAACGTTCGCCCAAGCAAACACTGATCGTCACTTAGAAGATTATTCAGATTACCACAAAACTAATGGAGACGATTTCCTCCAAATTACCCAAAAGAAAATGCATTCCTTTTAAAATTTATCTTCCAAAATATTTTTATTTAGAAATACTTTCAAGTAGTACATCTATATTTTTTTTAAAACCTTTCAAAGTTATTTCATACAACTTCGGGGTTTAAATTCAAAAATCCTTTTTAAAACACATTTTATAAATCAAATTTATATAAAATTACCTTTACATCAAATCATTTCATATTATAATAATTCTCCTTTATTATAATAAAATTTTCTCAAATATTTATTATCTAAATGTCTTATCCTACCATTTAGATTATTTTAAATAACTTTTATTAAAATTTAACTTTTAACATAACATTATAATCGAACACCTTATGTCAAATTATGAAACTTAATTCACAAGGGGTTCGTTTTAATGTACTTACAATTACCAAACAATATATGCTCATAAACTAGTTGAGCATGGATTAACAAATCAACAAACAATAATCAATGCTCCTAAACTATCTAAGCACGACAAATTTAACAATAATGACAATAAAGAAATATTATCATTAACAAAAAAACAATATAAATAATTATATAAATTTGAAAATTATTCCTTTATATATAAAAATAGAGGTAAAATATTTCATTTACCAAATTTTCAAAAATCAATATCATGTCCGTTTGGCTTGTTCAAGTGTTTATAAATCCCTATCAATACCGTAGCATCCCACGTCTCGACCAGAATTCATAAACAGCTTAATAGACTAATTAACATAACATTTTTTATAACAATAACAAATACGCTCTCCTATATATATAATACTCCCAAACTTATTCTAGAGTGCCACTTACCGTATCTCAAATGAGTTACTTACTCTAGGGTATTACTAACCCTATCTCTAGTGAGGCATACCCTACCAAAACAAAGGTTCTCACTTATCCTTCAGCTCTGATACCAAATTGTAATGACCCGCATTTTCGACCATCGAAAATCAACACCAAATGAATTCGCGGTATTCAAATGCCGAACATCCAATCGCCGAAAAGGCATATTGTTAGGGTAAAAGAAAAAGAAAAGAACAGAGAACGGGGAAATCAGAATCTCACAGCGGAATCGATAAAATATAACATAACAAAGACGGTAAAAACTATTACTCCAAAATATATAGTACATCAGAGTTAAAAATAAACCTTATTAGCTGGACAATTATAAAATTCTGACCTTATAGTTGCTGATAGGTATACGATATAATACAGGGGAAAATAATACACCATAATAGGTAAACATCCAACCCTTCTCCAATAACTCCATATCACCAAAGCCAACTTGGGAAAAACTCGGTCCGATCTGAGCATTATAATAAAATAACACTCGGGTCGGTTTGGAGAACCTGCATAAGAAAACTGAAGTAATATGATGAACATGTAAAAATTCTACGAGACCACGCCGCTAATGCGGAATGAGTTTTTACCTCACAAGAACAAAATCCATAATGATGAAATGGAAAACAAATCAGAACAACAATCTAATAAAGAAAGAATGGAAATAAACAGCAGAAACAATCCAAATAAAAAGGGTGTGTACTAGTAAGAATAAATATCATACTGAATGAATGGGCATCAATAATAACAAATTCCAGACTTAAAAGAATGGATATTACTAATTAAACATAGAGAAGAGCACAAGGCAGTTCTCAATGCAATTAAGGAAACAATTTAAAGATTCGAATAACAACAAGGAAAAGGGAAAATTTTCTAATAATGACTAGGAGGGTGCGCTCGCCTTACTGAAAGTATACCTCTAGAAATATACTTGAGAACTCCGATGGCTCTTTGAAACCTCCAAGCCGAACCCCGCCAACTATTACCGAGAATCTGAATATTTCACATCTCATTGCGCAACACCGAATCCAATCTAGAGTGGATGTGAAAATACCCTAATGGGAGCAACCCCATATAGTTTGGCCCTCACTCGCTCTTTGGGTTTAGTTCTTTTCGACAAATGATAACAAGGCTCAAATGAGCAACATATTATCTTAGAGTGACGAAATATAAAGAAGAAAGCAAAATCAAAGTCAATAGTCGATAAATCAACTATCGGAAATGATAAGATGGTTGTTTTCACTTGAGCTTGATTTTTAATCATAACACTTTTAAAGACACTTTAAAAAACACTCTTTAAAATATTCTTTTAAAGAGGAAAATTATATTTTCTAAGTGTTTTAAAACCAAGGTCAAAACAAATGTCAAAACATTGTTTATTATAAAGCCAAAACAATTTACACCTAGCTTTATTTTGAAACACTTCTTTTTAAAAGATCTTCTTGTTTATAAACTATTATTTATAAATTTTAAAACAAAATTTATTATCCCAAAAGATAATAAATCAATTAAAATACATTTATAAATTTCAAATCAAAGGTTAATCATCCCGAAGGATAATTTATATAACCTTTTTATAACTTTTAAAACCACATTAATTTTCCCAAAACAAAATAAAGCAAATTAAAAATCCCTTTTATAAATTTAGACCTACATTAATTATCCCAAAATATTATTAATCACATTTATACTCTTTTATAATTTTAAAAACAATATTAATTATCCCGATAGATATTTTATCTAATTTATAATCCTTTTATTAAACCAATCAAATATCTTTATTAAATAGTTAATTATCTTAGAATACCTTTATTTGATCAGTAAATTAACTTTTAAACCTTATTAAATCAGTTCATTAACTTTAATACACTAAATCCATTAATTAAATTTAAAATATTTTTATTAAATCAATTACTTAACTTTTAAAACACCGTTAATTAAAAATATTAACTAAAGTCAAATATCATTAATTAAAATGATAAATTAGATGCAAACATCATTAATTAAAACGATCAACTAAATTTAAAACACCATTAATTAAAATAATTAATTTAACTCAAATATCATTATTCAAAATGATTAATTCATTTAAATATCATTAATCAAAATAGTTAGTTAAATTTAAAAATCTTTGGTTAAAATGATTTATTTACTTAAAATGATTAATTAAATTCAATTATCACTAATTAAAATGATAAATTAGATTTAAACATTATTTATTAAATTGATTTATTAAACTCAAATAGTCATTAATTAAAATGATTAATTAAATTTTGAACATCATTAATTAAAATAATTTATTCAATTCAAATAATCATTAATTAAAATGATTAATTAAATCCAAATATCATTTACTTGATGGATTAATTAAATTCAAACATCATTAGTTAAAATGGTTTGATTAACTTTAAACATAATTAGTTAAAATGATTAATTAATTTAAATATCATTAATCAAAATGATTAATGAGTTTAAATATCTAATTTGTGAAAATAAAAGCTCATGGCAATACAAACAAAGCATTTTGGAGATGATATTCAATAGATGACGGTATAACGAAAAATTGCTATAACGACACTTAAACAATTTAAATGGATTATCACAATTAATTTCAATTAAATATCAATTTAAGAAGCATAAAGAAATAAATTATTATTATTGGCGAGAAACCCCTCAGGGTCTCTCCACAAATGTTCCCTGCAAAACAATGGTTACAGACAATATATATAATCATATGGATTCACAGCAATCAAGTTAATATGTCATCAGTTTTCCAAAATGAAATTTCGACCAAATAATTAATCAAACAACAATTTAACTAACATCTAAGCAATCAGCAATAGTCTATAGCATCATAGATATTATATAGTAAATTTAAAGGTGAGTAAACTTGCAAAAAATTTCAATTATCGCTTTCGCGTTCGTTCGATTTTAGCTTGAAATTCTATAAGCTCTAATTTCCTTTAATCCAACTCCATAATGTAGAGATCGATTCCACGAGTACAACGTAAATCACCACGCTCGAATCCGATATTGTATGGAGAAGTTATGCATTTTATAAGATAATGGTTTAATTAAATATTTAATTTGTTTAATCACTAAATCAAATTAATCACCTACCCTTAAACCATCTTCCCAAACCACTAATCATGCTCCTGCACATGTAGTGCACAACAGTGCAAACAACACACCACTTTTGTCCATGATTTGACAAACGGACATCACCATCGCACTCCTCATCGCCTCCTCTCCAATCTATACCCAACCACCCATGCTCCACCGCCCTTAGATGAAAAGCGACCTGGAACCCAAAATATGATGGTACTAATGTTACGATGACCAAACGGTAGCCGCACCTCCCAAAATTTTGGTCGTCGATGCCATTACGCACTCGAATCGCATCGCCACACACCAATTCACCAAACAATGCCTCCATTTCCAAAACCCCTAAGCTCTAGAAAGCAACCCTAAATTCGAGCATCCCCAAATCACTATCGTGCCTACCCGCGAGACCATGAAGGTGAAGTTTGACTTCATACGATTTCAAAGAGCCCGTTATCCTGATTTTTAGATGAGTATATAATTTTGATTTGGAATTTTAACTATGTGGCCGTGTTATTTATCTCAGGAAATGAAGAACAAGGGTGGAGGAGACGAGGCAAGAAACAAGGAAAAATGTTTATATGCGAATATGTACTTGTGTTTTTGTTTTTAAATTAAAAATTCCAACACGATGCTGCAAAGAGTTCCGTTCTCGTACAAGAACTGCAAAAGTTAAAACAAAAATATGGTCGTGCTAAGAAATGCGACACGATCTCAAATTGATAATAAAATACATTGGTTTTTACATTCTGAGAAATCTAAAAAATAACACCGTTTGTTGAAATATTGTCAAATCGTAATTTAAATATTTTCCAAATTAAAAATTATTAAAAAAAATTATAAATTAAACTAAAAATACGTCATCAAAAATCAAGTCGTTTTATTACAATTTGATTTTTCCTATTATTTATTATATTCGAACCATTTATTATTGTAAATAAATTTGCAAAAGGATTCACCATTATCATTTATGAATTAAAATGAGTCAAATAAGGCTATTAAACCCATTTAATTAACATTTAATTCCCAACTCAAATATTAAATAATCATTATATTTGAATATGAAAGAGTTTATATTTTAAAACCAATTATTAAATGTTCACTATATTTGAATTAAAGTTATTGAATTCCAAAATCCAATTATTTAAATATTTAAAGATTAATTAAATATTTAAAATTCAATGGCCAAAATTCTTGGTTGTTACATGGATAGTTCTATGTATTTAGCTAAAGTCGACTCTTTTGTTTGGTAATTCCCATGCACTTTATACACAACTAATTGGGAATCATTATGAATTTTAACATGGGTTACTTTCATTACCTAAGCCATCCTCAAACCTGCAAGGAGAGCCTTATATTCTGCTATAATGTTGGTGGCTTTTAATTCGAGCTGCACTGCCCCATATAGTTTCTACCTGTCTGGAGTGATCAGTATATATTTGATCCTTGCCCTATGTTTATTCGATGCTCCATCTACAAATAATTTCCAGAATTGTGGTGTGGGTGTCTCTTCCTTAGATTGTGGCTCAGTAGGCAGCGTGCATTCCACGATGAAATCTGCTAGTGCTTGCCCTTTGATTGCTTTTTTTGGACAGTAGGAGACATCATACTAACTGAGCTCCATCGCCCATTTTAGCAAGCGGCTCCACGTCTCTGGCTTTTGTAGCATATGTTTCAACGGTTTGTTTATAAGGACTTTGATGGGATACGCTAGAAAGTATGACCACAATTTTCTTGCTATGAGGAGCAAGTTGCAGGTTAACTTCTCGATGATTGAGTAGTTAAGCTCTACCCCAAATAAGCACTTACTTGTGAAGTATATAGGCATTTGGGTTCCTTCATCTTCTAGAACCACTACAACACTAACAGCTTTATCAGTTACAGCTAAATACATATATAAGTCCTCAATTGTTACCTTTTTGAGAGGATAAGTGTACCGATCAGATGATCCATCAGATTTTAGAATGCAATTTTGCATTCCTCGATCCATTCAAGACTCCATCCATTTTCACTTAATCAAAAAAGGGTATGCATTTGTCCGTTGTTTTGTAAATGATCTGCTTAGAGCAGCCACCCTACCATTTAGTCTCATGAAATCTTTTGACTTTTTTGGGACTTCCATGTTCCTTATGGCATCAATCTGCTCTGGGTTTGCTTCAATGTCGCGGGCACTTACTATGTACCCTAAGAAATTCCCCAACCAAATGACAAAAGTACATTTCAAAGGATTTAATTTCATATTATATTGCCTCAAGACTGCAAAAGTTCCGTCCAAATCTTACACATGACTCGATGCTGCTTTTGACTTGGCAAGCATACCATCCATATATACTTCGACGTTTTTACTAATCTAATCTGAGAACATCATATTAACTAATCTTTGGTAGGTTGCTCTATCATTTTTTAGTTCGAACAGCATGACCTTGTAGCAGTATAAGCCTTTGTCTATCACAAAACTGGTATGCTCCTGATCTGACTCAAACATAGCTATCTAATTGTAACCTGAGTATGTGTCTATGAACAAAAGCATTTCATGTCCACTAGTTGCATCCACAAATTGATCAATTCTTGGTAAAGGAAAGCTATACTTTGGGCAAGCCTTGTTGAGGTTAGTGTAATCTAAATAAGTTCTTTATTTCCCATTGGACTTCTTCACAAGAATAGGGTTGGCAATCCACTTTGGTTAATACACTTCCCTGGTGAAACCGTTTGCTTTCATCTTCTTAACTTCTTCATGCAGAGCATTATATATTTCCTGATCTAGAGTTCCATGCTTCTGCCTATTGGATGAGCAATTATGTCAATGTTGAGTTTGTGGTAGATGATAGAGTGCATGGCAGATGATAGCTGGATTTATCCTTACCATGTCTGAGTTACCCAAGCAAAAACATCTGCTAATCTTTTGAGGAAGTCTATCAATTCTGTTCTGTGTTCTGCATTGAGGTTTTTTCTTACCCTGAGAACTTTCGAGGGATCTTTGGGACTTATATGTATATCTTTAAGATCATCCAATGGCTTTAACTCCCTACTTGTTCCCCTAAATCATGGACCTATTTCACTTTCTTCTTTTTCTTCGGGTTGGGAAGTGGTGGAGAGTGCTTGTCTCTGAGCTTATTCGAAAAATAGTGTGCATAGACTGAGTATACGCATTAGTGCCAAACATGTGATATACTTACTCTCTTTTTTCTCTCACTGATGTTGTGGTCAGAGAATGACATGTTGCAGCATCAGTCTTTGTACTTTGTGCTAATGCAGTTCTTGGAACCAGATTGATTTCTTTTTCATTACTATCATCACAATCATTAGAAGAGACAAAAGAATAGTTTTGAACAATTTTATTACTAGATTTGAGATTTACATTATATAATTATGTAGCTAATAATTGTTCCCCCTAATTGATCCTATTCCAATAGGGTTATGGAACTTCATGAGCAAATCTTTCTGAGAAATTACTGCACCCATGTCAATTAGTGTAGGCCTTCCCAAAAACGCATTGTATGCAGATGGTTGATCAATAATTAGGAAGCTTGCATAAAATGATTTATGAAGAGAGGCAACCCCAGCGAGGACGAGAAGACGTGCTGATCTAATGGGGACAAATGACAATCATAGTATTGTTGAAGCCATAAATTGGTTTGGGGATTGGCTATAGTATTTCTGCTGGAAGCTTCATCTTGTCGAATATAGATTTGAAAATGACGTTAAAAGAGCTTCCATAATCCATAAAACTTTTCTTCCTGGTATAATTTGAGATTTGCACCGTAATTAGCAGTAGATTTTGATATGGAAAAACCACCCCAACAACGTTAGCAGCTATGAAAGACTATGTCTTGAGCTGGCTTCTGCTTTACATGGAACATGGTTCTTTGCTCTACTATAGCTTCTTACACATATCGTTCATATACTTTTTTGCTATTTCTAGCAAAATGTGGTCCTCTGTGGATCAAGGCTATGAGATTGGAGAGGTTTCCTGCTAGGCCTTCATTTGAATCTAAAGATAGATTCCCAATCCTCTCTCTATTGTTTTCCTTTTGATAGCTACCTAAGTACCCCTTTTGAATCAATCTCTCTATTTCATTCCTTAAATGTCGACAGTTATCAGTGTGGTTGTCGTTGGCTCTGTGGAAGCGGTAATATGCTCCCCATATTCTGATCTAGCTTCTTCCCCTTGTTTGCGACGTTGTAGGCCAGTTCAGTCTTGGACATCTCATATATTTGACCAGGGTATGGATGAGGGGAGTTTTAGCTATGAATTTAAACTCTTTCTATCACTTTGCAGGCGGATGGTGTCCTACCGCTCCTCTCTTTTTCTCGTTTTGAGAAGTAGAAGTTTTCTCAAATGGAGGTAACTCTACGGCCCTGGCTTCTTTCATTTATATGTAGTCGCTGGCCCTTTCATAGAAAGCCTTCATGTTATGACACGACTTCCTATAGTTCTTATCCCATATGGTGGTGTTCCTTCTCATTCCAGCATGCACTGCCTTCAATAGTGCTTCTTCATAAGTCACCCTAATTCGAAGCGTCTTGAAGTTGAAGCTTTTTATGAAGTTGCGTAAGTTCTTATTTGCGCCTTGCTTCACACAGGACATGGTATTCACAAGTAGGGAAGCCTCTCTCCTCTCTCTCTAAGTTGAACTGTCTTAAGAAATATGTAGCTAGCTGTAGCCAAGAATGGACCTCCCCTAGTCCATACATCCTAAACCATTTGGAAGCTACCCCAGCCAGATATATTGGGAAAAGCTTGCACCTGGCCATCCTCCCCACCTGTAGAATATCCATGTAGTACTCAAAGGTGCAAATATGGTCATATGGGTTTGTAATTCCGTCAAATTAATCGATTGATGGGGCTCTGAAGTTATTAGGGAAGCCTACCTTTATAATAATTTTACTAAACGGGAAAGAACCCTCTTCCCTTACTTCTTCTCTTTTGTTTTGTTGGTAAAGTCTCGCCTACTGCTCTAACGAGCTTTCAATTGACGGATCTCGTCCTCTTTGGGAATCATTTGGAATGAACAGTCTTTGTATAGTGAAGTGACATCATCATCATCGGGTGTAGTTTGTGCTTGCTTTTTATTAGTAACGGGTTGATGTTCGTAAGCTTTGATTTGATCTAGGGATTGATTTGAATTTTCCCTTTAAGCTTGGTGTTTGTTTGTTTAAGGCCAGCATCACCGTTTTCATTTTTGAGATTATCGTTGTCACTTACACGCTGCATAGTTAGTGCAGTCGGTGAATGATGATGGTAAGCTGCGGTGGGTTGAGGGGAGTGGTTTAAGGGCAGGATATTAGGCCATGGATCTCTCCAGTCCATCCATGCATTGGTTTATTTGGTTTGTGAAGGCTTAAAGAGCAGCTAGGTAGGATTCGAAGTTTAGTCGGTGAAAGATCCACTCTTTTGGCTATAGTGCCATGTTCTTTTATAGTATACGGAGATTCACACAGATCGCTAACATCCATCTTTTGCTCCTGTAATTCCTACCTTTGGATTATGCCACGTATCGATCATCCGTTTTTCTTATTTACTGTACATGGATTACTGACGTGGTCTTCGGCAAGAAACTTTGATTTAGGTCAGTGGATTTTGAACTTGAGAAGAAATCTTGAAATTAAAACGGGAAATCCAAATTTTAATAAGCCATGACCTGTTATGAATTTTTATCTGTTTGAGACTGCGGGGGTCAGTAGTATTTGGCCTTTCTTCATTAAGCTATATTCCTATGGGGGCGTAGTCACAATCCCGATTATTGCTAGAATAGCTTAAGTTAGGTTCCGGTGATGTGACTAGGCTTCAAAGTGGCGGTGCAGTTCTATTTACTAAGTTTTAGAGTTTGACTTTAATTACTCTTATCGCCGTGCTTTGTTGTTGTTTAGGATGGACTAGTGCAGTACGGCTTCAGGAATGTTAGTGCAGTCTGAATGCTATACAATATTGCTCTCTTATGTGATTATGAAGGCCCAGCTTCCAATGATCCACTTATTTTTAGCAATGTTTAGGAGTGTTTACAATGATGCAATCCTTCTATGTTGGGAGCAAATTCTTATTATGGTTTTGGCTATTTACGTGGGTGGCTTGCTGCTATGTTTCTTCCTTTGAATCTTTGCATTTGTTGGGTGGTATTTCTTTGGAATTGCGATGCTGTCTTGCCACTTCAATATTAGTTTAAGATTACAGTGCATCCCTATTGCATATAGTTGCTTTAAGGATTGTGCCACGGTTCTATTTCATTGGTATTGCTTAGCACAATCACTACATCTTATTATTACTTAAAGATTGTGTCGCGGTTCCAACTTATTAAGACTCACTTTTTGGAACCGCAGTGCATCCTTCATATTTGCTTGAAGGCTATGCCGCAGTACTGTCTAGATTTTGCTCTCGCTTCCTTTTCATAATTTGACTCCTATTGTGGGAGCAGTTATTTTGGCTTGGTGCTTTCATCAATTTTCCTTTGATAACGTTTGGAAATTATGGGTGTAAAACTAATTAAAACAAAAAGGGAAACATTAATTTAGAGATTTCTTTCTTGTTTTACAATTGTATCTAGACCAGTACTAGAAATTTGATTAAAAGGCAAACATTCTAATTCACAAACTATTTAGATATAACTTTATTTTATTTTATTCTAAATTTTGTTTTGCTATGTGTATATACAAATATATATATATATATATAATATTTTGTGTGTGTATATATGTATATTTAACTCAAAGTTTCAAAAGGGATTTTATGTACAATATAGCAGCGAACTTTTGAGCTACTTTGATTAGATATTGTATTCATTGTTTTTTTACACATAATACAAATAAAGTCAATTTCAATACAAACCATTATACTACACACACATAGATACATACGTGCGTGCATGCACATACACACACACACACACACACACACACATATATATATATTATGAATAAAAAATTTCTTGTTTTGGACGACAAAGACATATATAAAGGGGAAATGTGCCCGCTGCGGTGTAATCCCAACACCCAAATAACGTTCACATTAACTATGTACAGTTCTCATATGTTGCACTTGTACTTTTATAAATGAGTGCACTTGATGCACTCAACATAATATACCAATAATTTAAAATTAAGTTAAACTAATTTTGGAAAATTGCAATAAAATGAAGATTTCATTCAAAAGAAAAGTTAGAAAAGTTCTGAATGAATTTAGACCACATAGGCCCAATAAATATCTAAAAAGATTTTTTTTTGAAATTTTCCCAATTACCCCACTTTCGACTGGTCTGGTTCCAAAATGGTATTAGAGCACAATAGTCTATGCAGTCTAAATTAGTTATGTTAGGGTTAACTAATTAAGATTACCAATTTAGTATGACGTCTAGAAAGGTAATGTCTAGGCTTGGGTTTGGGTAATCAAGTATCCTGCTCTCCTTGGCTGCCACCCTCGCCCGAATAGTGTAGTGAGCCCAAATGCTGCTCCTAATAAAAAAAGGCCCTATTTGAATTGGATCTTGGGCTAATTGTCAAAATTATTAAGAATTAAAAATATAGGTTTTAAATTTAAAAGTTAAATTTAAAATAAGATATATATATATATATATTATAAAAGCTATAATATAGTGAAAATTTTCAAAATGTTTGAAAATAATGTAAGTTAATTTTTAAATTATATTTTATTAATAAGATTAATAAAATAATTAAATTAATTAAATGAGTTAATTAAATAATATACGTATATGCATGTATAATATACAGTGATATATGTTTTGTTGTCTTGAAATGTTTAAGACAATATAAGTATATATGTATGCATGTATAAATAATTTCTCAAAATTAATAAAATTTAATTAAATTCATTTAATTAAATAAATTAATTAAAAGTTAATTAATAAATTAATTAAAACTTAATTAATAAATTAGAATTTATATATATATATAAAGATATATGTGTATAACTATAATTATTTAGTCCATAAATTCAATAAAAGTATTATAATTGAATAATGAAAAATTAATTAAAATGTTAATTAAATAAATTAATTAAATAAGATTTAATTAATGTAATGTGATACATAAGACTATTATACAAGTAAACTAAAATATAAAAATTATATAATAGTAAAACTTATATAATATGAATGTATAAATTAAAGATAGATCAATAAGAAACGCTAATTAGATTTAAGGAATAAATAAATACATATAATACGTATATCGTAATTTTAGATGTGACCGACACTTGAATCATGAGTGTATTACGAAGGAAATGCATTATTTCATAAGTCTATATCACTCAATTAAATATATTAAAGATTATGCATCTTCAATATAAAGTTTTCCTCTACTATTTATATATATATATATATATATTAATAGATTACGTGCATACTCCTCGGTTGGTGTATTCCTCAAGTTTAGTATGTTATGTGTAGTACTATTAATATATTGAATATGCAAGGTAAGATATATGTACGTATTTGTTGATATTCCACAAGGTATGTATATGCATACTTAGGCCGTCGTGAAATGGTAGGCACGTGTGAATAATATTTTTCGATTTGTTGATATTCCTTAAGGTCGCAATAAGGTTAGGACAAAGAACCATGGGTTATGAGTTGTACATGATACAACAGATAATATGTTATCCATCATTTGTGGGAGTATGATTTCTTGATATTCCTTAAGGTCGGAATCCCAAGGAAAATGAGTCCTAACACCCACTAATAAAGTTGAAAGACTTTTATATTTCCTCTTAGAGTTTGGAGAAACATAAAAGACTAGTGGGAGCCTATTAGTAAAATGAAATGTAATATTTAACCTTATTAATATCCTAAGTACATCTACTATGATAATACCCTAATTTACTAAGTTAAAATTTGCAGAAATCTACATGCAAGTCATTTTAAAAAATGACAAACTCACCGGACCTAACTACATTGACTGACTAAGAGCGATTAAGATAACATCGACTAATAAACATCTTTGGTCGTTGATAAATGCAACTCCAAAAGAACAACACGTTGATTATGCAGACCTTGAACTTAGGCTTGCTTATCAGAAATGGGTTTTAAACCAAGGGTTCGGCCAAGTTTTTGTGCTGTCTGCGTTAGACAAGCCGTTGCAAAGGCAGCACGAAAACATGTCAGTCCATGAGATTTTTGATATTCTCAAAGCTCTTTTACGTGGATAGTCCCGTTTTGTAACATACGAACTTTCGAAGACACCGTTTAGTACCAAAATAACCACGGGACAAAAAGTGGACGGTTGGGTTTTAATGATGAAACACTATTGATAGACTTGCATAGTTAGACATAGTGATAAGTAATGAAATGCAAGTAGACTTGATTCTTGGTTCTCTTACTCCCTAGTATGAGCCATTCATATTAAAATATAATATAAACTAGTTGAACATAAGCCCCATGGAGCTCCTCAATATGTTGAGGTCGGCCGATTCAAGGATCAAGGTGTCATACTTGTTATTGACAATGTTATATTATTTTACTAGTGCGAACCCGTGCTTCGCACACGGGTTATAGCAAAATTTGTGTTTTTAGATTATCAATGCATCTTTGTTTGTTTTCTTGTAGAATTATCATTATGGTTCTAATTAAATTGGACATTTCATTTTGTTCATTTAAAAAAATATTTGAACGAAATTGTTTCAAAGCATTTAAATTTAGATTATCAATGTTTTAAGTAAACAGAAATGCACAATGTTATTGAAGAAAGAACAAACTCCTAAGCACAAAATGAGAACACATGCCTGAAATGTTCAAATTTTGAATATAATGCCTTCTTATACATCTAAATACTCTGACGCATCCATTCCATTTTTTATATGCAGATAAAGAAACACATTTAGCCATCTAAACTAACATGAAGAAAACTAAGGAAAACAAAATATTCGTTGATGTTGTACGTGACTTGCATTTAGACATGATTTTGCTAGTTTTAAAAACGTCCCTTCTTATCTCTCAGGTCTCAGCCATGAATGATCTTCCATTATAAGAGTTAGGAATACACTGTTCAGAACTATGAATATCTATAATTGCTTACACCTTGCAAAACATAAAGCTGACGGAACGATAAAATAAAAAATTGAATTATGCAATGTGACCATCACATAATTCCAAATTTAAAGTCTAATTTCAAATATTTTCACATGCACATCATTTTCTCGATCATTGCACAAACCCATATAAAAAATCTTTTAAAGGATAAAAGTAGAAACTTAAAATATCAATGTAAACCTTTCTGATATCTAACTATTTATAGTAAGCATACATTCATATCATTATTAACTCATTATTATCGTTGTTACATCACTATTATCATTATTACCTCGCTTTGTATACAGTTAGCATTCATATTATTTCAAATTGTACAATCTACACATCAAATAGAGAATAAAGGATGCTAATGTCCTCAATGTTCAACTGTATATGTTTTATAAGAAAATAATGGTAAAATACAAAAGCAGCCGTAAAAAAAACATGGTTCCTATAAAATTGGATTAAAAGTGAATAAGAAAATAATGTTTCCACTGCTTGGTTGTGCATATGTTTGTTGGATAATGACAATACATTATTTATGCTATGAGGAATTGATCTAAAATCAAATACATATGTACATATGCTATGCAATTGCCAATAGATTTCAAATTTGGATTTATGCAATTGAGTTCATTAATAGTTATTTTACAACAATTTGTTCTCTTATATATTTCAAACATTACAACAAAGGTACATGCACTTAAAATCAAATTTTATTTCGCTCAAGTAATTTTAAAAAAACTGAAAAATATAATCATACTGATATAGTTTGTACTAAATACATCACTTTGGTATGCGGGCAATCATATCTCGTTATCCAAGAGTTGCAAGTTGAAGCCAAAAGCGTCATTAGTTTTGAAGTTGATGGAGTCCCACATCCTGCCTACACAAACTCGCACAGTTGCTCCAACAGTGTCAAGGATAAGTGAGTTGAGCGGTGCATGTTGAGCATCCATTATTTAATACCTAGATGCAGATAAGAAGATGATAGTAAGATACTTAAGTTATATGCAGTATTTGTGATATTGAGGGAAAAACCATCATGGAAAAGCATACTTGATGTAGAGTTAAGATAGGAGAAGGTGAATTCTTGAGTGATATGTTATGATTCTGTGTTATCTAGTAAGTTGTGTGTTTATAATTATATAAACAGGAAGTAGTGCTAACGTGTGAACATTGGTCATTCAACCTGAGCAATTAAATTATGATTAAAGAGACCAAAAACTATTGAGATTCTATATTAATTGTAGGTTAGGGATAGTTTGAACTCTTAACATTCCAACCTTGTAAGGTAACATGAATATAACAGTGTTAATAGTGCAAAAGAGTAGTAAAATAAAGACAATGAAGCAGTTTACACCCCATGATCAGTCACTGGTTTAATGGTAGTAAGTGATGTTATAAAACAGTTTCACTATAGTATTTACTAAGGAATTTGAAGTGGTCTTGGAACGGTTTAGGATTTATACAGCCAGCAAAACATAGGATTTATACAGCCAGCAAAACATAACTGCCTATACGTAATTAAATGCTGGAAACGGCTATCTTTAAATGAAGCACCTATATTTTATGATTGCAAAAAGGAAATAAGTTTGAGTAGTTTAATACACAGCATGAACACAGTGATCACAAATATGTATTGATTTAGAGGATAAAGCATTAAATTAAACCATATATTTTATGAGAGGAACTGTATATAAAAAATGAAATTCCTAAATTTTCTTTTCTGAATTAGTGGAACATTTTCAGCTTTTGTCCATATTGGTGGAACGACGTATAAAATTGACGCAATTTTAAAACGGGCCGCCTTAAAAAATTAAAGTTCGTCAACATTAAAGTTCCCCTTAGTGATTCATAACATGTCACATAATTTCATTAAATAGTGTAGAAAGTATATCGATTTTAAAGGAAACACGGAAATCTAAATATGCATTACATCATTTATGTTTGCTATTGGTGATATACTGAGACAAAAACATATTAGCCTATCTGCAAACTGATAATATCTTATGAGGTAAATAAAACATTTATAGATTTTTATACTGAGCCATTTATTGTTTATTCTGAATCTAGGCCATAGATCAAAATCCACTGGCAAAGATGATGCATGAAATTAATGTTTAATCGAAAATATAAATACAACATCTTATCATGGAAATTTGGGCTCTAATTTTGATCATCTTAATATATCAGGCTCCAACTCAACTTTATCCTTTGCAATCCAACAGTTACATCCTCTCAAAATCACCACAGAATATGGATATAAAGATTTAGCAAGATTCCTCAAGATAAACACAACATCCTTAAGATAAATACAACATCCTTAAGGTTTAGCAACACATAGGCCTTGTTAATTGGGTGGAACATTCAAGTGCAAACTAATACATTAGTGACTTAGGTGAGGAATCAGATAAATAATTTTCATGCAAACTAATACATTAAAGCAAATATTCGTATGATCATTAACGTATTTTTTGAATAAATATATAAAATTTGAACAGTTACAGTTGCTAAATCACATAAACAATTCCTACTAATTTGTAGTTAGATAAGCAATCGATGGTTATATTTCCAAAAATTCATAAAGCCCAAACATGTCAAAAAAATCAGTCTTGCTTCAAGAAACTTTTTTGTACTTCACCTACCGCAGTCAATTTCACATGCAATCCAGATTCCTTTCACTCCACTATAGCAGCACCAACTGTCTCACTCAATTCCGGAATTTCTCTTTATTTGCGCTTCAATTCTCTCATATTACCTACATGGGTGATTCTTCATCTCACTTCAGTGTTTCAATCCACTTCACTTACACTTCAGCTTATATTAGTTGCACTTCAGATTTCAATCAACCTTCATGCAGCATCGGCAACCACCGTTAAACAATCTTAGTCAACCCACACAGCCACCAATATAGTTCAGCTGCCTCTTTCAAGCTGTCATGAAGCGCATACACACAAATTTCAGCTCAACATTCAAGGTTTATATGTTCTTCTGGCCATGTGGTCAGCTTTGCCAAGCGTGTCTACAAAGCTATCCCAAAGTTCATGCTCACCACCATGTACGTAGATTGTCTCGAAGTACATGCTTATCAAGTTCAGCACAGCCAGTACACTATCCTGAAGTTCAACTGTCTGTTCATGACACCGAGATCAGCTTAGCATTCATGTACACAGCCACCATTCAACTACGGGTTCATTATTCGAAGCACAGCCACCAGTACAGTATGCTCAGCTAACTCTATTAAATCGTCCCAAAGCCCATGCCTACCAATCATTCTAGCCATTTCAGCCACTCTACACCATTTGCAAAAAACGAAAATTCTATTCATAACGGCAACTTTCAAACTCTCTAGCCATGCAATGACTTAATAGCATTATACTTATTATTAGCATTTAGAACATGTGTATATAATTCTTTGACATTGTTACCTTTTGTAAACTTCTCGATCACCTTGACAATGACCCTATATTCTACCTAAATATTCAACTTCTTATTATGTACCATCACCGATCAAACGTGTTGATGGCTTTTATTCTTATAAATTTAACAGAATAAGGAGTTCACCCCTTAAACAAAGAACCGCTCTTTCATAAATAAATAAAAAATCAATTTTAACATGTTATTATATGATCGAACTCGAACACTTATATGGTTTATCTCTTCTAAAATCCAAGAATTGACGATAAAATACTTACTAACATATGATTTATTATTCATTTAATCGAGAAAAAACCAAGATAGAGAATATTCATCTTAAAATTGTTGATATTCAGTTTTTCATAATGAAGCTTTTATGATTCAGTTTGTTCATTGGTAAATTATAGCGCACAATCATAATTATCAAAACACCTTCTATAATAACTGCTCCATGATGAGTATAAATGTTGAAACTTACAAAACTGGTCTATATAGGAACATTTTTCTTTATTACCTGAACCTAGCAATCAATCAAAAGTTTCTTTATCACTTGAACCTTACAAACATTCCATGAATCTACCACACCGTTAGCCAACATCAGTCCAGCAATCCACGTCACCATTACTCAGTTCCAAATATGAAAACATATCTAAATATATTATCTTTCATTCGATGCCTAAGTAGGAGTTCTTTCAATGAAAGACAGAATCCTATGAATGCCACAGAAAAATCCAAAATAGTTGCATGATTATAAGCTCTACACCTACTCAATATTCTGCCAGCTAATTTATTTACAAATAGTAAGATAATATCAGGTTTGAGCTAATATTTATCTACCAAAATGGTAACAATGATAGCATAAATATTTCGACTAATAAACCATCCCATAGCCACATGAATCATGGAATAAAATTCCATATTAATATATCCTTTAACTCGCCAAAATTATCCTTTGGACTAAAATAGATTAGTAAATAAATGCTGGACAAACTTTGGATGTTTTGATAACTATGAAACTCTAATCTAGGGTCAAATTTCTACGTTCTGCACTATCTTAGTTATGTTGTTTTCACCTATCACTGACAATTTAATGTACAATTATATAGCTTACGTCGATAACCATATCCAATATTCAAAAATAAAAATAATACTTACAATCAAATAGTACATTGATTATGTCAATTTCAAAGAAAAACATAAATTCTCCAAAATGCCACTAATTTAGATATATTAAACGCTTCTATCTCAAATTTCATTTACATTCATGTAATTGTAGCTTTTTTAATTGGTTGCCACTTTGTGGAAGTTAAAATGAAAAGGTGAAATTGCTACGATGAAAAACCTAATTGGACGCACATACAGCAAGAGTACTTTTTCCTTTCATTAAAAGAAATTTTTTTAACCAAAGCATAATAAAAACCCCTACTTTCACCATAGTATTTTTGCTATGTATAACAAATACTGTCAGTTATTAGTACAATTAAGTATTATAATTTTTATACAATAATAATAGTACATAAAATATAGAACTTTAAGCTTAAGATATCTTGAGTTCCACACCAATGTTTGAACTCAATGTTGCATTTTGTAAAGAAATAAAGACGTGAGATGATTATGCATCCAAAATATTGAAGTAAAATAATTAAACATATTATGCCATAAAGTTAATTAATGAAAAAGAAAACTGTAAATTACAGAATCCCTTGGAATATTTAGTTATAAAATTGACCCATAACGAATTTATGAATAACTTTTCATGTAGACATTATTCACCTGTAAATAAACATGCACCAAATTAATAGATTCATAAATAACTTCTTTGTGCAATATATAAAATAGCTTATTTTAAATTATCTCAGTTTTACATATATTTCATTTTACATTATATATATATATATATGTACGTATGTGTGTGTGTGTATGCGTGTGTGTATTTATGTGCGCATGTGTGTATTCATATAACTGGAATAGAAAGTTCTTGTATAACCTCATCCACAATGAACCGATGCTCAAAATTTAATGTTATTTGGTCACAATTAAAACAAATAATGGTCAGATTGTTAAAACCATAATATGTTTACTTCATTCATATTTAAACAATGAATGAATTTGATTTCATCTGTATTATGGTTTCTTTTTGGCTATGTTACAACTAAAACAGTGTCTGCATTAGATTGTGTATGCTTAATGCAGCTTCGGTTAATAGTAAAGTAGTATAGAAGAAATGGAAATTTAAATATATGTAGGAGCAGTAAGTGGTTGTTTCTTATGTCTTAGATTTTAAAATGTTGGATTAAAATGGTATAATAAATGTACTATTTCTATTTACAGTGACTGATAATTGTCTTATCTTTTGCATCATTCTAAAAACTTAATATTTGAGTAAAAATTTGCATAATGCATCAAGCAAACTTGACTAAAAATGACTAATCTGACTACAGAATTCAGTGTCTAAACAACATGAAAGGGTTACTTATATCAAAATGCTTGGTACATTCAAATGCAACAAATGTACCCTGCAATGCTTGCGTTGAATGAAAGTTGTATATCATAATTTACGAATATTGGTCATTTAATGATAGTTATGCATGCCTTGATCCTATGATTAATTTTTTGTTCTACATCATCATGCTTATCCTCAAATATAGTATGCAAATGCCTTGTCATCCATCACTTCTGTTTTCATGTCCATGTCCATGTTCTTAGGCTAGCATACTATATTGTATGTCGAGAGCATATACAAACTTCTTAAAACTTCAAGTTTTATCGTAACAATCAAAAAAGAAAAAAAGAGTAAAGCATAAATTCTGATTTAATTACTATTAGAAGTATATAACATCTAAAGTATTTGCAAAAGCTAAAGACTCGAAATATCTACTAAAATAGCCATTTAATCAATTTTTTGCTCTTCTCGTTAGTAAGTGTTTGTTCATTCTATGAAAGTAAATGTTATATATGTAGATATGATTACAAAAATGGGTTCAATTGAGTCTTTAATTTGTAGGCAAATGTTAAACCTATAGCTATAAAGCAAAAAAGTTACATGTATTAAAGCTATAGCTATAAAGCAAAAAAGTTACATGTAACCAGTTAAACAGTAGAAGAAGGCAGAGAAAAAAATTGTTATCTAAAGATAAATAGTGAGTGCTGAAGCTTTCATCGAGGAAATCAGAAAAGTATATTAGCATGAATGATGTGTAAAGAAAAGAAAACTTGCCTGCTACTTGAAGAAGTGCTACTCCAAGCGATGTTGCTTAAAAGAGCACTGCAAACATAGTATTGAAGCTTGAGAAAAATGGTTTTGACTGGCAAAATATAGAGCAGGGCAACATTATTAGTGGTTTAAAAGTTATAAAATAATGTTATGTATATGCGCAGTAAAAATGAATAACAATCGATGACATTTCAATCTTATATATATGATTATTTTAGCACATTCTAACGGAATTTGATTTAAAAGAAGCTAAAAGCAAGAGTGACGACTTTACAGTATATGGAAAAATAATCAAATCAAGCAGTCAATCACAAAGAAGATAACAAAAATACTAAATGATGTGTACAACTTAAATATTTCATGCATAGGACGTCCAAAATTAGTCCCTTGACCCACACACAATTTTTTGAAATTTTAAATACAACAGCCTTCAAATTATTCCTGAACTTCATCCGAAATGCATTTTTTCACATGTGGAAAACTTTTGTTTCCTAAGAACATAGCAATTCAATAGTAAGATACATATTTTCCATAACATTTTATAGATCTGAACCTTTTCGTGCGAAATCGTTGACTTTTAAATATGGATGGCAAGATAAATAATCAATGATTAAAGCTTTACAAATAGTTTAACTTACAACACACTGTAATCATTACTATGACAGGGAAAAAGCATGGAAGAGAAAATATATCTGAACATAAATCACCTATTAACAGTTTTACTGCAAACATACAAAATTTATGCAAGTAACATATATTTGAAACAATCATGGGAAATACCTTAAAAATAATAAGCAAGGAAGCAGTAGATATAAATCGAGTCGCATTTTAAAATACATTATCTATACGTAAATGGATAAGTTAACTTGCTAGAAAAACTAATGGAGAGAATCAAACCTGGTAGAATAGAACAGTATGCACTCTAGATATTCTAGCGGAAGCCCTTGAAAAAAGCAAACTCAACCAGCTAGATTCTGCAGAAATAAGGAAGGATGTAGATCAGGCAGAGAATCGGAGTTGTAGGGGTCAGGCGGATAATGGAAGCTATAGGCGCTGGCGACGATTATCAAAGGAGAGGTCGACGTCGATTAATGGGCAAAGGCACAAATTTGGGGTATAGCAATATTTAGGGCTTGGACGATTAGAGGATGCGCAAGTAAGAATGGGTTGAGAAGAACAAAAGAAAGGGATATACGGAATTAAAGAAAAGGGTCCACGTCGGAAGAGAAGCGAAGGTAAGCGTAAGAGGAATCGATTGATTTTGGGTGGAGAAAATTGGAAGGAGGAGATTGGTGATGGGGGAACGGAAGTTTCATCCGGAGGAAAGGCAGAAGATAAAAATACCACAGCGTAGAGGAGAAAATTTCGGAGACGGTTCAGTTGCCAAATTTCAAGGGGGCCTGTGTAAGCTTGAAATTTAACTCACTAATAATAATATAGTATAGATGAACAAAAACACGATTGAAGATATCAAAATTGACGACGTTGCTATTGACAATGTTCATGTAAGTATGATATTTTTGTAGATATTACATTTTTCGTTACAATTTAAAAAAATAGTTTTTCTAGGCAATAGATAACAAGATACAAAGTAAAATTAAGTTTGAAATTGTTGATGATATGACGGTTGTGGATCAAACAAATCTTCAAAATAATGAATCAAATATTCATGAAAGTGTTAAAGTTGATATAACAAATAGCTCGTAATAGATGAAGTATATGATTTTGACCAATTAGTTTTGAATGAGGGAAAAATAAAGTTTAGGAGCAACAAAAACAGGTTACCAAATTCCATTGTTTATACAAGAGTTTCATTCCATGCTTAGTTTTAATTATGAAAGAATTGGAAAATATCAATGTCATTAATATAGATTCATCTACTTGTGACAATCTAAATCGAGTGATATATTGTCCCCGTCAAATGTTTGAGTTTTACAATGAAGGTCATTCATTACCACTTGAATAGATAGACAACATTAAACGAAACCGAACTATATTCTACATGTCGAAGAGTTAATGTACTGCTACATACTTTGGAATTTTTATATTTAAAAAATTGTTTGATTCGTCTATAAGGAGAAAAAGAAAATCATGTTGGTGAAATCAAAAGAAATAGCTTTACTGTCAACAACTTCTATATTAGAACCTAAAACCACTCAAAACAAATGATGACTGTAACACCAGCTCCTATCCCAGGTTAACAAAGAATATTAAAAAAGTAATATTATATGCAAACCCAAAGAATGGGACGATTGATGAATTGTAACAACCCGCCTTTTCTGAGCTCATAACTACACATGGAGTCCTGAAACGACGAGTCATTAGATGATAATACATATTGATATACAAAAAAAGCATAAGATGAAAACTATATTAAATTAACCTTCAGAGTCTCACAACGAATAATCACTTAAAATATAATGTTACACAAATATAATTGTTTACATAGATAATATTTCTATTTTAGTTTATATAAACCAAACCGAATCAACTGCACACGCATATACAACATATATATATATATATATAATATTTACAATATGTACAAGTCCACGCTTCCTGGTCCATCACGTCTCCTTACTCCGTCACCCTGAATAATACGATAAAAGAAAATATAGGAGTGGGTCAGACATACGTCTGAGTCGGTAAAGTCAATTTAATATGTATATACTATTATGATAGTGATATAACATGATTTAAATCTAAAGTATAATATCTTGTGCACCCCCTAACTTGCTACATAACGATATTATACTATTTTAGATTGATCCAATCTCGATCATCTATGGTAAATGATCCCTGATATATAATCCGGTCTCGCCACCTGCTATAAGGGATTACACATCTACAGTTATTATCCGGTTTTTCCACTTGTGGTAAAGGATAGTAATACGAACTGGACTCACGTCTAGTCCTGCCACATGCACTACAGGTCGACTTTTGTCCACATCAAAACTCCTGAATCAACATCGTTGCTCTACAAGAGAACGCTCATCAATACCATGAACCAAGGACCCACGTCGTGCACTATATGATTCAGGTACTCATTCCTCGTTTGAAACTACATACACTACACCCATATATCATCAAACTACGCATCCAAACAATAACCATACAAGTCAAGATGTCACCATAGAGCTGCGAGATAATACAACGTAAAAAGTCGAAGCGTCTCGATTTGGGCATTTAAAAGCCCAAAATACCCAAATATATGTGTATGTTGGTGGACTAATGTGCACCACCGATGCATCGGTGCACGTCTCATTTACGGGTTTATGTTCCTGTTTTGTATATTTTGGTTTCTAGATTCGATTTATTTACTTTTTGTTTGTTTTTTAAGATCTATATCATTTATATATATACACAAACACACATTATCAATCATGTTTCTAGGGTCCTAACATATTCATATACATCAAATTGAATTTATGTAGGATTTTAATCCGAACTGGTGAAGAATAGGTTTTCTATAATTCCATAAAACAGTGTACGTATATTTGACTTGGTTTTAGATTTTATTGTTTGTGCCATTTTACATCATAGTTAAATCCTAGAATAGCATTAAAACATTTTATAACATCATCAAAGCAATATATCATGATCGGAGAGGACTCACTCACTCAAATCAAACCAAAAGAACAAGAATTGGCCATTGTCTAGATTTTCTAGAAAATCCAATCTCTGGTATAGCCTCCAACCTTTACTCTAGAAGATAGAGAATCTCGCTACAATTCTAATGCACTTCAACTAGTCGAATTTCATTGAGAAATGAAGAATTTATGTGGAATTGAATTGAAGAAGATGATGAGCGATCGATGGTTTTGGAAATGAGAAAGAGAAAATGGAACTGAAATATACGTAGCTTTAAAGCTGGCTTTAGGAGGGAAAATTAAAATGGTATTTTAATTTTAAATTCAAATTACAGATCCGGCTCAATTTAGCCTAATCTGACCGGCTACCTGTACACAAATTCAACGCATTTTATTAATTCAATGATATCTCACTTATACGACGTCCAATTTAAACAAATGAATTGTAACGACCGGAATTTTCGACCCTCAAAAATCGACACTAATACGTCTACTGTATTGCGTGCCGAGCAATTGAATGTTGGAAAACCCATTGGATCCCTCCAACCTATTCCCCCCTGCATCACAAACGTTATATAATCATAAAATATAAATCAACCGCTTCGAGGCAGGATTCGTATTCAAAGGGTCATCCGCTCTTACACGGGAACGTAATTGGGTCTCATCCGCTCCAATAGGCGGGAATATTCAATCCAACTAATATAAATATAGTAATTCATTCAAAAAATCATCCAATAATTTTTATCAACCACATATCATACTAGTTAACCAAAAAGGTGAGTTTAAGTCACCAAATTTTCTGATGTCGTCGAGGCGTTCCGGTTTAGGACTAAAATCGAATGACGTCTGATTTTAACCCAAATTTCAGCTGTCTCCAAAATTTTCCAATCTAGTTCCATAGCGAATCTTACGTCATCACGAGCGCAACGCAACAAACGCTGTCCGAATCCGACCTCGTATGAAGGAGTTATTTATTTTCAAAGTTTTAAACATTTAATTAACTGTTTTAAATAACACATTACATAAATCCTCACCCCATTCATTACTACACCCAAAGCCAGACACCTGCCTTCACTTCTTATTACCCAATCTCCCATCGCCTGTACACGAACCCGAACATGCACGCGTGCACGCCTTTGATGATACGGAGAAAACGACCACTAAACTTCGAACCGACTTCACCAATCGACCTCTCTCCGCGTGCTCGACTCGACCGACCCCTCCATACAAAGTTTGCTTGACTCCTCCACCATCGACCTGAAGCTTCTCACCCTACTACCATGAAATGACCCGACCCATTTTAGCACCGAACTCCATCAATTTTGTCCCACTAGCTCGCCTTACATCCCTGAAGCCCGCGCCAACCTCCACTTCGCCCAACTCCGCCTCCACTGCCCTTAAATCGAAACCTTAGCTCTCAACCACCGTAACTCGTCGTTATGGAATTGCGCTAAACCCGCAGCAAAAATACTACTCGTTCCACATGCCCAACGGTGCATACGACACCTTCCAATTCGAAGTGGATAGGGAGATATCGATTTTTGAAGTTTGCGAACAAAATTTCCATCTTACTGTTTAATGGCGATAATTCGAACATTTCTCAATGAAATCTCAATCCGTCAATTTTAAAAAATACTATGGAAAGATACTAACAACTTTCATTCATATTGTTTTGGTCAATTCTTGATAGTTTGGGAGAGAGTGATTTTTGAAGTTGTGAATGGTGATATTTTTTCCTTGAAAGTTTGATGTGAATGGTCACGGGCAAATTTATAAGGAAAAGAGGTAAGGTAGAGACGTGGAAGGGGTATAGGCTTGAAGATGTGGGGGTATGGCAAGAACAGTGAAGAGCATGGGCTAGGTAGGCTGATATATATATATATATGCTATATATGTTATTTAAATTCAAATTATCAAGCTATACGACGTTCAAAATTTCAAACTCCAAACGAGACGTGCCGCCAGGTGTTCTATATGTTATACCCCTATTTCGAACACAATGGAACTTGTTTCGAGACCTAATTTGATCGTATGCAGAAGATAGCCTTTTAAACCCAGTTATTATATTAAATTTTCGATATTGAATTCTACGCGTTTCGATACCGCACGACCAAACGATTCATCTGATCGCCATGAATTTTGATGGCGTATTATTATTCATTATTATGGATCTAATGAAACTGGTTTCGTGGAAATCCGAGACAGTGCTCGGAAGGCTATTTTTACTCGTTAATTAAAACGAATTATTATAAACCAAATTAACTACTTTTAAATTTACATTAAAAGTTTCTTATTACTATTCTTATCCAAAAGAATTTTAAATAAGCTTGGAAATCGTTTTTATCCAAATAAAAATCCAAGATTCAATTATTTAAACAATTACAATTATTAAATTCAACAATTAAATCGTTATATTTGAAATTTTAGCTATTTAACTTATAAAAATAATTTTCCAATATTTAAAAAAAAAATATATTTTAAATTCAAATGGCTAAAATTCTAGGTCGTTACATGAATACTCCATCTCGATCGGAAAAACAAGAGCTACATAATGGTGTGATTCCCGTCAGCTAATTCAATTATTTATTAAAAATTACTATTTTTCCTCTTTAATTTAATTTACCAAAATACCCTCCAATTTTCAAATTTATTTATTTATTATTATTATTTTATTTAATTGAAAATCTTAGGGTATTACATTCTCCCCCTTAAAATAATTTCATCCTCGAAATTCCAAAGAAACAAAAAATGTAATAGACGCTCATCCTTTCGTTTACACAACTATATCACTTGTGCATGTGCACAACCATTCAAACAAAGAAACCATCTAGATTAAAGTCATTCTAAACATATATATAGATCTAGTTAAGCATTAACATTTCAAACAAGGTATATAATGAATATGATCATGGTACTTATGAAAATCTAGCATAATGCAATAAATGCGATAAGTGCAACTTATATGAATGCAAGAGTATGACATAGTAGATATGATGCATAACAATCCTAGTATAAAAACTGGAAGTTCTATGTAAATGCAACTTTAGTGACATACATGATAATATATAATATAGCATCTAATAAACATCGCATACAAGTCCTAACATCCAATTTAAGCAACTAAAACCTAACTCTTAGCAAGCCATATAAACCAGACGAACGTACATGTAAAGAGTTTGGGATGAGAAGCTCATATTTTCTCTTTAGGCTCTTATATACTATCCGTTGGATCGTCTTCCCATTTCAATTTCACCAGCTTGATCACTTTATTACTCAACCATCGAATCCCATGCTCCACTATCTGTATCGGTCCTTTAGATGAACCTGCTTCGGCTTCCAACTAAACATCCTCTAGCTGACTAAGCTCTACCACTATAGCTGAGTCATGTACACATTTTCACAAATGTGATACATATAATATATGATGAACTCTAGCCATTATTTTCGGTAACACCGCTCTATAAGATAATCCTCCAATGTGCTCTGGTACTTTAAACGGTCCAACAAATCTCGACAACAACTTGCTTGAACTTCCAAATCCCATCACATTCTTAAGAGGTGATACTTTCATGAACACAAAATCTCTAATTTCGAATTTTAGCTCCTTTCGTCTTTTTTATCAGCAGACGATTTCTGTCTATCATGTGCCGCCTTCATCCTTTTCTTATCAACTCATCCTTTTACGATGTATCCCTGATCATATGTGGTCTAAGTATAACCTTTTCCGTCGACTCCCAACAACATGAAGGTGATTTATATGGTCTTCCGTACAGTACTTTGAATGGTGTTATCCTAATACCAGCTTGATAACTGTTATTATAGGTGAATTCCACTAATGGCAAATGATCTTCCCAAGCATCTCCAAAATCCAAAATACACACCCTCAACAAATTCTCTAACACTCTATCCACTCTCTCGGTCTGTCCATCCATTTGCAGATAATATGTCATGCTCAAACTCAACTCTATACCCAAGTTATCATGTATGCTCCTCCAGAACTCACTCATGAAGAGTGGATCCTAGTCACTCATAATATTCACCGGTATCCTTGCAATCTCACAACTTCCCTAATATATAATATTGCGAAAGATTTTATCATCCTCGTTCTCTTCGTAGGAATAAAATGTGCTCTCTTCTTCAATCGATCCACCATTACCTAAATACTCTCATTGCCTCTTCTACTCCTTGGAAAACCATCTATAAAATTCATTGAAACACTCTCCCACTTCCACTGTGGAATTTCTAAAGGCATCAATTATCTGCTCGGTTTCTTCTGCTGTGCCTTAACCCTCTGACAAGTGAGATATCTCGCCACATACCTTGCCACATCTCCCTTCATCCTCTGTCAATAATAAACCCTCTTCATATCCCTATACATTTTATCACCACCAGGATGAATGGTCATCCTCGAATGATGACACTCCTCTAACACCCGATTAACCAATACATTCAACTTCGGTACACATAATCTTCCATCTTGCCTTAAGTATCCTTTCCTGTACTTCGTATATCGCTCCAAATGGCTCGATTTCTCACCTTTCTCTAGTTGGTTCATGATCTCAACCAACTCCGCATCCTTCCTTTGATTCGTACGAATCCTATCTATTCGTGTACGTTCAACCTCTAAGGTTGCCAATAATCCAGGTATAATATCCATTGGTGGTCGAAAATCAAATCTAAGAATATATTGCAGTTGTCACATTTCTAACATCATAAGACTCGGTTACACATGCTTCCTACTCAGTGCATCTGTCAAAACATTAGCCTTTCCAAGGGTATAAGCAATACCAAAATCGTATGATGATAAGAATTCCATCAATCTCAGTTGTCTTAAGTTTAAATCTCTCTGCGAGAACAAATACTTCAACGACTTATGGTCTGTAAATAGCTCAAATCTTTCTTCTCGCAAATAGTGCCTCCACGACTTCAAAACAAATACAATCGCAGCAAATTCCAAATCATGTGTAGGATAATTCTTCACATGTGTGTAACATCCTCCTACTTGAAGGCCCAAAACTAACGGCTACGATGCTGCAGTCATACATAGTTATTAATCCTTGGCGACCAAATACAGCAATGTTAGATACATTGATACACAGAAACACATAAATATGGAAAAAAAATTAAAATATCAAACATGATCACATTCCATTTCAAAACATTTCAAACTCATTACATAATCGCACAATCGTTAACCACGTTCAGAGAAAATATATTTATTACAACATACGCCAAGAGCGACATATGAATATGCCCCTTGGATGATCAGAGTGTATATATATAGGCAATTTAACAACTTTTCCTTTACAAACAACACAACGTAATCAAAATAAAAGAGAACTCTAGATATCTATCATGTCTCCTACACGTCCCCGGAAGCTTATTCGTCAAATGAGGTACCTGAAAACCTCAACTCTCAAACTACTCAAAATCAATTGAGTACCCGAGAGTTTAACGGGAAAACATAAAATTCGAGTCAAACATAAAGCCTGGTATGAATAATAATCTACCATCTCAAACCATTTAGATATCCAGTGAGACCATGCCGTTTAGCGGAATGAGTTTTCCCCTTACTAGTATCCTAAAACCTTTATAAAACCATATACTGTGCTCCTGCATCCACAATGGTTAAAACAATTCAAAACAACATGATACGATGAAATGAAAAACAAGTGAACCAATTCTGGATTACCCATCCCCATTCATTTTGACTATCTATCTCAATTATAGTTTCTAAGATTACTATTAATCTAATAGTTTTCATGGGCTGACTAATAACCGGTAAAATGATTATGAACTCCCTATCAAGTTACACAGTTTTCATGGAATCACTAAGAACCTATTGGTAACTCCAGTATCTTTACTCTTATCCTAGTTTTCACGGGCTGACTAGGAACCTATTGGTAACTCCAATATCTTTTCTTCTTATCCTAGTTTTCACGGGCTGACTAGGAACCTATTGACATATGTCAATATCTTAATCCGGATATAGTTTTCATGGGTTCACTATAAACCTATTAGCCCTTGCCAATATCAAATCATAGTTTTCATGGGCTAACTATGAACCTGTCTTTCTAACATCTTCAATTATACATAGTTTTCATGGGCTTACAATGAACCTATTGGCCCCTGCTAATATCTTTGCCAATACACGGTTTTCATGGGCTTACTAAGAACCTATTGGCCCCTGCCAATATCTCCCTTTAATATTTTAGCATCCTATATTCTGGTCTTCCTGACCTCCTGGATGCAATTCTACTCATTCAAGAGATAACTAAATTTATATTCACTACTGGGTCAACATAGCTGGTTATTCCGCCCTTCCCCAAATTATAGTTATGGGTCCATTACAATGTGAATATATACATATATGAAGAAGCAAATACAATAACTTGGTTAATCCCTTTGGCCTTTTAAAAACTTCTTCAAAAGCTCCTTTTCAAAACACTTTATTTATTTATGCCATGGTTTTCCTTAAAAATGAGATTGGGTTATTTGTTTTGAAAACTAAGGATTTCGGAGCCTTCAAAACCTTGCTTTAGTCTCACTGGATAACCTCCTTTGAAAGCATATAAATCTTTTTTCAAAACATTAGGCCCCTGCCTTTCGAAACACTTTAAAACTTCTCTTTCGTAACCTTTCAAAAGTAATAAAGTATTACTTATTAACTCTTAGAAGCATAGCTTCGAAACCATTGTAAGTAACCCTTTCGAAACCTTTAGAAGTATCTCTTCCGAAACCATTGAAAGTCCCCATTTAGAAACCATTGGATTTTTATTTTAGAAATATCATTTGGGTCAAAGTGAATATAAACGAAAGTATCTCTTTCAAAACCATTCTTTATCATATAAAACTATTGGGGAAACCTTGAGGGCGTCGGCACCATCCCTTTCGAAAGCTTCAAATCATTTAAACAAAACACTGAAGGATAGCATCGAAACTTTCGAAGCCATTGTCTTCAAAACCCTTGGACCCTTTCAAAAGCATTTAGGAAGTGACTTAGAAGTTAGAACATATTTTAAAACAAACATTACCCTTCAGAAGCATTGATGACTTCAATACACTCGAGAGGCAAAAGAACGGCAGAAGGGCTTCGACTAGGTCGGAACCCCTTCTTTTGAAAGCACTATTTTACAACTAAAAGAACTCATTCGAAAGCTCTTACTTTTAAAACATAAAGTGGCGATCCCTTCGAAAACTATTAGAAATAAAACCCCTTTCGAAAGTATATGTTTCAAATCCCTCGAAAGCTTCAGTAAAACAAAGGCAGGCGCTTAACACTTTAAAACAAATAAAGGTATCGACCCCATCGGAAGCAATGCTTTCGATACCAAGCTTTTCGCCTTTCTCCAATCCACTATGTACCATCTAAGTGATACCATGTGTATTGGTTTTGGCCTGGCTTGGTTTCGACTGAGATGGACCGGAAGCATTGGTGTCGAAAGGTGCTTCTAAATAGAGGTGGAACTCACCTTTCTGGGTAAACCTGATTTAATACCAATTAAAGAAAACACTTCTAACTAACCTGCCCACGTGTAAGCATGTGATTGGTTGCCTTAACTTTTTAAATTTTTTTTACCAAAATAACTGCCGCTTAATTTCAGATCTAAACTAAGTTTAATTTAGCAAATAAGCTCTTCCATTAAGCAAAACCAATATTGAAAATAAGTCCTTCTTCTAAAATAATTTAATTTCCATAGCAAATCACTTAGGCAAAATCCCCAAAAATTATAGAAATTCACTTTAATCATGTTATCTAACATATCAAAATTTCAGACCCGAATTCTCAATATAATTTCTGAAATAAATTTCTAAATCCAATTAACCATATTTTCCTTTGAAAATTCGTAATAATCTTCCCATAGCTTGGAAACTTATCAAAATTAAAACCCAACTCCAAAATCATGTTTTACATAACATAAATTTTTTCCATGGCATTCAAGATTCAATATCAACTGGTTTTGCCCTAAAATCACATAAAACCTCATTTAAACAATCTTGTTTAAATTAAACAAATTATAATTCAAGCATATCATCATCCAAAACTTCATAAAAATGAATTTAATATTAAATCCAAAAACTTATGAGAGATGGTATAAATTATTATTCACCTTGATTAAGATAAGGAGATTGGACTGAGATTGATTCCCCTTGCTTTAATCCTTAACCTGATTTGAATTTTCTCTTCGTTTTCTTCCTTGTAATGGTCGGCTCCTCTTCTTACGTTTTCATTTTATTTTTGAAGGTGAATGGGAAAAATGAAACGTGAATGGAAGAGAATATATATAAGGGTAAGGGTTACGTGCGGCTAATTCCCATTATACCCTTATGTAAATTAATTATCTTATAAACCATTCTTAAGCCCATTAAGTTAGTAAGCTCGGCTTTTAAGTTTATTTCCAAATCTCAATCCCCTTATCACTTAACATTTACATTATTCTATTTAATTTATCTAATTAAATCTTCTGAATAATGTTATTAAAAATTAGGGGTGTTACAGGCTCCTCTCCTTAAAGAATTTCATCCTCGAAATTCAGTAAGGACTAAATACTAAGCATAGCAATCATTTGTAATGACTTCTAACAACCATACTAGTCTATCTGACTAGCAATTATCTATATAGATCTAATATAGACATAATCTCAAAGCAGATCAGGATAAGTATCTCAAATTCTGTTTTCTGTCTCCCAAGTACAGTCCTTGTCGTTGTCGCTCCACTGAACTTTCACCAACTTGACTGTCTTGTTCCTAAATATTTTGTCATCTCTCGCTACAACCCGAACTGGTTGTCTAACAAAGGTCAAATTAGGCTCTACTACCAAATCTTCCAACTCTGTCGGAGGAATAGTAGTCTTTGGATCATGCACATACTTGCAAAGATGAGACACATGAAATACATTATGGACACCTGCCATACTGCTCGGCAACTCTACTCTGTATGTGAGCTTTCCAATCCTCTCTATAATCTAGAATGGACCAACATATCTCGGTGCCAGTTTCCCTGAATTTTTGAACCATACCACACCCTTCATCGGTGATACCTTAATGAAAACCCTGTCTCCAACTGAGAACTCTAGGTCTTTACGCTTCTTATCTACGTAACTTTTCTGTCTGGATTGAGCTTCCTTCATCCTTTCTAGGATCAACTCATTCTTCTCTGATGCCTCCCTAACCAAATCTGGACCTAAGACCAACCTGTCTCCAGTCTCCAACCAACATACTAGCGATTTGCATGGCCTTCCATAAAAAGCTTCAAAAGGTGTCATTCCTATACTAGTCTGATAACTATTATTATAGGAAAACTCAACCAAATGCAGGTGATCTTCCAAGATCCACCAATTCCAATACACAAGCTCTCAATAAATCCTCGAGTGTGCCTTATTGACTCTCTCTGTTTGTCCATCTGTCTGAGGGTGATATGCAGTACTCGTCTTGAGCTTAGTGCCTAACATATCCTGTAGACTCTTCCAGAATTCGCTAGTGAACATAGCATCTCTATCACTGACTATGCTACTAGGAACTCCATGTAGTTTAACTATGTTCTTCATGAACAACTTAGCTAAAACATGTGCCGTCCTGGTTGACTTTGCTGGAATGAAATGGGCACTCTTGGTTAGCCTATCCACTATAACCCATATACTTTCATTTCCTCTGTTTGACCTTGGCAACCCATCTATAAAATCCATGAATATCGAATCCCATTTCCAAACTGGAATCTGTAGAGGTTGAAGCAACCCACTCGGCTTCTAATGTTCGGCTTTCACTTGTTGATAGTTTGCACACTGCTTAACCCACAAGCTAACATCCCTCTTTATACCTTCCCAATAGAAGCTCATCTTCATATCTTGATACATCTTGGTCCCTATAGGATGAATCGTAAACTTAGATCGATGACATTCTCCAAGAACTTTCCTCAAGTCCTCAACATTTGGAACACACAACCTTCCCTTCTTTCTCAACCATCCCCTCTGGTCAAGACTAAAAACTTTTAGATCATCCATCCCAATTCCAACCTCAAGCCTTCTGATCTTCTCGGCTAACACTGGGTCTTCCTTCTGCTTAGAAGCAATTCTCTCGATCAACACTGGTCGAACTTCCAAATTGGACAACATGGCAGTACTCTAATTAGAACTAGCAGTTGATCTTAACTGCACACTACAGGTAGTCAAAGCTGCTAAATCCTTCCATTCTACCAACATAGCTAACACCACATTCTGATGTCTTCTTCTAAGAGCATCCACTACTTTATTTCCTTTCCCTGAAGTATACTATATACCAAAATCATAAGCAGCCAAAAACTCCAACCACCGCTGTTGTCTCATATTCAGCCCCTTCTAAGAGAATAAGTACCTTAAAGTCTTATGATCTGTGTATAGCTCAAATCTCTCCCAAGAGATAATGTCTCCAAATCTTCAATGCGAAGATCATCGCTGCCAACTCCAAATCATGAGTAGGATATCTCACTTCATGCGGTCTAAGCTGTTGTGAAGCGTAGGCAATCACTTTACCTTTCTACATCAACACAACTCCCAATCCAATTCCACATGCATCAGTATACACCACCAACCCTTGGTTTCCGTCTAGAACTACTAAAACAGGTGCATTAGTCAACAAACGCTTTAACTTAAGGAATGCTTCCTCACATTTATCAGACCAAACAAACTTCACCTCCTTCCTGGTTAGCTTAGTCAAAGGCGCTGCTATTTGTGTGAAATCCTTAATGAATCTCTGGTAATAGCCAGCAAGTCCAAGAAAATTTCTAATCTCAGTCACCATCTCTGGTCTCTTCCAATTATTAACAGCTTCGATCTTATCTAGAGCGACTGACAACCCTTTCTCTGAAACCACATGACCAAGAAATTTAACCTCTTTCTTCCAAAAATGACACTTGGAAAACTCTGCCTTTAGCCAATGCTGCCTCAGCGTCTCAAGCACAACTATAAGATGATCTTTATGCTCTCTTTCATCCTTAGAATATACCAAAATTCCATCTATAAAAACCAACACGAATCTGTCCAAATACTCTCAGAAGACCCGGTTCATCAAATCCACAAAGAAAGCAGGTGCATTCGTTAACCCGAATGACATTACTAACCACTCATACAAACCATATCTAGTTTTAAATATTGTCAAAGGAATACTATCCTCTGCCACTCTTAACTAATGGAAACCCGTCGCCAAATCCAACTGGGAAAACACTCTGGCTCCATACAACTGGTCAAATAGATCATCAATTCTCGGCAAAGGATACTTATTCTTGATCGTCCTCTCGTTCAACTTACGATAGTCGATACATATCTTCAACGATGCATCTGGTTTCTTCACGAACATCGCGACCGCTCTCCAAGGCGAACTGCTTGGTCTAGTAAAATTCCTTCCTTCTAGATCCACTAACCGCACCTTCAATTCCTTCATCTCGGTCGGTGTCATCCTGCTAGGTGGTCTACTTACAGGTTCAACTCCTGACACAAGATCTATTCGAAACTCAACAGCTCATTTCGGTGGTAGTTCTGTGACCGGCTCAAAGACATCTGCAAACCCTCTTGCTACTCGAACCTGACTTAACTCTTCTCCCACTTCCATTGCACTTAATAAAGCACAACTACTCCGGTCAGAATTCTCTACTGAGAATATAATTTGGTTATGACTATCAGGGTGTCTTAGTGATATCTCCCCATTCTGGCAAAATATCCTAGCCTCATACCTCCTCAACCAATCCATACCCAAAATAATTCCAAAATCTACGAAATCAAAAACATGCAGACTGCATGCAACTTATGACCTAATAAATCAATTTCTAACTAGTCACATCTCATCCCAGAGTTGCATACCCTTCTATTGGATTCGCAACCCTTAAGGAAGTAACAAGCTATGTGGGTTTTAAGTACAACCTATTAATCAAACACTAGGATATAAATGAATATGATGCACCGGTATCAAATATTATCCTAACTGGTATACTCTGAATCAAAAACGTACTTCCATCAAGTCTTTCCTTTATCAGCTGCAGTTGGCTTAGCAGATGATGGTCCAACAGCAAAAACCTTTCCCTTGTCCGCCCAAACTGGTTCTAGACAATGGTTCTTATAATGCCCAACTTGATCACAGTTGAAGCACTTCACACTCTTCTTGTCTGCAGCCTTCTTCCCCTTACCTGACTGGCACTCATTCGCATAATGACCATTCTTATCACATTTGTAACAAACTAAATCAGCCTTTGCCTTCTTGGCAGCATCTCCCTTCTTGGTTCCCTTCCTCTTGAAGAACTTTCTTTTCTTTCCCTAAGAACCCTGGGTTTCAACAGGCTTCTCTCTAGCACAAACAACGATCATCTCCTCATGGCGAATTTCCATCTCCACAACCACATTACAAGGATCATGGATATGTGTCAGGATCGCCCTAGCAAGCTCAAGCCTCACTCCCCGAATAAACCTCTCATTCCTTTTGATGTCAGTGTCTATAGTAGCATACCCATATCGAGATAGCTCATCAAACCTAGTGGCATACTCGATAATCGACATCTCTCCCTGGACTAGATCCATAAACTTTCTAATCAACGCTGACGTAGCAACCTCAGATAAAGACCTCTATTCAAATCTCCTTCTGAATTCAGCCCATGTCCACTCTTCCCTCGGAACTACGGTAGTAACACTCTTCCACCAATGAAGTGCTGACCCTTGCAACTGTTTAGATGCCAACCTTCTCTTCTGCTCATCATCTAAACCCAAATCAGCAAAGATACGCTCACAATACAACAGCCAATTCTCTACCTCTATGGCATCCTCCGTTTCCAAAAACGATTTCCCACCTAGACTGGTGTAATCTCTGCTCAGCTTAGCATAATTATTCCCAACTGGAGCCACAAGATTAGCTCCACCAACATTTCCAGCAACCCCGGCAGCAAATCTTGCTTGCATCACATTGGTGAAGAAATGATACATCGCCCACATATCTACTAGTGGATTTCCAGCACCCAAATTGGCATCAGCATTTTGGTTAGCATTAGCCTGTCGACCTTGGCTCCTCCTGGTATTAGGTCGAGTATTTCCATTGGTTGTGGTGCTTCCTCCACCGAGATTTCCTATTTCATTTCCTGCTTCCATATCTTCTTTCTCGTAAATCTACATACGAGCCTTAATAAGATACAGAAGAACGGTCTAAGAGAGAGGGGATTACGTACTTATACATATATATATATATATCAAATTCAAGCACGTTACTATAACATTAACCCAAACCCCGATCATATTTCCGATTCATTGGATTATGTTTCAAAAAGCTTTTTGGTTTAACTTTTCTTTTAAGTTTTCATAAACCTATGCTCTGATACCAGCTTATAACATCCCCCTACTTGGAGGCCCAAAACTAACGGCTACGGATGCTGCAGTCATCCATAGTTATTAATCCTCGACAATCAAATACGACAATGTTAGATACATGATACACAGAAACACATGAATATGGAAAAAAAATTAAAACATCAAACAAGGTCACATTTTATTTCAAAACATTTCAAATTCATTACGTAATCCCACAATCATTAACCATGTTCAGAGAAAATATATTTATTACACCATACGTCAAGAGCGACATATGAAGATGCCCCTTTGGATGATTAGAGTGTATATATATATGCAATTTAACAACTTTGCCTTTACAAACAACATAGTGGAATCAAAATAAAAGAGAACTCTAGATATCTATCATGCCTCATGCACGTCTCCAGAAGCTTATTCGTCAAATGAGGTACCTGAAAACCTCAACTCTCAAACTACTCAAAATCAATTGAGTGCCCGAGAGTTTATAGGGAAAACATAAACTTCGAGTCAGACATAAAGCGTGGTATGAATAATAATCTACCATCTCAAACCATTTAGATATCTAGTGAGACCACGCCGCTTGGCAGAACAAGTTTTCCCCTTACTAGTATCCTAAAACCTTTATAAAACCATATACCGTGCTTCTGCATCCACAATGGTCAAACTAATTCAAAACAACATGATATGATGATATGCAAAACAAGTGAATCAATTCTAGATTACCCATCCCCATTCATTTTGACTATCTGTTTCAATTATAGTTCCTAGGATTACTATTAACCTAATAGTTTTTATGGGCTGACTAATAACTAGTAAAATGATTATGGATTCCCTGTCCAATTACATAGTTTTCATGGGATCACTAAGAACCTATTGGTAACTCCAATATCTTTACTCTTATCCTAGTTTTCATGGGCTGACTAGGAACCTATTGGTAACTCTAATATCTTTTCTTCTTATCCTAGTTTTCATGGGTTGATTAAGAACATATTGACATATGTCAATATCTTAATCCGGATATAGTTTTCATGGGTTCACTATAAACCTATTGGCCCCTGCCAATATCAAATCATAGTTTTCATGGGCTAACTATGAACCTGCCTTTCTGACATCTTCAATTATACATAGTTTTTATCGGCTTATTATGAACTTATTGACCCCTACCAATATCTTTTCCAATACAAGGTTTTCATGGGCTTACTGAGAACCTATTGGCCCCTTCCAATATCTCTGTTTAATATTTTAGCCTCGTATATTCTGGTCTTCCTGACTCTTGGATGTAATTCTATTCATTCAGGAGTTAACTAAATTTATATTCACTATTGGGTCAACCTAGTTGGTTATTCTGACGTTCCCCAAATAACAGTTATAGGCCCATTATAATGTGAATATATACATATATGAAGAAGCAAACACAACAACTTGGTTAATCCCTTTAACCTTTTAAATCAAATAAAACTTCTTTAAAAACTCCTTTTCAAAACACTTTATTTATTTATGCCATGGTTTTCCTTAAAAATGAGATTGGTTTATTTGCTTTGAAAACTAAGGCTTTCGAAGCCTTCAAAACCTTGCTTTCGACCTCACTAGATAACCTCCTTCGAAAGCATATAAATATCTTTTCAAACCTTTAGGCCCCTACCTTTCAAAACACTTTAAAATTTCTCTTTCGTAACCTTTCGAAAGTAATAAAGTATTAATTATTAACTCTTAGAAACATAGCTTCAAAACCGTTGAAAGTGTTCCTTTCGAAACCTTTGGAAGTATCCCTTCCGAAACCATTGAAAGTCCCCTTTTCGAAACCATTGGGTTTATATTTTAAAAATATCATTTGGGTCAAAGTGAGTATAAATGAAAGTATCTCTTTCAAAACCATTCTTTATCATATAAAAGTATTAGGTAAAACTTGATGGCGTCGGCACCATCCCTTTCGAAAGCTTCAAATCATTTAAACAAAACACTGAAGGATAGCATCGAAACCCCCTTTCGAAGCCATTGCCTTTGAAACCCTTGGACCCTTTTGAAAGCATTGTGATAACCCTGATTTTTGTGAGTAATTTCCTAATTTAATTTAGTTTGTGTTTGTTTGAAATTGCATTGAAAAAAATAGGAATAGGAAATTGATTTACAGATACATGGTTTAAAACATGTACATGTGCACAAGACGATGTACACACATGCACACAGATTTCTGTGTAATAAGAATTTAGCAGAAATCAATAGATAAATTAAAATAACTGATTTAGAAATACATATGCATGAAGATAGAATTTTATCTTTAAATAAAATAGGGTACAAAGAAAATAAAAGACTTAGGTATGCATGTGTTATACATGTATACAGTCAACCAATTTCTGGAAGAAAACAGAAGTTACATAGAAATGGCATGAGTCCTTAAACAAACACTTTATCCATTTCTGGTAATTTCTTTAATTTAGGAAATAAGAAGTCATGGATATAACATGACCCGGGAAAAGATTAAAAGAATGAGGCTTATTTCTGAAAATGAAGACAAGGACCACATACCCTCTTATTTCTTGAAAGCAGGCTATGTTATGTATGGGGTAGAACTGACATTGGGTAAATTCCATAAACCCTAGAAACAGCCAAGATTTATATAAAAGGCCTAGTATAGTGAGACCATACACATTTTTTCTTCATTAACCTAAAAAAAAATACAAGACATAAACCAGAGAAAAAATAGGAGAAGGCAGAAGACTAAAAAGGGGTTCATAAGGCATAGGAAGAAGAAGGATTAATGTGAGTAACCTCACTGAAAACTTTGGCATTAAGTCCTGAATATTGAGGCAGCCTATTTGAACTAATCATTCATTTTCTTTTACAAGTTATGTCTTATGGTTTGATGACTTTGTTTTGTTAATGATCTGTTTAAGTATAGAACCCCTCTCTGATTTACCCAGAAAAAATGAGAGTCATGGATTCATGGTTCAAAATGTTTATCTGTGATATGGGTTAGCTTTGAGATGGAGTGATTTCTTTTATAAGTTTTCTTTATAAAAAAATTGCTTATGAAAATCCCCGGATTCAAGTGGTGGGTATATGGTCTGAAGATAGAAAGAAATATGGGGTTGTAACATTGTGTTGTTGCTTATGTCTCATGTTGATTAAAACAAAAGAAAATGTAGAAGTGCAATGTTGTACATGTGCTGAGCTTCTATGTTTTATGAAATACCCAAATCAAATATACTTGTGGTTTAGCCAGACCATGAATCTGATTGAACCAGAGGTAAGAAAAGATAACCAGTAAAATACTTAGGACCATATACTTACATCTTGATCCACTGAAACTCATAGTCAAAAATAATGTGCTAAGAAACCATATCTATTTTCATGATTAAATGTTTGCTTCTGAGAATATAACTTACCAAACTCTGGATGAATACATGTTGCTTGCATTGTTTCTATTTCTCTGATTAAAAAGTGAGATGCAGAAGGGATTAGCAAAGTTATGAAAAAAAAGAAATAGTACTTAGTAATTTAACTAAGGACTTGGGATCTTAGGGCTACAAAATATAGCTTGGCAAGGGGAACATTGCAAGCTCACACATGGTATGTTTATACCCAGGGGCCTGAGTGTGCTGGGTTAACAGAGAGATGTCCCAGGCAGTGTGTGTTTAAAAAGAGAAAGTAGCTAAAGAACCTATTATATTTGATAATGAACTTTAGAAATAGGTTCAGGAGAGGCCTGGGCAAAATCCCTGATGGCCAGTAAAGTTGAAAAGGGCATGATGACTGAATTGATGATTGCATTTGGTTGGCTTATGATGTTTTTATTGATGAATCTTATGATTGTTTTCTATGAATTAAGTCATTATGATCATATATATATATAATCTGTTTAACACTGATATGAATGCACATGCCTCACAAAAACATGTACAAGGATGATACTGAGTTTCTTATTCATACAAAGCACTGGAATATAAATGGAATTGAATATGATCATGTTTTCAGTTAGATTATTCATACCAGACGATTAGTCTGACACTTTTGTGTTTGTGCACCATTGGGTGTCTCATATTTGTATGAGGTAGTTCATGGTGACTATGCAGGTAAATAAGAACATGGTTGATCAGGAATTGGATGAGTTAACTACTTAAAGATTTGGATGCTATGTTTAAAATGACTTTGCTGAAGTAAATCAAACATTCATGAGGAACTAGATTAAGACCTTTTATTTAAGTTACTTTGAGAAACCAATGTATTGTTAATTGCTGTTTTGTAGTTGTTGAACTTATATATATCAGCTGAGACTATGTGCTTTGTTTCTACAAGATGTTTTGCTAAGAAAAATGAATTTTAAACTTCAAGAACAGTCAGGCTAATGGTAGAAAATTTGAGAATAAAGGATTTATGGATTGAATGTATATACAAAGAACTGACATAAGAAAATCCATGTATAAGTTTAGAAATAATTTTTAGACACTCTGAGACGTCTGTCATAAAGATTTAGACGTCTGAGATCAAATTTAGACGTCTGTCATGAAAAATTTAGATGTCTGAATTTAGTTCAAAATGTTTTTCACTCTCTATTTCAATTTTAGACACTCTGAGACGTCTGTCATAAAGATTTAGACGTCTGAGATCAAATTTAGACGTTTGTCATGAAAAATTTAGATGTCTGAATTTAGTTCAAAATGTTTTTCACTCTCTGTTTCAATTTTAGACACTCTGAGACGTCTGTCATAAAGATTTAGACGTCTGAGATCAAATTTAGACGTCTGTCATGAAAAATTTAGACGTCTGAATATAGTTCAAAATGTTTTTCACTCTCTGTTTCAATTTTAGACACTCTGAGACGTCTGTCATAAAGATTTAGACGTCTGAGATCAAATTTAGACGTCTGTCATAAAAATTTTAGACGTCTAAACTACTGACTTTGCCTAATTTGCCTATTGAGGAAAAGAAGTGTTAAAAATTACTAAGTAGCAACTGCATATGATTATGGGATTAATTCCCCTGACTTAAAAATCAAAAGGTATGGAAAATGAGCTATGTGCTGGTTGATTTGAATTCAAAATTCAATCAGGATACACTCTTGCTAAACAACACTCTGATCCAAGCAAGAGGGTCACATACATCTTCATATGTATGTGAAAATATTTATTGATGAACTGATATAAATATATTAGTAGAAAAGGAGGATCCTGGATTATTTAGTAAGAAGGCTAAATGACTCTAAGAGATTTATAGATGTAAAAAAAAAATCCTAGTAAAAATAATTAGGTGGAATTAGTTAGGGTCATTTCATTTGGTATCAGAGCTATGTTGTAAATAACATAGCAAAATTTTGTATGAACTTGTTTGCATTGGATGTATAGAAGTGTTGATTGCTTTGGATGTTTTGATTGTTAATGTTTACACTATTGATATCTATTATGACAGAATAAGTGATAGATTAAAATGAGTAATCTATAGAATATTAGACAAAACAGACTAACCTAAGTATTATATCCATAGAGTTATGGAAGGACCCAGACATCAAAATGTAGGAACAAATGAACCACCCATGGTGAATGTGTAAGAATTCATGAGAGCCCTAAGGGATGGAGTAGGCAACAGGCAGGAAAATCCACATGAGGAACTTTCCAAACTACTCAAGACTTTTACCAATCTTGGAGGCAAAACTTTTGATGGCACAGAAGGAGTTATGGGAGTTCAAAATTGGCTCAGAATTTTGGAAAGAATCTTTGCAGACATGCAAGTTGAAGACCAAAGGAAGAGGCAAATTGCATCCAGGCAATTGAGAGGAGCAGCTTTGGATTGGTGGGAGGTTATCATAGCTGGAAGACCTGAAGGGGAAGTGACATGGGATCAATTTAAAGCAATGTTGGAGGGCAGATTTATCCCTGCATCAGCTAAAGAGTCTTTACTGGAGGAATTCATCAAATTGAGGCAAGGGACTATGAGTGTCACTGAGTACACTCAGAAGTTTGAATCATTGGCAAAGTATGGTGCAGTGCTCATCACTACTGAGGAAGCTAAGAATGGCAGATATATTCAAGGGTTGAACCCTAGCCTTAGTAGAGCCATGCTACCATACAAGGATAAAACTTTTGATCAAGTTTTGGATTTGACTCTGAGCATTGAACAACATGATAAAGCTAGAGAGAATTTCAGGGCATTCAAAAATAATCAAAACAATAAGGGAAAGGGTAAATTTCACCCTTATGATAAGAAGAAAACAGACATAGCTTCCACTAAGAAACCAGAAGAAGCCAGAACTACTGAAGTAAAGAAGAAGATCACTTGTTATAACTGTGGCCAAGAGGGGCATATGAAGAATAGATGCACAAATGTTAGGCCTGCATCCTTCAATTGTCACCATTGTGGGAAGGAAGGTCACATAAAGAGGAATTGTCCAGACTTTAAGCAAGGAAGATTAGGGGCTTTGGAAGGGAAAGACAAGGTAGCTGAGGGATCAAGTGTTGAAAAGCATGGTCAAGTTGAAGGTACTTTGCTTATTCACTCAATACCTTTAGTAGTAGTGTATGATACTGGGGCTACACACTCATTGATCTCTCATGATATTGCACAACAATTAAAATTGAATTGTATGATTGTTGATAAGCCACTGTTAATTAGGAGCCCTATAGGTAGTTCATGTGTTATGGGTATGATGTGCATGCAACTGGGACTAAATATAGGAGGACATGTGTTTGAGTCAAACCTATGTGTTGCAATATCCGGACATAGGGATTATTTTAGGAGTTGATTGGTTGAGTAGATATAAGGCTATCATAAATATGGAGACATCCACCATATCATTGAAAGTTTCAGATGGACAAAGAATAGTTGTTCTTTGTGAGGCAAACAAGAATAGAGGTATAGCCAACCTTTCTACATTGTCAAATGAAAAACCCATGCCTGCATTAGAAGAGATCCCCATAGTTAATCAATATGTTGATGTGTTTGGTGAAGTGAGGGGAGTTCCAAACCACAGACCAGTTGATTTTTCAATCAAGATAATTCCAGGAGCTAACCTAGTGGTTAAAAGACCAACTAGAATGGGGCCTAAGGAGTTGATGGAGCTGAAAAAGCAATTAGTTGAACTAGAAGAAAAAGGTTTTATTAGACCCAGTAGCTCATCATGGGGAGCACCAGTAGTCTTTGTTAAGAAACAAGATGGATCCCTTAGGTTATGTATTGACTATAGGGAATTAAACAAAGTCACAGTTAAAAATAAATACCCCTTACCAAGAATTGACGATCTCTTTGATCAATTGAGTGGTGCAAAAATATTTTCTAGACTTGATTTAGCTTCAGGCTTTCATCAGATGAAAGTAGAAGAGGAAAGTATAAAGTATACAGCCTTTAACACCAGATATGGACTTTATGAATTTTTAGTAATGCCATTTGGTTTGACAAATGCTCCTTCCTATTTTGTTGATTTGATGAATAGGATTTTTAGAGAATACTTGGATAAGTTTGTATTAATATTTATTGATGATATACTAATTTATTCTAAGTCAGTTAGAGAGCATGAAAACCATTTGCACATGGTATTTGAGAAATTGAGACAAGAAGACTTGAAAGCAAAGTTTTCAAAATGCACTTTTTGGCAAAATGAAGTGAATTTTCTAGGCCATATCATATTAGAAAAAGGAATAGCTGTGGATTCCAATAAAGTCATTGTAGTACAAGCTTGGAAAATGCCTACTAATGTCACTGAAGTCAGATCATTCATGGGAATGGCTGGTTACTATAGAAGATTTATAAAAGATTTCGCAAAAATCTCAATTCCATTAACTAGATTGACTAGGAAAAATCAAGTGTTCACCTGGACTGAGGAGTGTGAAAAAGCCTTTGGTAAATTAAAAGAAGCACTGGTACAAGCTCCAATTCTTAAGGTACCTGAGGGAAATGAAAACTTGGTGGTGTATACTGATGCAAGTGGACAAGGGCTTGGGGCAGTGTTGATGCAACAAGATCAGGTAATAGCTTATGCTTCTAGGCAGTTGAAATCAAGTGAGGTAAGGTATGCTACTCATGACCTTGAATTGGCTGCTATAGTGTATGCTCTTAAGTTATGGAGACACTACTTGTTAGGAGCAAAATTTGAAGTGTATACAGACCATAAATCACTTAAATATTTGTTTTCACAAAAAGAATTAAATATGAGGCAGCAAAGATGGATTGAACTCTTAGCCTCATATGATTTTGAAATATTGTACACACCTGGTAAGGCTAATAAAGTAGCAGATGCCTTAAGTAGACAACATGCTAAAGTGGCTAGATTAATGATAGAAGAGTTTAACACTTTATCATTATTAATTGATTCAGAGATAGGAAGTAATAACATAGAAAATATGAGCTTATGCAGTGAGAATGTAGAAATGGGAAAATTAAGTTTTATTACTCTGGGATCAGAATTGAAAAATAAAGTTGTAAAGCTACAAGACCAAGATCCATTTTTATTTGAAAGGAAGACTCAAATATTAAATGGTAAGGCAGTGGAAGGTTTTCAGTTGAATGATCAAGGCCATTTGAGGAAAGGAGAAAGAATATGTGTTCCAGCAGTTGATGAGTTGAAGCAAGAAATCTTGGATGCTTACCACAAAAGTAAATATACTATACACCTAGGAAGCACAAGAATGTATCACAACCTCAAGAGAGATTATTGGTGGAGTGGTATGAAGAGTGCAGTGGCAACCTATGTATCTAAATGTATGATTTGCCAACAGGTGAAGGCTGAGTATCAAAAACCCTCAGGGATGCTTCAACCTTTGCAAATACCACAGTGGAAATGGGAAGACATATCAATGGATTTCATTGATGGTTTGCCTAGAACTAGGAGAGGAAATGATAGTATTTGGGTAGTGGTTGATAGGCTAACCAAGTCAGCCCACTTTATACCAGTGAAATCAGAAAGAAATGCAAATACCCTAGCCCAGTTATTTATTAAAGAAGTAGTCAGGCTACATGGTATACCAAAGACTATAGTAAGTGATAGAGATACCATCTTCACTTCAAAGTTTTGGCAAAGTTTTCACAAGGCAATGGGGACTGATTTATGCTTAAGCATAGCATACCATCCTCAAACCGATGGCCAAACAGAAATTGTGAACAAATTGCTTGAAGACATGTTAAGAGCTTGTGTATTGGATTGGGGAGGAAGTTGGGAGGATCATATCTTTTTAGCTGAATTTGCATACAACAATAGCCATCATAGTAGTATAGGCATGGCCCCCTTTGAAGCTCTTTATGGGAGACCATGTTTATCACCCTCAAGTTGGCTTGAATCTGGAGAAAAAGTGGTCTTAGGACCAGAAAATGTGAAAGAGACTTCTGAAAAGATAGCTTTGATCAGAAAAAGAATTGCTTCTGCCCAAGATAGGCAAAAGAAATATGCAGATCAAAGAAGGAAGGCAGTACAATATGATGTTGGGGATTATGTATTCATCAAGATATCACCCATGAAAAAGGTTCTAAGGTTTGGGAAACAAGGGAAGTTGATTCCTAGGTATATAGGACCATATAAAATCCTAGAAAGAATAGGAACAGTAGCTTATAAATTAGAGTTGCCAGAAGAAATGAGAGCAATGCATGATGTTTTTCATGTGTCTCAACTTAGAAGATGGGTTCATGATAAGGAGGCAATCCTAGAATCCTCTAAGGATGTGCAGATTGATCTTAGAATGATCTATGAAAAGGAACCAGTGGGCATAATTTCTAGAGAAACCAAGAAATTGAGAAATAAAGAAATTAAATTAGTAAAAGTGCAATGGAGTCTTGACCCAAACGATTGCACATGGGAAGTGGAAGATAAAATCAGAAATGATTATCCACAACTGTTTGATTAAATGAAAGGTAAATTTATTTATATTAATGAATGTTTTGATTGAAATATGCATTATGATTTTTGTTTTAATATGCATAGTGTTTAATAAAGTGATTGGCTTGAGAATGGTTTTGAGATCAGAAGTTGATTTTCTGGAGTAATGGTACTTAAGTTAAGTATGAAAGAATTGTGGGACACAATTCCTAAAAGGAGGGGTAAATGTGATAACCCTGATTTTTGTGAGTAATTTCCTGATTTAATTTAGTTTGTGTTTGTTTGAAATTGCATTGAAAAAAATAGGAATAGGAAATTGATTTACAGATACATGGTTTAAAACATGTACATGTGCACAAGACGATGTACACACATGCACACAGATTTCTGTGTAATAAGAATTTAGCAGAAATCAATAGATAAATTAAAATAACTGATTTAGAAATACATATGCATGAAGATAGAATTTTATCTTTAAATAAAATAGGGTACAAAGAAAATAAAAGACTTAGGTATGCATGTGTTATACATGTATACAGTCAACCAATTTCTGGAAGAAAACAGAAGTTACATAGAAATGGCATGAGTCCTTAAACAAACACTTTATCCATTTCTGGTAATTTCTTTAATTTAGGAAATAAGAAGTCATGGATATAACATGACCCGGGAAAAGATTAAAAGAATGAGGCATATTTCTGAAAATGAAGACAAGGACCACATACCCTCTTATTTCTTGAAAGCAGGCTATGTTATGTATGGGGTAGAACTGACATTGGGTAAATTCCATAAACCCTAGAAACATCCAAGATTTATATAAAAGGCCTAGTATAGTGAGACCATACACATTTTTTCTTCATTAACCTAAAAAAAAATATACAAGACATAAACCAGAGAAAAAATAGGAGAAGGCAGAAGACTAAAAAGGTGTTCATAAGGCATAGGAAGAAGAAGGATTAATGTGAGTAACCTCACTGAAAACTTTGGCATTAAGTCCTGAATATTGAGGCAGCCTATTTGAACTAATCATTCATTTTCTTTTACAAGTTATGTCTTATGGTTTGATGACTTTGTTTTGTTAATGATCTGTTTAAGTATAGAACCCCTCTCTGATTTACCCAGAAAAAATGAGAGTCATGGATTCATGGTTCAAAATGTTTATCTGTGATATGGGTTAGCTTTGAGATGGAGTGATTTCTTTTATAAGTTTTCTTTATAAAAAAATTGCTTATGAAAATCCCCGGATTCAAGTGGTGGGTATATGGTCTGAAGATAGAAAGAAATATGGGGCTGTAACATTGTGTTGTTGCTTATGTCTCATGTTGATTAAAACAAAAGAAAATGTAGAAGTGCAATGTTGTACATGTGCTGAGCTTCTATGTTTTATGAAATACCCAAATCAAATATACTTGTGGTTTAGCCAGACCATGAATCTGATTGAACCAGAGGTAAGAAAAGATAACCGGTAAAATACTTAGGACCATATACTTACATCTTGATCCACTGAAACTCATAGTCAAAAATAATGTGCTAAGAAACCATATCTATTTTCATGATTAAATGTTTGCTTCTGAGAATATAACTTACCAAACTCTGGATGAATACATGTTGCTTGCATTGTTTCTATTTCTCTGATTAAAAAGTGAGATGCAGAAGGGATTAGCAAAGTTATGAAAAAAAAGAAATAGTACTTAGTAATTTAACTAAGGACTTGGGATCTTAGGGCTACAAAATATAGCTTGGCAAGGGGAACATTGCAAGCTCACACATGGTATGTTTATACCCAGGGGCCTGAGTGTGCTGGGTTAACAGAGAGATGTCCCAGGCAGTGTGTGTTTAAAAAGAGAAAGTAGCTAAAGAACCTATTATATTTGATAATGAACTTTAGAAATAGGTTCAGGAGAGGCCTGGACAAAATCCCTGATGGCCAGTAAAGTTGAAAAGGGCATGATGACTGAATTGATGATTGCATTTGGTTGGCTTATGATGTTTTTATTGATGAATCTTATGATTGTTTTCTATGAATTAAGTCATTATGATCATATATATATAATCTGTTTAACACTGATATGAATGCACATGCCTCACAAAAACATGTACAAGGATGATACTGAGTTTCTTATTCATACAAAGCACTGGAATATAAATGGAATTGAATATGATCATGTTTTCAATTAGATTATTCATACCAGACGATTAGTCTGACCCTTTTGTGTTTGTGCACCATTGGGTGTCTCATATTTGTATGAGGCAGTTCATGGTGACTATGCAGGTAAATAAGAACATGGTTGATCAGGAATTGGATGAGTTAACTACTTAAAGATTTGGATGCTATGTTTAAAAAGACTTTGCTGAAGTAAATCAAACATTCATGAGGAACTAGATTAAGACCTTTTGTTTAAGTTACTTTGAGAAACCAATGTATTGTTAATTGCTTTTTTGTAGTTGTTGAACTTATATATATCAGCTGAGACTATGTGCTTTGTTTCTACAAGATGTTTTGCTAAGAAAAATGAATTTTAAACTTCAAGAACAGTCAGGCTAATGGTAGAAAATTTGAGAATAAAGGATTTATGGATTGAATGTATATACAAAGAACTGACATAAGAAAATCCATGTATAAGTTTAGAAATAATTTTTAGACACTCTGAGACGTCTGTCATAAAGATTTAGACGTCTAAGATCAAATTTAGACGTCTGTCATGAAAAATTTAGATGTCTGAATTTAGTTCAAAATGTTTTTCACTCTCTGTTTCAATTTTAGACACTCTGAGACATCTGTCATAAAGATTTAGACGTCTGAGATCAAATTTAGACGTCTGTCATGAAAAATTTAGATGTCTGAATTTAGTTCAAAATGTTTTTCACTCTCTGTTTCAATTTTAGACACTCTGAGACGTCTGTCATAAAGATTTAGACGTCTGAGATCAAATTTAGACGTCTGTCATGAAAAATTTAGACGTCTGAATATAGTTCAAAATGTTTTTCACTCTCTGTTTCAATTTTAGACACTCTGAGACGTCTGTCATAAAGATTTAGACGTCTGAGATCAAATTTAGACGTCTGTCATAAAAATTTTAGACGTCTAAACTACTAATTTTGCCTAATTTGCCTATTGAGGAAAAGAAGTGTTAAAAATTACTAAGTAGCAACTGCATATGATTATGGGATTAATTCCCCTGACTTAAAAATCAAAAGGTATGGAAAATGAGCTATGTGCTGGTTGATTTGAATTCAAAATTCAATCAGGATACACTCTTGCTAAACAACACTCTGATCCAAGCAAGAGGGTCACATACATCTTCATATGTATGTGAATATATTTATTGATGAACTGATATAAATATATTAGTAGAAAAGGAGGATCCTGGATTATTTAGTAAGAAGGCTAAATGACTCTAAGAGATTTATAGATGTAAAAAAAATCCTAGTAAAAATAATTAGGTGGAATTAGTTAGGGTCATTTCAAGAATTTAGGAAGTGGCTTAGAACATCTTTTAAAACAAACATTACCCTTCAAAAGCATTGATGACTTCAATACACTCGAGAGGCAAAAGAATGATAGAAAGGCTTCGACTAGGTCGGAACCCCTTCTTTCGGAAGCACTATTTTACAACTATAAGAACTCATTCGAAAGCTCTTACTTTTAAAACATAAAGTGGTGACCCTTTCGAAAGCTATTAGAAAAAAACCCCTTTCGAAAGTATATGTTTTGACTCCCTCGAAAGCTTTAATAAAACAAAGGCAGACACTTAATACTTTAAAACAAACAAAGGTATCGACCCCATCGGAAGCAACGCTTTCGATACCAAGCCTTCCGCCTTTCTCCAATCCACTACGTACCATCCAAGTAATACCTTGTGTATTAGTTTCAACCTGGGTTGGTTTCGACTGAGATAGAGCAGAAGCATTGGAGTCGAAAGGTGCTTCTAAATAGAGGCGGAACCCACTTTTCTGGGTAAACCTGAATTAATACCAATTAAAGCAAACACTTTCTAACTAACCTACCCACGTGTAAGCATGTGATTAGTTTCCTTAACTTTTCAAATTTACAAAAATAACTGCCGCTTAATTTCAGATCTAACCAAGGTTAATTTAGAAAATAAGCCCTTCCATTAAGCAAAACCAATATTGCAAATAAGTCCTTCTAAAATAATTTAATTTCCATAGAAAATCACTTAGGCAAAATCCCCAAAATTTTTAGAAATTCACTTTAATGATGTTATCTAACATATCAAAATTTCAGACCCAAATTCTCAATTTAATTTCTAAAATAAATTTCTAAACCCAATTAACCATATTTTCCTTTGAAAATTCACTATAATCTTCTATAGCTTAGAAAATTATCAAAATTAAAACCCAACTCCAAAATGATGTTTTACATAACATAAATTTCTTCCATGGCATTCAAGAATCAATATTAATCGGTTTTTCCCTAAAACCGCATAAAACCTCATTTAAGCAATCTTGTTTAAATTAAACAGATTATAATTCAAGCATATCATCATCCAAAACATCATAAAAATGAATTTAATCTTAAATTCGAAAACATATGATCATAAAAAAAAATAGAGATGGCATAAATTATTATTCACCTTGATTAAGATAAGTAGATTGGATTGAGATTGAGATTGATTCCTCTTGCTTTAATCCTTCACTTGATTTGAATTTTCTCTTCTTTTTCTTCCTAGTAATGTCTGACACCTCTTCTTGCGTTTTTGTTTTATTTTTGAACGTGAATGGGAAAAATGAAATGTGAATGGAACGAGAATATATATAAGGGTAAGGGTTATGTGTGGCTAATTCTCATTATGCCCTTATTTAAACTAATTAGCTTATAAACCATTCTTAAGCCCATTGAGTTAGTAAGCTCGGCCTCTAAGTTTATTTCCAAATCTCAATTCCCTTATCACTTAACATTTACATTATTCTATTTAATTTATCTAATTAAATTTTCTGAAGAATGTTATTGAATATTAGGGGTGTTACAATGTGTCTTCAACTACCAACTCGCAAATGCTACAACCCTACCCCTACATAAAGGCAACACCAAGACTAGTGTCGCAAGCATTCGTATAGATGGTAAATGGTTTGGCACGATCAAAAATAACCAAAACAGGTGCGCTCGTCAACAATTCCTTCAACTTGATAAACGCCTCTTTACACTTCACACTCCAAACATAAATCAAGTTCCTTTTCATAAGCTTTGTCAATGGTACATATATCTTTGCAATCCTTTATGAACTTCTAATATAACCTAACTAATCCCAAAAAACTATGTACTTCTAAAGCATTATTTGGAATTTTCCAATCTTTAACAGTTGCTACCTTTCCTGGGTCTAGCGCCAACCCATTACCAAATACAACATGTCCTACAAATGGACTTCACTCCTCCAAAAGTGGCATTTCAAAAATTTAGCCCTTAACTGATCACCTCTTAATACATCCAGTACTTCCCTCAAGTGCAACTCATATTCCTTATCATCTCTATAAAACACCAAGATATCATTGATAAATACAACAAAAATTTATTCAGCTACTTTCAAAAGACCCTACTCATCAAGTTAAAAAAATAAGTTGGGGCAGTAATCAACCCAAATGGCATCACAACTGACTCAAATAATCCATCCAAAGTATGAAAAGTGGTCTTCAGAATGTTGTCCTCGACAACTCTCAACTGATGAAATCCTGTACCATGGTTAAGCTGCAAGAAAATCTTTGCCACGACAAGCTGATCGAAGAGGTCATCAATATGAGGCACTGGATAATGGTTTTTCTTCGTTAGCTTATTCAATTCTCGATAATCGATATATAGCATTATGGAACTGTTTGCCTTAATAGCAAAAATGACAAGCGCTCTCCACTTCGAAATACTTTGCCTAATAAATCCTTCTACAATAACTCCAAATCATTTTTATCCAATTCTCTCCTCTCCTACAAAGCTAGATATCTCAAAGGCATCACCACATGCCTAGCGTCTTTCCCTAGGTCAATCCTAAACTCAATTTCTCGATGTAGTGGAAGTATGGAAACCTTAGCACATATATCTAGAAGATCTTTAACTATGGGAATAAATGCCAACTCATCATGTGATAGGTCTAACGAATACAATCCCATGACTACTCAAATGAACAACTTTCCTATCACAATCCAAAACTACTCAATACCGAGCCATCCAATCCATTCCCAAGATCAATTTGTATCTCTCAAAGCTAAGCATATACGCGTCACAATTAAACTCTACATTGTTTAAAACCAACTTAAGATCATGGAAAATAGTAGACAAATGGGTGGATCCCCTAACAGGATTCAACACGATACAAATCTCATGCATAATATAAGGGATTATTCCTAATCTCTCCACTAATGCATTGCCTGTAAATGAATGCGATGCTATAGTACTAAACAAAACCATGGTAGGTAAACCAAAGGTAGTAACACCTAACTGAGTTCCCCTTCTCTTGGGTTGTTGGTGCAATGCTGGCAGTGGGTACAATGTCCAATGCATAAACCTTAACAATCTTACACTTCTTTTGTAGCATTGGGCACTCTCTATTATAGTGTCCTATCTAGTCACAATTAAAGCACTTAATTCCCTACAACTGTCCCTGTTGTTCTAACTATCCTTTTTGTCTTGATGGTTTTGACCTACAATCTCTCGCCAAATATCCCATCTCACCACACTGATAACATTATGTTCCCTTCTGAAGGCTCACCCTATAATTCTTGTCTATATGCCCTATCTTATTACACCTCCTACATACAGTAGCATGTTTCCTTTTCTACCCACCTTGTGGTTTCGTTCTTGCGCTTACTCTGATCTCCAACCGACACTTGCTCCATATTCAAACCTCCACTCATAGCATTAAACAAAGTCACCTCACCTAACCCCTTAAATGTTATTCCAAATTGCACTTGACTCAAAACCAACTCCCTCTACGGTTAATTCAATCCTTTAACAAATTTCATAGCTTTCTTCTTTTGTTTATCAACTAATATCCTAACTTCACTAACTGACTAAATCAATTTACATACTCATTTATGGTGATGTCCCCTTACTTAAGCTGAATAAACTCCTACAACAACATTCTCCTCTCAGCTCCAGAAAAGAATTTAATCTCAAACTTCCTTTTGAAAACCTCCCCAGCAATGGTATTCTCCTCTATCTCCGCTATGACAATCTCCCACCAATTTGTTGCCTCTTCCTATAGATGCCAAACTGCCAAATGCCTCTTAGTCACATCACTTAATTCTAAGAAGCCAAATATCTTCTCACAGTTTATTAGCCATGTCTTGGTTGCTGCATATGATTCAATCTCTGCATACGGATTTCCAAATAAGTTGGCAAAAGTATTGTAGAGTTTCGAAAAGTCAACATTCATGGTGGGATAGTAACCACAACTTCGATTGTAGCAACTGGTTTAGTGGAGGTAGTAGAGGTACTAGTCCAAGAAGTTGCTTGGAAATACCTACGAAACCAAATGGCATGTTCACGCCAGGAACCTCAAGGATATCCACTCTGGTACTCGCACCCGCTCTAGCATTAACTCCACCAAAATTGGTCTCCATTCTAGTTTCTTCTAAATTATTCATACTTTAGTTATTTGTAAATGCGATTCATTAGCAACTCCTCGTTAGATAATCAAAAATTGGAATAAAATATGATGTATTCATATATTCAACTCGACTCTTATATTATATATATAAGATAATATACAAATATGCTCTCTCAATACGTCCCTAATCCAATAACCTATGCTTTGATACCAAATGTAATAACCGACCTTTCTTGAACTCTGTAATTACACACGAAGTCCTAAAACGACGAGTCATTCGGTGATGATACATGTTGATATACAGAGGGAGCATAAGACGAAAACTATACAAATATATTAATTTTAGAGTCTTACAGTGAATGATCACATAAAACATCATATTACATAAATATATCTGTTTACACAGATAATATTTCTACATCAGTTTAACCAAACCAAACCAACTGCACACACACTGTCACATCATGTCTTTAAGATACAGATTATATACAACATTTATATATGTAATATTTACAATATGTCAAGTCCACATCTTCTGTTCCATCATGTCTCCTAACTCCATCACCCTAAATAATATGAAAAAAGAAAATATAGGAGTGGGTCAGAGATACGTCTGAGTAAGTAAAGCCAATTTAATACATGTATACTACAATGAGAGTGATATAACATAATTTAAGTCTAAAGTATAATATCTTCTAGACCCGCCTAACGCGATACAGAACGATATTATACCATTTAAGAACTTTCTAGTCTCGAACACTTATGTAAAGGATCCCCGATATGTAATTCAGTCTCACCACCCACGGTAAAGGATTCATGTCTACAACTATTATTCGGTCTTGTTACCTACGATAAAGGATAGTAATATGACATAGACTCATGCCTGGTCCCACCACATGTGCTATAAGTCAACTTTTGTCCACATCAAAACTCCTGGACCAGCCTCATTGCTCTATGGAAAATGCTCATCAATACCATGAACCAAGGATCTGCCGCGTACGTATATTTAACTTCATAATTTCAAATTATATTGTTTAAGCCATTTTACATCATAGTTAAATCCTAGAATAGCCTTAAAACATCTTATACCATTATCAAAGCAATATATCATGATCTGAGAGGACTCACTCACCCAAATCAAACCAAAAGAACCCGAATTGCCCTCTATCTAGAATTTCTAGAAAATCTAATCTATGCAATAGCCTCCAATCTTTATTAAGAAGATAAAGAATCTCACTACGATTCCAATGCACTTCATCTCATTGAATTTCGTTAAGAAATAAAGATCTTATGTCGAATTGAATTGAGGAAGATATCATGAGATCATTGGTTTCAAAAATGAGAAAGAGAAAATGAAACTGAAATATATGTAGTTTCAAAATTGGCTTTTGGAGGAAAAGCTAAAATGGTATTTTAGTTTTGAATTCAAATTACAGAATCGACCCAATTCAGCCCAATCTGGCCAACTGCCTGCACACAGCTTAAACGCACTTTATTAATTCAATGATATCCCACTCATACGATGTCTAATTTAAACAAATGAATACTCTATCTCAACCAGAAAAACTAGAGGTATGCAATGATGTGACTCCCGTTAGCTAATTCAATTGTTTGTAAAAATTACTACTTTGCCCCCTCCAACTGAAATTTACCAAAATATCCTCCAATTAAATTTCAAATTTATTTATTATTATTAGTATTCAAGATTAATTGAAAATCTCGGGGTATTACATGAATCAACTGATGTATTTATTCCCTTGGGTTAAGACTGAATACAAATATATCAATTTCACTGGCCAATTTTTTTGCATCTAGTTCTGATACAAAGCAATAGCACATGGTTTAGCTTCCAAAACTGAAAGCACACAGAAAAAAATAGAAATAAAATCGTAATAGAATACTCAGTTTAATACAAACACATGTCTTTTCAATAATACATCAATCAAGTAACCATTTCCTTATTTGATTATAAATGAATAAGAGTTTTCAATAAATACACCACTTGATAATATAATACAAGAATACATAATAACAGAAATAATAATTGGATGACAAATCTTCGGTTTAGGTCCAGTTGATGAATAAACATAACCTTCCAAATAAATCGGGGATAAGTATTATAAGAAAAGCATACATGGTTCAAACTAGATAGACTTGTGTGAATTAAACCATAATTGGAATAGACTGAGCAAAAATATCAACAATGACATAAGGAAATAACATAGCTATCGATATATATTAGCGTATGTTAAATGTCAATAATACACACAGACACACATACATACCTATATATGGGAAGTCTAGATTTTATACACACACACATATAGAATAATTATTTTGAATCTTAAAGAAATTATTATTTATTCAATGAAGTTTATAAATTCATTTATTTATATTATGCAATAGTCAATGGTTTACAAAATAATAAATGAAAATCGAATATTATTATTTCAGACAACAATTTATTAACAATTTAGTTTCATAATATAATCATACAAAACTTTATTTTGTTTACCAAATTTGAAAACGATCTTGTGTCAGTTTGCTCTGCTCAAGTGTTTTGGAAATCCTATCGATAGCGTTGATCAGACGAATCGATCGGAAACCCAAATCAATATCAACAACTCAAACAACACAATATATTTTAAAACATTTTAAATATTAATTTACAAATACACTTCCTCGCTCGACTATACAAGAATAGATTTCTAAGCAAAGATAGAGGTTCAAATTTGATTAATTCAATCAAAGAAAATTTTGATTTGAGAATAAGTTGGAACGAAAGATAAGATGATTATTTAACCGAATAAGGAAATAGATAATCTTATATAAATCGCGGGCAACCATAGCCGGGTCGACCGTGACTTCAAGAATAAGATTGATGTGGAATTCCAAGGTAAATCGACATTCGATCTCAAGAAATAGAATTCAGATATAGCAGGAGATAGATAGCATCGTAAACCGAGGATACAGAAATCTCCGGTAAATCAATGCCTATTGTAAAGGAGTTTCACCCCTTTTAAAAATCATTCGAAGTTTGGCGAGACTGCCGATCCATTATAAAGATCATTCAAAGTGGAGTTATGAGATGCTCCAGAATTGAAAGGAGAAGAATAGTGAGGGACACGAATGAAATTTGGAACCGCAGGGAACGTTCCAAAATTCAAAGGAATTGAGTCAAAAGGAAGAGATTGAAACTCGAATGAGAGTGATTCTGTAAATACATTTACCCTATATGCTAAGTTTTGCCTAGAGCTACCAAAGCTCTGATACCACTGTAACGACCCGCTATTTTAGACCATTCGCATCCGCACATGTCGGACTTGAATAATTCAAAATACCGAATTGTTAATTTAAATTTGGCAAAACTGAGCATATACAGTAAATAAATAGAACACAGATCACATACACAAAGTAATAAATGCAGCGGAAATAAAAGGGATAGTAGTTCATGAAGCTACTATATAAATATATAAGTTACATCAGAGTTAAACCAGATACAACGGAAGAGTAATACGATACATCAGATACAAATCAGAATACGTCACTGGAATCATCGAATACTGAAAGCAGAATAGATGGCTGGATCTTCAAGCAAAGATCCAACTTCAAAGGTGAGTCTCGAATACTGGTACACTCAGTCTGACCCGAGCGTAAAGCAAAACACAAAACACTCGAGTCAGGATTAACGTTCTTATATCAATAAATCCAACTCAAGTGAAATAACAATTGAAATACAAGTAACTCAAAGGATGTTTGGAATAACCATCCTTTAAGGATCCGTTAAACTATCTACTATGTAGTAGTGTACGATAAGTAGATAATGCCTATCAGTAAGATAAAATATCAAAATAGTGTTAAGGTGTTACCATTATCCCCCTTAACACATTTTATATAAACGTTATAGTCTATGCAGCACTGTAAACTCCACCGTAAACTAGTGGGATATCAGGGAGTACTCCATAGGTATAACGCAAAACAAATCTTAGTGGTCGCGTATATAGGGATCCAAGTATGACAAGGCACATGAGGCAATACCCAAGGTAGTGAAACTACCGTTTGCCTGATCCGGACTGGTGAAAACACATCGCCGCAGCGATCGCAACACCACGAAACAACACTCCCAAATCAAGGGTGCACCAATCGACAACAAGTAATGAGTAGTTTTCGAAGAAGTGTGTTCGCTCGAGGTAGCTAGCCCCCATTTTGCCCGGCACGGCTCCTGTTTTAGTCATTTCCAATTTGACACAAGTGTCAAGGCTATCCATTATCGTTCTCTTTCTTCAGTCATCACATACATCATTCCAACCACTTCATTCTGGATCACACTCCGCGTGTAGTTATTAAAGTGGTTTTCGGTTTAGACAGTGAGTATGTCCCTAACCGATTCCGATCTCTTTAATAACTTTCATAATTATTACACCGATTGGTCGTTTATTTATTTCAAAACCAAATCAATTACAATTTCAATTAGAATTTGTAAATCAACATTTCATTTGTCTCTCTAAATCAATTTCCAAAATTTATGTTTCGAAACTTCCAAATCACCATTTCAAAATCTTATAATTCAATTTAAATTTTTATTTAAACAATTCAAATATTGATTCAGGTTCGCATATAAGTTTCATTTCGAAAATCATTTAAATTAATTTAATTCAACATTCAAATCAATTTAAATTCATTTATCGATTTCATTAAATTTTCGTTAAGTTAATTTATCATTCAAGACAAATTCTATTTAATTTCCAATTCATTAAATCAATTACTTAAGTTCAACTTCATTAAATCAAAACTTACAATTTTGAATTAAATTAAATTCATCAAATCAAATTCTTTATATTTCAAGTCTTACATTAATTTCAATAAAAATATCACATTTTCATTTCTTGTTAAAGAAATTCAATTTCACTTATTCGTTTACTTAGTTACACATTTCAAAACTCAATTAATAAAGAACTAAATTTCACTAATTCAAGAGGTTCAATTTTATTTAACTATTAAATAATTCAGTTTTATTTAATTATTAAATAATTTTCAAAACTTAATTATTAAATAATTTCAACTTAATTATTAAATAATTTTAAACTTAATTATTAATAATTCCAATTTTAAAACAACATTCTTTCATCAACTACTATGTTAATATCTTGATTCAGATTATTAAATATTAACATTTTCCTTCTATAAAAGTTCAAATTCCAACTTCATTTCAAAACCTTATTATTTATCCAATAAAATCTTTATTTTATTTTTAAATCAAATTATTGACCAATCGGGTTTTATTTAATTCTCTATCCTAGGTCAAGTTCATTTGGGTATTTATCATTTCAATCCGATTCCAATTCAATTCAAAATCAAACATAACAAAGGGAACTTGCAGTGTGATAACTGGGATGGTGTCAAAGTAAATAAACAAGCAATAACAACAATCAATATCAATCCAACAATCAATTCAAATAATCCCGAAATAATCGTATTAATTCACATTGTTATTTGTGTAATTAATATAATTATTTCTAGAATCTACACTATCATTTCATGTAGATTAAAGATTATTACACTAATATTTATATGGTTCTTCACTTGATATCTATTGTTCAATTTCATACTTCATCGATTTAAACAACGTACATTTAAATGGTTCAAGTACAATTAACCATATTTCTACGTGTCAATTTATTTAAACATTTAAAGGGGCATATTATGCAAATGTCATTTATTCAAATTTTACCATATATCAAATCTAACTACCCTACGTCAATTTCAATTTCAAATTATTATCATTTTCTACATTAACAATTTAACGTCCAGTGTTAAAAAAATATATCAAACAATCAGTCATTTATCAACCAAAACTGGATTATCATTTCATAAATAACAGATAATGGTGTCAGATGTCACAGGTGAACTGATACAGGTCATAGCATATATAACAGTGTAATTAACTAACAGCAGCATTTCAATTGTCGTTTCAATTGAAATCAGATTTAATAAATAAAAGAACATTAATCGTGAGTGATTACTCACCTTTCGAGGCTAGAGAAGTTTGATGACGAATTGAGTTACAAATTCCAAAACGAAGCTAGATTTGCACGAATCCATCGACCAAAGCTGATAAACAGGAATGGACGAAATCAAAATCGGTCGATGATGTTAAATGGTATAATTGTACTGATCATATAAAATTATATATATATATAAATAAATCATATTCTATATGTCAAACCCATATTAAATTTTATATATATATATAAACATATTAAAAATCATTAAAAAAATTTAAAAAAAAACTCATGTACTAAAATCAAGAAGATATATAATACAGTTTGAAATCAAAGTATATCACTTCATCATTGAACCATATAGATAAAATAGAAAACGTTATTTATATTCAAACAGCAAATACAACAATGTAGATGAAATTACAATTTATACTTACTTTCATACCTTTATATTCAAAAGCGACTTATACCTATAACCAATATACGCATATAACCTTTGATAAAGACGCAACATCATTTCCAGTTATATTAGAAATCTATATACATTAGAATAGACGTATAAAACATTATAAACTGATGTTTTATATACATATACATATATATATATATATATACACACACACCGTGAACAAGCCTTTATAACTGCATAATATATATAGCACATAAATATAAAGACATTTTACAATGACTGCATAACAAAATATTATTCATACAACTACTAAAAAAACAACAGTTAGAACAATGTTAAAAACTTCTATATACAGCTGTCGAAACTTATATAACCAATACACTAACAGGGCTTTACAACTTTTAAAACTTTACTTATAGATATAACATATAACTAAACTTATATATACAACTTTATATAACCTGTATGTAAACCTTTTTATACATAACAGATCCTTTAAATACATATGCATTTAAACAAGACTGAAATATCACAAAATACTAAACCGAATATATATATAAAGTTACTTCCTGGCGAATGTAACATATAACTTTATTCAAAAAAAAAACAACATGGTATAAAGCCTGGATATATATATTCTCATTGTAAAATTTATGAAATCTAAACATTTTATTAATACTCACTTTAAACACACATCGGTATAACTTTATACATACGCAACCATTTTCATAACATACAGAAAAAATAAAATTTGGAAAGCAAAGTTTAAAACAACAATATATGTATACTAACATATATGTTTGCAGTAACAAGTCAGAGCAAAGTATTACATAAAGTATATATGTAATATAACAAATAAAGAAATATACATACTCTTAGAGAAGCATTACGGCTGAAAAAAGAGAGTAAGTAAACCCGAAAGGACGGTGGCTCAAGGTTGATGGGTGGATCGCTGGAATTTGAGGCAGATCTCGACGGAGGCGGAGTGGTGTGCTGCTGCAAAGCTTTTGTGACGCGGCTTGGATGAGGTGAAAAGGTGATGGATCTGGGAAGATGAAAGGTGGAGGCGAAGGCGTGAGTGAAAAGCAAGGCTAAGGCTAAAGGTTGGAGAGGGAGAGTGTGGAGGAGGCTGAAGGAAAAATTGGATGAGGAGAGGAAATGAACAGGCTAATACACGTAGAAGCAATGTAAAATAAAATAATCTTTTCAAGTGCCAGCACAAATTTAGATGGAAAAGTGAACTCACCAAACGTCAAAATTTTAAGTTCCGAGAATTTTAAAAAGTTGTTGATTAACTCAAGGGATGTGAAAAGCCATATAAAACCAATAGACTTAAATAACGAATTGCTACAGATAACCGTTTACTGATTTCGCGACCTATCGGTGTTCACGAAATAGAAATAAATATACCATAGAGATCGGCACGACGAGATGATCAAAACGGCATACAGATATCAGTGATGCGATCGAATTATAAAAGTTCAAATTTTATACAAGCGAAAAAAAATGCAGCAAAAACGCGGAAAAATAAGATCGACGAAGCTAAAGATGTCCGAATTTGGAAAAACGAAAAATGACGTCTTGCTCAAAAGATGGTTTAGAATTTTTCTATGTAAAAATATTCAGGTTTCGAAAACGTTTTATTTTCATCGCTTTTTAACTGATTAAATTGAAGTAAATTTACGCACGAAATAAACTTCCATATTTCCGGACGAAAATTTACCAGTTGCTATGTTTAACTAGACGCATTCCAAATATCAAATTTATATTTCAAAATTTTATCGTTTAAAATTTCGCAAAATTTTAACTAATTACGTTATTAAAACAGTTAAAATTTACGGGTCGTTACAGCAATGACAAATTTCCGTCCACTCAGGTCGCGGTCTCGATTCAGTCAGCTAATGGTGGGAAGTTAGCTCACTTGGCGAAAGAATTTTCGTTACCCTTAACGTAATTATTTCCAGCTTAAATAAGTCATGCATTAGTGATATCAAAATTAATAGAGTTAGGGGTATGCATATATGAAATTCTATAATTTATTGTAAAATATTAACTCTGTAATCAATTCTCATTCATAATAAAGGTGTTATCTTTATATTATGTATTCATTATGATGTGTTATAAAAAATTAAATGTTTGGTTAAAATATATTTAATAGAAAATCCATAAATGGTGTGTTTGTAACAGTACTTACAAATAGTTGTAATCATGAGTATTATGTCACAATATAATAAACACATCATTTTAAATATTCCTAGGCAAGATGCATCGAGATTGAATATTAATGCATCCGTTGAGACTAGAGTATGTAACGCTCTCCAAACGCTGAGCAGTGTATTACTCATGACTGCTAAGGACACCAAGCGGTTAAGTACTGATTGCTATTGGATAACTACGGAATGACTCACTCGATAGTTTTATATTAGTTAATATAACTAAGTACAAACAGAAAATATTGATGCGACTCATTTACACAGTTCTCTTGACTTGAGAACACTATTGATTTTTAGTATGAAAGCTCCGCTTTGATTATAGTAAATCATGGCATGATGTCAATCGAATAACTATAATTGGGTCAAATGGAAGTATTGAAAGTAAAACATTATTCAAGAAAGGATTCATCTCTTCAGTTATATAGGATTAGTATCATGCTCAACTATTGTCAATTCAAAGTCAAAATCTCTAGTCAGAGTAGTACGATTAGTAATAAAAGTTATTATTGAATCAAGGAATTTTTTTTGGGACTTATAAAGTTGAATATGAATGATGTTGGAATTTTGACCAAAACAAAATTTCATAAGTCCTAATGCGATACTATTTTAACGAAGAGAATTGGTTAAATAATCGTTACTACTTGGGATCCGTATAATAAGTTGAATTAGATTTTACCAAAAGATGTGTAAGTGATAAATTCAACAAAAATGTCACACCATTATTTAAGGTGACGTGTGAAAGTTAATATTTGAATTGTTTAATATTAATCGCTGACTGAATTTACACCTATGAGTCACACAACCGAAATGATGAAAATTTCGAATAAACCATGCGATTTATTTAATTTTTAATAGTTGAATGCCATTAGTATTTAGTAAAGTGCATATATAAAAGTTATAAATATGTGTATCGATATATGGTATCAGAATGTTTAAATTTGATTTAAACAGAATATATACTTAAAAAGGGCTTTAAATAATTTAAATTAATATTTGTGAAAAATTAATTATTAAAGTTTCTTATTTGATTTGTTTGATTACCATTTGTATTTAATAAAGTATGTATATAATAGTTATAAACGTGCGTATCGATATACGATATCAATATGAAATTTAAACTGGACTTAAATGGGAATAATACTAATCGGTTTTTGGAACGATTTGGAGCCCAAATAGCCCCTGAAATGGCAAGCTATGCTTTAAGGAATAAGAGGGGTTTTTGAAGTTGAATTGAAAGGGCATTCTTAATTAAAGAAGAGTTAAAGACTATATCTTTACTACATGTTATTTCCTCCTTTAATAAGATATTGCTATGTCATTTTTCCATCTCTACAGAAATATATTAGGGTCGAATTTTCATGGTGTCCATAGCTTCAAATTTCCAAAACTTGTTCAAACAAAATTAAAAAGTAAATGGTGGTTATCTCTGGACTATTGCAGATCTAGAGACTGGTCTGTTGAATCTAGAAATTTGTTCTTCATTCAAGGTATATTCTCTTGGCTTCATTTGAAATATAATTTTCTTATATATATGTAGTTGTGTATGTATTATCATATATATTATCACGTTCACACGCCTATAATTCTCCACATCTTCTATTTCTTCTCCTTATATGTTTTGGGTCATGTATGATTATCAAAGTTCTAGTTTTAAATCATTTAATCATATTGAATTTAATTCCCCATTTATCTGTTACCCATGTGATATTGATAATATCAATTATAGATTCTCTTGTGTTTGATCATTATGTATACATTTAATTTAAATCCCGATTTTATTGTCATGAATCATATATGCTTAATTCATCTAATCTCTTTTTAATTCAGAAAACTTTGTTTGAATAAAAATTTGGAACCATTATATTAATGAATCATATTTCATACTACAAAGTTATGGATTGAAGGACGTTTTATAAATCTTTTTAAACATTTTGAGTATTGTTTACATGTAAATTAATTGAATTTAAATTTCATATGTTGTTTCCAAAAGAAAAAAGGGAAACCTTTAATTTCCCTTGATATGTTTCTTAAATTAATGTTTAGACTTATGGTAAGTTATTTTGTTTTGAAAATATGATTTGAACTACAAATTAGTTCAACATAACTTTGTGTTGTTTTGTTTCAAAATATTAATTTAATTTGATACATAAACATGTAGTATGCGAATATGTGTGTACATATATGTCTATATATATATATTAAAGTTCACAAAATTATCTTTAAAAGTAATGTAATGATGTCTGAACAGCCAATTTTATATTCGCTTCTATAATTCACATACATATACACATGCACACATGCATATATATATATATATAATATATATATATGTTATCCCGCCTTTTGGCAAGGCCGTGACACCAAGAACTTGGCTAGAGACCAAAGACAGTTCGTCTAGAAAGTCGGTTATACGCAGGTTCACTAGGGATATCGACGAATTTTGTCTGAGTCCGGATCGAGCTAAAATTGATATAACACGACAATCAAAGCTATTAGAGTCAATGTTCCAAATTTCAAGTCAATCCGAGTTCGTATGCTCAAGTTAAGATCGATGCAAAATTGAATAAAAACAACCTCGCGTTCGACTCGCTCAGTTCGTGTCCCTCAGAAATGCCAACTTCGACTCGCTCCGCCTCGAGCCCACTTTGACTCGCTCCGCCTCAAGCCCACTTCGAATCGCTCCGCCTCGAGCCTACTTTGACTCGCTCTGCCTCGAGCCACACTTCGACTCGCTCCGCCTCGAGCCCACTTCGACTTGCTCCGCCTCGAGCCACGCTTCGACTCGCTCCACTCCACATCCATCAGAGAGTCTTCTTCGACTCGCTCCACTCCACATCCATCGGAGAGTCTTCTTCGACTTGCTCCACAGCCTTCACAGAACCACTGTTCGACTCCATCTAGTTCGACTCCACCAAAGAGCCACGTCACCGAGTCGAACGAAAGCGAGTCGAACAGAGCAGCCAACGGAAGATCTCATCTCGTATCGATCATATCTCCTAATCTACAAGTCCAAATGCAATGAAATTTTCACAGAAGGCTACGTGCATGCTAAAGAATGTCCACGCCAAATTTCGACTCCATTGGATGAAATCTTGATCGATATGAAATCTGTTCGTATCGATCACGGATCGGACCGAAACTTCATGGGCTTGGGCACGCGGGCCTGGTCATGTGCCAGAGAGGGTCTCCCGAAATCTGAGCAAGATACCAGCCTCCTACACCTATAAATAGACCCCTAAAGCCAACAGAAAAGGGGTTCTTCTTCTTCTTTGAGATCTCCAACGCCTAGACTCTGCCAAACACGGATCTGAACTCCATGGCTGCTTCTACCAACGAATTTCACTGCTGAAAATCATTGTTATTCATTGTAATTTGCTGAAATCAATTGTAAACATCAAAGAAAGATCAATAAAGCAAACTACTTCAGAGTGGACGTAGGCAAGATCACCGAACCACTATAAATCTTGTGTCTCTGTCTATTTCTTTCTGTTTTAAGTTTATTATTCTTCATTTTTATCCTCTATAATACTTAGATCTGAGATCTATGATTATATACTGCTGATTTGTGTTCGTTCATACACTGGTGCTTTCACGATATTTGGGGTTTGTGACCAATTTTGGCGCAAACACTTTGGTTCTTTCACTGAGAAGAACTAGCACCCGCTATACCAGATCTGGATTTCAGACTTGGAAGCTTGAAGAATTCAGATCTGAAGAGCCATGACAAGGCAATCAAATAGAAGACAAAGGCAAGAGAGAAGTCAGCATGAAGTGAGTCAAGAGGCTTCTTCAGGTGCAAATCAGACATCGATCTTCATCACCAGGGATGAGATGGAGACAATGATGAAAAGGCAAGAGGAAATGATCCAAAATTTGCTTCTCCAAATTGGGAAGCTTGGAGCACAAAATCAAGGAGCAACCAGAGTTCAGAACGGAGCAGGACCATCTGGTGCAGCACCAAAACTAGGGGGCAATAACCCAGAGCATGTTGGCCCAATCCCGGGCAGAGTACCAAGTGGAACTATGCGACGCGACATTGACGAAGAAATGAATGCTCAGCCAGGAGAGCAGATTCCAGGAATCCCTCGTGAACTCGAGGGGCAAATCGGAAACAACGGACAAGGACTACAACTTGGAGATAGTGACAGATTGGCGGAGATGGTCAGATGAGCCATGAGGGGCGGACTAGTGAATAGAGATCTGGAGGATGTGAATAGGAGTCCCTTTGCTCCTACGATTAGGCAAGCCAGGAATCCACTAGAATTCAAGTTACCAACACTGGACATGTATAACGGAAGGATGGATCCTGCGATTCATCTAACGAAGTATATGAGGCACATGGAAGTGCTGGGGGCATCGGAGGAGGTCATGGCCCGGTGCTTCCCACTGTAGCTGGCAAACATAGCAGCATTATGGTTCAGACAGCTGGAGAGCGGTTCCATTCGAACATCGACCGATTTGACTGAAAGGTTCATGAGGCAGTTCAGGGTTCACATTTCAAGACCCAAAAATGTGATGAGTTTGGCAACACTGAAGCAAAGAACTGGGGAGTCTTTGAGGAACTTTCTAACGCGATTCAATGCAGCGGCAACATCGGTGGATCGACCCAATCCATCCATGGTTTTGATGGCAGCTGTATCTGGCATAGCTGATGGCACAGAATTCAAGAATTCATTGACAAGGGATCCACCTATGGATCTGGGAGAATTTTATCATGCGGCTGAGGTATTTTTGCGATTAGAGGACGCAACTGCTGAGAGAGAGGAAGGAGAAGGAGTTGATGTTTACGCGGGTGAAAACCCTCCTAAAATAGATTCAGGAACCGATAGAGGGAAATGAAAGGCCCAGGATAATGATGGTGGACCAACACGACAACGAAAGGAACCAAGATTCACCTCTTATACGGAGTTGAATGAAACTTTGGAGCGAATCTACCAGGATACTAGGGGACAGATTCCCTATCGAAGGCCGATGAGAAGGGTTCCGACCAGCAATGAAAGAAGGTCAGACAAGTACTGCTTATTCCACGAGCTGAATGGTCATAGCACGAATGATTGCAGACACTTGAAAGATGAGGTTGAGGGACATATCGGGAATGGTCTGCTATCGCAGTACATAAGAAGGGGAACAACGACGGTGGAACAAGAGCGACAATCACCTGCACCTACTGGAGACGGCTCAGGATCGAGATGTCAGCTTGTCATCAATTGATTGGGATAATGACGAATAAGTAGCAAACTCCACACCAACACGATTAAGTCATTTACACATGTATAGGACCGCGAACGATCCTCATGCATGCTCTGATACGACTACTAATCGTAACGGTGTAGGTGTTTGCACTTTGACGTCCCTGTTTTACTTTTATTTTCCATTTCTGATGTTGAACTTGATTTCGTTGAACATTTCTGTTAAAAAAACTCATTTTAAATAAAAGTATGCCATTTGTGATGCCATGGCGGCTAAGCCACTTACACATGTAAGAGATCGCGAACGGTCCTCAGGCATGCTCTGGGACGGCGATAAACCGCCACCACAAACAACTTAGAAACTCACTCGAACGTGAAATCCGACATTGATAATACTAAGTCCCCCCCGGGCAAACACAATTCGCCTCAAATGGCACCCGATCACGAACGGTCACAACTCGCCTCGAACGGCACCCGACCGCGAACGGTCACAACTCGCCTCGAACGACACCCGACCGCGAACGGTCACAATTCGCCTCGAACGGCACCCGACCGCGAACGGTCACAAACCGCCTCGAACGGCACCCCGACCGCGAACGGTCACCATTCGCCGCGAATGGCATCCAGCCGCGAACGGTCCCATATCACCTCGAATGACATACGATCCCGAACAATCGTCATTCGTGGTCAAATAAAATTATCAATTCCTTTGCAGGTCATCAACAGGATATGAACATCCAGCTTATGGCATTACAAAACACACCTTCTTATCACAAGGCATGTTTTGGGGGGCAAATGTTATCCCACCTTTTGGCAAGGCCGTGACACTAAGAACTTGACTAGAGACCAAAGTCAGTTCGTCTAGAATGTCGGTTATACGCAGGTTCACTATGGATATCGACGAATTTTGTCTGAGTCCGGATCGAGCTAAAATTGATATGACACGACAAGCAAAGCTATTGGAGTCAATGTTCCAAATTTCAAGTCAATCCGAGTTCGTATGCTCAAGTTACGATGGATGCAAAATTGAATAAAAACAACCTCGCGTTCGACTCGCTCAGTTCGCGTCCCTCAGAAATGCCAACTTCGACTCGCTCCGCCTCGAGCCCACTTCGACTCGCTCCACCTCAAGCCCACTTCGACTTGCTCCGCCTCAAGCCACACTTCGACTCGCTCCTCCTCGAGCCCACTTCGACTCGCTCCGCCTCGAGCCCACTTCGACTCGCTCCGCCTCGAGCCACGCTTCGACTCGCTCCACTCCACATCCATCAGAGAGTCTTCTTCGACTCGCTACACTCCACATCCATCGGAGAGTCTTCTTAGACTCGCTCCACAGCCTTCACAGAACCACTGTTCGACTCCATCTAGTTCGACTCCACCAAAGAGCCACGTCACCGAGTCGAACGAAAGCGAGTCGAACAGAGCGAATCAAACAGAGCAGCCAACGGAAGATCTCATCTCTTATCGATCATATCTCCTAATCTACAAGTCCAAATGCAATGAAATTTTCACAGAAAGCTTCGTGCATGCTAAATAATGTCCACGCCAAATTTCGACTCCATTGGATGAAATCTTGATCGATACGAAATATGTTCGTATCGATCACGGATCGGACCAAAACTTCACGGGCTTGGGCGCGCGGGCCTGGTCATGTGCCAGAGAGGGTCTCCCGAAATCTGAGCAAGATACCAGCCTCCTACACCTATAAATAGACCCCCAAAGCCAACAGAAAAGGGGTTCTTCTTCTTCTTTGAGATCTCCAACGCCTAGACTCTGCCAAACACGGATCTGAACTCCATGGCTGCTTCTACCAACGAATTTCACTGCTGCAAATCATTGTTATTCATTGTAATTTTCTAAAATCAATTGTAAACATCAAAGAAAGATCAATAAAGCAAACTACTTCAGAGTGGACGTAGGAAAGATCGCCGAACCACTATAAATCTTATGTCTCTGTTTATTTCATTTTGTTTTAAGTTTATTATTCTTCATTTTTATCCTCTATAATACTTAGATCTGAGATATGTGATTATATACTGCTGATTTGTGTTCATACACGGGTGCTTTCATGATATTTAGGGTTTGTGACCAATTTTGGCGCAAACAACACACACACACACACATATGCACACATGTAAATAAATCAAAAGAAAATTTGGACGATAAAGGCATATATGGAAGGGATATGTGATGTTGTGGTATAAATCCTAATACCTAAAATGTCCACATTTGCTATGCAGAGTTTCTATATGTAACACTTACATATTCAAACATGAGTATGCACTTATCAAATAAACAAAAAAACACCAATAACTTATGTAACATCCCGTATATTTGGACCATTTAAATTGACAATAATCCACACTTGTCAACTTAAATAATACAAAACACAGAACATTATGGGATTATAAGTACATAAATGTAAATGAGAATCAATACAACATCACAGACTCAGAACAGTCACAGAATAATGCAGCGGAAAATACATCGTCATAATAGTAGTTCATGAAGCTACTACAGAGAATACAACAATGTCTCAACATAAAGCGACTGAAAGAGATACAAGATGTCCAATACATAAGTACATCAAATACTGAAAATAAAATGAAATAGATAAAAGCTAAGCCTTCAGCATCTTCGACCAACCTTGACCAGCAACGGAATATCTTCAGACTGACCCGAGCATATGCAAAAGAAACACTCGAGTCAGGACTCAAAATCTTATACAGGATAATCAAATGCATATAATAAAGTCCATAACTCAAAGGTGAATATAACATCATTAAGGGATCGATAAACTACCTACAGAATACGCTAAATAGATAATGTCTAATCCATAAAGTAAAATATCAAAGTAGGGTTAAGCAGGGCCCATACACCTCTTAACCTGTTTATTCCCAAAAGCATATACAAGACCGTAGTTTCCCCAAAACCGGAAGTCACCAGAGGGAAATCCATATACTAAAGGTACAAATCAAAATCGTAGTTGTCGCGAATAGGATAATCAGTATGACAAGGTACATGAGGCGATACCAACTAGGATACTAGTAGTTGCGTGATCCGGACTGATGTTGGGCATAGCAGCTACTATCCCAACACCGCGAAACAACACTCCCAAATCAAGGGGTGCACCCAAATCGAATCACAAAAGTAATAGATAAGGTATCGAAGAAGTGTGTCCGCTAGAGGTAGCGAACCTCAATGGCCCGGCGCGGCTCCTGTTTTAGTCATGTCAGGGGTCATCCAAAATCGTTCTCTTTCTTCAGTCAACGCGTTCATCAAAACCATCCACTTCATTCTGGATCAACACTTCGCGTATATTAGTTATTAAAGTGGTTTTCGGTATCGACAGAGAGTATGTCCATAATCCGATCCCGGACTCTTTAATAACTACGTATTAATTACCCATCAGTCAACTTTTTATTAAAGTTAAAACAAATCAAATCCAAAGGTCAAGTTGCAAATTTGACTTCCAAATTTGATATTTCACAATTCGATTCGTTTCAATTACTAAAATCATATTTCGAAAGGAAATTCTAGTTCAAGCCCTTTAGTTATCAAAATTTTAAGTATTCACGTTAAATCTACATTTCACTTATTAAATCAAATTCAAATTCATGGATTACATGAAATAGTCAATCTTAGTTCAACTCATTAAATCAAGTTTTATTCTTTAAATCCGTATTTACATCTTAAATCTCATTTCGATTAACTTTGTCAAAATACTTTGTTTAACTAAATAAATCTACAAATCCGTTTCAATTTATTACATTAATTCGTTCTCATTTATCTCAATTAAATTCATTTCTTTATTCCAACAAATCTAATAATAATTTTTTTTTCTCGATAAAATCCATTTTATTTATTTCAAAACAAATTTATTTATTCGATTCAATAAAATCATTTTTATTTATTTCAAAACAAATTCATTTATTCAATCCAATAAAATCATTTTATTTATTTCAAAACAAATTTACTTATATTTACGTTACCAAATTACAATACAGTTTCTAAGTTCATTCCATACTTCCAATAAGTCTCAATTTCAAAATGTTCTTTGTTGACCGTTCGGTTTCTTATTTTAATTATCTATCCTAGGCCAATTCATTTAATTGGGTATTTATCATTTCAACCCGATTCCATTTAAATTCAAAAATCAAAACATACAAAGGGAACTTGCAGTGTGATAGCCGGGATGGTGTCAAAGTAAATAAACAAGCAATAGCATCCATTCACAACAATTCAACAATTTCAAATAATCCCGAAATAATCGTATTAATTCACGTTTGTTATTTACGCCAACTAATATAACTATTTCTAGAATCTACTCTATCATTTCAAGTAGATTAAAGATTATAACATTTCGGTTTCACTTGTCGTCCAATTTCAATTACAACAGTTAATTCAATATACGTTCAACAGTCCAAAGTGAAATTTGTCAATTCTACGTGTTAATTAACTTAACAATTTAAGGGTCAATTTAATTAATCAATATTCATCACAAAAGGGGTCAAGTTAACAATCAAATTCGACATATATAATTCATTTAAATCGTTAATCATTCTATATCAAATTTTTAACTTGCAATTAATTTATCACTTAACAATAACAATATACATCCAATTCAACATCACATCGCAATCATTTATCAATTCAAACTTGCATAAGAATATAGTCGTGAAAATTAATTCACCTTTCGTGGATAAAGAAATTTGGCGGCGAAGCACGAAGAAGCAGAAAAGAGACGGTACAGCACAAACAACGGACACTGTAATATCGAAAAAAGGAAACGATATTAATACAATGAACATTGTATATAATTTGTAAATTCATATAAATGCGCTTACCGAAGACGGAGGAAAGACAAAAGTTGAAGATCGATGCTGCTGCGAAATAAATTCAGTCGGTTGCTGCAACAACAAGCAAAGAAAAATCGGTTACTATTTTGGTAACCGGAATAGATATACGCGAAACTATTATTCAGCAAAATCTAATACTAAACTCAGTTCCTTTTTTTTTTTTTTAAAACGCATACGACCCATTCACTTGCACATATCTCCACCAAGAGCATTCGCACTCATATTAACACACACGGCCATGCACACTATTCACGCAACATACACGCACTCACATCACCTCACATACGAGTGCATACACATGCAACTAGCAACTGAATCACACATACGCACGCACGCCAACAAACAACACACGCACGCACGCCAATATCAACACGAAGACAGGGTCTCGGCTCCGGCAGTGGACTGAAGACTGGAAGGCGCTCGACTGGGCGGTAGTGGCTGTACGGTGGCCGGCATCGGGGTCTGGGTGGCGCGGAGAGTGGCACGGATGGGCTGTAGGTGGTTGAGTGGCGGACTGGGTGACGGACTGGGGCACGGATGGCTGTAGGCGAAGCCAGGGGTCTGGGCGCGGAAGGTTGCAGGCGGTTGGGAGGGGCTGGGTGGTGGCAGCAGGCGGGGCCGGGTGTCTAGGCGGTGGCAGCAGGCGGGTTGTGGGCGAGGTCAAGTGGCGGTGGCAGGTGGTTTACTGGAAAGGCGAGTTGAGGTCAGAGAGCGGAAGAGAAGGTGATGCAGGCGAGTGGTGACATGGAAGGTTGCATTGCGTTGATGTCTTTAGGAACAGATGAATAATGCTTTTGCTTATTTTTCTCTTTTATTATTTTATGATAGAGTAGAACGAAAGAGAGACAGGGAAGAGAATGGGGAAAACATTTACCTGGGTTGGAGATTTGGAAATGAATTGTTAGAACGGTACAGTGATAGGGAAATATAATTTCCTATGTTGCTTCGTATCCCACAAAACTATTCATTTCCCAACGTCCACATCATTTCCAGAGTAACCCCCCATCTCCCAACTACCCAATTAAATACATCAGCTGACTTTATTTCAACTTTCTTTTGTGAATGGGTTAAAGATTTTTGGGTTGCAATTTTTGTACCCGGACCGTTTGGAGCGATTAAATTAACGCGACGGATGTTGTCGGACTTCGATTCGCGCAAATAAATATACCGTTATGATCGGTGTGACGATGCGCTTCCAACGGTACACAGATTATTGCGATACGATGATTTTATAAAATTTGCATTTACGCCGCTTGTATTGTACGTTTTGCAAAATAATATAAACGGAGCAGGCGATGACAGTTTTAGACGAAACGAATTATAAAACCTTGATCAGAATAATTTTTACAAGTGGACTGTGTAAAAATATTTGGATTTGGAAGATAAATTTTACGCAGCTTTATATGGACTGATATACAGTAAAACGCGAACGGACTTTACTGTAATATTTTCCAACGAAACTTTTCCTATGTCCATATTTAACTAGACGTATGTCACAAATAAAGTTTGGACGTAAATTGAGATCGTTTAAAATTTCAAATTTTTTAGTGAAACGATGAATTTAAAATTTTAAATTGGGTTGAAAATTTAGGGTCGTTACAATCTCCCCCACTCAAAACTTTTCGTCCTCGAAAAGGAACGAGACGGGTGAAGTAGAAATGAAATAAGTAGAAAAGTTAAGATAGATTTCGAGAATTCTGAATAATACCTGAAATTAATAGTTCGGGGTTTGAATCCCGAATACTATCCTCAGTTTCCCACGTACAATCTCGCTCATCTGTGCTCCACTGTACTTTGACGAGATTTACCGACTTCCTTCTGAGTTGTTTTGTCTCACGATCAACTATCCGAAGTGGCTTTCGCTCAATAGTCAAGTCAGGTTCAATAACTATCTCATCCAACTGAGCAGTGGGAATGGTAGTAGATGGATCGTGTACAACTTTGCGAAGATGTGAGACGTGGAACACGTTGTGCACACCGGCGAACTTCTCTGGTAATGCCACTCTATATGCCAATGTTCCAACTCTTTCCGTAATCTCAAACGGACCAACAAATCTGGGAGCTAGCTTTCCCTTCCTTCCAAATCGAACAATATTCTTCAAAGGCGACACTTTCAGAAATACTTTGTCTCCTACACTGAATTCGAGATCTCTTCTCCTTTTGTCAGCATAGCTCTTCTGTCTATCCTGTGCCGTCTTTATCTTTTTCCTGATTTCTTCGACTTTTTCAGAAGCTTCCATAATCATTTCTGGTCCAAGCACTAATCGATCTCCAGACTCAATCCAACAAGCTGGTGATTTGCACGGCCGTCCATATAAGGCTTCGAACGGTGCCATACCAATGCTTGCCTGGTTGATAAAGGATAATTAATTCAAATTCAAATATACTTATTCAAATTTGAAATTCAAATTTATTACCTGGTAACTATTATTATAAGTGAATTCTACCAAGTGAAGATGGTCTTCCCAAGATCCACCAAAGTCAATAATACAAGCTCGGAGAAGATCTTCCAAAATCTGATTCACCCTCTCAGTTTGGCCATCTGTCTGAGGATGATATGCTGTGCTCAGATTCAGTTTGGTGCCCAAAGTATCCTGAAATGCCTTCCAGAATTTACTGGTGAAAATAGGATCTCGATCGCATACAATACTAGATGGTACACCATGAAGTTTAACAACTTCCCTCATGTATATCTCGGCCAAACTCGAAGCTGTACGAGTGGTCTTGACTGGAATAAAGTGAGCGGACTTTGTCAGTCTGTCGACAATCACCCATATGCTTTCGTTACCTTTTCTAGTCTTTGGTAGCCCATCAATAAAATCCATAGAAATTTGCTCCCATTTCCAACCTGGAATCTCTAGCGGTTGGAGCAATCCTGCTGTCTTTCTGTGATCAGCTTTAACTTGTTGGCAAGTGGTGCACCTGCTAACATAGATAGAAATATCGCGCTTCATTCCACTCCACCAATATAGTTTCTTCATATTCTGGTACATTTTGGTAGCACCGGGATGAAATGAAAGCGAAGACTTATGATTTTCTCGCAGCACTTCCTGTCTAAGACCATCGACATTAGGAACACAAATACGATTGTCGATCCTCAAGACTCCATCACTATCAACTTGTGCACCCACTTTGTTGTCGGCATTACTTACTCTACCCATAACTAATTCCTTCATACGGTAGAGCAAAGTGTCTTCATATTTCTTAGCTTTGATGCGATCCATAAGAGATGGAGAGATACTAAGCTGGAATAACATGCCTTCGATAAGATTGCAACAAGACAATGCTTTGCTGCGGCTCAAAGCATCCGCTACAACATTTGCTTTCCCCGGTGTATAAGTGATGTCGAGGTCGTATGCGGCTAAGAATTCAAGCCATCGGACTTGCCTCTGGTTCAAATCCTTCTGAGAAAAGATATACCTCAAAGACTTATGATCAGTGAATAGTTCGAACTTTGTTCCCAAAAGATGATGCCTCCAAAGTTTCAAAGCAAATACAACAGCCAGAAGCTCAAGATCATGAGTGGCATAGTTCAATTCATGGGTCTTCAACTGACGACCGACATAAGCAATAACCTTTCCATTTTGCATAAGAACAGCGCCTAAACCTTCTCGGCAAGCATCTGTATAAACAGTCAATCCTTCACTTCCATCGATGACTGCAAGAACTGGGGCCGAAGTTAACCTGTGCTTCAACTCATTAAAAGCTGATTCACACTTCTCACTCCAAATGAACTTAACGTCCTTCCGAGTCAAAGCAGTAAGAGGAGCAGAAATCCGGGCAAAGTGCTCAATAAATCTGCGATAATATCCAGCTAGACCCAAGAAACTACGGATATCAGTAGGAGTTTTGGGGGTCTCCCAATCCTGTAGATTAATTGATATGAATTAGCGAGAGATAAGATTGTTTGAATAGAATTTCGAATATGATAAAACTTACATTGATTATGGCAATCTTAGCTGGATCGACTGAAATGCCATTTTCAGAAACAATATGGCCAAGGAATCTCACTTCGTCTCGCCAGAAATGGCATTTAGAAAACTTGGCTTTTAGCTGGTGGTTTCTGAGAGTTTCAAGAACATAACAAAGATGTGCCTTATGCTCTTCCTTGTCCTTAGAGAAGACAAGAATATCATCAATGAATACAAGAACGAACTTGTTAAGAACATCACGGAAGACTCGATTCATCAAGTCGACGAAGTAAGCAGGTGCGTTGGTCAAACCGAATGGCATAACCAACCATTCATAGAATCCATTCTCGGTCCGGAAAGTTGTCTTATGGATACTATCTTCCGCTATTCTGAGTTGGTGGAACCCAGTGGCTAGATCAAGTTGTGAGAAAACTTTAGCACCATGAAGCTGGTCGAATAAATCGTTGATGCGAGGCATCGGATAACGATTCTTGAGAGTGCGCTTGTTGAGCTCTCTATAATCAACACACATGCGAAGAGATCCATCTGATTTGGTGACAAATACAACAGCAGCGCCCCATTCGGAACAACTTCTTCTAATCAGACCCTTAGCAAATAGATCCTCAATTTGAGTTTTTAGTTCGGCCTTTTTTTTAGGAGCCATTCTTCGGTGTGGGAGAACTACGGGCGTAGCTCCAGGAATAAGATCAATACGAAAATCGATTTCCCGTTTGGGCGGTAGAGAGTTAACCTCTCCAAATACATCGGGAAATTTCTGAACAATAGGTGTAGTACTAAGATCATCCGGATGAGCATCAAGAGAGAATATGAAGCTTCCGGCATATTTCAGAGGTGATTTGCATTCAATGACAAGCGGTAGGCCCTTGTCATTGACTAGAGAAACAGAACGAGCTTTGCAAGAAATAACAGCATCGAATTTTCTTAACCAATCAGCACCTAACAAGATGTCAAATGCTGCGAAGCCAAGCACATAAAAATCCCAAGTGAATCGATATCTTCCATATAAGAGCACGACCTCTTTACAAATTCTACTGAGGTTGGCAAGTCCTCCAATAGGGTTGGAGACGCATAAGGAAGTAGTAGCAAGAGTAGGTTCTAATTTGAGCTTATTACAGAGATCAATAGATATGAAGCTATGAGAAGCACCAGTATCGAATAATACCCTAATAGGTAAATCATGTAAAGAAAAAGTACTTCGTAAGGTACCTTGGTCATCCTGAGCAGGTGGTGGAGGTGGTGTAGGGGTGGTGATAGCAAATACTCCAGATGGTGTGCCACGCTTATACATTGGGCATTCTTTCTTGAAATGACCCGGCTGGAGGCAGACATAGCATAAATCTTTCCTAGTCGTAGAAGGTGGTGGAATAGCAGCTCCGGTAGATGGACAACTATTAGCATAATGGCCCTTCTTATCGCACTTGAAGCATGTGATATTAGCAAGATCGATAGGGCTTTTCTGAGCATATCCCAATCCTGTAGTCTTCTGCCAAGCTTTCTTTTGTTGATCAAAGTTCATCTTCCTCTTCCCGGGCTGGCTAGAAGAGGGATGAGTAGGGGCAGCCTTGGCAGTGGATCCCTTAGGCTTTGCCTCATATCTAAGGGCATAGTCAACAAGCTCTGTGAAGGTGCAATGGATGTGGCCGGTAAGTAAGTCATAATACTCTGCTCTGGCTCCCATAATGAATTTCTCGTTCTTCAGAAGTGGTGTATCAATCAAGCCGAGTCCGAACTTGGAGAGTTCGTTGAACTTTCTCTCATACTCAGAAAAAGTCATACTGCCCTGCTTTAGATCCATGAAAGCTCTATAAAGTTGGGCCTTCCCAGCAGCTGGCATCCATTGTGCCGAGAAAGTATCCCTAATCCAAAAGATAGACTAGATGAACAATCATTTCAAAGATAGAAGGAAGAATTTAAACCACTAGAATCCAAACCATTCATACCTAAACTGGGCCCAAGTGATGGTGTTCTCCTCGATACGAGAAGTAACGGATTCCCACCAATCTTGTGCGGCATCTTGGAGTTGCCAAGCAGCAAGCGACGCTTCTGGGCATCAGTAATCTCCAATCCAGAGAATATCTTCTCCAAACCCTTAAGCCATTGCTGAGCCTCTATGATGTTCTCGGATCCAGAAAACTTAGTACCTCCCAGTTGCGAATACTCCTTGCTAAGAGTAGTGAATTTGACAGGAGCTGGAGCGGCAGGTGCAGCCTGGGCAGGACCATTGCCTCTTCCACCTCTAACATTTCTTCTGGTACTCATCCTGAAATACCAAAAGAGATTTAGAACCAAAGATAAGATAATAGAATGCTAAGAAAACTAATCAACGAATCAAAGGAGCTTGAATTTTTGAAAGGATTTGGATATTGAATTGATTCTCCTCATTCTAGAGTATTGCTACTCTATCTCTAATGAGTTTCTTTAGAATCCCGAACTAAGGTTTTTGGGAAAACCAGAGCTCTGATACCAACTGTAACATCCCGTATATTTGGACCATTTAAATTGACAATAATCCACACTTGTCAACTTAAATAATACAAAACACAGAACATTATGGGATTATAAGTACATAAATGTAAATGAGAATCAATACAACATCACAGACTCAGAACAGTCACAGAATAATGCAGCGGAAAATACATCGTCATAATAGTAGTTCATGAAGCTACTACAGAGAATACAACAATGTCTCAACATAAAGCGACTGAAAGAGATACAAGATGTCCAATACATAAGTACATCAAATACGGAAAATAAAATGAAATAGATAAAAGCTAAGCCTTCAGCATCTTCGACCAACCTTGACCAGCAACAGAATATCTTCAGACTGACCCGAGCATATGCAAAAGAAACACTCGAGTCAGGACTCAAAATCTTATACAGGATAATCAAATGCATATAATAAAGTCCATAACTCAAAGGTGAATATAACATCATTAAGGGATCGATAAACTACCTACAGAATACGCTAAATAGATAATGTCTAATCCATAAAGTAAAATATCAAAGTAGGGTTAAGCAGGGCCCATACACCTCTTAACCTGTTTATTCCCAAAAGCATATACAAGACCGTAGTTTCCCCAAAACCGGAAGTCACCAGAGGGCAATCCATATACTAAAGGTACAAATCAAAATCGTAGTTGTCGCGAATAGGATAATCAGTATGATAAGGTACATGAGGCGATACCAACTAGGATACTAGTAGTTGCGTGATCCGGACTGATGTTGGGCATAGCAGCTACTATCCCAACACCGCGAAACAACACTCCCAAATCAAGGGGTGCACCCAAATCGAATCACAAAAGTAATAGATAAGGTATCGAAGAAGTGTGTCCGCTAGAGGTAGCGAACCTCAATGGCCCGGCGCGGCTCCTGTTTTAGTCATGTCAGGGGTCATCCAAAATCGTTCTCTTTCTTCAGTCAACGCGTTCATCAAAACCATCCACTTCATTCTGGATCAACACTTCGCGTATATTAGTTATTAAAGTGGTTTTCGGTATCGACAGAGAGTATGTCCATAATCCGATCCCGGACTCTTTAATAACTACGTATTAATTACCCATCAGTCAACTTTTTATTAAAGTTAAAACAAATCAAATCCAAAGGTCAAGTTGCAAATTTGACTTCCAAATTTGATATTTCACAATTCGATTCGTTTCAATTACTAAAATCATATTTCGAAAGGAAATTCTAGTTCAAGCCCTTTAGTTATCAAAATTTTAAGTATTCACGTTAAATCTACATTTCACTTATTAAATCAAATTCAAATTCATGGATTACATGAAATAGTCAATCTTAGTTCAACTCATTAAATCAAGTTTTATTCTTTAAATCCGTATTTACATCTTAAATCTCATTTCGATTAACTTTGTCAAAATACTTTGTTTAACTAAATAAATCTACAAATCCGTTTCAATTTATTACATTAATTCGTTCTCATTTATCTCAATTAAATTCATTTCTTTATTCCAACAAATCTAATAATAATTTTTTTTTCTCGATAAAATCCATTTTATTTATTTCAAAACAAATTTATTTATTCGATTCAATAAAATCATTTTTATTTATTTCAAAACAAATTCATTTATTCAATCCAATAAAATCATTTTATTTATTTCAAAACAAATTTACTTATATTTACGTTACCAAATTACAATACAGTTTCTAAGTTCATTCCATACTTCCAATAAGTCTCAATTTCAAAATGTTCTTTGTTGACCGTTCGGTTTCTTATTTTAATTATCTATCCTAGGCCAATTCATTTAATTGGGTATTTATCATTTCAACCCGATTCCATTTAAATTCAAAAATCAAAACATACAAAGGGAACTTGCAGTGTGATAGCCGGGATGGTGTCAAAGTAAATAAACAAGCAATAGCATCCATTCACAACAATTCAACAATTTCAAATAATCCCGAAATAATCGTATTAATTCACGTTTGTTATTTACGCCAACTAATATAACTATTTCTAGAATCTACTCTATCATTTCAAGTAGATTAAAGATTATAACATTTCGGTTTCACTTGTCGTCCAATTTCAATTACAACAGTTAATTCAATATACGTTCAACAGTCCAAAGTGAAATTTGTCAATTCTACGTGTTAATTAACTTAACAATTTAAGGGTCAATTTAATTAATCAATATTCATCACAAAAGGGGTCAAGTTAACAATCAAATTCGACATATATAATTCATTTAAATCGTTAATCATTCTATATCAAATTTTTAACTTGCAATTAATTTATCACTTAACAATAACAATTTACATCCAATTCAACATCACATCGCAATCATTTATCAATTCAAACTTGCATAAGAATATAGTCGTGAAAATTAATTCACCTTTCGTGGATAAAGAAATTTGGCGGCGAAGCACGAAGAAGCAGAAAAGAGACGGTACAGCACAAACAACGGACACTGTAATATCGAAAAAAGGAAACGATATTAATACAATGAACATTGTATATAATTTGTAAATTCATATAAATGCGCTTACCGAAGACGGAGGAAAGACAAAAGTTGAAGATCGATGCTGCTGCGAAATAAATTCAGTCGGTTGCTGCAACAACAAGCAAAGAAAAATCGGTTACTATTTTGGTAACCGGAATAGATATACGCGAAACTATTATTCAGCAAAATCTAATACTAAACTCAGTTCCTTTTTTTTTTTTTTTTTTAAACGCATACGACCCATTCACTTGCACATATCTCCACCAAGAGCATTCGCACTCATATTAACACACACGGCCATGCACACTATTCACGCAACATACACGCACTCACATCACCTCACATACGAGTGCATACACATGCAACTAGCAACTGAATCACACATACGCACGCACGCCAACAAACAACACACGCACGCACGCCAATATCAACACGAAGACAGGGTCTCGGCTCCGGCAGTGGACTGAAGACTGGAAGGCGCTCGACTGGGCGGTAGTGGCTGTACGGTGGCCGGCATCGGGGTCTGGGTGGCACGGAGAGTGGCACGGATGGGCTGTAGGTGGTTGAGTGGCGGACTGGGTGACGGACTGGGGCACGGATGGCTGTAGGCGAAGCCAGGGGTCTGGGCGCGGAAGGTTGCATGCGGTTGGGAGGGGCTGGGTGGTGGCAGCAGGCGGGGCCGGGTGTCTAGGCGGTGGCAGCAGGCGGGTTGTGGGCGAGGTCAAGTGGCGGTGGCAGGTGGTTTACTGGAAAGGCGAGTTGAGGTCAAGGAGCGGAAGAGAAGGTGATGCAGGCGAGGGGTGACATGGAAGGTTGCATTGCGTTGATGTCTTTAGGAACAAATGAATAATGCTTTTGCTTATTTTTCTCTTTTATTATTTTATGATAGAGTAGAACGAAAGAGAGACAGGGAAGAGAATGGGGAAAACATTTACCTGGGTTGGAGATTTGGAAATGAATTGTTAGAACGGTACAGTGATAGGGAAATATAATTTCCTATGTTGCTTCGTATCCCACAAAACTATTCATTTCCCAACGTCCACATCATTTCCAGAGTAACCCCCCATCTCCCAACTACCCAATTAAATACATCAGCTGACTTTATTTCAACTTTCTTTTGTGAACGGGTTAAAGATTTTTGGGTTGCAATTTTTGTACCCGGACCGTTTGGAGCGATTAAATTAATGCGACGGATGTTATCGGACTTCGATTCGCGCAAATAAATATACCGTTATGATCGGTGTGACGATGCGCTTCCAACGGTACACAGATTATTGCGATACGATGATTTTATAAAATTTGCATTTACGCCGCTTGTATTGTACGTTTTGCAAAATAATATAAACGGAGCAGGCGATGACAGTTTTAGACGAAACGAATTATAAAACCTTGATTAGAATAATTTTTACAAGTGGACTGTGTAAAAATATTTGGATTTGGAAGATAAATTTTACGCAGCTTTATATGGACTGATATACAGTAAAACGCGAACGGACTTTACTGTAATATTTTCCAACGAAACTTTTCCTATGTCCATATTTAACTAGACGTATGTCACAAATAAAGTTTGGACGTAAATTGAGATCGTTTAAAATTTCAAATTTTTTAGTGAAACGATGAATTTAAAATTTTAAATTGGGTTGAAAATTTAGGGTCGTTACAACTTAAAATTAAATCAAACTAATTTTGGGCACTCATGCTGTGATTAAGGAATAAAATACTAAGGTGATCATATAGGATCCATCACTAAAGGTTAGTGAACAACTTCAAAGATGTGCAGAAAAGGACAAGTCGTATATGAGACAAATAATTTCGATACCGATATGATTTAATAGGCAAAATTGTGAATGTAGCCCAAAGACTTGAAGATATGAGCTAGTGTGAAAGAAAGGCCATAGCTCACATGAGCCAAATCATTTTGGTACCAACATGAACTGTTATCGATACTGACTTGATTTTTGCTAGAAATGACCTGCTCTTCCTCTCAATTCCCTTGGATCTGGATCCTTACCCAATCTTCCACGATCTAGTGACTTTAGCATGTGATTCTGCTATAAATAAGAAGGCAATAGTAATAATTAAAGGACTTTGGCCTCCATCTTCTTCATCTTCTATTCTTTACTCAACTTTATCACTTTGAGCTATACTTTTGCTGTTTAGATCTCAAAAAGAATTGCAAAGCTCTTGTACTTATGAAAAATCAATCTCTAAGATTAAAGTGGATGTAGGCCATAGAATATGCCGAACTACTATAAAAATCCTATGTGTTTTTTCTATTTTCTGTTGATTTAATTAGTTTTATCTCATTTCAAGAAGATTTAGTGTGTTGTGCCACTTATTGGCTAAATATTTTTGGTGCTTTCACTAGAAACAGAGCTTCTCAAAAGTAGATCTAACTTAGTATTTTGGATTAGTGCATCCAAAAGTTAAATCTAGTGGTTTGTTGTTGTAGATCTAAAGTAATGCTCCCCTAGGATATCTGGAAGATCAGGAGCTGTAGCTAGCAGAGAAGATGAAGCTTCTCACTATAATGAAGAGACTAATCAATCGATGGTTGCTTTGCCAAAACCGACAACCCTACTAAAGATAGTGTCAAGGGTTGAACTTGATAGAATGATGGTTGAATTAACCAGAGGTTGGCAAATAGCCAGAAAACACTTCTTGATAAGATGGCTACAAGTATTGCCTTATTGACCCAGTAATCCCAAAGGTGTAGGAAGAACCAGAGAGATGTGTCTTCTCAAGTTCCAAAGAAGAGAATTCATCCTCATTTGATCAGAGTAGAATATATGTGAAGCAAACGATAAATAAAAAGGTTGCTTGGACATCAAGGAAGACGACATGAGGAAGTCGCTGAGATTTGGCCACTGCTAGAGTTGTCGGTACCGACATGAATCAAATTGGTATAAATAAAAATGAGGGTGGTCTTAAAGTGCGACAACCTAATGTCGTCAACTTGTTAGACAAGGAAGTTGATTTGCAGACCATTTGTAACGACACTAGGCAGAATGCTGGGGTGTAGAACATTGGTGCTCAAATGACCACCATGGAATCAGCCATATATCATAAAAAATCAGAACGAGTGACTCTCCTAAAGACAAGAGCCTAGACATCATGACGTGAACCAAGACTGTTTGTAGAGCTAAACACTTAGGGTTGTTCCTGATAGTTGTTTCTTGGATCATTAGGCTAGTGAGGAGTACATCGCCGTTAGTGCAAAATTTCATCTATACCAACACCCTGAGGTCCGAAGGTATAACTTCGAAAGCTGGTTGGATTATTAAGCCCGACGAAGAGAATACTAAGACATGATGTAATCAAGCTTAAGTTATGAGATGTTGAGCCGTAGAGTCACAATAGCCAATGCAGAGAAGGTAAAGTACAAAAAGTAAATAACATTGTGACTTTATAGTGGTTCAGGTTGAAAGTCCCTACGTCCGCTGTCCTTTCCTTATTTAGTCAGTCTTACCTAGTCGAGAGGCTTCTTACATTACCATTAGCAAAGTGATATTTACTATAATAGAAGCTTGATTTGAATAAACAATGAACAAAAATTAAATGTTTCATACCATTTAATCATACATTCATTATTTATTCCATTTTTGCCACTTCGTGTTAACTAAAAAATGATTCTTGATTAGACCAAATTCATAAGGGTATTATCTTCTATACAAAAATAATTATTTAATCCCGTTTTAAACAAACTATAATTTATATGAAATTTTATTAAGAAAAGATATTATTTCGCAGTAGAAGAAATATATTTTTATGTCATATTAAACTAAGAGTGAACAATAAATTTGAATTATAATTTAATCAAAGATGAAGTCGAATTACACACAAACACACACACAAAGAAAAAAAAATACATATAGACACGCATGCTTATATACATACAAATTTATAAACACACATGCGCACACACATATATTATTTTATTTCAAACATAGAAGTTTCACTGGTAATTTTGAATGGACAATACTGCGATGTCAAAAAACAAATTCACACAAAATAATACATCCAAAATTTTCATCCAAATGTGCATGCATCCATGTAGACATATAAATATCATCCATATTCTTCTTTCATCCAATTGAAAAAATAATCAATAATTATCTTTTCTAGCATGCAATTCAATCAATTTTCATCAATTATCTTTTTTAATAATTATTTATTGAATCAAACCCAATTAAAATATGATAATTCACTCAAACCTTATACACTAAGTATGAAAATAATTCAACTAGTTGTAGCTTTGAACTAAATCAATATATGGATGATTTAACTCGTATAAATATTATAATTTCATTAAGCAACAATTCAAATGTTGGTTTAAGCGAATTAAATTAAGAAGGAATGATTTAACTCACTTATATCATATAATTCCAATAAGGAATTAATCCAATAAAGGGTGTGTGAATTAAATTAAAAGAAGAAGTAGATTTAACTCACTAAAACAAGCCATGCAATTCCAGTTAACACCCTTGCAACTTCAGCCCTTGAACCTTGCATCCTCTTTACCACCATTTGCTGCCACCAGCCTAGATACCGACATCAGTCGCTACTACATCGTTCCAGCTAGCACACCTTCCACCAGCATCTGCGAACAACGTCCTCCAACCTGAATTCCCATCATCACCGCCTCCCATTACCGACTTCGCGCATGCCTGCACTTACCTTAGCCCGTGCATCATGTGCTCGAGCTTTCTCCTCCCTTGGTGCCTAACTTCATGAATAATGACATCACTTGATGTTTTTTTATTCTTGTTTTTTAACGTGTAATTAGGGCTAGGAGATTTAGAGAGAAAAGGGGAAACAAAATGGTCCGGATATGCATGAGTGAAGAGAAGGGATAGATGGGTAGAGAGAGATGAGTTATACTTATTCTATTTGGATAATTTGCACTCAAACCCTTACGTAAATCTATTTCCTATTTTATCCCTTTAATTTGTAAATTAAAACTCCTTTACAAAAATAACTTTCCTTTCATCCATAAATACATTTTCAATTTAAATTGGACTATTTAAATCTTTTGCAAAAATATAGTTTGAGTTTAATAATTAATTAACCTTGTTTCATACCTATTTATTTTTATTGAATAATCTTTTATTCAGCTTATTTTAAATTGTATTAAATAATTAAAATTATCATTTAATTTGTTTCAAGTTCAATTCATCAATTTGGATCGTATAAAAATTATTTATAATAAAAAAATTATATTCACTGCAAATGTATTGTTCGAGTTATATATATTTTATGAAAGGAATTAATTAATTAACTTGATTTATTAAATCAAAGTTTCTCCATTGAATAATTTTCAATTCAATAAAATATCATTTAAGATGAAAATGATCCAAAACAAAACTCAAATAATTTACTTTGATAAAATTATATTTATTATAAAGACACCAAAAGTCAGATTGTTACAAAGACCATTGGGTAGTTAAAACAAGATAACTGCCAAATATAAAAAAACAATCTCGTTCAACAAAACGAGAACCATCATCTTATGAATTTGCGGCAACTAAGGAAGAAAAATTTCTTAATCTAGTATTAGTAAGAAATTGACCCTAAGTGTGGGAATCCTAAGCTTAAGGTAGAATTTTAGGCAAAAGTATCAAAGTCGACGAATATTGATTTTTATTTGTTAGCTTTCATACACGACTTGCATAAATACATAGTTAATGTTCAAGATGTAGCACGTGATGGTAATCATGGGTTTCATTGTGTAGTGTAGTAAGTTAATGAATTGAATAATGATTGTATTAAAGCAACAAAATTTATTCTAGGAGACATTAATCAATATTGGGATTTATATGCATGGCATTTTGCTGTTTCAACTTGTAAAACTTTGAAAGAAGTTGTGGATTATTATATTATTTATTATTTATCTAGTGATTGGATGGTAATGCCAAGATAGACTATGTGATAGCAAATACAGTTAATCGAGTAGCCTTATATATTTTAGATAAGCAATCACTTGCATCGTATCTTAATTGAAAATTTCCAAATCTTAGAAAAGGTATTTAATTTATTACTTTTGCGTATACACAAAACAACCATTTTTATAAAATTAATATGTGCATATCCCATAGATAGCTAGCTTTTGGCATAGACTTACAAGTGTTGAGGCTATTTGTTGGAGCAAACTATTATTTTTCGACTTCTAAATTGAATTTGTGACAATTTGACCTCCGAACATGGTATTCAGATATGCTTTTTTGTAGTGAGTATATTATTTCGTGCAGTGGAGTTTACTATTTTATTTAGTGGAGTGTATAATTTAGTGTATGGGATGTCTGTATTTTGAAAACGATCAATTAATTTAATGCTCTTTTATGAACTTGTAATGTGTCAATGTGTTTGTTCTTTATTTTATTGTATTGTACCTATGTGGTTATACTGTATGTTTGTTTTCTATATTATGAAGTTGTTGTTTTAATAAACCACCAGGGCTTTATAAAAATTTAACAAACTACAGCAAAGTGCAGTCAATGTTTAAAAACCATAAAAACCAGTCGGTGGTTAAATGTTGTTGCAACATAAACTATGCAACATATAATAACTGACCAATGGACAATTTACATAACTTCAGGTTGAACGATGGTTGATCATCGTAACATTGAAAAATCTTTGGTAATCAATCACCGTATGATATTCCATGGCAATAATAACCGCTGAACAGTTGATTTTGAAAATTTCGCACATTTTGTTTGGTAGTTGTGCATTACAGTATGTTTTATTTCATGGCATGTGTTATTCAGTATTTAAACCAAGCAGCTTTCAAGTGAATCTAGACTTTGAGACGATGGAAAAATGGTTCAAGAACCTTGAGGTAAGCTTTAAACAATCATGGGAAGGACTTCTAGAAGCTTAAAGTCCAGAAGTGAAGAGCAAAAGAGGTCGGTACCAACCACTTTAGGTCGTTGCCAAGATGCTCTGCCTATGGAATTTTGGGCACTCATGCTGTGATTAAGGAATAAAATACTAAGGTGATCATATAGGATCCATCTCTAAAGGTTAGTGAACAACTCCAAAGATGTGCAGAAAAGGACAAGTCTTATATGAGACAAATCATTTCGATACCGATATGATTTAATAGGGAAAATTGTGAATGTAGCCCAAAGACTTGAAGATATGAGCTAGTGTGAAAGAAAGGCCATAGCTCACATGAGCCAAATCATTTTGGTACCAACATGAACTGTTATCGATACTGACTTGATTTTTGCTAGAAATGACCTGCTCTTCCTCTCCATTCTCTTGGATCTGGATCCTTACCCAATCTTCCGTGATCTAGTGACTTTAGCGTGTGATTCTGTTATAAATAAGAAGGAAATAGCAATAATTAAAGGACTTTGGCCTCCATCTTCTTCATCTTCTATTCTTTACTCAACTTTATCACTTTGAGCCATACTTTTGCTGTTTAGATCTCAAAAAGAATTGCACAGCTCTTGTACTTAAGAAAAATCAATCTCTAAGATTAAAGTGGATGTAGGCCATAGAATATGCCGAACTACTATAAAAATCCTATGTGTTTTTTCTGTTTTCTGTTGATTTAATTAGTTTTATCTCATTTCAAGAAGATCTGGGGTGTTGTGCCACTTATTGGTTAAATATTTTTGGTGCTTTCACTAGAAATAGAGCTTATCAAAAGTAGATCTAGCTTAGTATTTTGGATTAGTGCATCCAGAAGTTCTAGTAGTTTGTTGTTGTAGATCTAAAGTAATGGCCCCCTAGGATATCTGGAAAATCAGGAGCTGTAGCTAGCAGAGAAGATGAAGCTTCTCACTATAATAAAGAGACTAATCGATCGATGACTGCTTTGCCAAAACCGACAACCCTACTAAAGATGGTGTCAAGGGTTGAACTTGACAGAATGATGGTTGAATTAACCAGAGGTTGGTAGATAGCCAGAAAACACTTCTTGATAAGATGGCTACAAGTATTACCTTATTGACCCAGTAATCCTAAAGGTGTAGGAAGAACCAGAGAGATGTGTCGTCTTTAAGTTCCAAAGAAGAGAATTCATCCTCATTTGACCAGAATAGAAGATATGTGAAGCAAAAGATAAATAAAAAGGCTGCTGGGACATCAAGGAAGACGACATGAGGAAGTGGCCGAGATTTGGCCACTGCTAGAGTTGTCAGTACCGACATGAACCAAGTTGGTATAAATCAAAATGAGGGTGGTCTTAGAGTGCGACAACCTGATGTCATCAGCTTGTCAGACAACGAAGTTGATTTGCAGACCATTTGTAACGACACAAGGCAGAATACTGGGGTGTAGAACATTGGTGCTCAAATGACCACCATGGAATCAGCCATACATCACAAAAGATCGGAACGAGTGGCTCTCCTAAAGACAGGAGAGCCTAGACATCATGACGTGAACCAAGACTGTTTGTAGAGCTAAACACTTAGGGTTGCTCCTGATAGTTGTTTCTTGGATCATTAGGCTAGTGAGGAGTACATCGCCGTTAGTGCAAAATTTCATCTACACCAACACCCTGAGGTCCGAAGGTATAGCTCCGAAAGCTGGTTGGATTATTGAGCCCGGCGAAGAGAATACTGAGACATGATGTAATCAAGCTTAGGTTACGAGATGTTGAGCCGTAGAGTCACAATAACCAATGCAGAGAAGGTAAAGTACAGAAAGTAAATAACATTGTGACTTTATAGTGGTTCAGGTTGAAAGTCCCTACGTCCGCTGTCTTTTCCTTATTTAGTCACTCTTACCTAGTCCAGAGGCTTCTTACATTGAGTGTTTACATTTCCACCATTAGTGAGTTTGTAAAGAGAGCTCTAATATAGGAAAGTACAATATAATTTTATATTTCAGTTCTTTTATTTGTGCCAGCCCTTTTACTATAGCAGTCGGTCCTCTATTTATAGCAAATTAAGGTTCTTCCATTAGTGAAGGTGCTTTCTCTTGGATTAATGACCTGGCTTGCTATGTGTGGCTTAGATTTGAATGCTTGTCATCATCTGGTTGAGTGCAGTTTGACGTGGATAGCTTATGTGATGCTTTTATATATAGCTTCTTGGATATCTTCCATTTATCCCGACTGTTGGTCTCGACTTGGGCTATCTAAGCTGTTGATTGTTGATACTTGTTAAAGTGCTTTTGTTTCAAGCAACACTATCCTTGGTAAGTTTCTTATCTTAGAAGGAAAATGATCTTGATCTCGGTCGATGCTTTGACTCATGCTTTCAGATACTAAGTCCGGTGCTTAGGCTCTCGTTGAAAACCAAACAATGGGTCTTGGAATTACAAGCCAAGGAACTTTCCTCTTGAATATTCGTAGTTCGTGCTTTATAGAAATTATGGTGTAACACATGCCCTCTAAAGTTTACCTTATATGGTTGATATGAGGTGGACTTTGGAAAGAATAGCATCATATCATGCTTAATACTTGGCTTGTTTGTTCCATTCCCATCATGAAGTTGGTCCTAAGTTTTTGGGCAAAGTAGCATTCTAAGAAGTTTCAAAGGCATTGCTTCACTAAAACACTTTATAAAGATCTAATCTCATTTAGAGGATTTTGAAAATAATTTGAAATCTAACCTCATCTAGAGGGTTTTGGAAATTGAAACTAGTGCTTAGAGGAGAAAATACTTCGGTACCATGCTCCAATCATCTAGATCTGGTCTTATATAGGTATCGGGTTTGAAAACTATTAGTGGCGGTATAATGCCTATATTTGCATGTTACTATAAGAACTTGGCTCACTATACAACACCGTGCATGATACTATTCGACCATGGCTCACTCTTTGCATGACATGATTCGACTATAGCTTACTCTTTTTCATAACATTCTAGATGTGGCTCACTAGGTGCGTTCGACACGGTCGTCTTTTTCATGACTCACTCTTTACATGACACTATCGTCCGTGACTCACTATACAACACCGTGCATGGTACTATTCGACCATGACTCACTCTTTGCATGACACGATTCGGTCGTGGCTTACTCTTTGCATAACACTTTTGAGGTGACTCACTAGGTGCGTTCGGCATGGTCATCTTTTTCATGCTCACTCTTTGCACGACACTATCAGCCATGGCTCACTGTTATTGGGGATCTACCTAATGTTCTAACTTCGTTGAGAATCTACTTAATATTATAAACTGATTTGGAATCTACCCAATATTCTAATCTCTTTGGGAATCTACCTAATATTCTAATCTTATCAGGAATCTACCCAATATTCTAATCTCATTGGGAATCTATCCAATATTCTATTCTTGTGTATAGTACTACTTGACCATGGCTAACAACTATGCTTCTTAGCTTGAAATAAAAAGATTAGCAAGGGTTTATTTTTTGCGTGACACTACAAGGTCATAGCTAAAAGTTATAAATTCTTACCTCTAGCACTTTGCTCGGAGATGGAATAATTTTTATGGCCCGGAGGCAAAACTAAGTGATAGTCGAGAGACGAAATCATTTACTTGCCTAGAGGCAAAAGCATGGCTTTGAAACTCGCATGATGCTACTTGATCAGAGAAGTGTCACAGCTAAAACATTTTGATGCACTATTTTTTTAAAGTTGCATGATATCACTTGATCATGGCAATAATTATGAATAAAACATTTGATGAAATGTTTGAAATGCTTAAAACTTAAGAAGTCCAGAGTCTCTTGTGACATACCTGAGTCATGGCTAAGAGATTGGTTATTATCTCGAACTTCCGATAAATCTTTTATTCAAGTAGCAGCCCCGTGCTATGATAATGTTTCAGATGCTCGACATTCCAAGTCTGAGGTATTACATTGCCATCTAGCTTCTTTAATCTATATGTTTCTGGAGGAATGACGTCATGAATTATTAAGGGTCCTTCCAAATTCGGGCCGAAAGGTCCATTTGTTAGATCCTTTGTGTTTGGCATTATCTTTCGAAGAACAAGGTCATCTTTCTCAAACTTTCTAGTTTAAACTCTTTGGTTGTAGTATTGGGTCATCTTCCGAATATACTCTGTTGTCCTCAAAGCAACTTGGTCCTAGAGCTCGGGCGACAAATCCTATGACACCTATCGGAGCTCTACATTTTGTTGTGCATTATAATAATACCTTCAGTGAGAGGAAATTTCTAACTCAATCGGGAGCATGGCTTCAAAGTCGTAAGCTAGAGAGAAAGGAGTGTGTCCTATCGAGGTCTTGGAGCTTGTTCTATAAGCCCACAAAACAAAAGGTAGTTCATCTACCGAGTTGCCTTTTGCCTTATTCAATCGTTTCTTCATAAAAGCCTTGATAGTTTTGTTGGCTGCCTCTACAGCCTCATTTTCTTGTGGATGGGCTATCGAAGAAAAACTCTTGATGATACTGTGATCTCAGCAATACTTTGCAAACTCTCGGCTCTCGAACTTAGTCCCATTATCCATGATGATCTTATGCGGAAAACTGAATCTAGATACAACATTCTTCATTACAAACTTTATTATTGGGTTAGAGGTTATGGTAGCTAAGGGTTCGATCTCGACCCATTTTGTAAAGTAATCAATTGCCACTATGGCATATCTTGCCCCTCCTTTAGCAGTCGAAAGGATACTAATAAGATTGATGCCTTAGATATCGAAGGGCCATGGACTCATCATTGGGGTGAGCTCGCTGGTAGGAGCTCTCGGCACTTTTGCATAAAATTGGCGCTTATCACATTTTCTTACATAGTCTAATGCGTCTTGATTTAGTGGCGGCCAATAGAAGCCTTACCTGAGTATTTTCTTTGCCAACTTTTGGCCTTCACATTAGTCTCTAACATTCTATACTGGGCTTCTTTCAATAATTGATGACCTTTCGTGGCTGTTACACACTGAGAGTATGGAGATGAGAATCCCATCCTATATAATACTCCGCCTATAATGTTAAAATTTGTGGCATTATATTTAATCCGCTCGCTTCAGCAGCATTCAAAGGTAGAATATCTTCAGTCAGATATCAGATATATGGTGGCATCCAATTCTTTTCAGTTATTACCGGTGTTGTAGATTCACCTCGGGCGGCTTGAGCTTGTATTATAACTAACACTTTCTTCGGTACCTATATGCTAGGTTTCTCTAGGATCTCGACTGGGATGAAATTATACTTTCTTACATTCTTTGAGCTTGCATATTTTGGTAAGGCATCGGCCCTAGCATTTCGATCTCTAGGGATGTTTTCTATGTGATAACTCTCAAAAGGTCCAAGTAGCTACTTTACCTGCTTAGCATAGAGAGCTAACCTCGGGTGTCGGATTTGATAGTGACCGAGAACATGATTGACGACTATTTGGGAGTCACTGTATATCCAAATCTCCAAGACCCTGATAGAAATTGCCATTTTTAATTCGATGATCAAGGATTCGTACTCGGCTGCATTATTGGTTCCTGAGAAGGCGAGCTTGATTGCGCAGTAAATTTAATGGTTGTCCGGGGTTACCAAGATATAGTCGTCACCTACCCCTTGCTCATTTGAGGCTCCGTCAACATAGAGCTGCCAAGAGAGTTGCTTATTATTACTGTCTTCTTTTTCAGATTCGGCTTCGAAACCAGTGTATTCAGTGATGAAGTCAGCTAGTGCTTGACCTTTGATTGTTGTCCTTAGCTCATACGATATCCCATATTGGCCGAGCTCTATAGCCCACTTGATTAACCTCCCTGCAATCTTGGGTTTACTAAAAACATGATGAAGTGGTTGATCCATATGGACTTTAATAGGATGGACCTAGAAATATGGCCGAAGCTTTCTTGCTGTGAACATGAAGCTGTAGGCAAGCTTTTCAATTACAAGGTAGTGCTTCTCGGCCAGACCTAGCCTTTTACTTACATAAGATATGGGTCTTTGTATCTCATTATCATCTCTCACTAAGGCCAAACTTATGGCCTGATCTGACAAAGTTTCCCCATCTATCGGTTTATACAACACAGAGGAGAACTTAGAAGCTTTTGCTGATCTTCGAATGCTTTTTGGAATTCATCTGTTTATTTGGAAGCAACATGCTTCTTTAAGAGGTTGAAGAAGGGAACACACTTATCGGTTGATTGACTTATGAGCTTATTCAAAGCAACGATTTTTCCATTCGAGCTCATTAACTCCTTTCCATTAATCAAAGCCATTATGTCGGTTATAGATTTTATCTGATCTATGTTTATCTCCATCCCTCTAGCACTTACTATAAAACCTAGGAATTTCACGGATTGTGTACCAAAGGTACATTTCTAGGGTTTAGCTTCATCTGATACTTCCAAAGAACATCGAACATCTCGGCTAGATCCGAAACATGACTTTCTAAATGTTTAGATTTAACCAACATGTCATTGACATACCCCTCCATGTTTCGACCTATTTGCTTGGTGAACATTTGGTTGACTAACCTCTGATATGTTACTCCTACATTCTTAAGACCGAAGGGCATTACCTTGTACCAGAATAAACCCATACCGGTGACAAAACTTATATGCTTCTTATCGGGCTTAAACCTTGGCATCTGATTGTACCCATAATAGGCATCCATAAATAAAAGCAATTGATGCCCACTGGTAACATCTACTAATTTATCGGTTCTATACCAAGGGAAGAAATCCTTCGTGCAAGCTTTGTTTAAATCCATAAAGTCAACACAAGTCCTCCATTTCCTATTTGACTTATTTACTAATACCGGATTAGCGATCCATTTTGGATAGTAGACATCCCGGATGAAAGTAATCTTCAGTAACCTTTCGATTTCTTCTTGTAGAGCCACATCTTGGACCTTGTCTAAAGGCCTCCTTTTTTTCCTTACGGGTGTAAACTTTGGATTTATATTTAAACAATCTCAAATGATCAAGGGGTCGATTCCTATCATAACATCATGAGTCCAAGCGAATACATCTTGGTTATGCTTGAGGAAGGAAATGAGCTCTTATCGGATAGAAGGATGGAAATAAGTTCCTATCTTAACTATCTTAGACTTGTAATTTTCATCGAGGCACACTGATTGTAGAGTCTTGGCTACTGAAGCCATCTCAGCCTCTTATCTCGGATCAAGATCGAGCTCAATTTCTTCTTCCTTCGGAACTTCTTGTACAACGTGAATGATCTTTCTCTTTCTCCTAGAAGTCTTACTACTTTTCCCCTATTCCATCTCATTATATTCTCTTTGGTAGCTTGGTATGTAAATTAATTCTCCGACAGTGAAATCTTCTTACCTTCGGAGAATTCTTAAGAGTTTCTTATGGCTTCCTATAGGTTTAGAACTCATGGTATTGACCGTTTCCTTAATTTCAAGAGGAATGAGTTGGTTAACTTTGACATTGTTCTTGTAAGATGAAGTTTTACCTTTATTGATCATTTTTCAAGCTTGCATAATACAGCTGTCTCGAGATCTACTGATCTCCCCTTACAAGCCCTTCTTGGTAGGAAAATTCAAAAGTAAATGCTTAGTAGATACGTACCCGTCTACGGCGTCAAGAGCTAGCCTTCCAAAGAAGGCGTTGTACACCGAGGGGATGTCCATAATGACAAAAGTGGTTTTAAAGATCTTACAATGAGGGTCACTTCCAAATTTGGCCATCAGATTGCATTCTTCGAGAGTAATGGTTCCATTAACGTTGAACCCATACATGGGGGCTTGGCTGGACTTGAGTGTGCTTTCAGGTAACCCTATCTTATTGAAGGCATGCTTGAAGATTATGTTAACGGCAGTTCCAATATCTTCCATTATCTTTACAACCTCTGAAAGTCCAATTTGAGCCATAATTACAAGTGGGTCATTATGGGGGTGACAAACACCCTGCTTATCAACGTTGCCAAATGTAATTTTCAGCCCAACCTTCTGCTTCTTCTCAAAACTTTTCATCTCATACACCGAAGTGTTTCCATCTTTAGCTTCATTAAGGTACCTCTTCTAGTTTCCATTACTTTCCCCGACAATGTGGGGTCCTCCCAAGATAATTCCAAAAAAATTCTGAAGGGTTGGCAAAGATCTCAGAACCGGTGCTTGAGGCTGTGCATTTTCGGTTCCTGCTGAAGTGGCGGCTCTCTGAGTATTATCTTTTTTTAGGATCGTTTAGCTTTCCTTCTTTGACCAACCATTTGATGAAAGACTTCAAAAACCGACACTTTTCGGTGTTATGACCATTCTACCAATGGTAGTTGCAATACTTTCCTCCTTGGTTAACTTCTAGCTTTTTCCCATCTTCTAGGAGGGTATGGGATTCGATCTTGAGTCATGGCATAGACTTGAAAATAAAAATGAGTCAAGAGATAGGCTTCTGCCACCTAAAATTCCCTCTTAAATCTTTTGGTCAAGGTGAACTTCTTATTGTCGCCATTCCATTTTGGGCTTTTTCTGAAAACTCCCTTAGATTCTTCAATTTGGATTTCCCCTCAAGCTCGAAAAAAGAACTCATCCAGGGACTTGCATTCCTGCCTTAGTAGATCATCCTAAAATAGGGTATTCCTCTATAACCCTGAGGTGATAGCAACTAGCTTGGTCTCATCCATCATGCCCTTGCATCAAGTAGCTATGTCATTAAACCTTTTACAATAGTCCTTTAGAAACTCTCCTCTCCCTTGTCTAAAGTCGGCGAACAGACTTAGTCCTGTTCTGGTATCTTTTGAGGTGAAGAATTATGTCAAGAACTTCATAGTAGCTGTTCCCAGGAGTAATAGAATTCGATGGATATTTTTGCAAACATTTCAAGGCATGCCCACTAAAAGTCGCAAGCAAGAATTTGCATTGAATCTCATTCGAAGCCCGAATCGTTTGCATCTAGATCTCGTATAAAGCGACATAATCCTCCCAATCAGAAGGTCCATCATAAGAAAGTTTTGTGATCCTAAATTCTGGAGGCATAGGAGTTCTCATAATTTCTCGAGAGAAAGGTTGAACCTTTCGGAGCTTCATCTCGGCACCAAGGCTAGATCAACCCTCTTGCAGCTTCGTACTTGTTTTGATAATTTTATTAATAATGCTTCCATTCCTCGATCCCCACCGAGTCTTAGGGTTTCAGTTTCAACATTATGAGTTTCTGGCCTATTCTGCTACCTTCCTCCGAAGTTTACCCTTTCGGAACTTAGAGTTAAGGGCCTCCTAAAAGGACCTGCACTTGCCCCTCTTGCAGTCTCTGCTTTATTAGCTGCTTCCCTTGCTATCATGAACTCAGCTTCTGAGGTTTCATTAGCCATTTGCAATTTTTTGGGGTTTCATTCGAAGGTCAAAGGATTCTTGTCTTCTTCAAGTATAGCTGAAACCTTCTTCTCTAATTCGACGAAAGTGTTTTTAACTTCGATTTGATAACTATCTAACCACAGTGCCATGTTGGAAATGAATCAGCATCATTTGTTGAAATTCACCTTCAGTAAGGACTAGAGCAGTAGCTTCTTCAATAACAATTTGATTTACTTGGTTTGCCCAATTTCCATCAATCACAGGCAATTCTCTGGTTCTTTCATCTTCGGTAGAAGAGTGAGGGGTGTTTCGAGAGGATGCTTTTGACTTCATGCTTGATTGTTAGTTTTTAATTGCTGAATTTGTTGGATTAGAAGAGAGCATAGGAGGCCCTCCTTTTAACGCTAAAAATGTTAGTGCAAAATTTCATCTACACCAACACACCGAGGTCTAAAGGTATAGCTCCGAAAGCTAGTTGGACTATTGAGCCCGATGAAGAGATTATTGAGACTGACACAATCAAGCTTTGGTTACGAGATGTTAAGCCGTAAAGTCATGGTAGCCAATGCAGAGAAGGTAAAGTATAGAAAATAAATAACATCGAGACTTTTATAGTGATTCAAGCTGAAAGTCCCTACTTCCACTATTCTTTCCTTATTTATTCACTCTTACCTAGCCAAGAGGTTTATTACATTGAGTCTATATATTTCCTCCATTAATGAATTTGTAAAGAGAGCTCTAATATAGGAAAGTACACTATGATTTTATATATCAATTCTTTTTTTTGTTCCAGCCCTTTTATTATATTAGGTGGTCCTTTATTTATAGCAAATTTAAGGTTCTTCCATTAGTGTAGGTGCTTTCTCTTGGATTGATGACCTGGCTTGCTATGTGCAGCTTAGATTTGAACGCTTGTCATCATCTAGTTGAGTGCATTTTGATGTGGATTGCTGACGTGATGCTTTTATATATAGCTTCTTGGATGATTTCTATTTATCCTGACTGCTGGTCTCAACCTGGCTATCTGAGCCATTGATTGTTGATACTTGCTGAAATGCTTTTATTTCAGGCAACTGCTACCCACGACTAAGCTTGATCATGATCTCGATCGATGCTTTGACTCAAGCTCTTGGACTACATAATCTGGGATACTGAGTCCGTTGCTTAAGCTCTCGTTGCAAATCAAACAATGGGTCTCAGAATTAAAAGCCAAGGAACTTTCCTCTCGAATATTCGTAATTTGTACTTTGTAGAAATAATGGTGTAACAATCACTAATATGGTGAAGGGATTGGCAAATGAAAACTAATGGAGAAAAAATGAAGAGTGGGGTTCCACACCTAGCAGAACTCTATCCATGGGAATATTTTATAGGAAGAATACCTCAGAAAGTTTGTAGTTCCGATGATGCCGTCGTATAATAGGACAACGGATCCTAGGCAGTATCTGTTAAAGTATGAGTAGCACATGGACGGTGCCAAAGAGACTGATGCGATGAGATGTAGGTGTTTTCTCATCTTTTTAGATGGAGTCGCTTCGATGTGGTTTACCCAGCTCTACCCAAGATTCATATCAACATTTGATGAGTTAGCAAAGAAGTTTATGGAGCAGTTTAGGCACCATATCACTCGATCGAAGGATTTGATGTCCTTGTTAAGCATCAATTAGGGTCCCAGAGAGACTCCAAAGGGATTTTTGAATAAATTCCATACTACTTAATGGAAGTGAAAAAATCTAAAAGAAGATATCATACCGATGGCTATGGTCCAGGGGATACATCCAAACATAGATTTTGTAGATGGTTGAAATAGTCACCTACCAATGAAGAGTTTTACAGAATGGCTAGCCAATTTCTACACTTGGAAGAGGCATATATGGTTTTCAAAAGGGCTGGTGGTGGACCATCGAGAGATGTTGGCAGAGTAATGTGGTTGTTAAGCAGATCAATGAGAGTGCCAATATCATAGCAGTGAACGTGGGAAATAATAATAATGGCCAAAAGAAAAGAAATTAGGGCATAAGTGGCAGGACAACGATGCTAAAAAACATCCAAGAGATCTAAGACCAGAGGAGTATACTTCTCCTAATGGTACCATGGAGAATATATACCTCGCTTCGCAAGAAACATTAAGGTATAAGAAGCCACCTTGGTGGGAGGAAACTAAATTGAATGGCACTCTAGTAAGTATTGTCACTTCCATGACACTCATGGGTACAATACCAATAAGTGCTGCCACTTGAGAGATGTGAACGAAGAATTAACATGTAAGAAAAAGTTACAGTAGTATGTTAGATATTCACATAATGGCAGGCAGAATGCTAGACCTTAGGGGCAGAAATCCCAGAGGGATCAATCTGGGTCCAGTGGAGAGGGATTGAGATGATTGGAGAGTCGAATTGCTATTAATACCATAACCGAGGACCTTATCCAATGAAGAAAATCTAGGATGAGATGGAGCAGTTTCATCATCGAAGATGGAGCTTTAACAGAGTAGTTGAAGATAATGAATGATGATATTGTATTATGTGATAGAGATTCCAACAGGATCGAAGCGCTGACGCTTGATCCCATGGTGATTACGACTATTATTGGGTCGGCTACTATACGCTGAGTGTTAGTTGATTATAGAAGCTCGGTTAACATTCTATTCAAAAGGACTTTTGATCTGATAAAGATTAGTCCAAAGGACATCAAGCCATGTAAATCAAGAACTCAAGGATTTACCGGAGAAGCGATGGAACCTATCAGAACTATTAACCTTTCAATGGAGTTAGGAGAAGGAAACCGCAAGATTGTGCGGGTGCAAAAATTTGTGATTATTGATGGGTTCTCTGCTTATAATGCTTTTTTGGGTCGATCGGCCCTTGGTAGTTCAGGATAGCACTAGATCCATGGTTCTTGATAATGAAGTTCACCCCAGAGAATGGAGTGGGTGCTATTTAAGGCGACTAAGGCATTGATTGAGAATGTTATGTTGCTAAGCTAAGAGAGGCAAAGCGACGCAAAAATAGCAAAGGTACAGAGAAAGCTCTCTGTATCAAAAAGGTTGATGCATAACAACCACTGGCCAAGCCCTGGCTCAAGCACCATAGCAAATTCTTCAAGTTTATGGATCTCTAGAAGGAGCGAGAGGATGCACGGGAAGCACCGACAGAGTCGAGAATTAATATCCCGATCGATATGAATGATCCTACTCAGGTCCTTAAGTTTAGATTTCATCTTAGCGCTAAAATGAGAAAGGAATTGGTTATTTTTCTCCAGGAAAACCTTGATGTGTTTGCCTGGATGCATTTAGACATATGTATATATATATATATATGGAATATCACCGAAGATAGCATGCCACACATTAAATGTGAACCTAAAATACCCTCTGGTAAAGTAGAACAAAAGCGGCCTGGGTCTACAGCGATCCGCTGCATTAAAAGAGGAAGTGGATAAGCTGAAGGCGAACGCTTTATCTATGATGCTTTATACCCTGAATGGTTTCAAAACCTATATTGGTCAGGAAGCCAAATGGAAACTAGTGAACGTGCAATTAATATTCTGACTTGAGTAAAGCATACCCTAAGTACAACTTCTTGTTGCCCAGAATTGACCAACAAGTTGATAGAACTGCTAGACACAAACTACTTTCCTTTATGGATGCATATTCTGGGTATAACCAAATAACAACACATGCCCAGATCAAGAGCATGCAAGTTTATAACGGATTTAGATCTATACTAATATCGAGTGACGTCGTTCAGTTTGAAGAATGTTGGAGCTACTTACAAGAGGTTGGTTAATTTCATGGTCAATATGCTTGTGAAGTCACAGCTATTGATGAACTACATGGATGATCTCTTCTATATGTTCGATGTGCCACGGAGGTACGGATAAAGCTGAATCCATTGAAATGTTCCTTCCGAGTCGCATTAGGCAGATTTTTGGGTTTTATTGCGAATTCAAGGGGCAATGAGGCTAATCTAGAGCAAATTAATGACTTAAATTACGTAATTACACCAAAGACAAAGAGGGGATGCAGAGTTTGAATGGAAAATCGCCGTGTTGAGTCAATTCATCTCAAAAGTGATCGATAAGTGTATATCGTTCTTTGATGCCCTTAAGAAAGAGAAAGGAAAGTTTCTCTAGAAAAAGGAATGCCATGACGCTTTCCAGGAATTGCAAAAGCATATGGAGAGACCACTGATCCTATCAAAGCCTTTCAAAGTGACGATTAGTTTATCTATTAATAGTGTCTGCTCGCACACTAATTATGGCCCTAGTGCTCGAGGATGCTAGAATCCAAAGGCATGTATACTACATCAGTGTGCTATTTACCAAAGTGGAAAAGAATTATCCAATGCTGGAGAAGCTAGCTTACTGCTTATTGATTGCTTCTAGGAAGTTGCGACCATACTTCCAGACTCATCCAAAAATGGTGCTAACAAATCAGCCCTTAAAGCAATTACTACATCGACCCGAGACCTTGGGAAGGTTGAAGTGGAATATCGAGCTAAGCCAATATGACATAACTTACCATGCTAGAAGGGCGATAAAAGGATAGACATTGGCTGATTTCGTCCTCAAATTTACCATTTGAGATGGTGAAGAGGAAGATAATATGGTCCAACTTTTCCAGCGGAAGTTATACATAGATGGAGCTTCCAATGAATGCAATTCTGAGGCAGGAGTAGTTCTCGTGACCCCTAAAGGATGGACAATATGCTACGCATTAAAACTGGAATTCGGCACGATGAACAACGAAGCTGAGCATGAAGCGTTGATAGCAGGACTCAAGATAGTGAAAGAACCGAGAGTCAGGGCATTACATGTGTATAGCAACTCTTAGTTGGTGGTATGTCAAGTAAAGAGGGAATTTCAAGCAAGGGAGTGAGGCTCGCCCCTTGATGAGAGTACTTAAATTGTTGAATGATATCGAGCATTACACGATAATGCACAATCCCAGTAAGGGGAATACAAAAGCCAATTCACTAGCAAAGCTGGCCAACTTTAGGGATTCACAACTGATGGAATTGGTTCTAGTAGAAGTTTTATCAGCTTCGAGCATTGACCGGATGGATATCGACTGGATGTTGGAGACCAAAGAGGAAAACAAGTCATGGATGACTCCAATCATAGACTATTAATTGCAGGGAACTCTCCCTTACATGGACAGAATGAAAGGCGGAAACTCCTTCATAAAATGCCGCAATTTCTAATACAAGATGCACTACTATATAGTAGAGGCTTCTTGAGCCCCCAACCTAAGAAAATTCTCATGGAAGTACATGAGGGAAGCTATGGTGATCACATCGGGAGGGGACAGACTTTAGCAAAGAAATTCTTCGTTACAGATACTTTCAGCCGATAATTAGTTGAGACGTTGCTAATTAAACCAGACATGGAACAGATCCCGATGGTTTGCAAATATACCAAGAGCCATATATTCAAAGCTAACGCAAAAGTTTAGCCTGTGGCCATTTGCGGTTTGGGAAATTGTTATGATCGATGTGCTACCGATGTCGAAGGGAAGTGATAAATACACTATCATACCATGGACTACTTCACAAAGTGGGCTGACGTGAATCGCTAGCCACTGTTACAACGAAAAAGGTAATCAACTTTGTGGTGAAGAATATTATATGTAGATTTAGTGTTTCATAGAAGATTATAACTGATAATGGAACTCAATTCAAGAGTACCGAGTTCAGGGAATTATATAACCAGTACAAAATTGGGAAAAGCTTATCGACAGTACCACGACTGCAAGCTAATGGATAGGTAGCGGCCATTAATAAAATCATCAAATCCATTTTGAAGAAACAACTGACAAAAGCTAAAGAAAATTGGGTCAATCAATTACCCCTAGCATTGTGGGCTTATTGAACGACCCATAAGTCTACAATCAGACACACTCCATTTGCTTTGCCCTACAGAGATGTAGCCATGATTCTGATAGAACCAAAATTCCCTTCTTACTTAAGAAAACACTATGATTCCAAGATGAATAAGGAACTCTTAAGTCCCTCAACATGGTTGATGAATAGCAAGAAGAGGTCAAACCGAGGGTTGCTGCTCACCAGAAAAGAGTAGCGAGACATTTCAACACTAAGGCCAAGAACCATCCCTTTGAAATAAGGGAACTGTTTATGAAACAAGTCTTCCCTAGCACATAAGTACTTGGTCTGAGGTTGGAAGGTCCCTTTGCGATTGACCAAAATCTTGGAGATTGAACTCTCAAGCTTTTGACTGTTGATGGGATCCCAGGTCCAAGGCATGGATTAATGACCTGTTATAATGCTATTTCACTTAGATTTGACTATTTACTTCTGTAAATAAACCACCCTGATTGATAGGATAAGGTGTAACAAGGAATGGCTCGCCACCTTTTCATTTATAAGTAAAGCTGGCTTTTTGAACTAATGGAACCATATTCTTTAAAAAGTTTGGCTGTGTATCGCGTGACTAGTGGTAGAAACATACATTCCATGTTGTGAAAAACCAAGTGCCTAGGTACCCATAGATAGGTAGTATTGGACTCCTTTGATCCATGATCGGGTCCGAGGAGTATAATCATACTAGTGTCGACCGAATAAGTCAGCCTACACATCTGATTTTTGATTAATACCCGGTGACATGTAAGGTTAAAGGTCGATGCCCAGAGATATGCATCTACAATGCTGGTTCCCAGAGACTAGAACTGGTGCATAATTGAATCTTTGTAGGTACGACCACACTTATGGCCCAGTGAGACACGCCCAGCCGATGATAAGAGATGAGGGTCAATAACTGCTTATTATCTAAGCTTAGAGATAGGCAGGATCGATAACAAACGTCTAGAGATTATCATTCAAGGCACTATTTCCCGAAGTTAGGAAACGATATAGAGTTGAATGCTTCCCAACATCCAGCTCTTTTTACGGTCAGACATAATTCGATCGAAAATAAACAAGGTAGGCCACGGAGTTGGCGGAATTGGTGGAATAGAATAATGTTGTGCTGGAAAATGGCACAACACCCCACATCAGATGAAAGCACCAAAATATAAATCTATCTAAATAAACATATATAAGAACATGATTTTTGTAGTGGTTCGACAAATTCTTTGGCCTATATCCACTTTAATTTTATCATCTTATGTTTTCTCTTTGAAATACAAAGACTACTGCTCAAATCTTACTACAATCTAGTAGATCTCGAATTAAATAAGGTTTCAGGAAGAATAAGATAGAAAGAGAAGTCCAAAAGGGAAAGCCGGAGGAAAAAAGGTCCTCTCCAAGTTGCTATAGGCCTTCTATTTATAGGAAAATCGTCCGATGAAATTATCAGATCTCGAAATACTAAATCTAACTTCAGATCGGAGAATACAGGAGGGAGAGGGAGTCCCTTGGCCAATAAAATCATCTTAGTACCAATCAGAAGTGATCCTACCAATCTGTTTTATAGTGAAATTTTTTGCCGTCTCACTGCACTTGGTCTTCTATCTTCGATCCATCAAGTTCCAAACACTTTTCTAAGAAATCCAATTGTTGCCGAGAGGTTCTTCCATCTTCAATACTTGTCCTTTTCTTCATAGCTTTCTTGGAATTGTTCACCTACTCCTTTAAAAATGGACCTTAAGGAGATCGCTTTAGCCAACCATCCATTGACCATCACTCTAGAAGTTGTGAATGTGCATGAAAAGTGATCGTATCGACCTATTTTCATGTCGGCACCGACTTCTTTTCCTTAGTGCAATCAACTCCAAACTTCCTGAAGTCTTTTACGTCACCATTTCGAGTTTTCCACCAAGTCTTCAGAGCCATTCCTTCATCATTCTGAAGTCCAACCTATCTGTTTGAGTTTGTTCTGAGATGGTGGAAAATTCGGTTGTAACAAATAACAAGCTTTATTTAGCTAAAAAAGAAATACTTTGACAATGATAAACATGACCATATAATGAAATATAATAGAGAAATTGCAGAAATTTACTTATATGTATAGAGTTATAGTAAGTAATGGCATTGTAGAAACACATGCATGTACAATATAAATAAACTAGCATCATCGATAATCATATTATATATGCTAGAAATGGTATATATGCAATAAAAAATGGAAAGTGTAGAAATTTAAATGCGACAAAGTTATTGTAGAAAAAACCAGTCTTGCATTTACGCTCATTTTTTATACAAAAATAGCAGGGTCGCTCTCACATAATGTCAGCCTATGTATAGAAAAAAAATTAAAATACATCAAAAAGGAATAGGAAACTGTTTTCATGAGAACTAAGCTGGGCATCTACTTCTTCTTCCTGCGCTTGCTGCATTTGGTGTCAGACCTATTGCAAGGCCTCTTTGAACTCTTTCTATCCTTGGACTTCCCTTTCTCTAGAGTGCAACCCTCGGATTGTGTAGTCTCTCCCTTAATGGTTATGATGGTAGGGTCCTCAGGCATATCAATAGTGGGGTCCAAAGACTTCAAAGAACCGCCAGCGCCACCACCTTTTGAAGGCATGAGTTTGATTGGTGGGATCTTTGGAGTAAGACTTGGTTTCTTGAAGCTAGTAGGTTTCCCAATGCCCGGCTGATTTTTAACATTATCTTCTCAAAGTCAAGCTTTAACCAATCTAATATAGTGATATGGTCATTAGGGTTCTTAGCACTTGTAATTATAACATTTTCCTCCTGGGACCGAGAAATATCTTCTAATCCTTTTAATACCCCTATCATTTGTGAATCTGGACCAGGGCCAGAAAACTAAAATGATCGATTCTGTGGCGACGGAGGTCAACGTGGTAAAGATGGCGCTTGGACCCGTTCTTTGAGTTGTTGGTGGTGGAGGAGGAAGCGATAGATGACCTGTAAGTTCACGAACAATGATGTAAATATTAGAGATGATATTGGGCGAGAAATGAAGCTTCTCGAATACTAGGGAGATAAGATAAATACCTTTGTTAAACGGGGTACCCTTTATGGGAGATTTGGCAATCTGCCGTCTTCGATAGAAAACTTAACGGGCTGAGAGACAGGAAGATGATATACGGCTTAACGATAGTTATAGCAGTGGAGACAGGAATATCAGTGTGGGCGGCCTTGGAGGTGGCCACCACATGAGTTTTATTTTCCACTACAGGCTCTTTAGATTTTGAGTAGTTGATTCTACTCTATCCAATGCACTAGGATCAACAGGAGCCTTAGTAGCTGCCTTTCCTACCGCCGCATCCTATTCAGCCAAGATAGTCTTTCCTTTCTCAAGAGCTATGATGTCGTCCTTATCCAAGAATTTGCTTTCAGCTCATCTTTGTTAGACCTTTGCCGACCTTAGCCACTTAGTGAAGTATCTCCTCTTAAGTATTGGAAAGGTGATGGGGTAGGTATTCCTTAACCATTTTAAGTTTTTGTCTCAATGACATTCGCAAAGAACTACTGGAGGTTGGCATTCATCTCCTTAGTATTCTTCTTAGCCTAGTCTTTGAGGTTAGTGATTTCAGTTAAAGCCACAGGGAGGTCAACTTGAAACTGCACCTTAGAATCTACTTTTTCCTTTAGATTGGCCTTGAGTATGTTAACTTTAGCTTGAAGTATTTTGAGCTATGTGCCTTTGGCCTGAAGCGCCTCCTCTTTAGCCTTGACTTGTGCAAAAAGCACATCATTTTCTTGATGGGACTTCTTGAGCTAGTCACTCATGACATTAGTGGCCTAGGTGTGTGTGTCTTTGCTGACTCTTCATTTAATATCTTGGCAAGCTTTGCCAATTTCTGAGCCTCAACTCTCTCTCTAATAACCTCAGCCACGGTTTTATTACCTACCACAATGTTATTATGGTTCCTCCCCTTTGATTCGAATAATTGGATAGTTACTCGATTGATTTGGTTGAGGTCAGAAAGGCTTTAGTTTTCTTCTTCTAATCAAAAAACAGATCTACCATCTTAGTAACTCCTTCAACCCTGTGATTGGCATCTTGGCAGGAGACGTCTTTGATGTTGTAATCAAAAATCACCCCTGTTTGGCAATAGCTAGGTAAGGTAGCCTGCATCCTAATGTGGATAGTTGTCGATGGGCCTAGAGGGCGTGGTGGTGGAGTATCATGGGTTAATTCCCTTTGGATTTATGGAAGGTTGATACAATGGTGACCAAAGGCTGAGTCGTCGACACTTGTTGTAGAAGTGTTTAGGGTTAAGTATGCGGTTGGGGAGAGCCGGAGATAGGCCCTGGACGATTGTGAGAATCATGTGGTCTCTTCCTTAAATCATATTTTTATTTCTCATCTATTTGGCATCTCCTTCTATCTTCCTCCTCCCGACACCCTTTCTCTTTCTTCTCTCTTCCTTTGTCTTCTAGTATGTGCTTGGACATTCCGAGTGAGTTCCTAGGGTGGACGCACGGTGATGACTAAAGCTCGAGCAGAGATAATCCTTGCGATTTCTTGTCATTGTACTTGAAATGAAGAAAAGGAAGATATATTAGTACTAGGGCACTGAATTAAGGGTGTGTGCAGGGTGTTGGTGTTTGTAATCCTAGAAATGTGTAAAGTACTGATATTTCCCTAAGTATTCTATGGAATGTGTTCAGGGAGTTGCAAAGATGGGGCTTCGTCTCCCTCAGCTAAGAGATCCTTAGATGGAAAAATGAATTCTTGAAGACTCTTGTTAAAGATGTCCTAGATTTGGATATCCAGATCGCTCAAAGAGCGAAAAATATAATTTTAGTAGCACTGGGAGGAGTCGCCTAATTGGCTGCTGTTAAACTTAGACTAGGAGGTTGTTGGGATGACTTGATGATTATTATTTTTGGGAGAGACTGAGCAAGGGCTTCGATGCCTTTATGGGATGTCTCCCTATGTGATTCGCTCTCTCCTAGATCTAAATCTTCATCATCGACATCGTCGTCTTCACCATCCTCCTCACTCCCATCTCCTTCAACTCCTCCTCCTTGCTCACCTTCTCTCACTTCTTCCCTTCCTCCTCTTTCTTTTCCCCTCCCTTCATCTTCTTCCTCAATCACATTTTCCTCCACTACTCTATCCAAAACTTCATTGATGCTTGCTTCGCCTTCTTAGCCTTCATCGCCCGCTTGACCATCATTGTTAGAATCGCGAGTAGGGGCAGAAGTCCTGGCAGTAGTTTGAGCTCTCTTCGAAGAAAGATTGAGAGGAGAAATAAATATTTTAGGATGTAAAAGTCCGTACTGGTGAAGCCTTTTGTTCGTAGTAAGGTAGGTGGTGGTGTGGTGATGTGTATTAACTCCTTTCAGAACTTCTAAGGTGCGAGAATGTGCATCACTGGCGTCTCAATCCGAGAGATCTATGAAGAGAACATAAAATAAGTTAGACGCTTAGGCAAAAAGAACCCAAGTGCGGAAAGGATATTAAGGAAGAACCCCTACACCAAAGCAACTAGAGCCAGTTGAAGATGAAAGGGAAACAAATGAAGAAGTATTCGCTTTTGATATAAGAATACTTGTTGTGGAGTGCCTCAATAACTTTACAACGGCACCAGACTTCGTTAATTAATAGGTAAGGTGAATTAGCTCTCTTCTTGAAACTTGAAAAGAGTGTCATATTTGCAAAGGTTGGAGGACATTGTACTTGCATTATGAATATGATGTACAAGGAGTTGAGTAGGGCATATCCATTAGGATGCACCTAAGTTGGAGCTAGCTCGGTCTGTTTTAGAAAGAATTGAAGAACTTCATTGAAGAGTAGGACGGCTCCACCTAAGCTTATATACTTATTATAGGTGGTGTATCCAGGAGGAGGGTTATGTGCCCACTAATTGGTCATTTGTAATAGAACATCACTCTTTGGGATTTCATTGTGGAAGCAGATGGTTCAAAGTGATTCTGCAGTCAACAACAACGAAGTCTGGTCCGAATGGTCATTCAAAATCCTTGGGGAACATTGTTCGTCCAATGATGAAGGCTTATTTTAAAGATGTTACATTAGATGATTTCTCTGTTAAGCTTAACTATAATTGAGTGCATTACCCCAGATGGAGTAAATGTCGATGCCTGAGGAGTAGACGAACCAGCCTTAGGAGAAGTTGAAAGGCCAGAACTGAGTTTGAAGCAAGGAGATTGGCAAGTAATTATGAATTGGAAAGCTTGATAGTGGACACGGTTAGGTATGTTTTACCTTAGAAGTTTGCTTTAATTAAAGCCCATGTTGTCGATGTGCAAGATCCTATTGATGTTGATGTGTGATGACAAATTAGATTCTGAACATCAATCGAGGTAACATGAAGCGTCAATCTAAGCAATGCACGTCCTGTATCCAAAGCATGGTGTACGGAACACTCTATGAAGATAGCTTGCTCGTGCTGGAAAATTAGCTCCATCACATAATGCAATTATGTGTCGGATCTTACCCGTCATCCAGAGTGAATGATAATGGAATCGTCGTGCAGAGCAGTACAGAGCCTTTTCCGTAGGGACACAGGACTATGGTGTGATGTTGACCTATATGGTCTATTCGGATGCCAGAGTGCATTCGTTCAACCTTCCATCGAACCGTCTCATCAAAACTTAAACTATAAGGATAATGGTTGATGCACGATGATGGAATCATCATGGCAGCCCTGGTGGCACTTGATTTGAGGACCAACCTTGATTAGAATTGAGTTTGGGAGAGAAGGGCGGATCAATAAAATCAGTGCCGAGTTAATGGATGTGATAGAGGATTCATCTAAGATGGTGTAGATGGCGGTTGTTGGGATGGTAAATCTGGTAGCGACATAGAGATGGAGTTGAGGCACTTAGTCGACTGTAGTTGAAGATTTGAAATCGTCAGAGGAGAAGAAGTTGGAGCTGAGCAAAATAAAAGTGAGAAGTAAAAATGCCTAAGTCTTAAACATTTGTAGTGTTTTACTAACGTTCGAAATTCATGCCGGCACCAACATGAAGTGGTCGATACCGAAACGAGTTTAATAAAAGAAAGAGAAAAGAAAGAAGGAATTCATACCTGGCCGAGGCATGGTGCAGTTCTCAAGATGATGTGGATATCGACCTTGGTGCGAAAGTGGTACACAAACTGTTTGAAGTAATTAAACAAATGCTCTTAGAATAGAGAATGCTTCAAAGTAGTGGTTGGTCAACCAATAAATTTAGTGCAGACGACTCTATATCGGTTGTCTTGTTCCAAAGCATGCTTTGTTTTCAAATAAAGCATACTTCCGGGGAAAACTGTTATCTAGTTTTTGGACCGAGTAGCTTTTAAGTGAGTTAGGATTTCGAGATGGAGTCAAAATGGTTCAAGAACCGGGGAGAGGCTTGAAACGATTATGGGAAGGACCTCTAGAAATTTGAAGTCCACAAGTGAAGATCAAATGAGGTCGATACCGATATGTTTTTCCTATGGAATTTTGGATACTCATGATGTGATCAAGAAATAGAATGCTGAGGTGATCATATCGGAGTCCATCTCTGAAGGAGTAGATGAACTACTCTAAAGCTATGCAAAAAGGACAAGTCCCATACGAGACAAATCATTTCGGTACCAATATGATTTGATGGGAAAAATTCTGAACGTAGCCTGAAGGTTTGAAGATACGAGATAATGTGAAAGAAAGGCCATAAGTCACATAGGCCAAATCATCTCCGTACAAACATGAATTATTATCGGTATCAACCTGATTTTTGCTATGAGATGACTGTTCTTCCTCCATATTCTCTTTGATTTGGATCCTTAACTGGTCTTCCTTAATCTAGCAAATTTAATGGGTGATTATGCTATAAATAAGAAGGCAAGAGCAATGATTAATGGACTTTGGCCTACATCTTCTTCATCTTCTATTCTCCACTCAACTTTGTCACTTTGAGCTATACTTTTGCTATTTAGATTTGAAAACGATCTACAAAGCTCTTATACTTGTGAAAAATCAATCTCTAATAAGATTAAAGTGGACATAAGGCATAGAATTTGCCGAACCACTACAAAAATCCTATGTTTTTTTACCGCTTTCAGTTGATTTAATAAGTTCCATGTCATTTCTAGAAGATTTAGGGTGCTGTGCTACTTTTTGGCTCAACAACACGTAACCATCTACTCTATATTTACAGTTGAACAAACTGCCAAATAGTGGATTCAAGAGATTATGGTACATTTTGTTCGGTGGTTGTACCCTATTGCAACATTTTTTTCTCAGCGTGCAACCACCGACTTAGCTCTACGACGGGATAAACTGCTAAACAATGGATTTATGAGAAATTGGCATATTTTTTTCATTGCTTGTATACCGAAGTAACCTTCTTTTCTCGACAAACAACAACCATGGTTTGTCCCTCGGCTAAATTAACAACTGAATAGATGGTTTCTTTACATAGATATCTTTACGCGGTATGTAGCCAGCGCTTAACCACCATAATTTTATTTTACACATGCAAATCGTTGCTGAACAACCTATTCAATTTACATAATTAATTAGGTAAATTCGTTCGTACATATTATATGAATTTGGCAATTAGATTTCAAATTCAAGCAATTCAAACTACCCAAGCATAACAATATCAACATAGATCCAACATAAACTAAGTTCAAGCAATCCATCAAAATAATTAAATAGAAATTCATATATAAATACTTTATTTGAGCATAAAAAATCCTCATAAGTTCAGTACATTATGAAGACCAGACTTCACAAGTTCATTACATTACAAATTCATATATATATATATACTTGAGTTATTAATCACAATTAATTTCTATGATCATTTGAACTTTTTTACATTTCTCACGTTTGTTCGGTACATTGAAAGCTTCCTCCAACATGTCCATAGCTTGTTGCTCTACTTCCAATAAGATTGCCACTTTTTTAGGTGGAGGGGCATTCCAAATTTTCTTGAGCATTTCTAGGCAGTGTCGGCAGTCACTCTCTGCAAACAAAAAAATATATAATATAATCATATGTTATAAAAAGTACCATTTTATGTAACACCCCTAAGTTTAAATAACATTATTCAGGAGAATTAATTAGATAAATTAAATAGAATTATGTAGAGACTAGAGTGATAAAGGGATTGAGATTTGAAAACTAAGTAGGAGCCATACCTTAACTAAATGAAATCATAAGAATGGATTTATAAGTTAAATATCAAAGAGGGTAAGGCAAGGGTAATATGGGAAAGCCGTTACCATAGCCCTATAACCCCTAAATCCTTACCTCATTTTTATTCATACGTTCATAAAACAAAAACATAAACAAAAAGAGATTAAGGCCGGCCATAACCCTAGGAGAAAAGGGGATCAAAAATCAATTAGAAGCTAAGGATTCAAGCAAGGAAGAATTAAGCAAGAACAAATCTCAAGTTCCTTATCCAAACAAGGTGAATAATAATCTTGTTTCCTGGAGATTTGACCAGGCAGCTAGTACTCGGCATCAGATAGTACTCGGCATCAGATAGTACTCGGCATCTAGAAGTACTCGGCGTAGTACTCGACATCCAGTGGAACTCGGCAACAGGAGTGCTCGGCGTAGTACTCGGCATCCAGGAGTACTCGGCAACAGGAGTACTCGGCATCCAGGAGTACTCGGCATTAGAAGGCGTTCGGCGTATATGACTACTCGACATGACAGTACCGTTCGGCCAGAATGCATCGTTCGGCCAAGAGGCACGTTAGGCCAAGGAGGATCATTCGGCCAAAGGGATTGTTCGGCCAGAATGCATCGTTCGGCCAGAGAGCATTGTTCGGTCAAGCGCTTCGGACAGAGGCACGTTCGGCTTCGACCGACAACCATTCTGCACTTCCCACACATCAAACATACCGTTCGGCATAGAAAGGGTGGTTCGGCATCATTGTGTTTGGCCTACCCGGTTCGGCATGCAGCGACCACTATACTTGGGCTAGAGTGTTCGGCTACCGAGCCCACCTGGGAAGTCCAGCCCATCTTTGTCTATAAATAGAGGGGCAGGGTCACAGTGAAAAGGGACCTTTTTGGGAGAACACTTTTGAGACTCTGCCATTTTCCAGACTCATCTTCTTTACTTAACAACTTCATTCAAGCATTTGATCTACGAATTGTATTTGTAATCAATCATTAAGAAGATCAATAAAGTTTAACCTCAAAGTGGACGTAGGCAATTACGCTGAACCACTATAAATTTGGTGTTCTTACTTTCTGCATTTAAATTAGCATTGTCTTCTCTGTTTAATTTACCTTCATCACTTATTTCTCTACATAATCTTTCTCTATGAGGTTAGTGACCAATTTTGGTGCTAACACTTTGGTCCTTTCACTGAGAATTGAATTCTCAGACCTTAAGGATCTGCTTTGAAGCTACTGGATTGAACAAATCCCCAAAGAAGATCCGACTCATTGATAGGACATCTGTTGATTCTACTCAGAGTTCATACCAATAACTCTACAATGGCAAGACCACGTACCAGGTCAGCTTCTCATAATGCGGATGCCCACGAGACTACTAGCGTGCAACAAGCAGGACCTAGCAATCAGCCAGCAATTCCGGGTGTATGAATCGCCGCCCAGGACCAGACTCCAGTTGTCACCAGAATAGAGTTCAACGATTTGATGAGAGAACTCAGGGAAAGCAGGAGACAACTAGGAGAGCAGATGCAAGCTAACGCCAACCTGATGGCACAACTCACTCAACAGCAGCAACAAAATGCTGGGGGCAATCCCGCTCCTTATTCCTCATCCGACAGCTCAACTTCCTCTGATGAACCTCCCCGGCGCAGACGCCGTAAGACTGAAGCTGCACGGGCAGGTGCTGCTGTTCAAACAGCTGGAGGCCGTGACCAAGCCGGAGCTGGAAACCTAAGAACAGGAGTGCAGGTGGAGGCTGGAGGCCCAGACCATCAAAACGCTAATGATGTCGAACCTCAAGATGCACATTTAGCAGATCGCCAGGAGAGGAGGCATCAGCCTGGCCAGTCACGTAGAACAGACTCCAACCTTCCATCTTCCATACAAACACCAGATCTGACAGCCATGGTCAGGCAATTGATGAAAGAAAATCAAGGCTTATCAAATGATGATTGGGGAGTATCAAGAAGTCATACTCCATTCACAGATGTTGTGCTACAGGCGGCGTACCCTCGGAAGTTTAGTATGCCTACTATCCCTGCGTATGAGGGAAAGACTGACCCCAGACAGCATGTCATGAGGTACGAGTGGATGATGGATTCAGCTAGAGAAAATGATGCCACCAAGTGTAGATGCTTTCCGATTACTTTATCTGGGATCGCTACTATGTGGTTTACCCGACTTCCTCTGCGGTCTGTATCCAATTTCGAGGAGTTGGCAAAGAAGTTTATTGAGCAGTTCAGGATACACACTACTCGTCCAAAGGACGTAATGTCTCTATCAAGTGTAATCCAAAGTCCTGGGGAATCACTGAAGGAATACTTACAAAGATTCCATGTTGCGGCAACTGAAGTCAGTAATCCCAACGATCATGCGATCCTAATGGCTGTGATGAGAGGTGTGGATCCGGATTCTGAGTTTGGAGATTGGTTGGCAGGAAAACCTCCGACTACGCTAGAGCGTTTCTGCTCAAAGGCACACCAGTTCATAAGGAGAGAGGAAGCTAGGTGGGTAAGACGAGATAAGACACCGGGACCTGTCCAAGAGTCCATAAAAAGAAACGTTGCTGTGAAACAGTCCGGGGACAACTCGGGAAAGGTCCAAGTCAATGTCCAGAATAAGTCCGGGTAGCCTAAGGAGTCCGGAGGAAGAAATCAAGGGAAGAAGAGAGAAGCGGGGAAGTGGAAATCGAGAATCCCAAGCTACAACGAGTATACCCCGCTGAACGCGTCTCTTGAGAACATTTACCTATCAAGCTGCAATGCCTTTCAGTACAGAAAGCCACGTCCAAAAGAATCAACCGAGGAACAGAAATGGACTGGGTAATATTGCCGCTTCCACGAGACTTATGGGCACAATACGGAAGAGTGCAGGCACCTGCACGACGCTATCGAGAAGTTGATTAGGCAGAAGAAATTGCAAGAATTTGTGAAGGATCCACAGGAAGGAGGACAGGGAACGTCCAACCCAGGTCGTGCACCGGTTCCACGTCATCCCGAGGAGCCTGTCCGAACTGTGGGTAGACTAGTCATAAACACAATCATTGGCGGACCTCACCCCGCGGATAAGAATTGGCAAGAGATGGAGCGGTACACAAGTTCCCTGAAGCATGCGGATTTTGAGTGATGTTCGAATGTCGAGGATGGGACCCCTGCTAAGCAGCAGCGCGTAATGATAGACGATATAGTGTTCAGGAACAGAGATGCTGACCAAGTAGAGGCTCCAACCATCGACCCGATGGTCATATCTGCGACGATCGGACCGGCTTATGTCAAAAGAATTCTGATTGATTGTGGAAGTTCTGTCAACATCATATTCAAGAAGGCTTATGACCAAATGAAGATGGAAACCAAGGACTTGAAACCATCCAAAGCTCGTATACACGGCTTTAATGGCGCAGCGACCGATGCAGTGGGGTATGTTGAGTTACCAGTTGAACTGGGACAAGGCGAGCGTCGGAGGGTGCAAATCCTACCCTTCGTAGTTTTGGATGTGGATTCTCCATATAATGTTTTCTTGGGCCGACCGGCCCTGGCTGAGTTTAGGGCAGCATTAGCCCCATGGTGCTTAACTTTGAAGTTCCCAACTGACAAAGGGGTAGGTATTGTTCATGGCGACCAAGCAGCTGGTCGTTCCTATTATGTGGCTGAGCTCCGAGAGGCCCATCGGAGGGAGAAAGGGAAGGTTGCGGACAATCCCGTCCGCATCCTTAACATGGATAATTGACAAGTAGTGCCCGAGCCCTGGCTCGGGCATAATTCTCAGATCTTCAGAGACATAGATCTGAGAGACGACGATGAGAAACCCAGGGAAGAAAAGGCGGCGCCGGCTGAACTAACGGTTGACATTTTAGTTGGCCAAAACGGCCCTTCGCGAATACTGAAGATCGGATCACAGCTTGGCCCCGCAATGACTGAAGACCTTAGTGACTTCCTCCGGGCGAATCTTGATTTTTTTGCCTGGACGCATTCTGATATGTGTGGGATTTCTCCCGCTATCACGAGTCATATGTTGAACATAGACCCGAAATACGTCCCGGTTAAACAAAAAAGGAGAGGAATGGACCCGGAAAGATCCGCTGCTCTCAGAGAGGAGGTGGATAAACTCAAAGCCAATGGGTTCGTCCGCGACGCCCTCTATCCTGAATGGGTATCGAACCCCGTACTAGTGAAAAAGGAAAATGGGAAATGGAGAACTTGCGTAGACTATTCTAATTTGAACAAAGCGTGCCCCAAGGACAGTTTCCCGTTACCAAGGATCGATCAGTTGGTCGACTCCATCGCAGAACATGAGCTGTTATCATTCATGGTGCATACTCGGGATACAACCAAATCCCGATGCATATTCCGAACTAAGAACACACCAGCTTCGTTACAGATGTCGGGCTATCGTGCTATGTAGTAATGCCCTTTGGACTAAAGAACGCAGGAGCGAATTATCAGCGTTTGGTGAATCGAATGTTCAAGGACCAGCTTGGTAGGACGATGGAAGTCTATGTGGATGACATGCTCGTGAAGTCACGACAGTCAAACGACCACATTCGAGACTTGGCTGAAATGTTCAACATACTCAGGTATTACGGGATGAAGATCAACCCTCTGAAGTGTTCCTTCGGCATTGCGTCGGGGAAGTTTTTGGGATTCATCGTCAATGCTAGGGGAATTGAAGCTAACCCCGAAAAGATCCAAGCTATTCGAGATGTGCAAGTACCCAGGACTATAAAGCAGGTACAGAGCTTGAATGGAAAAGTAGCCGTGCTAAGTCGATTCATATCCAGGGCAACTGACAAGTGCATCCCTTTCTTTGATATAATAAAGAAAGGGAAGAGGAACTTCGAATGGACGTCTTGTTGTGAGGAAGCATTCCGGGATCTGGTGAGGCATCTAGAGAGTCCACCAGTGCTGTCAAAACCAGTAGACCACAAGATGTTGTACGTATACTTGGCTGTATCCCCACATGCGATAAGTGCGGCTTTAGTTCGCGAGGAGGACCGAATCCAGAAGCCGGTGTATTATGTTAGCAAGCGTTTAACGGGGGCAGAAAGAAATTACCCTAAAATCGAGAAATTGGCCTATTGCTTGGTGATTGCATCACGTAAGCTACGCCCATATTTTCAAGCACACTCAATCAGTGTTTATACCGATCAACCACTGCGGCAGGTACTCCAACGACCAGAAACTTCCGGAAGATTGCTAAAATGGAACATCGAGTTGAGCCAGTTCGATATCGTCTACTCGCCACGAAGGGCCATACAAGGACAAGCACTAGCAGATTTCATCGCTGAGTTTACCATACCCATAGAACCAGATAATCATGATGTCGTTCCCCCCGTTCGTTGGAAATTATACACTGATGGGGCATCAAACGACCGTTGCTCCAGCGCAGGTGTAGTTCTTATAACTCCGGAAAATCGATCGATCTGTTATGCTTTGAAGCTTGATTTCCTAGCTACAAATAACGAAGCAGAATATGAAGCACTGATTGCTGGCTTGAAGCTCGTCGGAGAACTTGGGATCAAATCAGTTGAAATCTTTTGTGACTCATAGTTGGTGGTTTACCAAGTGCGGGGAGATTACCAAGCAAAGGGACGGAAGCTTGCTCCGTACCTTGTTCAGGTCCAAGAACAACTGTCAAATCTTGAGCGTTATGACATTTCACATGTCCCGCGCGAACAGAATAAAGAAGCCGACTTGTTGGCTAAGTTTGCAAGCACAGGCGATGCGCAGCAAATGGGATTGTATCCCGTTGAGGCCTTGCATGCCCCGAGCATAGACGAGATGAAAGTTGACCGTGTGTTGGAAACAGAAATCGAAAAGGAGTCGTGGATCACCCCGTTCAAACTGTACCTGACAACCGGGGCTTTACCAGAAAAAGCGAAAGATGACAGATCCTTCGAAAGGCCATGCGATACGTGATGCAGGATGGATTAATGTATCGAAAAGGGTTCTCAGTCCCCTTATTACGGTGCATCGCTCATGACGAGACAAAGCGAGTCACGAAGGGGAATGTGGCGACCATACCGAGGGCAAACGCTAGCAAAAAAGATCCTCCGCTATGGATACTACTGGCCGACCGTGAATCGGGACGCTGCAGACTACGCAAGGAAATGTGACAAGTGTCAAAGATATGCGAAAATCCCGAGGACTCCATCAACGGAACTCACACAAATAGTTAGTCCCTGGCCATTTGCAATCTGGGGAATCGACATAATCGGCTCTTTGCCTATATCCAAAGGTGGTGCGAAATACGCGATAGTTGCAGTCGACTGTTTCACAAAATGGGCTGAGGCGGAACCCTTGGCCACAATCACCTCTAAAAAGGTCATTAACTTCGTTGTACGAAGCATTATATGTCGCTTCGGCCTTCCTCGCACCATCATTACAAATAACGGGACGCAATTTGAAAGCAGAGAGTTCAAAGAGTTCTGTTTAAAGTATGGCATCGAGAAGAAGTTCGTCGCCGTTGCACACCCAAAAGCTAACGGACAAGTCGAGGCCGTTAATAAAATAATCAAGTCAATACTGAAGAAGCGTTTGGAGAAAGTCGGAGGCAAGTGGGTAGATGAACTCCCGACGGCATTATGGGCTTATAGAACTACCCACAAGTCCGCGATCGGCCACACTCCATTTGCCTTGGCATACGGCTCTGAAGCCGTTATACCCGTGGAACTTGAAGTTCCATCGCACCGGGTGACATATTATGATCCTAAGATGAATCAGGACCTCTTGTTGGAATCACTAGATTGTATCGATGAAAAACGTAAAGAGGCCGAATTAAGGGCGGCAGCACATAGGCACCGAGTCAAGCGTTACTACGACGGCAGAGTCCACCCAAGGATATTTGATGTGGGTGATCTCGTTTTGAAATGAGTTTTCCCAGTACCTTCGCGTATGAATCCCAGCTGGGAAGGTCCGTACGTCATTGAACGGAAGCTTGGAGAGGGAACGTTCAAGCTAGCGACCGTTGATGGCGTGACACTCCCCCGGGCGTGGAACAGCAAGCATTTGCGAAATTATTACATTTAGTATGTTTCTTTCCTGTTTTAGGCACAGTTATTTCCTGTATGTTTTCATTCAGTCGCAACTTAGTTTCCTTTTAACTATGTAATCAAGCAGTTTAGTTGTTTTTCATTAATAAAGGATTGAAGCCCTATTTTCCACGAATTACTAATGTTTCTATATCTCATAGTCGGGTGATGAGTTACTAGAACTACATTATCCTGTACGATGCACGAACTCGTATAAACGGTTTCAAATCTCTGAATCCCCAGAGCGCGGATCGGAGTACTCTAAGTCCCTAGAGCGTGGACTAGAGTATAAACGGTTTCAAATCTCTGAATCCCCAGAGTGCGGATCGGAGTACTCTAAGTCCCCAGAGCGCGGACTACAGTATAAACGATTTCAAATCTCTGAATCCCCAGAGCGCGGATCAGAGTACCCTAAGTCCCCAGAGCGCGGACTAGAGTATAAACGATTTCAAATCTCCAAATCCCCAGAGCCCGGATCGGAGTACTCTAAGTCCTCAGAGCACGGACTAGAGTATAAACGATTTCAAATCCCCGAATCCCCAGAGCGCGGATCAGAGTACTCTAAGTCCCCTGAGTGCAGACTAGAGTACAAACGATTTCAAATCTCCGAATCCCCAGAGCACGAATCGGAGTACTCTAAGTCCCCAGAGCGCGAACTAGAGTATAAACGATCTCAAATCTCTGAATCCCCAGAGCGCGGATCGGAGTACTCTAAGTCCCCAGAGTGCGGACTAGAGTATAAAAGATTTCAAATCTCCGAATCCCCAGAGCGCGGATCGGAGTACTCTAAGTCCCCAGAGTGCGGACTATAGTATAAACGATTTCAAATCTTCGAATCCCCAGAGCACGGATCGGAGTACTCTAAGTCCCCAGAGTGCGGACTAGAGTATAAACGATGCGAACCTCCGAATCCCCTGAACGCGGATCAACTTACTCTAAATCCCCGGAGCGCAGATTTAGAAAAAAGTCCAAGTACTCGAGAAATGTGGAACAAGAAGTATGCCACGTTTGGAAATGTTTGAACAATGCGAGAATGGACTGGGAGATAATGCAACTCATAAGAACTTGAGTTATGACTACAGTTAGTCAGCAAACCAAAGAAAAGCAAGAGAATCATTCAAACGAAAAAGAAACTAAACTTCATTCAATAGTTCAAAATGGGGTTACACAGTTACTCCTACAAAACTCAGAGTTAAGAACCTATCTATACAAACTACAAGCTACAAAAGATAAAAGCAACTACAAGACTTAAGCAAGAAGCTCGTTGAACGAGTGTATCGATTATTTCTTCGGTTTCTTCTTCTTGTCTTCCTTTGTTTTTTCCGACGGCTCCTCTCCTTCACGCTTTTTCTTGGATTTCTTACTTGCTAAAGAAGCGGAGTCAGGAGTAGGAGACGGAACATCCAGTGGTTTGGACCTGCCCGGGAGAATGATTTTCAAAGGTCTGTTTCGCGGGTCGGTAAGTTCCAGTATTTCAGGTTCAACTTTGACCTTGACCTTTTTCTTCTCCTCTTCGGCGAGGCATTCCTTCATGCTCATCTTTGAGGTATGATCAGAGGCGCCGGTGATTTCGATTTCATCGCTCCCTTCGGCAGGAGACGAAGTGTTAAGCTTGTCATCATCTAGCGCCCCGATCACTTGAGCGTCAGGGCCAGGAGTTACTCCCGCGTGAGCAACATCGCTTGTTTTCTTTGCCTCCTCCTTGGCATCATCGCTCCTCGGAGTTGGCTCGGGATCAGAGCAGCCTGCATGAAAACATAAAAAATGAACATTAGAACGAATAAATGCTGGAAAATAACAAGATCTTTTGACTTCTAGAAAAGGAGAGTTTCCTACCGGGTTCTGGTTGGCTATCGGTTGCGCGTGGGGTTTCCAGAATAGGAGATAGCACGTGAACGCCAAGCCCGGGATCTTCAGGATCATAGCCGGCATGCTGCTCGAACGGGTCAAGTGTCGGCCGACCGGCCGGTTGAGCAGCGAGAGGAGTAGCAATATGAGGAGCCGTAGTCTCAGCCCTAGACGGGCCGGCTTCATCACTTTTCTCTTTTGGAAGGGGAGAGCCTTTGTTATAAAGCGCCAAAGCTGCGGATAAATCCGCTGGCTCATTCCCCCTAAGAAACTCCTTCACCAAGGCATCCTCGTCGACCTCTTTAGAGCCCGACTCGATTTTCCTAATCTTCACCAAAGTTTCCCAGGCCTCAGCTAGGGATTCAAGATAGCCATCGCCCAAGAATGTCAAGTCGCGGTGCATAAGGACGCGGGCTGCATACTCAGCAATCAACGGGTCAAACATGCACTTGACCTCTTCCCTGCCGGCTTCTGCGGCCGCCTCGAGGCGAGAATCAATCTCCTCCGCAGCTTTTCTTTTGCCCTCCTCACGGGCTTCGTCCTTCATTTTTTCAACCCCGGCAAGTTCGTCATCGAGCTTCGTTTTCAGGAGCCGAGTAGCAAAGATTTCATCACAGTATCGTTGTGACTCTTCTTGAGCAGCTACTTTGTCCTCTTTCTCCTTGGAAAGTAATTCCTTCAACTCTTTGACTTGTATAGCGAGCGCGTCCCTTTCTTTTTGGATGGAATCTTTTTCTAGGGCAAGGGCACCGCTACGCTGGACTGCTTCATCAAGTTCCTTCTTGTGAGCCACCTCTAAACGAGCGACTGCCTCAGCAGTATCTTTTGCGCTTTGCTCAGCGGCTTCCAGCTTCGACTTGTACGAAGCGAGCTCCTCGTCTTGGTGCTTGATGATGTTCTTGTCACAGCCAGCCTCCAATTTCAGACGATCAATCTCATATTGTCGCTCAACAGACACCTCCGAGATCTTTTCAACCAAGTGAACAAATGCATCATGTTGAACATAGACGTCGTTGTTATAGGCAATGGCACTCTGCTTCACGTGCCCAGGAATATGATGGATAGTTGGGAGGAATTTCAGACCGTCAAAGCAAATTTTTGGAAATTTGGCCTTAAGATCGACCACCTTTTCTGCTACAGTTGGGTCAACCGCGGGAGTAGGGGGAGGAGGCCTTGGAAGTTCTGCACTTTTTCGTTGCTCCTGAATTTGCCTCGTACTCGACGAACCGGAGTGTTGTTCTCGAGGAGCATCGGGTTGGGACCCCTTTTGTAAAGACTTCTCTCTATCCGGCTCAGCTGGAGGAGGAGGATCACGGGACTGAGAAAATTGGGAATATGCCTTCTTACGATGAGACGAATCGCGGGGACGGTTGTCTCTATCTTCATAATCATCTCTGTCCCTACGTCTGCCCGAACCTGAATCCCGTCCGGAATGATGAAATATGGAAGAGCCGTAAAGGCGATCGAATCCGTGAGAGCGCCCCATGTCACCTACAAAGAATAGAGATAACAACGAGTTAAGAAAGATCCGGGAAATAAGAAAAAACTTGAAGTGTTTGATGGAATGCGTATGTGCGTGTGTGTCCTAGTGTTCCCCCCGACGGACCAGTTCTTTTGTCTTTACTAATCGGAGTATTGTCTCCCTAGACTAGGAGTTGAACTCCCGCATTGCCTCTAGCGAGCGAAGAAAACTTGAGGGCTTCAGGATCGTCAAACCCGTAATTAAGTATATCGTCGGGGATGGAAAGATTCGACAAACCCCTTAGAGAACTCTCCAGGTGCTGTGAGGAAGCCTCTTTCTCTGGCGGGATAGGCATATCTTTTGAAGTGCCGCCAACTTTCTCCTTCCGAATATTGTATTTTAACCTCTTCTTTCCCTTTGAAGGGGAGGATGACGTTTCAATGTCATGAACTTCGACCGCTGGATTCCAAGTAGGACCCACATTCTCGCCTTGGGTCTCAGGAGCTTCGTCCTCTTTGCGCTCACCTTCTTCGTGCGTATTGGGAGTGCGGCGTGATGACGATCCGGCCTGTTTTTTCCCTTTACTGGATGCTGGCTTGGGAATGGAGACGCCCTCCGGGAGGCTAATCCGACGACCTGGGGCTAGCAAGCCGAACCTTGACAATGATCCATTCGAAATGATGGTTCGGATGTCTCGTTCCTCGGCAGGAAGAGCTCTAATGGCCTCAACGGCCTCATAATATCCTCGACCCTCCGGACGCGGGTTGATACCTGAAAAGATGAAATGAGGAGCTAGAAAAAGCATGACTACAATTAAACGCGAATGATGACTCAGCAAAGAGACTTACTGCCTTCAACCCATCTCCTCGCAAAATCAGGAGGGCAACGCACGTAGAACCATTCCTGTTTGTACAGGGCGAATTTACTACATGCTCCTGTCAAGATTTGGCATTTGTGGTATGGCTCGAGGAACATGAAGGAAGGGCTGTCTTTCCGTTTCTTGATCATATAGATGTATCTGATGTCGCCGGAGGTTGGAGGTCTAGAGAAGATGGCCATAAAGAGTAGATAGGTCCCATATAGAAACGCGTGACCCGTTGGGATGCAACTGCGACGGAGCAATGTCGATGTACTGCAACATGTCCCGGAGGAATAAATTAAACCGAGGCACGCTGCCCATCCAACACATGAACTTGTTTCATGTGGTATATCCGACTGGGGGCAGGTGAGGACGATCGTGTCGCGAAGGGACTAACACATCGACGAAAGGAATCCCATGAATGGAGCATATCCGTCGAAGTACGGCTTCATTGATCTTCTAAGCTTGTGAATCGATCGGGTTGTCTAAAAGAATTGTTGCCTCCAAGGCATCGAGTGCTAAGTTATGGGCAGGGGAAGTCGATGGATTTGAAGTATCAGCGGCTTCTTGCCTTGATGACGGCCCAGGCCTGTCAGATATGGTGGCGGAGATAGACTTCATAGACATCCCCAATAAATAATGAATCTGTTTAAGTGCCTGCGAAAACTATACTTGAAAAAACGTTGAACATTAGAGTTAACAACACGAATATCCCCCCCCTCGTGTGGTGTGTGATCTAGTGCAAGCAATCGTGTAAAAGCGTTGAAAGTTTGAAGGTCGCAAAGTTGTTGCTATGAAACTGAGCATCAAGTCATCGCCCTCAGAGACCGTCATCGCTGACCGTCCCTAGAAGCCTGCCTTTTGGCGACTGCAATTCCAGATCCAGAAAACATATGATAATCTAAGTTCAGATTTACGTTTACTGAAGCTAAGAAGTTAGCGATCCGGGCCGGCTTCACGTATGCTAGAATGCTTGGGCCCTGTTTCTTGTTTTTCTTTACGGGTAGATATAGTTAATGAGTGTTCGGCTAAATTTTGGTTCAGCTAAGTTTTTGTTCGGCCAAGTCATTATTCAGCTAAGTCACTGTTTAGCTAAAGTAACTGTTCGGCTAAAGTCATTGTTCGGCTAAGTCCTGGTCCGGCTAAAGTCATTGTTCGGCTAAAGCATTGTTTGGTTAAAGTCATTGTTCGGCTAAAGCATTGTTCGGCTAAAGTCATTGTTTGGCTAAAGCATTGTTCGGCTAAAGGGATCGTTCGGCCTTGTTTTGTTCGGCGTGTTTTAGCCTGAGTATGGTACGGTGTTTGTGACTGTTCGGCTGAAATGACCATCGTCACGTTGTCTTCAACATTGGCCTCGTCTCTTCCTCCATCCACACCGAACCACGAGGGCGAATCGTTTGGCAAGTCGTACCAGACCAGACCGCTCGATGCCCCTAGTCATCTCCTACTTACTCCATGTTTCTACTTCCACCAATCTGGTCCAGCATAAAATACCTATGCCGAACCACCGTGTGTCTATCATTGATTTCTGGAAAAAACTCATCTCTATTTACACTTCCTACCACCACTCGTCGCGTGACTCGACATTTTGTCCAAGGCTCGATTTATCCCATCAATTAAGGGAGTTCGAGCATAAAGGCTGTATTGAGATGAAAGGATCGGTACCTAGTTGGTAAGGAAGAAACTTGGGAAGAATCGGCGAGTTGTATGCTGATAGGTTCGACAGAGGCAAGGCAGAGGTATTGGAAGTGTGAAAAGGAAAAGAAGGATAGAGGTGCTGGCTTTTATAGGGAAACAGAAGAAGTCGAAAAGGCTACATCCGGTGGAACCGGTCAAGGTCATGACGTTCGGCATCGGCGTATAAGAGTGTCCGACACTGAAGGTTTGTTCGGACAGAGGCACGTGCGGTTACGAATGCCTCGTTCGGCATCTGGGAAACGTTCGTCACACACCTAAACCACTGGAATTCTCAAAAAGACATCTCTATTCGAGGTTAGTCAAGAGTTTAAGACGAGACGAAAAGGTTACATGATTCAAAGCGTACCACGATTCGGCCACACGATACACTTTGGAGGGCAAGTGTTTCCTGGAGATTTGACCAGGCAACTAGTACTCGGCATCAGATAGTACTCGGCATCAGATAGTACTCGGTATCTAGAAGTACTCGGCATAGTACTCGACATCCAGTGGAACTCGGCAACAGGAGTGCTCGGCGTAGTACTCGGCATCCAGGAGTACTCGGCAACATGAGTACTCGGCGTAGTACTCGGCATCCAGAAGTACTCGGCATTAGAAGGCGTTCGGCGTATATGACTACTCGACATGACAGTACCGTTCGGCCAGAATGCATCGTTCGGCCAGGAGGCACGTTAGGCCAAGGAGGATCGTTCGGCCAAAGGGATTGTTCGGCCAGAATGCATCATTCGGCCAGAGAGCATTGTTCGGTCAAGCGCTTCGGACAGAGGCATGTTCGGCTTCGACTGACAACCATTCTGCACTTCCCACACATCAAACATACCGTTCGGCATAGAAAGGGTGGTTCGATGTCATTGTGTTCGGCCTACCCGGTTCGGCATGCAGCGACCACTATACTTGGGCTAGAGTGTTCGGCTACCGAGCCCACCTGGGAAGTCCAGCCCATCTTTTTCTATAAATAGAGGGGCAGAGTCACAGTGAAAAGGGACCTTTTTGGGAGAACACTTGGGAGACTCTGCCATTTTCCAGACTCATCTTCTTTACTTAACAACTTCATTCAAGCATTTGATCTACGAATTGTATTTGTAATAAATCATTAAGAAGATCAATAAAGTTTAACCTCAAAGTGGACGTAGGCAATTACGCTGAACCACTATAAATTTGGTGTTCTTACTTTCTGCATTTAAATTAGCATTGTCTTCTCTGTTTAATTTACCTTCATCACTTATTTCTCTACATAATCTTTCTCTATGAGGTTAGTGACCAATTTTGGTGCTAACAAATCTAAACCATCTCATATATGTTTTAATGAACATCTTAATTTCGGGTTTAAGGTTTTAATGAACAAATCTAAACCATTTGGATGATTTGAATGATGACATGCTTCGATTATATGCCATGTTTGATTTAAACAAGTATGTTTGTAAAAGATTTGATTCGATTTTAATGTTAAAATCGTGTAAAATGGGTTTCGAATGCCATGAGGATTTAATATGTTACGTAAAACATTATTTTGGAGATGATTTTAAAGTTTCATAACAACCCAAGCTATGGATGATTTATTATGAATTTTGAATGGAAGAAATAGATAATTTGGTTTAAAATTTATTACGGCAATTATATAAATGACTTCAGGTCTGAAGTTAACATATGTTAGGAAACATATTAAAAGTGAATTATGATGATTTTTGGGTATTTTTCAAAAGTGTTTTAATATGGTTATTAAATCATTTAAGTTGAAGGACTTAAATGATTAGATGTTTTATGGAAGGGAATGGCTTAATTATTAGAATAATTTCAGTTATAAATTATTGAATTCGGCAACCTTTTTAGAAAAAGGATTTTTCTAAAAAGAAATGACAACCAATTATATTTTGACAAATTGGCAAGTTAGATGAAAAGAAGTTACTTTATAAGGCATAAAATCAGTTTTGATATAATTTACCACTTCCACTTGCTTGCTTCCGAAACCATGCCAAGTAGGCCTTTTGAACCCATTTGAAACCAATACATAGGGTATCAAGTAATTGATATGTGGTTTATTGGAGAAAGGGAGAAAGGATGATGTCGAAGGCTTGCTTTCGAAGGGGTTGAAGTCATTTTTATAAACTTTCGAAGGGGTAGAAGCTATCCTTGTTAACTTTGAATTACTTTTGTTTATAAGTGACGTTTTTGAAAAGGTTGTCGCCTTTCTGTTTTATGAAAAGCTTTCAAATGAGTTGCCACTTATTTAGTTTTGAAAAGGAGCTTTCAAAAAGGTAGTTGCTTTTGAACTTAGTCGAAACCAAGCTGCCGTCTTCATACCTTTCGAACTGGTTAAAGGCCACTTTTCTTATAGCTTTATAACAATGAGTTCAAAAGGGAAGCTTTTGTTTTATTAATATTGAAGCCACTTCCTAATGCTTTCGAAAGGGTTTTTGTAGCTGCTTTTATCAATGCTTTCTAAAGGATGGTTTCGAAGCCATCTGTTCTCCAAATTCTTTTACTTGAAGATTAATGTTTTTGAAAGGGTTACTTTTGTTTATGTTCTCCTTGACCCTGAAGTTAGAATTAAGGTTAAACCCAACGATTTTGAAAGAGATACTTTTAAATGGTTTTGAAGCTACGTTTCTATAAATTCTACTTGAACTAAGTGGTTTCGAAAGATAAGTTTTAATAATTTTGAAGGAAATGTTTTAATGCTTTCGAAAGGAAGATTTCAATGCTTTCGAAAGTAATGGTTTGAGTGTTTCGAAAGATATATCTTTAAGTGTTTTGAAAGAAGCTTTGAATCTCTCGAAAGGTATGTTTCAATGGTTTCGAAGAGAAGGTCTAAGGTTTCGAAAGCCTTAGTTTTCAAAACAAAGAACCCAATCTCATTTTCAAAGATAAACCCATGGCAATATGAAAGGGATTTTGAAATGGCATTTAACTTTGGAGTTTTTGAAGAAGCTTTCCTTGCTAAAGATAATAGGTTAAAGATATTAACCAAGTATCATTTGAAAATGATTACAAAGAAGTTAAACCATAGATGTTTATATTATTATGTTATGATTAGTTAACATATGTGCTTCTTCTGTAAACCTATTCATTTTATAATTAACCCATAATTGCATGTTGGGGTATTAAGGACAGAATAACCAGTTAGGTTGACCGAGTAGTGAATACACCTTGAGTTAACTCCCGTGTGAGTAGAATTGCATCTAGGAGGTTAGATAGACCAAAATATAGGATGCCCAAAGACTGAGTTAGACAGGTTCATAGCAAGCCCATGAAAAGTATGTATGGAAATTGTTATTGGCAAGGGCCAGTAGGTTCTTAGTGATCCCATGAAAACTATATCTGGATTAAGTTATTGACAGAGATCAATAGATTTATAGTCAACCCATGAAAACTATGGCATGAGAGAAGTTATTGGAGAACCAATAGGTTCATAGCGAGCCCATGTAAACTATAATAGGATGAAGTTATTGGTAGATACCAATAGGTTCTTAGTGAACCCAAGAAAACTATGAAACCGGACAGATAGTCCATAAGCTTGGAACATGTTATTAGTTGGCTCATGAAAACTATTAGGTTAATAGTGACCCTAGAAACTATAACTTGAGACAGATAGTCAGTTGAATAGGGATAGAAAATACATAACATATTGCATGTTTTCATATCATCATGATATTTTTGTTATGTTATGTCTTAACTTAATCATTGTTGATGCAGAAGCACAGTATATGGTTATTATAAATTTTGGCTAAAGATACTAGTGAAGGGAAAACCTGTTCTGCTATGCGGCGTGGTCTCACTAGGTATCTCTATGGTTTGAGATGGTAGGTTATTATTCACACCAGGCTTTTTTCCTGACTCGAAGTTTATGCTTTCCCATTAAACTCTCGGGTGCTGAATTGATTTTGAGTAGTTTGAGAGTTAAGGTTTTCAGGTTCTCCTTTAGACGAATAAGCTTTCGAAGATGTGCAGGAGGCAAGCTAGCTATTAAGAGTTCTTTCTGTTTGATTCTGTTGTGTTTTGGACGTAATGGAAAAGTTGTTTAATTGTCTATGTTCAAACTCTGATCAACCAAGGGGGCATCTTAATATGTCACTCTTGGCATATTTTGTAATAATTATATTTCTCCGAACATGTTTTACCAGTTAGGATTATGTAATTTATTTGAAACATGATTTGAAGCTAAATGAGAAATATGTTTTATGATTTTATTTTTTTTTCTTCATATTCATGTGTTTCTATTATATCATGTATCTAACATCTTTGCATTTGGTCACCGAGAATTAATACCTATGGATGACTGCAGCATCCATAACAGTTAGTTTTCGGCCTCCAAGTGGGGGATGTTACAAGTTGGTATCAGAGCATAGGTTTACGTAAACTTAAAAAGAAATTTAAACCTAAAAGATTTTCAAGACATAATCTAATGAATCAGAAAATAAGATCGTGGTTTGGGTTAACGCTATAGTAACGTACTTGTATTTGTTATGTATATATCTATAAGTTCGTACTCCCATCTTTCTTAGACCATTCTTCTATATCTTACTAAGGCTCGTATGTAGATTTACGAGAAAGGAAGATCTGGAGACAGGAAACGGAAGAGGAAATCTAGGTGGAGGAAGCACCACAACCAATGGAAATGTTCGACCTAATAACTTGAAGAACCCGGGTCAATAGGCAAATGCTAATCCAAATGCAAATGCCAATGTAGATGTTGGAATCCCGCTAGTAGATATAGGGATGATGTATCAGTTCTTTGTCAATCTGATGCAAGCTGGAGCAACTGCATGAGTAGCTAGGGGTAATGCTGGGAATGTTGGAGGAGTTAATCTCATGGCCTCAGTTGGAAACAACTATGCTAAGCTGAGTAAGGATTATACCAGTCTTGGTGGAAAGCCTTTTGTGAGAACAGAGGATGCTATAAAAGTAAAGAATTGGCTTTTGCATTATGAAATGATCTTTGCTGACTTAGGATTAAACGACGAGCAGAAGAGGAGACTTTCCTCTAGAAAGTTGCAGGGAGCCACACTTCATTAGTGGAATAGTGTTACCATGGGAGTTCCCGAGGAGGAGTTGACTTGGGCGGAATTTCAAAGGAGATTTGAAGAGAAGTTTTTGTTTGAAGTTTCCAAGTCAGTATTGCTAAGAAAGTTTATGGACTTAGTGCAGGGTAAGATGTCGGTGATTGAGTATGCTATGAAGTTTCATGAGTTGTCCAGATACAGATATGCTACCATAGATGCCGTCATTAAAAGAAATGAGAAGTTTATTCGAGGGTTAAAGCCTGAGATTGCTATAGCAACTATGTCACATCTTCGTGATCCAAGTACAGTTGTAGTGGAGATGGCAATCTGAAATGAAGAGATGCTTTCTACTTATGGAAAGGAGAAGCAGGTTGAAACCCAGGGTTTTTAGGACAAGAAGAGGAAATTCTTTAAAAAGAAAGGAACCCAGAAGGAAGAAGCTACCAAGAAGGTGAAGGCTAATATAGTTTATTTTAAGTGTGATAAAAGAGGACATTATTCTCATGAATGTCGAACTGGAAAAGGGAAGAAGGCTGCAGATAAGAAAGGAGTGAAGTGCTTTAACTCTGACCAGATTGGGCATTACAGGAATCAGTGTCCAGAACCGGTCAAAGCAGACAAGGGAAAGGTCTTTGCTTTAGGACCATCGTTTGCTATGCCCACTGCTGCTGAGGCAAAGACTATGATGGAAGGTACACTTTTGATTCAAAGTATACCGGTTAGGGTACTATTTGATATCGGTGCATCGCATTCATTTATATCTCAGTCTTTGGTTGATAGGTTACGTTTAGAACCCTCATACGTTGTTACTTCCTTAGTGGTTGTGAATCCGATAGGAGGACATGCAACTCTGGGGATGAGATGTGACCAGTTATTACTTGATTTGTTAGGTCATAAGTTTGCATGTAGTTTATATGTTTTTGATTCCGTAGGCTTCAGAATCATTTTAGGTATGGATTGATTAGATAAATATGGTGCTAGGATATTTTTCCAAGATAGGGAAATATCGCTAAGACACCCTTATAGTCATAACCGAATTATATACTCGGTGGAGAAATTAAACTCAAGTGCTTGTGCCTTGCTGGATGCAATGGAAGTAGAATAAGAGTTGAATCAGGTTCTAGTAGCAAGAGAGTTTGCAGATGTTTTTGAGCTAGTCATAGGACTACCACCGAAATGAGTCGTTGAGTTTCAGATAGATCTTGTGCCAGGAGCAAAAGCTGTAAGTAGACCACCAAGCAGAATGACACCACCGAGATAAAGGAATTGAAGGTACAGCTAGTGGAATTAGAAATAAAGAATTTTATTAGACTGAGAAGTTCGCCTTGGGGAGCAGCCGCGGTGTTCATAAGGAAACTGGGTGGGTCATTAAGGATGTGTATCGACTATCGTAAGTTGAATGAGAAAATGATCAAGAATAAATATCCTTTGCCGAGAATCGACGATTTATTTGATCAGTTGTATGAGGCCAGAGTATTTTCTCAATTGGATTTGGCAACAAGTTTCCATCGACTAAGAGTAGTAGAGGACAGTATTCCGTTGATGGTATTTCAGACTAGGTATGGTTCGTATGAGTGGTTAGTAATGTCATTCGGGTTAACAAATGCACTAGTTTTCTTCATGGATTTGATGAACCGGATTTTCCGAAAATGCTTAGATAGGTTCATATTGGTATTCATAGATGGAATTTTAATATACTCTAAGAATGAAAAAGAACATGAAGTTCATCTTAGAATAGTGCTTGAGACGCTAAGGCAGTATCGGCCGAAAGCGAAGTTTTCAAAGTGTCATTTCTGGAAGAAAGAGGTTAAATTTCTTGGTCATGTGGTTTCAAAGAAGGGGTTGTCAGTGGATCCAGATAAGACCAAAGCTGTTAACAACTGGAAGAGACCAGAGACGATGACTGAGATTAGAAGTTTTCTTGGACTTGCTGGCTATTATCGAAGATTCATTAAGGATTTCTCGTGGATAGCAGCTCCTTTGACTAAGCTAACTATGACGGACGCGAAGTTTATTTGGTCTGACAAATATGAGGAAGCATTCCTTAAGTTAAAGCATTTGTTAACCAATGCGCCTGTGTTAGTAGTTCCAGACATAAACCAAGGATTAGTAGGGTATACCGATGCATGTGGAACCAGATTAGAGGCTGTGTTGATGCAGAAAGGTAAAGTTATTGCCTATGCCTCACGGAAGCTTAGACCGCATGAAGTGGGATATCCTACTCATGATTTAGAGTTAGCAATGGTGATCTTCACATTGAAAGTATGGAGACATCATCTCTTAGGGGAGAGATTTGAGTTATACACAGATCATAAGTCCTTAAGGTATTTATTCTCTCAAAAAGAGTTGAATATGAGACAACAGAAGTGGATGGAGTTTTTAGCGGCTTATGATTATGGTATAGAGTATACCCCTGGAAAAGAAAATAAGGTAGCTGATGCTCTTAGCAGAAAACATTAGAATATGGTGTTAGCTATGTTAACGGAATGGAAGGATTTAGAGGCTTTGACCATTTGTAGTGTGCAGCTAAGATCGACTGCTAGTTCTAGTCAGAGCAGTTTTAGTGAATACACCTTGTGTTAACCAAAGATCGGGTTATGATTTAGGTTGACCTAGTAGCGAATACACGTTGAGTTAACTCCTGTGTGAATAGAATTGCATCCAGGAGGTTGGGTAGACCAGAATATAGGATGCCCAAAGACTGAGTTAAACATGATCAAGCTAGCCCATGAAAACTATGTAGGGAAATTGTTATTGGTAGGTGCCAATAGGTTCTTAGTGATCCCATGAAAGCTATATCTAGATCAAGTTATTGGAAGAGATCAATAGGTTCATAGTCAATCAATGAAAACTATGGCATGAGAGATGTTATTGAAGAACCCAATAGGTTCATAGTGAGCCCATGAAAACTATAATAGGATGAATTCATTGGTAGATACCAATAGGTTCTTATTTAACCCATGAAAACTATGAAACCAGACTGATAGTCCTTAAGCTTGGAATAGGTTATTAGTTAGACCATGAAAACTATTAGGTTAATAGTGACCCTAGAAACTATAACTTGGGACAGATAGTCAGATGAATGGGGATGGAAAATCCAGAACATATTGCATGTTTGCATATCATCATGATATATTTTATTATGTTATGTCTTAACCATTGTGGATGTAGGAGCACAGTATATGGTTATTATAAATTTTGGCTAAAGATACTAGTGAGGGGAAAACCCATTCCGCTATGCGGTATGTCTCAGTAGATACCCCTATGGTTTGAGATGGTAGGTTATTATTCACACCAGACTTTTTGTCTGAATCAAAGTTTATGCTTTCCATTTAAACTCTCGGGTGCTGAATTGATTTTGAGTATATTGAGAGTTAAGGTTTTCAGATTGTCCTTTCGACGAATAAGCTTCCGGAGACATGTAGGAGGCAAGCTAGCTATTAGGGGTTCTTTATGTTTGATTCCGCTGTGTTTTGGATGTAATGACAAAGTTGTTTAATTGCCTATGTTTAGACTCTGATCAACTAAGGGGGCATCTTCATATGTCACTCTTGGCGTATTTTGTAATAATTACATTTCTCTGAACGTGGTTTACCAATTGGGATTATGTAATGAATTCGAAACATGATTTGAAGCTGAATGAGAAATCAGTTTTATGATTTTAATTTTTTTCATATTCATGTGTTTCTGTTATATCAATGTATGTAACATTACCGCATTTGATCATTGAGAATTAATAACTATGGATGACTGCAGCATCCATAGTAGTTAGTTTTCGGCCTCCAAGTGGGGGATGTTACACGTTATACAAAATCTTACCAACTCCTCTATAACATTAACTATTATACTAATACTTTATCTCATCTCCAGATAATGAATCGTAGGATATGATACATTCAAGTACAATGACATATATTTAGCGGTACAATCCCAAGGTTCAGCTACGAATAATAGTCTTGATTTCTAAGATAATACATGACCTTGACTATTTTTGGTGTACCAAAAATAATTATTGTATGTAACCTTATGTTCATTAGCATTCAATCCCATATGCTATTTTTTTGGCTCCATTAGAATAATCGGGATTCATATACAAATACCAAATTACCATAGCACTCTTTGTGGATAGTACGGTTCAACAATATCAATATATAATATAATACCATTTTAAAATGTAACATCGGGCAATGGGTAATGAGCTCTTACATCTCAATAAAGGCTACAACATATTTATGATGGTAAAAATAAACTCAACAAATATAATTAAGTATAATATATTTTTAAGATAGTTTACATTTACGTCTTTTTGTATTTAAATCATTGAGCTGTTCTCATAAATAAATTACGGCCGAGGTTGTATCAGTAGATTGTTTCACTGATTGCCATCTAAACATCCTAGTCGTTGTGTTATTATAATTTTTGCTAGGAATGACATTAGGAAGCATATGAAAACAATCATAAATCCATGCCTAAATTAATGTATGTTAATATGGTATTATAATATTTATTAGGCAATATGAAATAATGAAATATACTCACAGTCAATAGTGTCAACTATCCCGCCATTCGTCTAACGTCCTGCTTAGAAGCCAATCCTAGTTAATGATATAAGTAAGCTAATACTCCCATTCCCTATGCATGTTCACATAAATGGTTAATGTTTTCTAAATCTCAAGTAATTAACTAACACCTTCATCCTAGACTTATTAGAAAATATAGAGCAACCCAAAAAGTAAAGAAGATAAGCATGAGCAAAAATCTTATAATCATGTTCATTTGTATCTTCTTTATTTGATCTTTCACTGAATTTATATAATAAAAGTGAAACTTCACCGAATATGAGTCATTTATTTCTTCCCTTGCTTCTCTTTAATCAACTTCATGATATTCCACTAATAGGTCAATTATATTCCGATCATTCTTCTCCTTGTACAAACAAGTGCCGACTATAGGAACTTTCAAGATTTGGGCAACATCATCTAGAGAGAATGTCATTCTCCAAATAACATATTAAAAAAATTGGTTTATGGATGTCATCTTTCGACAAAAGCTGATATTGTTACGTAATCAATATGCTTATATGTATATTGAACTAAATTATACAAACCTGAATTTTAACCTTTTTCACACCTTCGCTTAGCATGTCCTTTAAACTCCATTCTTGTAGCTTTCTCCAATGCGAAATGCACTTTAGTGGTCCTCTCTCTTGTAATACAACAAATCACAATTTAACACAATAAATTATAAAAATCAAATATGTGTTTTACTGACATTGGAAGTGGTAGGACTTAATTTGCAACTTAGTAAGTATTTCTGGTTCTTGGTTATCTGACTCATCCTCCTCACTTGAACCTTCGAGTCATTCTTAATTGATCCTTCATCTATAGAACTATCGCCATTTAAGCCTTTATATGTTGATCATCTTCATCACTGATTTCTTGTTCTTTTTCCAACTTTTTCCCAATTCTTTAACAATGGTCATTTTACTTACATTTTTAGGTCCCTCGACCCATTTAGGTCATAAGGACACAGTCATAGGTTGTTTGTTTTTCATGTATGCAATAAGACTCAAATAAACATAATAGCAACGTTTGTCAATTTTAAACACAATTTCAAATAAGTACAGGCAATAAAATACTGCATTATGCAATTTTTCATGGCATTTAATAACCGTAGAATAAAAAAATTTATGGCTAGAAACCAATGTAGTAAATGATGTGCTAAGGCTATTAACCACCACAAAAAAACCAACAAAACTATTTTTAATGCCAATAACCATCGCATAAAAAATATCACAGCTATTAAACACCATGCAATGTAAACTAATTTCCTAAAAAATAAAAAAATGGATAACCATAAATAGAAACGAGAGATGATCTAGCTCCTTTTTATTAGCGATCATATAAATCTAAATAATCAATTAGTTATAAAAAACATACGTGTTGTCTAAAAAAGGGGAAAGGATTTTCAACCGAGGCAATGTATGAAAGTGCATAGGATCAATAGTATGGCTAATGTAAATGTGTATACATACATATATACACACACATACATACATATATAACCATGCAGAATACTAATAAAGCAAAGTAAAGTAAGAACTATCACACCAGAGTTTTTATACTAGTTCAGACATCCCATCCTACATCCAATCCTGAAGCTCCCCTTCAGATTTTACTAATCAAACCCCTCACTTAGCTCAATGGAATAGGTGTTTATAAGAGCTTGTTGTCCTGACAATGCCGTGTTCTATCAACATGGATTTTGACTTGTAGTACAAAGCTTCTTATAAAATCCTCTTTGAGTTAAATGAGTGAAAGCATATGACTTTATGAAAGTAGATCACCAAGGCTATATAATAGTTGTCGGTGATGTCGAAAGCAAGTTTTGAACTTAAAAGTACTAGAGTTTAGAGAGCAAGAAAGAAGTATATCAAAACAATAATTAGATGACCAAACTCTAGCCATAGCCATGTATTTATAACTATTAAAAAGTATCTTTCAAAAGTTGCAATCCATCAGATAAAGCCATTGAAAGAAGAGGTTCAACCGGTGAGAGAGAAGAGAAGTGCCTTTTCAAAAAATAGCTATTGAACATATTTAGACGTCTGATTGAAAATAGTTAGACGTCTGACTTTTAAAAAATATTCTTCCAGAAAATAGATAGTTCAAAAATTTATGTTATTAGATGTCTGACTTATGTAGTCAGACGTCTGACTTTTGTGAATAAAAGACCAGAGAAGTTTTAATTTAAAATCATATGACCTTAGACGTTTGAGGAATGTCGCTTAATGTTACAGTTCCTGTAAATCTTAAAAATTACTCAAAACATTGTTTAAGCAATTAAAAACGTTTTGATGCAAACATGTCAACTTATTTTACTCATGGGAGATTGTACATGTTTATCTAAGACATTGACATATAATACATGACTCTTACAATTTCTTGTCTTCATGCCGAGCTCTTCAAAGTTTTTGTTTCTCCAATTGTATTCAAAGCTTATTTTTGATCATCACGTACCTGCATGTTAGTTTGGAGTTTCTCTGATATGATTGTATAATTGTCGTCATTAAAATTGAACCAGAGAGGTTCTAACATTCTTCCCCCTTTTGATGATGACAACCATACAATCTTATATACAATTATTAATAGTATGATGAAATTTAAAAAACTCCCCCTAAGTATAACAACTCCCCTATCAATATGCAAATATTTCTCCCTCTTTGTCGTTATCAAAAATAAAACGAGAAAAGATGCAAGCACAATACACAATCTATCTTAACAAACGAACCATGGATCATGCAAAACACACATGTCATAAACATTACATTAAACAAACCTTAAGTCAATCAAACACAAATGTTACTACAAACTATAAGTCATGCAAACACAAACTATGAACAAGTTTTTGGAAAACAAATTCCGAAGCAAATAGAAATAAAGTACCCATGGGCTTACTCAATAGCAACTATAAGATAAGCCCTCATAGTTCTCGTAGGAATCATAGTAATCTGAAGGATTGTATTGCCATTCTCCAAACCATTGTTGCTCATTACTTATTTCTTCTATTTCTTCTGCTATAGATTAGCCTTCAAAAGAAACAAATTATGATTCATTCATTTGCACATCAGACCAATGCTATGACTCATATTTGTCGCCTTCCTCATTGTTGTGTTCTTGTGTGGTAAACTTCCCTTTGTGTCTATGAGAGGATTCAGCACTATGCGTAGATGCTCTAGAAGGTGAGGCATGAACATGTGAAGGAGGTTGACTTTTTGAAGGAGAGCATGTTGAAGTGGGGCTTGATCATCCTTTAATTTTTCTCATCATCTTCGAGAGTGATGAAATGATTTTTTCCATCGATCGTTCCATTTTTCCCATCCTAGTACAGAAAGATCTCGACCTTTAACTCTCTTCTTTAAGGACTTTTGGTTATTTGCGATAATTCTATGATTTTGGAGGGTTAAATTGGTCAATGACTCATTTGGATTTGGTTGAAGTTGAGCATCATGAAGATCAATCTCAAAGTTATATTCGGTTTCTTGTTGCATAATATGAGGAGGAATTGAAGCTTGTTGAGGAGGTGGGGTTTGTTTTGGTGGCTGTGTTGAGCTTTGGCCGTGTTGATTCTGTTGTAAAGTCCATTCATCAAAGCTAATGTGATGAGGTAGGGTGGTAGATAAGTGCATGAGGCTAAAGAACCATCTTCCACTATATTTGATCTGTATACGTTCAAAATTAGACGGAATGATGTTGACGTTGAAAAAGGCGAGATGTTTCATAATATACGGTGCATATAAGATAGTTGGTCTCCTTTTAAGCCAAAAGTTCTTAATCTTATTATGTATGAATTTTGCCCAATTAGTTTCCTCTCGTCCAAAGATAACATAGAGAACCTTATGATCATTTTCATAAATTTGCTCATAGCTCCCTAATCGAGGAATAATGGCGTTGATCAACATTTGGTTAAGAAATCTAGCCCGAGGTCTAAAAAAGCTTATTCTCCATTCTGGCATGGAGTCTTCCCAAATTGCATGTGTTATTGCATCTCTTCTTCTATTTCTATAATCCAACTACTCATCAATTGGAATTCCCCCTTGACCACATCCGAGAGCAATAACAATATGATTTACATGAATTTTAACAAGTCTACCATAAACACTACTCCATAACCAACTTTTCTCGTCATGCGGTTTCCATACATTACTATATAAATTTGCGTAGAATAGATAAATAGTAAGGGGATCGATGACTACCTTGTTATCATCATAATCCAACAAAATTGACATTTTTGCTTTATCTTTGAGATTCTTAAGATTGTACTCATTAAAGTTTATTAGACTATAAAATTGACAATCATGAATCGTTTTCTTCTTCAACTCTTTAGATCTTTCTTTAGAAATAGTACTTCCTCTTAACCAAACCTTGATATTCTCATCAGTAGCTTGAGAGATTGGTGCGATTGAAGAGGATTCACCTCTTTTTGATCTTTTAGAAATAGTTTTTGGGGCCATTTTAATGTTTTGAGAGCTTAGGGTTTTGGGAAGTATGAGTTTGAGAATGTAAAAGATAATGGAAGTGGAGACATGTTTCAAAAGACACAAGTGAAAATCTATTTAAAAAAAACTATCAGAAATTCAGACGTCCGGACCTAGGAATCAGGAGAAATGGGGTCAAGAGTGCACGTAGTGTAAAAACACATGAATTCAGACTTCTGGAAGTGGGTCAGACGTTTGAATTTGTAGTGTTAATAAAAAATAGTTGTTGATGATGTCTGGATATTGGTCCTCAACCATCTGAGTTCTTAGTTGGCTGTTTTAATAAATAAAACAATTTTATTTATTTATAATATTTTAACTATATACACAACAATATTCATGAATAAAAAATAACATGTTATCATCCGATCTTTCAATGGCTAAGACAGTCCTTATTCCCAAGAATTATCTTGCTTTGACTCGTATATTTTGATAGGAGTTTATGGTTGTTTTGAAGGACTTCCCTTGGAACGAATGTTGTTTTTAGTTGGCGATTTCCCATAAAAACTCATTAAAGTCCTTTTGATAAAATTCAGATGTCCACCCTATCGACGTTGCTCCTAATATATTTATTTTTGTAATCTCATTATTTCTCCTTGATAATGATCTATACTATTGATACGTTCAACTTGAATGGTAGCCACATGTCCTTTGAATTTAATTGATTGTTTAATTTTCTTTCCTCTAAGAGAAAACTAGTTTGCTCTGAAGGAGAAGAAGGATCTTAATATAAGATGAGGAATTATTTTTAGAGCTCGACATTTTGAAATATTGATTTTGTTTTTGATTAACAAAAATGTGATGGTTAAATAGAAATAATCATTAAAAAAATTGGTAAAATTATTTTCAGACCGAGAGTTTATTACCTCAGATCAATTTTTTTACCAAATACTATTATTAGGTAAAAGATATATATTTAACTAGTAAAAATTAGATTATAATAATTAATTGAGAGAAACTATTCATATATATTTTATAAAATTAAAGAGAATATTCATAGTTAATCCATTTATTTTAATTATACATATACATATACATATACATATACATATATATATATATATATAATTTTAAGTTATTCTTCATGCTTTAAATTAAAATTTTATTTTAGTCAAACATATTGCATTTATCTTTTACAAAATCGATTTAAAAACCTTTCACATAATTGGCTTAGGCTTAAAAGATTATGTTTTAAATTTTCTACTAATAACACATTTCTAGTTAAAGGAGATTTATATATACCAACATTGATGATGTCTCTAATTCTAGTTATGAATCCTTTCGTGTTGTCTCTGAATGTCATGATTCCTCCATCGATGTATGTTATGTTTATTAATACATTTTCATTGCCTATCATAAGTTTGGAGCATCCACTATCGAGTATCCATTTCTCCTTTTTTTATTGGGTACCTTGTTAGTGGCCATGAAACAAACGTTTGCTTATTCTGTGTCACTATCACTTTCACTATCTGAAGAAGAACAAATCTGAGTCATCCCATGTAACTTGAAAAGCTTTTCTTTTCTTCTTGAACTATGTGAATTTGTTTTTCTTCTTTTCCTTGTTTAGCTGTGGACAGTCCTTCTTCGTGTGCCCGAATTTACCACACCCGAAGCACTTGATTGAAGTTGAGTTTCCACCGTTTTGTGTTTTCGTGAATTTCTTGATTTTCTTGAATTGTTTCTAGTTTTTGGCAATGAACACAATCTCATTTTCATATAAGTCAGAGACTTCATTGTTGGCTTGAAAACCTATACTCTTCTTCTCTTGATTTTGTTCTTTTCCTGCCTGTAGAGTAGCTTCATATGACATCAGATTTCCAATTAACTCTTCAACTTTGAGTTAGGAGAGATCATTTGCTTCTTTTATTGCTAATATTGTTCTTTCCCACTCAATTATTAAAGAATTTAAAATACAAGTAATAATGTCAAATCAGTAAATGTAACTCCTAATGCCATGAGATCATGTTATATGGTTTGGAATCTTGCATACATATTTACAATGGATTCATTAGTTTTCATTTTAAATGATTGAAATTGATTTGAGGAATAGAAATTTCAGTTTTTTATACTTTTTTTATTCCTTCATGAGTGATTTGAAGTGTATGCTAAATATTATATGCAGCTTTGTACATCATAACTCAAGAAAATTCATTTTTGTCAAGTAAACAAAATAAAACATTCATGGCTTTTGCATTGTTGGTTCCTACGGTTTTTTGAGCATATGACCAAGTGCTCATTTCAGTAGACGGTGCTTCATACTTAGTTTGAATAGCTTGCCAAATGTCAAGACCGTTAGCTTCCATAAAATTCTTATGTGTGCAGACTAATATGCATAATTAGATCCGATGAAAAGTGGAGGAAATGCGGTTGATTGTACTTCTAGAAAAGTGCTTGTCATGTTTTTAAATTTTCAAAAACTTTGTTACGATTAATGAAAAGTCCTTGTTCTGATACCAAATGAAAGTGCACGGAATCAATAGTATGTCTAATGTAAATGTATATATAGAAATAACCAAGCAGAATACTAATAAAGCAGAGTAAAGTAAGAATGATCACATCGGTGTTTTTCTATTGGTTCGAACTTCCCATCCTATGTCCTGTATGGAAACCCCCTTCTAATTTCACTAATCAAACACTCTCACTTAGCTCGCAAGAATAGGCGTTTATAAGAGTTTGTTGACTTGACAATGTTGTGTTCTACCAACATGTATTTTGACTTGTAGTACAAAGCATCCTATGATCTTCTCTTTGAGTTGAATGAGTGAAAGCATGTGAGTTTATGGAATTAGATCACCAAGACTATAGAATAGTTGTTAAGGATGTGGAAAGCAAGTTTGAAGTGGAAAGCAAGTTTGAAGTTGAAAGCACTAGAGTTTAGAGAGCAAGAAAGAAGTATATCAAAGCAAGAATTAGATGACCAAACTTTAGCCATAGCCATGTATTTATAAGAGAAACGTTAACACTTCCATATAACTCATTTCAGATTCATTTGTCATTATTTTGAAAATTCCAAATTCAATTGTTCATTTGTTGACCCAAAAATTATATTGCCTATATATATGTATAAGTTGAATATCATTATCACTTCTTTTATATATAACATAGTATCAACCTTCCTAGTTTCAAATCCTCACATAATTAAGTAAAACTTGAGTCTTTCATACCAAGTTCGAGGTGCTTATTTTAAACTATATAGTGCTATTTTTAGTTTATAAACATGATTGGGAAATTTTTCTACCTCCAAAGAGTGGAGATTGCTCAATATATATACTACCTTGATTATTCCATTCAAGAATGCACTTTTGAAATCCATTTGGAGTAATTTAAAGATTATAATTTGTAATTGCAAGTAGTAGCCTTATGGCTTCAAGTCTTGCTATAAGTGCAGTGGTTTCATCAAAATTGATGCCTTCCTATTGATTATATCCTTGTATCACTAAAACATTCCTTATTCCTTATAACCTCTTATTGCTTATTTAATATGTTTTTTAGACCCATTTAGTTCTAAAAAAAATTGGTTTTTCGATCGTGAAACAATTCCCAAACATCATTCCTTATGGATTGATTCGGTTCCTCCTACATAGCAAGAACCCATAAATCATCTGATGATGCTTCTTTTGATATTTTGGGTTCATTAGTTAATATGATTGTTGCATTACTCATTTTATTTAATTTATTTCTAATTCTTACAAATGATTCAATATCTCCTGAAATATTTTCTTTAGGATGTCTTTTAAGATTCTAGATTTAGCTAATATATTTACTTATATCTTCATTATTTATAGTCTCGTTATTCATGATTTTGTTGTAATCATTTTGGTTAATAATTTCACCTTCATTCCTTAATTTTGTTAAATTTTAATCAAATGAGACATGTAATATTTCTTTTATAGTGTTTAATAGTGTTAATTCTTTATTAAAAACTTTGTATGCATTATTTTTGTTGGAATATCCAATAAATATTCATTTATTAGATTTAGCAAAAAAAATTCTAAGTTATCTTTTGTGTTAAGTACTTCAAAAAACTTAAAGTATGAAACGTTTGGCTTTTTATTAAAAAATTCCATACGGACCTTTCTTACGTTATGGTTTTATTAATATTTTACTTAAAATAAAACATGTTATAACAACTGCTTTAGCCAAAAAATCCTTTGGTACCATCATTTAGCATCGTCCTGGCACATTCTCGAATAATTTTATTCTTATGTTCCACAACACTATTTTGTTCAGGAGTACTTGAGAAAGAAAAATTGTGTGTAAAATTTTACTTATTATGAACATTTTCAAAATTTTCATTTTTGAACATTCCTCCGTGATCACTCTCAATAGTTTAAATTTTATTTGACTTTTTATTTTGGATTCTCTCAGCAAAAGTTTTAAACATCAAAGGCTTTATTTTTATGTTTTAGAAAAATTGACCAACTGTATCGTGAAAAATCATCTACAATTACGAAAGCATATTTATTATGGTTTGTTGATTGAATTTGCGATGGTCCATAGAGATACAAATGTAAATCTTCTAGGGGATGCAAGGTAGAGATCATATCCTTAGATTTAAATGATTTCTTATGAAGTTTTCCTATCAAATAAGCATCAAAAGGATTGTTTATTTTTAAATTCATTCTAGAAGTCCTCTTACAAGTTCATATCTTGCAACTCTCGATACATGTTTGAAATTCAAATGTCCAAAAAGTTTGTGCCAAATTAAAGTATCATTCGAATCTGCCATAAGACATATGTCATCATCACTAGACACTTTCATATTTAAAACATGTATATTCCTTTTTCTTATACCTTTGAAAATAGTTTTCAAATCATGATCTAAAACATAACAATTATCGTTTTCAAATATTATTTCAAAACCTTTATCACATAACTTAATTATACCTAGAATTTTTTTTTTTAAATTCCTAATTAGCAAAACATTTGAAATAAGAGGAGTTTTAAAATTTTCGACATTGATGATGCCAATGAAATATCCCTTTGAGTTGTCTTCAAAGTTCATGGTTCCACCATCTTTTTATATTATTTGCTTAGTAACTGTGGATTTTCTGTCATATGTTTTCAATATCCTCCATATAATATCCATTTCTCATTGTTTATTTTTATAACATGATCATCAAGTACCTGAAAAATAGACATGTGCACATTGGTAAGCTGTTTTAGATTTGGGATCCATTATGTTAAGTTTTGGAAAGCTAAACCCGTGAAGAGTTTGAATACCATTTAAAAGCGTAATTAATTGGTACATGAATTCAATTAACAAAATCATCAATTAATCTGTACTTTGGATTATTATTCAAATCCATAGGAATCCGTTTATTAATAATTTTTTATAGATTTTAATCTTAATTTTCAAGGTTTAGGTTTGAACTTGGAGGCCTTAACAAATTTATTGCTTTAAATACTACTTTTTTAGGCTTAAGCTTAGGGCTATATCCAAGTCTAAGTTTATTATTTTAGGGCTTAGATGTAGATAATAAATCTTATAAATTATCTTTCTCTTTGTTAAGTTTATCAATATTAGTTTTCATTTTATCGATATTCTTAATATAGTAAGAACAACATTGTCTAGCGATGTCATTTTGTCATTCAGATCAGTGATCTCCGACTTCATTGAAAGATTTTCAGTTTCTAAGGATTTATTTTCACTATCCAGTTTTTTGATACATTCCTCTTCCAAATCCTTTACATCATTAAGTCTATTAAGTCTTTCAATCTCATTTTTTAGACATTGGTTTTCTTTGGTTAGCATTTCATTACCTTTAATCTGATGTTTTCTACTAAACTTTTCTTGTACTGTTTTCGAAGCATTTTATATCCTTTATACATGTCATGTAAAACATTTATATTTTCTTTATTAGAATTCCATACTTAGTCATCATCTCCTGTGAAGTACACGTAGTCATTTTCGGTTTCTAGGCCACTGTTACTTGATGTTATACCCGAGTTATCATATCTTGCATTAAAAGCCCATGTCCTTTTCTTTGTGAATGTGTCATTGTTGGAAAAGTACTTTGATTTCTTTAGATTCAGACAATGTCTTTTCAAATGAACAACATTGTCGCATTCGAAACACTCGACAATATTTCCTTTTCTGAAATTTTCTGTATTGTTGTCAGTTTTCCAAAATTTATTCATTTTTTTTGTATTTCAAAGATTTCTTGAAATTTATGGTCATGAAAGTGATTTCCTCATCATCATCATCACCGTATGATCCATCATTTCATTAGCAGTGCTGAATGTTAATGATCTTTTCTCATTTTCTTGACTTATTTCTTAGTCTACAATTGTACTTCATAGGACATAAGATTCCCTGTTAGTTCTACTACTTATATTATATTAGTATCATTGACTTCTTTGATGACTAAAGTTTTCCGATCTCTTTTACCAAAGAGTGAATTTAAGATCTTTTTAACTTTGTCCTCTTTACAAAAATTCTTTCCTAATGATACTAGTGCAGAAATAAATATATTGAAATCTAGAATCATGTCAGCTATGAATTCATTTTGTTTATTTTTTAAAAGTTGAAATTGGTTTGTCAATATAGATATTTAGGTTTGTTTAACTTTACTAGCCCCTTCGTGTGTGACTGATATAGTCCTCCAAATTTCTTATGCCATTTTACAGACCAACACCCCATTGGACTTATTTTTGTCTAAGGCACAAAATAGTGTATTAATAGCTTTTGAATTATTCAATGCTTGTGTCTTTTCGTTATTGGTTTAGTGTGTTATATAACATTCCAAATATATTTGATTATAAGTGAATTTTTGTTATATAGGACCAGTATAAATAATGACTATCATTAAATAGCTATATTCTAGCAGCATATTGACCCCCTAGAAAAGAATTAATAGTATGTTACTCATATTATTAACCATTTATACTTTTCAATATTCAAACTTTGAATCTTTTGAAAATCGTGTGCTGTGATACACTAGAGGGGGAGTGAATAATTTATATTAACTATTTATAAATTAACTTGGGAATTTAATTTATATTTACTTAAATTAGTAATAAGATCATAAACACATGAAGATAACCAAAGAGTAAACATAAAGTACAATAAATGAACCATGAATTTTTATATTGGTTTGGGTATCTAATTCTACATACATTCATGTACTCCCTATGAAGAATTTCAACTATCACCACTGTTCTTTCCACAGGTGGTAGAACATCTTTAAAATCTTGCAATTCCATAGCTAGAAAGATACACCTTTCCTCTTGACTTTCTATGGGTGGCAAGAGCGCTTTTAAAAAAAAAACTGTATAATATAGCAACTAGTTGTCTCACCAAAACATATTCTTGCAGTCTTAGTATAATGATCCTATAGACCTCTAAATAGAAATATATCTTTGAAATAAATAAGAAATAGGATGAGACCAGAGAGAGAATGACTAATAATTCTAGTATAAACTCTCTGATCCTGTGTGGTTTGCAAAACATTAGAGAATGGGAGTTAAAGATTACGGATTTGCAAAAAAAGTGGAAGTATATTAAGGTATCTTTCTCATAAAATTATAGAACAAAAGATAAGAGAACGATGAAGTATTATTGTCAAAAATTCATTTTCTAGACCCTTTAAATAAAATGAAAAGATGTTTCCATTAGTGAAGAGATGACGTTAAATCCCTTCATTTAAAGTTTGAATTTCTATGTAACTACCTATATATCAACATATCCATGAAGAGTGTGTCAACATACTCTAGTAAAATTTAATGTTCTTATTCAAAATTTAGCATTGATGTACATATTTAAAAAAATTAGATTATATGTTTTTATAAAGATGTTAGGGATTAAAAATTGATTTAAGTGAAAGAGAAATATTAAGGATATTTATCACAGGGCTTTTAACAAAATTCTAAGGCTCGAACAGTCTTGCTGAACACTTCAAATTTCTTTTGTCGTTGAAACACTTATGTTCCATTCGTTTTATGTCAGTTTTTTACATTTATTTGCTCTGATCAGTCTTTATATAACTCATTTTCTTACACAGATTCTCTTGTTTATCTCTATAAAGTATACCTATAATATATGTGAAAATACTACATGATTTTTAAAAAATATTAGTAATAATGTTTATATGGTTGTTGATATCAAAATCAATACGTACGGTATTAACAATATCTGTTATATTTTCCACAATATGATAATACAGAAATAGGAAATTATATTTCAACACACGTACATAAGTAAAAGTTTCCTAATTCATATATCCAATTATGCCAATTCAAAGTATTAAGCAAACATAAATGCTCAATATAAAAATGAGTGCACAAATCCAAAGAGTAACAGCACTAACCATATATCAGCCAATAATATTAGCATTTAGCGAAAACCAATGAAAACATGCTAACGATCGGTAGTACTAAGATGTGTGTGTATGTGTATGTATATGTATGTATTTATACCAATACCTAGTAAAATACCGATAAATAAAAGTTACATACCAACAAATAATAATTTCCCTCACATTATAAATACAAAAGGCATTAACCCCAAATAGTAAATACCTCCCTAAATAGCATGAAAACAAATGGTAAACACTTATTTACACAATAAATGGGTAATAATAAATGATAATACTTCATTCCCACTGTTGTAAAAACCATTCTTTTATTATCTATTCAAACATTATCAATTCACTTTGAATAATAATATAAATTATTGTATTATTATTCATTGATTATTTACTTCGTATGTCCAAAGGCCACTTTATGGTTATTAATCCTAAATGATATCAATTAACTTTTAAAATCTAAAAACATCCTATCACTATTTTATCAAAATAACAGTAATTATCACTTAAGTCCCTTAAAACATATCATTATTAATTTTCCTTAAAATAATAGCTTTCCATAAAGTTCCTTTTTGAATCACTTTTGTCTCCAATTCTCAACCCAAAATAATGATAATAATACAAATCCACTATTTAAAAATATAATATTTCGCTTTTAAAATACTCAAATGACATTATTATTTATCTTGATAATAATAATAATTTAACTAAACATATTTATGAAAATATCTCTTTATCAATTTTTCTTAATAATAGTAGTAATTCAAGCATTCGGTTATAGTGATATTTTTTATACTTCAAGTATTTCCCATTACTATATACTTTAGATAATATTATCATAAATATCGTTAAAGTAGCCATATTATTATTTAGGATTAATAGCAATAATTTTCATCAACCTTTTCAAAATCATAGTATTTTTGCTTTTTATAATAATAAATAATATATATTAATGTCCTCTTTTATATCTCATCATTACTCTATTTAATGCAATTGATAACCTATCAAAATTACTTCACAAATGTAGTAATTTTGTTTCAAACAGTGTTAAGTCATCCCAAAATCCCCTATTTTACTATGTTGCTTTTATGATTCAAAAATAATAAGAATTCTATGATGCCCTAGCCCAGTGACAAAGCTACAAGAGAGTAATAACTGTCTAATAGCTTGGATCAAAGTACTCTCATTACTTCTCCTACTCTAAAGTAATTTGTTTATGAAGTCCATGGATATGTTCTCCCATTTCCACTTTGGAACTCTATTAGGAGTAACAGCCCGCTCGGCCTCTTTTATTTATTTTTATCCTTTAGCATGTTAAGCACTTAGCCACAAACTTTGTAACATGCCTCTTCATTTACTGACCAGTAGAATGTCTCTTTGTATCACGATACATTTTGTCTCTACTCGGATGGATGATCATCCTAGAATGGTGACACTCTCTTAATACTTCTTTTATCAATTCCTTCAGCTGAGGTATACACAACCTACCATCACACCTTAGATATCCTTTCCAGTCTTTAGAATAGTGATCCAAATGGTTTGACCATTCACCCCATTCCAATTTATGTAAATTTTAGCTAAATTTGTATCTTGTCTCTGACTTAATCTAATTCTATCCAATAACGTAGATCTGACTTCCATCGTAGTTAATAAAGTTGGTGTATATTTTGATGAAGGTCGGTGGTCAAAATTAGAAATAAATTCCAAATTCATCTATTCCAATAACAAACAGTTCATTATGGTTTGCTTTCGACTCAATGCATCAGCAACTATATTCCCTTATCCTAGAGCATAAGAAATCCAAAAATCATATAATGAAAGAAACTTCATCCATCTCTATTGTAACGGCCTATATTTTACGTATCAGAGGATCCTAGAATATTAATATTATTTTTATATAAGGTTGTATGATTCTATGATTTTGGAAAATGACTAATAGAGATATTTTCCATCCTTAGGATTTTTTGAACGAATTTGACATTGAAAATCTTGTATGGCCTATAAATTTTGATAGGAGTCGACTTAGGGTCTGATACCACTTCTACTAGATTAAGATGATGATTTCTCTTTCTGTAGAGTGGTCAAATATAAAACTGGACTTACCATTTGTAAGATATAGTTGTTTGAAGTTTTAATCAATTTTGAACAGCTTAGTGGGTAACTAAGGAGATTCGTGGCTAACCCTAAGGCCAATTTCGGGATTAGCACCCAAAGGGGCTGATGGGACTTCTCCTTCTCACTTGCACACTTCCCAAAATAGTTAGAGAGCCACCACTATCATTCTCTAGGCTTAAACCACTCATAATCCTTACTTTAATTAGCCAAACCTTGTTATTAAGGTGAGATTAGTGAGATTAACATTTGGATTTGAAGATTTTCCATTAGAGATCACTTGGAGATACTGTTCATCTTCGGATTTATGCTTATTTGAATTTCCTTTGGATTTAGGTGAGTGCTTTGGACCTCTTAGTTAGTAGTTAGTCATTATAAGCTTTAAATTGATGTTTTAAAATGATTTCTAAACGCTAAAATATGTTTTAGACCCTTTTTAATAACATATATAAATTTCAATGATTGGAATTTTTTTTGTAAATTGGTGATCTTAAGGATCTTCCTTATTCTTATTGATATACCCTTAGATTTAGGCTTTATTTTGATATGTACGGATGTATGCTTGTTAGGATAGACTATACGTGATGATTGCTTGAATATATGTTGGTTGAATGGTTGAAAACACCGATCTAATGGCGATTTTGCTTTAGAAACAAGTTAAGGATCAGTATGTAGGAATTGATACTAATCCATAAATATTGATCCAAATCATGTGCGATCGATATGGGGTGACAAGGAAGGCCCCATAAGGCTACGTTTCAAATATCAAGTCGATTAAACTTCGTTTGCTCTAGTTATGGTCAATTGAAGATGGATCGGTGTTGTTGGAAAGGTGATGACCCATAAAGGTTACGTTGTCCAAATGACATGTGATTTATAGGGTAGGTCAAAAAGGACCCACTAAAGCTACGTTTCAAATTTCAAGTCGATTGGAGTTCGTATGGTTGAGTTATGGCTTCGAGAAATTAAGAACGGTGGAGTTGGATCGGAGTGGGCTGTGCTTCTGCCCAGCAAGGCCGAAACTTCGAGCTTGACTTAAGGCATTCTTAGATTGGTAAAGGAAAGAGTAAAATGAGTTAAGTCATGGATCAGTATGGGATGTGCTTTGGGCCATCAAGGAAGAAACTTCAGGCTTGACCTAGGGCACTCCTAGATCGGTGAAGATAAGGGAAAAATGAGTTAAGTTATGGGTCGAAACCGATCCCTGCTCAATGATCATTACCAAATGATGAAATTCAATCAACACGGGGCATGCTTTAGGCATTTGCTGAAATTATTCGGGCATGACTTCGGGCCAAGGTTTACTTCGGGCCAAACCTAGGAATTCTCGAACTCTGCTTTGGGAAAGAACCTAGGAAAATTCCGACTTTAGTTTTTCGGTGACTTTTTCGATGATTTTTAACGATGATGACTCGTGACACAATGTTGATGATTCCATAATGTGAAGTGATAGCTTTGATGATGGATAGTTGTACTTCGAGATGTAGAGTGGATGATGATGAGTTGGACAAAAGGAACTGTAAGAGAAGGGTACGGGATGCATGATGATATTCTACAATGAACAACAGTATTCTAGAAAGTTCCCAACCAAGACGACTTTTGATGGGGTCATGAGGACAATTTTGAGGCGTACTCTACTACAGATGATGTGTGCAAAGGGAACATAATACTCGAGGGTTTCGATGGGTACTTGTAAAGCATGGGTATAAGATGCCGTAATCAGAGTCCGTTGGTGTTAGGACCCAGATCACATATGCTACTAGAGTCTGCTGACGTTAGGGCCTAGTTGAGGAGGTAGAGTTCGTTGATGTTAGAACCTGTCTTACCCTAGGCTATTAGACGGGTAGTCTAGTTCTTGGCCTACTGAGTGGCATGGATTCGAGTACTGAGAAACTGGGACATTGAGTAGTCCTTAACATGATTGTTGGCGTCAAAATTGGCCACCAACACCCAATTATGTAAAAGAACCAATATCCAATCGAATCATAGAAATATGAAGAGAAATAAATGAAGATCAAATTTAAAACATTCAGAAAGCAAGTAGAAAGTGACAAGATTTATAGTGGTTCGGCTAACTCCGGCCTACTTCCACTCCCAAACAATCCTTTTTATTATACTGAAGTTTATTTATAGTTACAATCCGAAATCCAAGAATAAAATTGGCAGAGTGTAGCCTAGGTTGAAGATAAAGAGAAGCAGAAAGAAGTCCCATTTTCTAATGCCATGCCTGCAGTATTTATAAGGGAAGGCGTGCACAGATCGGGCTGAAATTTTGACAGAAGGTTTGAGAGACCAAGACGAGGCTACCCAAAAATTTCCAGGCCCATTGGAGCCCATAATAGGGATCCGTACTGATCTCTTTTAGTGCATCCAAAAGGGCTGTAATCCCTGTGAGGGGTGGCCCATGATGTTAGCTACCTGCTCCCCAAATTTCATGCAATTTCGACGTACAGTTTGTGAGATATCGCATTTTCGATGAAGTAGTGTTGCTCGAATTTTGATTTCTACCGATCCCTCTAGAGGGATAGGTACCGATCCCTCCAATCTCTTCCAAATGCCATGCGACCCCTAGGAGATATTCTCTGTGTTTTATTATGCTTAGCCTCCAAGTTTCACTCCAATTGGATTAGTGGAACTCGAGTTATTGATCAATCTTTGTTGCACTATGTTGTGAAGGCTGATTATAGCCGATCCCTATGGAGGGATATGTACCGATCCCTCCAACTTGCTCCAAATGATATGCAATCCCTAGGGGAGATTCTCCATGTTGTAATTAGCTTCTCCACCAAGTTTCATGTCAATTGGATATGTAAATGTTGAGATATTGATCGACCTTTGCTATAAAGTTGGGTTTAGCCGATTCCTAAGAGGGAAGAGGGCCGATCCCTATTGAGGGATAGGTGTCGATCCCTCCAAATCTCTCCAAATGCCATGCGATCCCTAGGGTATACTCCCTAGGGTCCCCCCTTCCTTTTTCCAAATTTTTTGCTTCAATCTGCCTAGTGGTTGTTGAGTTATGGAGCGATCATCATTGAGTTGTGTTGTTGAGCTGAATATGATCTGATCCCTCTTCTTTTGCCCATAACTCGAGCATACGAACTCCAATCGTCTTGAAATATAGCCTTATAAGGCCTTCCTTATCACTTCATACAAATTGCACCTTGATTGGGACAAAAATTAGGGATCCGACCCGAATCCCCCTGATCATCGTCCATGGCCTCGTTTATAGCCAATTTTCGAGTCTGGTAACCGTTTCTCCAGGCTTCCCACCTTGATGATCATGAAGTTCGTTGGGTTAAATCCACCTGTATACTGCTTTGCTAAAAGGCGGGTTAATATTGATGGTTGGTCGAGTTATCACCTATCCGATGCACTAAGTAAGTGAACATGAGGATGGATTATGGATGCTATGTTTGCTTGTTTGCTTATCGTCCTAGGAAATGTCACATAATGCTGATATGATTGATGTAGAAATCTATACTTCCTTTAGTACTTTGATGTATAGTACACCCATGGTAACTATGATGTAGAGTAGCACATATTTCATGTTATGTGCTAACTCTGTGGATGCAGAGACATGTTTGGTATGATTTTCCACACCATTTGTCCTATTATAATGGTCTATTAGTACTTAGAGATTACCTACTGCTCACACTAGACTATTGTTCAACTCGGGATTTTATGTGTTGCTTCATATTATAACGTGTACTCTTAAATGAGTGGATCAGGGATATCAGGTCTGGTGAGCAAGTGAGGCTGGAGAGGTGGCGAGCAGGAGGCTATACTCTCATATTACTATATTCACTTATTTGCTATTCCACTGCACAACACTATGGAGCTTGCTAGTGCCTTTTGTTACCTAGAGACAGTTATTTTTGAGTTATTATTTGATTGTAGGATCGATTTCACCCAAGAGAGGGGGTGAATAGGGTGATACTGATAATTATAAAAGTTTAATGCGGAAATAATTTTAACACGGATAATAGCAAAATAATAGCAGCACAGATAATAGCAGAATACTAAAAACAGCAGATTTACCTAGCTTCGGCAAAACCCTACCTACGTGCTGCCCCCAAGGTTTCTACAACAAATTAAGTAATTAGACGCTTACACATGTAAACTCACGACACCCACTATCGACTAACCTAACTCTACGCTCAAAACCCTTCCACAACTCAGCCATTGAGTTGCGAATTCTCCAACTACACCATCGTAGTTCGTCCCCTAGTCACACGACTAGACTTTGCAAAAGTTTAAAAGAGAAATACAAAATAAAAACAACTAAATAAAAATAGAAAGCCTAAATTGAAAAAAAACAGCCCAATATAATAAACAAGACCAGCCCAAATTAAATAAAAAGAAATCCCCCTTTTTCTTTTCTTATGTCTTCGGCCTGTATTCTTTGAGAGAGAAAACGGCTGCCTCTTTCGTTTGTTCCTCTTCGTTCAAAATTAGGGCTTCAAAGAAATTTGAGCACGTCGACTTCAGTTGTAGATTGAATGATACTTCAAATGCTTTCTTCGATCGATATATATGTTCATGGTTGCTTCAAATTGTAGAGCGCATATACTTGGTTCAAAACTTGGTACGTGATATTCCTTTTTGATTTCGATTGTGCTCGAATTTGAATCGAGTTGTTGATTTTGAACTTAAATTGAAACTTGGCTCTATGATTTTTATTGAACTCGAATGCCTTTAGGTCAATGATGAAATTGGGTTAAATAGGATTTTAAATCCTATAACCTCGTTCATATATATTTTAATGAATTCGTCTGCTACTTTAGCTCGGCCATTCGATTTTTCTTGGATGCTTGTATGTTTTCTGACTTTTTTAATTCGTATATTTTTATTGCTTGATCATCACGGTTTTTGTTTCTTCTCTCTGTTGTCATCTCTGATTTCATTCTTTGCTGGCAACGATCGAATATTTTACTTCGGCCATTTGAAATTGTGATGTTTTGATTTCGACCCTGACTTGTTCGATATTGTCTGGACTTGTTCGAACTGTACCTTATTCACCATGGTTTTGGCATTTTGAATTTATGTTGACTGCTGTTGATTTCGGCCATTTGAAATGATTTCTATTGTAACACTTCGAATTGTTCAATTTGAACTTGTTATTATCTTAGTCACCACGGCTTCATGAATTTGGTATTTAAAATTGTGATGGTCTTCATGTAGCTTGTCTGCACTTGATTACTGTCACTGCTTTGTACATATCACTGTCTGGTTCAATATGAAGTCTTTTTATGCATAGCATATATATGTATGCAGTGTTGCTCCTTTGTTATGCACTTGACCATTTGAATCAGATTCCATATCTGACCATGCTTCATTGTTTTCTTGTGCACTGACCTGATATGGTGCACTTGTGTCTTCATTTGGCCTTTCTCGTCGACTTGTATTTGCATGCTTGGAGTCTTGATTGATTTGCTCACTGGTCTTTACTGTTGAGGCTGATGCACCATGTAGTCGCTTTGCCTGCATATTGAACTACTTCCATTATATCCCATATATCACTTCATATGTATATATGTTGTTTACTCATGTATATATGTATGCTTGTGATTTTGCTTTGCCTCCATTTGTTTCGGATTTTTGTTTCACTAGTGGTCTTGTAATCCGATTCACTAGTCCTAGTGCCTTTTGTAGCTTGCTTGTGCACACTTGAGTTTGTATTGTCTATTTTCAAGTCATGTGAGTATGTTGGATTCATGAAGCTATATGTTGCTTTGTACTGTGGCTTGTAGAAGTGTTGCATTCACCATGCTTGATTATGTACATTTGAGCTGGGCATGTGTGCTTGTTACTGTAACCACCTCTTTTTGTACAGATTCATTGTGATTTTGGAATTTGTCTTCATGTGTACATCAATGTCTAGGTTGCTCCTGACCATTTTATTGAACTTGTGCATTTGGATTGCACCTGTGGTATATTTATATCAGGAATTTGAATATCTACTAACCATGCATAACCGTTAATACTTTTAAATGAGGTTAGTAGTATTCCAAATTTTTATTAGAAAAACGAATTCAAGTATCTTCTAACCACACATAACCGTGAGGACTTTTAAATGGGATTAGAATCAACTTGTCTATTTAATAACCAATTTTGATATGTGTTCCATACATGCATAACCGTGAGGACTTTTAAATGAGCATGAAAGCACATAATCAAAGGTTCCAAGTAATTCACCCATGCATAACCGCGAGGACTTTAAAATGAGAGTGAATACTTTGGATATTTTTATTACTAAAAATATAATAAAATGAAAAACGAATCATTTCCCGTTTAAGAAACCACATATTGACATACTATATTGGATTTTGATGAGTGATGGTCGTTAGAAATATGATAGAAATAGAGATGGTCATGGAATTTTTACCCATCAAAAGTTATTATAAATCTTGTTTAAATTTCTAAAGAAATTTACTAAATATAATGTCTCAAGTTATAATATATGATTAATATCAACACTCATCACTTTTTCAATCACTATTTATCTTTTCAATAATCAGTAGGGAGTCATATTAGTTAATGTAGTCATTTAAGATCAATTTCAAAAATAATTATAAAATCAAATTTTCTAAAATGACTAGTCTGAAACAAGGTCAACAAAAAACTATTTTCTGGAAGGGGTTTTATAAGAAAAATGTATGCTATTTGAAAATTAGTTGAAATGAAAAATATGTAAATATTTTCTTTGAAAATGATGCAACTACTGAATATCTCAACATAAATCACGTTCCACCAGTAATTTTTCTATCAACTAGATTACCAGTGTAATCTGCATCCGAATTTCCCTTTGACTCAAGTTTATCATTAGTTGGATGCTATAGACCAGACCGTGAAGTTTCAACAAATACCCTAAAATCATTTTTACAGCTTTTAAATGAAATTCTTTTGAATTTGAATTGAAATCGTGTAAATAAACAAACAATAAACATAGTGTCAGAATAAGATAAAAAAATATATCCACGTGTATCTTGAGTAATCATCAACCAACATTGTTAGTCCAAGCAATTCTATATGAAATAGTTCAAAGATGATTGGTCAACATTTTTAAAATCAAAATCAACATTTATTTCATCATCACATAACTGGCTGATTTAATTCAGATTATGGTACAGATTATCACATTTAATATATCGTTCGAGATAGATGTACCGTTACCTATTTTACCTTTACGATAATTTTTCGTTGTTGCTCATTGTGATTCTGTCACCTTTATACTAGGCTAAGGAACTTTGATTTGTCGCCTGTCGTGTGCCTGGAACAGCCAGAATCTAGGTATCACTGTTGTTGTTCCTTAGCCTGCCACCACACCTACACAAGAAAATATTTTTGTGACATATTTTTTTTTAGGTCCATGGTTGTTAGTGGCAAAAGATTTTGAAAAATACATTTGAGTAGACCCAAGACTATTTATATTTGTTCCTTTCGGCACCCAGATTTGTTTGATTTTAAGGGATATTATATTCGTGCCTTTTGGAACCCAAATTGGAATGGTTTTTACATGTTTGGGTCTATACCAACAAATATTTTGATTGTGTCCAATATTTCTACAAATTGTGCACTCGGATTTGAGTTGATTAATTTCGCTTCTAACAAATTCAGATTGATTATATCCAAGTCCTTGTCTAACAGTATTAACAGTTTGTTTCCCTAATAGCATATTTAATGATCTTTCTCCTTTGGAAAATTTTTCTAAAGTTGTAGACAATTATTGGACTTGTGTTTTGAGAGATTCATTTTCATTCAATAATTGTGTGCACTTTTTAATAGAATTTTCTCTCCTAGTGTTTTCACTCTCTTTCAAAATCAGAATTTCATTTTCAAGTGTTTTAATTTTAATTTCTAATTTTTTAATTTCTTCTTCGAATGATGGACACTTTTCACACTTAGGGTTCTTGGTTTGATAGTTTTTAACTAATTGATCAAACTATTTATTTAAATCTATCAATGTATCTCTTTGTGATTCAATTTTAGCGTATTTCTCCCTAATTCTTTCGAAAGAGCCATTTACTTCGTGAAAATATATAAGTAATTCTAAATGAGTAAGTTTTGATACCTCACTTGGCTCGTCATCATCATTGTCAGTTATATCACCTCGAAGGCACATATCTGCTTTTTCACTCTCACTGCCAGTGCTTTTGTCATCTTCATCAGTTTCATCCCAAGTGGCTGCAAAACTTCTCCTTTTCAGTTTCTTTCCATAGCTGAATCGATTGTAAGGACAATTAAGCTTGATATGACCGGATTTGTTGCACTTGTGACAAATGATCTCCTGTTCTTCTGAGTTGTCTAATGCTTTGACTATTCTGCTTTTCAATTGTTGATTTAGAGCTGGATTTCCGTATTCGTGGTTCCACTTTTTGAATCTCTTTATTATTAGCGCCAGCTCAGCTGCTCCATCGTCATCACCATCATCATCATCACTTTCCGTTGTTCCTTTAGGAGCTACTGATTTCTTTCGAGTATCACCTCCTTCGCGTTCTTCCTTGAATTTCATTTCTAGCTCATAAGTAGTGAGATTTCTGATGAGTTCTTCAACTTTGATTTGTTTCAAATCTTTTAATTCTTGAATGGCTGTAACTTTCGCTTCAAAACTTGGTGGAAGGACTCTGAGGATTTTTCGGACTATTTCCAATTCTGTGTATGATTTTTCGAGTGCTTTTGATTTGTATACAATATTGGAAAGTTGTCCATACATCTCTTTGACATTTTCATCCTTGGCCATTGTGAAGTTCTCGTATTTGCTACTAAGCATGGCAATGTGAGATTCCTTGACTTGAGATGTTCCTTCGTGAGTCACTTCAAGTGTGTGCCAGATTTCCTGTGCAGTTAGACAATGCGAGACATGATTAAATTTTATTTGATCCAATGAACAAATAATAGAATTCATAGCTTTAGCATTAGCATTCAGTAGTCTATTTTCAAGATCTGTCCATTGATCCATCAGGTTATCTATTTTCTAATTATCTACCACTATAGTTGGTGTCCTATATCCTATCTCAACTATATTCCAAGCATCAATGGTTTTCAGAAAAAATTTCATTCTATTTTTCCAGTAAGCATATTCACCATGGAACATTGGTGGTCTTACTATGGACTGACCTTCAGCAAAAGCATTATTAAAAGAAGCCATTTAATAAATTTTAAAACAAAAATTTGTTTTTGAAAAATCAAATTTTTTAAAACAAAAGTTGACCTTTGTTCCTAGCTCTAATACCACTTGTAGGATCGATTTCACCCTAGAGGGGGGTGAATAGAGTGATACTAATAATTATAAAAATTTAATGCGGAAATAATTTTAACATAAATAATAGCAGCATAGATAATAGCAGAATATTAAAAACAAAAATAAAACAACACAGATTTTCCCAGCTTCGGCAAAACCCTGTCTACGTGATGCTCCCAAGGTTTATACTAGAAATTAAGTAGTCAGATGCTTACACACGTAAACTCGGGACACCCGCTATCGACTAACCTAACTCTACGCTCAAAACCCTACCAGAACTCAGCCACTGAGTTGCGAATTCTCGAACTATACCACCATAGTTTGTCCCCTAGTCACTCGACTAGACTTTACAAAAGTTTAAAAGAGAAATACAAAATAAAAACAACTAAATAAAAATAGAAACCCTAAATTAAAAAAAACAGTCGAATATAATAAACTAGACCGGCCCAAATTAAATAAAAAGGAATCCCCCCTTTTTTTTCTTATGTCTTCGGCTTATATTCTTTGAGAAAAAAATGCCTGCCTCTTTCGTTTGTTCCTCTTCGTTCAAAATTTGGGCTTCAGAGAAATTTGAGCACGCCGACTTCAGTTGTTGATTGAATGATACTTTAAATGCTTTCTTCAATTGATTTATTTGTTCACGGCTGCTTCAAATTGTCGAGCGTGTATACTTGGTTCAAAACTTGGTACGTGGTATTCCTTTTTGATTTCGATTATGCTCGACTTTGATTCGAGTTGTTGATTTTGAACTTAAATTGAAACTTGGCTCTATGATTTTTATTGAACTCGAATGCCTTTAGGCCGATGATGAAATTAGGTTAAATAGGATTAGAAATCCATTAATCTCGTTCATATATATTTTATTGAATTCGTCTGCTACTTTAGCTCGGCCATTCGATTTTGCTTGGATGCTAGTGATGTTTTCTGACTTTTTCAATTCGTATATTTTTGTTGCTTGATCATCACGGTTTTCGTTTCTTCTCTCTGTTGTCATCTCTGATTTCATTCTTTGCTGGAAACGATCGAATATTTTACTTTGGCCATTTGAAATTGTGATGTTTTGATTTTGGCACTGACTTGTTCGATATTGTTTGGACTTGTTCGAACTGTACCTTATTCACCACGGTTTTGGCATTTTGAATTTATGTTGACTGCTATTGACTTCGGCCATTTGAAATGATTTTGACTGTAACACTTCGAATTGTTCAATTTGAACTTGTTATTATCTTGGTCACCACGGCTTCATGAATTTGGTATTTAAAATTATGATGGTCTTCATGTAGCTTGTCTGCACTTGATTACTGTCATTGTTTTGTACATATCACCGTCTGGTTCTATATGAAGTCTTTTTATGCATAGCATATATATGTATGCAATGTTGCTCCTTTTTTATGCACTTGACCATTTGAATCTGATTCCATATCTGACCATGCTTCATTGATTTCTTGTGCACTGACCTGATGCGGTGCACTTGTGTCTTCATTTGGCCTTGCTCATCGACTTGTATTTGCATGCTTGGAGTCTTGATTGATTTTCTCACTGGTCTTTACTATTGAGGTTGTTGCACCATGTAGTAGCTTTGCTTGCATATTGAACTGCTTCCATTGTATCCCATATATCACTTCATATGTATATATGTTGTTTACTCATGTATATATGTATGCCTTTGTTTTTGCTTTGCCTCCATTTGTTTAGGATTTTTGTTTCACTGGTGGTCTTGTTCTGATTCACTGGTCCTGGTACCTTTTATAGCTTGCTTTTGCACACTTGAGTTTGTATTGTCTATTTTCAAGTCATGTGAGTATATTGGATTCATGAAGCTATATGTTGCTTTGTAATGTGCCTTGTAGAATTGTTGCATTCACCATGCTTGATTATGTACATTTGAGCTGGGTATATGTGCTTGTTACTGTAACCACCTCTTTTTGTACAGATTCATTGTGATTTTGGAATTTGTCTTTATGTGTACATCAATGTCTAGGTTGCTCCTGACCATTTTATTGAACTTGTGCATTTGGATTGCACCTGTGTTAAATCCAGCTTATGGCTCGGTTTTGACCTTGTGCTCCCCTTGAAAGTGATTGTTCTATAGGATCGTGTAATATGGATAAACTACTTATGCGGAATAATAATTAAGCAAGTAAATAATTAAAGCAGTAAAGTAAATTACACCAGAGATTTTTATACTGGTTCGAACTCCCGTTCCATGTCCAGTCCCAGACTCCTTCAGGAATTAAACTAGCAACCCTCACTTAACCCGGAGGAATAGGTTTACACCGCCTGAGCAACCGAATAGGACTTCTACCGCCTAAGCAACCGAATAGGACTTCTACCGCCTAAGCAACCGAATAAGACTTCTACCGCCTGAGCAACCGAACATGACTTCTTTACAAATAAAAAAATATCCGACTGTAGTGTGCTCTTTGAATAGCACTGATAAGTCAATTAAGTACAATCTTCCTATAATCTTCTCCTTTATGATATATAGTGTAATGTGCTTAAAGAATGTGGAAGATAAAGTGATCAACGATCAGAGAATGTAAGTAGTTTGAGTGAAGTTTGAAAATAGAGAATATGATATAAGAATTCAAGAATATTAAAATCAGTTAAGTTAATTGTTTGTTGAATTCTAAAATCTGTTTATAGAGATTAAAAAGTTGCAACTATTGATGAAAGATAATGTTGAAAAGAAACAGGTGCAACTGTTGATTTGACGATGTTTCTCTTCGATGAAGAGAAGTGTCTTTTCATAAAAATAGCTGTTGAAAATATTCAGCCGGTTGAAATAATTATTCAGCGTTCTGAATTTGGTGAAATCTAAAACAACAAAGAAATAGGCAATTTTTGGCCTAGTTCAGCCGGCTGAATATCGTGAAACAATAAAATTGTTTCAGTAATTAGACGGCTGAATGACTCCATTCAGCCGGCTGTTTCAGCCTTTTGTGCAGGGTAGTGCATGTGTGTATATGTTTATATATATATATATATCATTTCAGGAGAGATTTTAACATATTTCTAAATAATATAAAGACTCTAGACAAAGGACTATCGGCTTCAAAATATTCTAAAATATGAATCTGCATCGAATCTCTGCATAAGTGGTACACACAAATATTTATTTATATAGTTTGTCACAATCAAAATGATGTAAAATCGACATTCCAACATTCTCCCCCTTTTTAACGATGACAACTATATAAGTATATATAATATATTTACATAAATACTTACATTAACATTGCTACTCCCCCGTCAATATGCACAATAATTTAAGCTAACTTTCTCCCCCTTTGTCATCGACAAAAAGAAAGAAATAAATGCACAGAAACATTGTAAAGCAAAGATAAAAACCCATACTCGAGATGTCATTACTAAAAGAGAATAACAATATTCATACAACATTTTATAAATAACTAGATAGAGAACCGTAGAAATTTGAAAAGAATATACTACAAACTGAAGCAAAAACAAAGAAAAATAATACTAGATAGAGACAAAAGGCTCATCATCATCCGAATCCGAACTCAAAGGCGACCATTGAAAGGGAGATGGGTTGTAAGCTTCGGTGGATGTAGAAACGGAACAAGAAATTTTATCCCAAATCCTATTAAGAAAACCTTTTATGGAGTTGAATTTCTCCTCCTTCTTTTTTTCAAGAGTTTTAATTTCCCAATGAAGTTTTGATTGATTTCGGGAGAGAGTGATGAAAGCTTGTCTGGAGGAAGTTTCCAGGCCAACAACTTGAATGGAGTCATCTCTTCTTCTTCTTCTTCATGTTGGGTATGTGAAGAGGAGGCAATACTAGTGTCAGGAGGTTGTGGAACACCTTGTTGAACATTGTGAGACCATTCTTGAAAAGAAATGATTTGTTGTGGAGGAGGCTGGTGAGGAAGACCCATCAATCCTAAGGTTTTGCGCCTAACTCACTAATACTTGAAAACTCGAAGTTGGGCATTGGAATGCCAAAGTTGAGAAGGATACGCATAATATAAGCACCATAATGGATGGTCTTATATTTTCTTTGGATTGTGATGTCTTGAAATTCATCTAAAATGATTTTGCCCAAATTTACTTGTTGGTTGGAGTATATTGAATAGAGGGCTTGAAAATCTCTTTTTTAAACTTTTTCATAACTTCCCGTTTGAGGTTGTAAGGAGCAAATGAAAGCACGATGAATAAGGCGTGCTTGTTGACTTAAGGTGCTAGATTTTAATGCACTTAAATCGGTAAGGTGATCGGATAAGAAACGATGTGAAACTTCATCTCTATAATCCATATCAACTTCAATATCATCTATATCAACACCTTGAAATGGACAATTTAAAATATTGCCTAATCTTTGTAAAGGAAAAAAGATTTTAGTGCCACAAACTATTAACCAAACACAAACTATTATTAAAAGAACAATGTGAATATTTTTGAATAAACAAACAAGATTACATATTAAAAAACTTTTAAACAGATTTGGAGGAGGAGCTTGGATTGTGATATTCATCTAGCTCTATTTTTGTGTTCTGTTGAAATGGCCTGAGTGGTGACCATCTATTGTTGTGTTCCCATGAATACAGAGATATTGGTGGATGCTGCGGTGATAGTTCCCAAGGATTGCGTCGGGATGGAGAACAAACATGAGTCGGTTGATGAACCGTGCTTTTGGATGAGGAACCATAGAATTTCAATGCGACTTGTTCCAAAAAGCTTAAACGCTTGGCGTTAACTTTTTGTTCATAATAAAGTTTGCGTTGTAATTCCAGCGTTTCCCTTTGACAGTGATGAATGCCATCTATCTTTTCTTTGGTAGATGGTGAACCAAAAAATAGAGACCACCTTGTTCTTTTACCGGGTGGAGTGTAACCCATGTGAGTAAAAGGAGGAACAAATGGTACTGGTTCATAAATCGGTTTTGGAGTAGGTAAATTCACCGATCCCGAACTAGGAGAAAAATATGGTAGTTCAGAGGATATAGAGTTGTGCTGGGAAGACATTTTTGAGTAAGAGAGTTGAAACTAGTTTATTTTTTTTGTTAAATTGATTGCAAAAGAAAGAAAAGGAGTAAAGGTATTTATATGTAAGAGGATCATATAAATAGAAACAAGATTGGTGGTTAGGTTGTTAAGAACCAGAGAAAAAATTGGTTGTAAAAAAAAGGTAAGGTAAAAATAAACAATGAAAATAGAATGTAAACCAAGTTTAGTTGTAAAAAAAAGAGTAGTGTAGTGGTAGAGCACCAGATATCCTAATTCTCTTCTTAATTTTATGAAGATACTTTCATTTAAAGGTTTTGTAAATATATCCGCCAATTGATTTTCAGAGGATACAAATTCCAGTCTGAATAAATCCTATTCAATATTATCACGAAGAAAATGATGACGTATGTCAATATGTTTAGTTCGTGAGTGATTGACAGGATTTTTTGATAAGTTTATAGCACTAGTATTATCATAAAAAATGTTGATTTAGATAAAATAACACCAAAATCTTGAAGTGTTTGTTGCATATAAATGACTTGAGCACAAGCTAAGGCAGCATAAATATATTATGCCTCACAAGTTGAAAGTGAAACACAATTTTGTTTCTTGCTAAACCAAGAGACAAAGGATTGTCCAATGAAGTGACAAGTCTCACTAGTACTTTTCCGATCCGTCCGACATCCTCCAAAGTCAGCGCAACTATAGGAAACTAACTTGAAAGGACATTCTTTCGGATAGAAAAGTTCAAAATCTTTGGTTTTGCTTAGATAATGCAATATGCGTTTTACTGCTCGCATATGTGATTCTTTAGGATTTGCTTGGAATCGAGCACATGGACAAACACTCATCATTATGTCAGGTCTACTAGTAGTTAGATAAAGTAATGATCCAATTATACTTCGATATAATTTTTGGTCAACACTTTTGCCATCTTCATCTCTATCGAGATGAACTGTTGTACTCATTAGAGTTGGTTTAGAAGAAGTATTTTCCATATTAAAGCGTTTAATTAGATTATTACAATATTTTTCTTGATTAATAAAAATTCCATTTTCTTTTTTTTAATCTGTAATCCAAGAAAATAAGATAATTCTCCCATATGTGACATTTCAAATTCTTTGGTCATTATTTTTGAAAGTTCCTGACATAGTTTTTCATTTGTAGATCCAAAAATAATATCATCTACATAAATTTGAATAATTAAAATATCCTTTTTAGTTCTTTTAATAAAAAGAGTTTGATCAACCTTCCCAATTTCAAAACCAGAATCTATTAGATAGCTCTTAAGACTTTCATACCAAGCACGGGGTGCTTGTTTTAGACCGTATAAGGCTTTCTTAAGTTTATAGACGTGGTTTGAAAAATTTTCATGTGTGAATAACGGAGCTTGTTCAACAAAAACATTTTCTTTTATATAACCATTTAAGAAAGCACTTTTAACATCCATTTGATAAAGTTTGAAATTATGAAAACATGCAAAGGCCAGTAAGATACGTATTGCTTCAAGTCGTGCAACTGGAGAAAATGTTTCTTCGTAGTCAATTCCTTCTTCTTGGTTATACCGTGCAACTAATCTAGCTTTATTCCTAGTTATATTACCTTGTTCATCTGCTTTATTTTTGAAGACCCATTTAGTACCAATGACTATTTGATCACTTGGTCTAGGAACTAGTTCCCAAACTTCATTTCGTTCGAATTGGTTTAGCTCTTCTTGCATAGCTATAATCCAATAGTCATCAGTAGATGCTTCTTTTGCATTTTTAGGTTCGATTTTAGAAAGAAAAGCTACATGGCCCATTTGATTAAGTTGATTTCTAGTTCTAACATGTGAATTAATTTCTCCTATGACATTTTCTACTGGGTGATCTCGTAAAATCCTAGGAGATCTTAATTCATTTTCATTATGAACAATGTTTTCATTTTCTTCAAAATTATAAACAATGTTTTCATCTCTTCAAAATTATTTTGAGTAACCGTATTTGTGACCGTCTTAGGTATATCTTCATCATCCTAAAAAATTTTGATTAGTCGAATGAAACATGAAATGTTTCTTCAATTTTTTTGTTCTTTAATTGAAAACTCGATAAGCTTTGCTTCGTTCTGAATATCCTACGAAGTTTCCTTCATCGGATTTTGGATCGAATTTTCCAAGCTAATCTTTTGTGTTTAAGATAAAACATTTTGAACCAAAAGTTTTAAAATATGAAATGTTTGGTTTTCTTTGATGAAAAAGTTCATATGGAGTGTGTTTTGTTAAAGGTCGGATGGAAACACAATTTAGAACATAGCAAGCAGTTGCTACAGCTTCTGCCCAGAAATGTTTTGGTAATGTGCTTCCATTTAATAAAGTTCTTGCACATTCTTGTAACGTTCTATTTTTCCTTTCTACAACTCCATTTTGTTATGGTGTTCTAGGAAAAGAAAATTTATGATAAATTCCCTTAATATTACAAAAATGTTCAAAAGCTTCATTTTCAAATTCACCTCCATGATCACTTCTAATATTTTTAATTTTTAAATTTTTGAGATTTTGAATTCTCTTTGCAAAATTCTTGAAATTTTCAAAAGTATCACTTCTATTTTTTAGGAAAATAGTCCAAGTATACCTTGAGAAATCATCTACTATAACAAACACATATTTACTATGATTTATAGATTGAATTTAAGTTGGACCAAAGAGATCTAAATGTAATAGTTCTAGTGGTTGTACACTAGAAATATTTTTCTTTAATTTAAAGGATGATTTTGATAATTTTCCTAATTGACAAGCATCATAAATATTTTTTACTTTAAAGTTCATTTTTGGTAAACCTTTTACTAAATTATTTTTAGATAAATTATTTATAGTTTTGAAATTAATATGACAAAATCTTTTGTGCCATAACCAAGGATCATTTTCTTTGGCTATTAAACACATATTTGTATTATGATTTATATTCATATTTAAAACATAAATATTTTTATCTCTAAAACCATCAAAAATAAGATTTTTATTTTGATCAAAAATTCTACACATGTTTTCAGAAAAGGAAATATTGAATCCTTTGTCACACAATTGGCTGATACTAAGTAAATTATGCTTCAAATTTTTAACTAATAAGACATCTGTAATAAGTGGTAATTTAGATATACCGTTATTGCTCACATCGCCTTTGCCGATAACATATCCTTTGGAATTATCTCCAAATGTGACAGAACCTCCATCTAAGTAATTAATGTTTGTTAGCATCCCTTTATTTCCTGTCATGTGTTTTGAGCAACCTCTGTCTAGTATCCATTTTCCTCTCTTTTTGGATGGTACCTCGTCTTTTGTGGCCATAAAGCAAATGTTGGCTTGTTCTGAATCACTGTCTGAGTCACTTTCTGATGATGAAGATGATTCTGTATTGTCCCATGTGACAGAGAAAGCTTTCTTCTTAAATTTGTCCCTTTTGTGCTTACATTTGTCTTTCTTTTTCTCAGGACAGTTTTTCTTGATGTGACCTTTCTTGTGACATTCATAACATTCTAGAGCAGATTATGATGGTTTGTTGGTGTTTTTATTGTTGCTAGAGCCGTTCTTGTTATTTCTAAATTTGTTGCTCTTTCTAAATTTCAAAAAAAATTTGAAAATTTTAGCAATGAACGCCATATCTTCTTAGTTTGAATCTGATTCATCCTTTTCTGCCTGGAATGCTATAATTTTCTTATCTTGAGCCTGTACTCGTTTTGCCTAGAGATTAACTTCATAAGACATTAGATTTCCAATCAACTCTTCTGGTTTTATGGTCGAAATGTCGTTAGCTTCTTCGATTGCTAAGACTTTTCGTTCCTACTCATCCGTTAGGGAGTTGAGGATTTTTGGAACAATATCAAAATCTATGTAAGTTTCTCCTAATGCTATCAAAGAATGATATATATCTTGAAATCTAGAATACATTTCATTTATAGTCTCATCTTGCTTCATTTTAAAATTCTGGAACTGATTTTTGAGCATAGAAAATTTACTGTGTTTGACTTTGTTAGTTCCTTCATGTGTAAATTTAAGCGTATGCCAAATTTCATGAGCAGTTTTACACATGCTTATTCTATTAAACTCATTTTTGTCTAATGCACAATATAACACATTCATAGCTTTAGCATTTGCAGATGCATCTAATTTTTTTCGTGTTAGGCCATGTTGAATATTCAGTAGTAGGAATAATATATTCAGATTGCATAATATTCGAGGTTTCATAACTACTTACTTGTATATAGATTCTCATTCAAGTAGCCCAATAGTTATAGTTCATTCCATTAAATAGAGGTGGTCGTGCAGTAGATTGACCTTCTAAAAAGGTAGTGTTGGCAACAGTGCTGGTGTTGTTTTCCATATTAAAACTATATCAGATAACTATGTTACGGTTATATGATGGTCTTGCTCTGATACCAAATGAAAGTGACTGTGCTATAGGATCGTGTAATATGGATAAACTACTTATGCGGAATAATAATTAAGCAAGTAAATAATTAAAGCGGTAAAGTAAATTACACCAGAGATTTTTATACTAGTTCGAACTCCCGTTATACATCCAGTCCCAGACTCCTTCTGGAATTAAACTAGCAACCCTCACTTAACCCGGAGGATAAGTTTACACCGCCTGAGCAACCAAACAGGATTTCTACTGCCTAAGCAACTGAATATGACTTCTACCGCCTGAGCAACCGAACAAGACTTCTTTACAAATAACAAAAGTACCTGACTATAGTGTGCTTTTTGAATAGCACTGATAAGTCAATTAAGTACAATCTTCCTATAATCTTCTCCTTTATGATATATAGTGTAATGTGCTTGAAGAATGTGGAAGATGAAGTGATCAACGATCAGAGAATGTAAGCAGTTTGAGTGCAGTTTGAAAATAGAGAATAAGATATAAGAATTCAAGAATACTAAAATCAGTTAAGTTAATTGTTTGTTGAATTCTGAAATCTATTTATAGAGATTAAAAAGTTGCAACCATTGATGAAAGATAATGTTGAAAAGAAACAGTTGCAACTGTTGATTTGAAGATGTTTCTCTTCGATGAAGAGAATAGACTTTTCATAAAAATAGCTATTGAAATTATTTAGCCGGCTGAAAATAATAATTCAGCCTTGTGAATTTGGTGAAATCGAAAACAGCAAAGAAATAGGCAATTTTTGGCCTAATTCAGCCGGCTGAATAAAGTCATTCAGCCGACTGAATATTGTGAAACAATAAAAATTGTTTCAGCAATCAGATGGCTGAATGACTCCATTCATCCGGTTGTTTCATCCTTTTTTGCAGGGTAGTGCATGTGTGTATATGTTTATATATATATATATATCATTTTAGGAGAGATTTTAACATATTCCTAAATAATATAAAGACTCTAGACAAAGGACTATCAGCTTCAAAATATTCTGAAATATGAATCTGCATCGAATCTCTGCATAAGTGATTAATATGCACAAATATTTATTTATATAGTTTGTCACAATCAAAACAATGTAAAATCAATATTCCAACACACCGGTACCTGTAGTTTTGTCAACTGTATATCAGTGTGCACGGCCTTGTGGCATGTATAGTGATACACTGTGCATGTCACAAGTTGTTCATGTAGTTGAATTCAAAAATAATATGATGACGAACAACCCAAATAACTGAGGCAATTAATATTTTCAAGAACACATTTTATTTTACACTGCAAAAATTATTTCTTTTTCAATTTTACCACGTCGGTGTTTACTTTGCAGATAATTCAGATGCTGGATTCAATCTGGAATAGAGTTGAAGATAAATACGAGTGAATGAGTGAAATGTAGTGAGGTGAACGTTGTAAATGGAAATTGTTATGTAATCAAAATTGTATTGTAATTGAAATTGTGTATATATATTAAGAAATTGTGTATATATGGTGAGAGCTCAAATTTGTACTACTCAAAATTGTAATAAAATATCTGTTTGAATAAAATATCTGTTTGAATTTAAATTCCGTGTTATTTATTTTATTTAGTACATATTTATTTAATTATGTGAAAATAAAATAGTACAATAACAAATACATTTAAATGAATATATATATATATATATATATATATGTTTATTATCATCAAACAAAAATCATATACTTGCATATTCAACAATCTCCCCCTTTTGATGATAACAAACATATATTTAAGATTTTGAATTTGTTAAATGTATTTGATCATTCTATTTGCTCCCCCTAATTAAATACTCCCTCTCTACAACAAAACTCCCCCTTCATATATGCATGAAAATAAATATGCAAATGAACCTAGATGCAAATAAAATATTTGACCTTTATTTGCTAAAATCTTAACTTTTCTCTCCCTCTTTTGTTATTAGCAAAAGAGTACTAGTGTTAGAAAAATAGAGATAAAGTGATTGACATTAATACATTATTAATACCCAATCGAGTATAAATATTAAATTTCAATAGAAAACCAAACAAAAATCATAAATACTCTGTTAAGTGCATATTCCACTTTAGAATGATAGGGATGATGTAAAACCATATAGCTGTCTATTTGTGGTATATTTATATCAGGAATTTGAATATCTACTAACCATGCATAACCGTTAATACTTTTAAATGAGGTTAGTAGTATTCCAAATTTTTATTAGAAAAACGAATTCAAGTATCTTCTAACCACACATAACCGTGAGGACTTTTAAATGGGATTAGAATCAACTTGTCTATTTAATAACCAATTTTGATATGTGTTCCATACATGCATAACCGTGAGGACTTTTAAATGAGCATGAAAGCACATAATCAAAGGTTCCAAGTAATTCACCCATGCATAACCGCGAGGACTTTAAAATGAGAGTGAATACTTTGGATATTTTTATTACTAAAAATATAATAAAATGAAAAACGAATCATTTCCCGTTTAAGAAACCACATATTGACATACTATACTGGATTTTGATGAGTGATGGTCGTTAGAAATATGATAGAAATAGAGATGGTCATGGAATTTTTACCCATCAAAAGTTATTATAAATCTTGTTTAAATTTCTAAAGAAATTTACTAAATATAATGTCTCAAGTTATAATATATGATTAATATCAACACTCATCACTTTTTCAATCACTATTTATCTTTTCAATAATCAGTAGGGAGTCATATTAGTTAATGTAGTCATTTAAGATCAATTTCAAAAATAATTATAAAATCAAATTTTCTAAAATGACTAGTCTGAAACAAGGTCAACAAAAAACTATTTTCTGGAAGGGGTTTTATAAGAAAAATGTATGCTATTTGAAAATTAGTTGAAATGAAAAATATGTAAATATTTTCTTTGAAAATGATGCAACTACTGAATATCTCAACATAAATCACGTTCCACCAGTAATTTTTCTATCAACTAGATTACCAGTGTAATCTGCATCCGAATTTCCCTTTGACTCAAGTTTATCATTAGTTGGATGCTATAGACCAGACCGTGAAGTTTCAACAAATACCCTAAAATCATTTTTACAGCTTTTAAATGAAATTCTTTTGAATTTGAATTGAAATCGTGTAAATAAACAAACAATAAACATAGTGTCAGAATAAGATAAAAAAATATATCCACGTGTATCTTGAGTAATCATCAACCAACATTGTTAGTCCAAGCAATTCTATATGAAATAGTTCAAAGATGATTGGTCAACATTTTTAAAATCAAAATCAACATTTATTTCATCATCACATAACTGGCTGATTTAATTCAGATTATGGTACAGATTATCACATTTAATATATCGTTCGAGATAGATGTACCGTTACCTATTTTACCTTTACGATAATTTTTCGTTGTTGCTCATTGTGATTCTGTCACCTTTATACTAGGCTAAGGAACTTTGATTTGTCGCCTGTCGTGTGCCTGGAACAGCCAGAATCTAGGTATCACTGTTGTTGTTCCTTAGCCTGCCACCACACCTACACAAGAAAATATTTTTGTGACATATTTTTTTTTAGGTCCATGGTTGTTAGTGGCAAAAGATTTTGAAAAATACATTTGAGTAGACCCAAGACTATTTATATTTGTTCCTTTCGGCACCCAGATTTGTTTGACTTTAAGGGATATTATATTCGTGCCTTTTGGAACCCAAATTGGAATGGTTTTTACATGTTTGGGTCTATACCAACAAATATTTTGATTGTGTCCAATATTTCTACAAATTGTGCACTCGGATTTGAGTTGATTAATTTCGCTTCTAACAAATTCAGATTGATTATATCCAAGTCCTTGTCTAACAGTATTAACAGTTTGTTTCCCTAATAGCATATTTAATGATCTTTCTCCTTTGGAAAATTTTTCTAAAGTTGTAGACAATTATTGGACTTGTGTTTTGAGAGATTCATTTTCATTCAATAATTGTGTGCACTTTTTAATAGAATTTTCTCTCCTAGTGTTTTCACTCTCTTTCAAAATCAGAATTTCATTTTCAAGTGTTTTAATTTTAATTTCTAATTTTTTAATTTCTTCTTCGAATGATGGACACTTTTCACACTTAGGGTTCTTGGATTGATAGTTTTTAACTAATTGATCAAACTATTTATTTAAATCTATCAATGTATCTCTTTGTGATTCAATTTTAGCGTATTTCTCCCTAATTCTTTCGAAAGAGCCATTTACTTCGTGAAAATATATAAGTAATTCTAAATGAGTAAGTTTTGATACCTCACTTGGCTCGTCATCATCATTGTCAGTTATATCACCTCGAAGGCACATATCTGCTTTTTCACTCTCACTGCCAGTGCTTTTGTCATCTTCATCAGTTTCATCCCAAGTGGCTGCAAAACTTCTCCTTTTCGGTTTCTTTCCATAGCTGAATCGATTGTAAGGACAATTAAGCTTGATATGACCGGATTTGTTGCACTTGTGACAAATGATCTCCTGTTCTTCTGAGTTGTCTAATGCTTTGACTATTCTGCTTTTCAATTGTTGATTTAGGGCTGGATTTCCGTATTCGTGGTTCCACTTTTTGAATCTCTTTATTATTAGCGCCAGCTCAGCTGCTCCATCGTCATCACCATCATCATCATCACTTTCCGTTGTTCCTTTAGGAGCTACTGATTTCTTTCGAGTATCACCTCCTTCGCGTTCTTCCTTGAATTTCATTTCTAGCTCATAAGTAGTGAGATTTCTGATGAGTTCTTCAACTTTGATTTGTTTCAAATCTTTTAATTCTTGAATGGCTGTAACTTTCGCTTCAAAACTTGGTGGAAGGACTCTGAGGATTTTTCGGACTATTTCCAATTCTGTGTATGATTTTTCGAGTGCTTTTGATTTGTATACAATATTGGAAAGTTGTCCATACATCTCTTTGACATTTTCATCCTTGGCCATTGTGAAGTTCTCGTATTTGCTACTAAGCATGGCAATGTGAGATTCCTTGACTTGAGATGTTCCTTCGTGAGTCACTTCAAGTGTGTGCCAGATTTCCTGTGCAGTTAGACAATGCGAGACATGATTAAATTTTATTTGATCCAATGAACAAATAATAGAATTCATAGCTTTAGCATTAGCATTCAGTAGTCTATTTTCAAGATCTGTCCATTGATCCATCAGGTTATCTATTTTCTAATTATCTACCACTATAGTTGGTGTCCTATATCCTATCTCAACTATATTCCAAGCATCAATGGTTTTCAGAAAAAATTTCATTCTATTTTTCCAGTAAGCATATTCACCATGGAACATTGGTGGTCTTACTATGGACTGACCTTCAGCAAAAGCATTATTAAAAGAAGCCATTTAATAAATTTTAAAACAAAAATTTGTTTTTGAAAAATCAAATTTTTTAAAACAAAAGTTGACCTTTGTTCCTAGCTCTAATACCACTTGTAGGATCGATTTCACCCTAGAGGGGGGTGAATAGAGTGATACTAATAATTATAAAAATTTAATGCGGAAATAATTTTAACATAAATAATAGCAGCATAGATAATAGCAGAATATTAAAAACAAAAATAAAACAACACAGATTTTCCCAGCTTCGGCAAAACCCTGTCTACGTGATGCTCCCAAGGTTTATACTAGAAATTAAGTAGTCAGATGCTTACACACGTAAACTCGGGACACCCGCTATCGACTAACCTAACTCTACGCTCAAAACCCTACCAGAACTCAGCCACTGAGTTGCGAATTCTCGAACTATACCACCATAGTTTGTCCCCTAGTCACTCGACTAGACTTTACAAAAGTTTAAAAGAGAAATACAAAATAAAAACAACTAAATAAAAATAGAAACCCTAAATTAAAAAAAACAGTCGAATATAATAAACTAGACCGGCCCAAATTAAATAAAAAGGAATCCCCCCTTTTTTTTCTTATGTCTTCGGCTTATATTCTTTGAGAAAAAAATGCCTGCCTCTTTCGTTTGTTCCTCTTCGTTCAAAATTTGGGCTTCAGAGAAATTTGAGCACGCCGACTTCAGTTGTTGATTGAATGATACTTTAAATGCTTTCTTCAATTGATTTATTTGTTCACGGCTGCTTCAAATTGTCGAGCGTGTATACTTGGTTCAAAACTTGGTACGTGGTATTCCTTTTTGATTTCGATTATGCTCGACTTTGATTCGAGTTGTTGATTTTGAACTTAAATTGAAACTTGGCTCTATGATTTTTATTGAACTCGAATGCCTTTAGGCCGATGATGAAATTAGGTTAAATAGGATTAGAAATCCATTAATCTCGTTCATATATATTTTATTGAATTCGTCTGCTACTTTAGCTCGGCCATTCGATTTTGCTTGGATGCTAGTGATGTTTTCTGACTTTTTCAATTCGTATATTTTTGTTGCTTGATCATCACGGTTTTCGTTTCTTCTCTCTGTTGTCATCTCTGATTTCATTCTTTGCTGGAAACGATCGAATATTTTACTTTGGCCATTTGAAATTGTGATGTTTTGATTTTGGCACTGACTTGTTCGATATTGTTTGGACTTGTTCGAACTGTACCTTATTCACCACGGTTTTGGCATTTTGAATTTATGTTGACTGCTATTGACTTCGGCCATTTGAAATGATTTTGACTGTAACACTTCGAATTGTTCAATTTGAACTTGTTATTATCTTGGTCACCACGGCTTCATGAATTTGGTATTTAAAATTATGATGGTCTTCATGTAGCTTGTCTGCACTTGATTACTGTCATTGTTTTGTACATATCACCGTCTGGTTCTATATGAAGTCTTTTTATGCATAGCATATATATGTATGCAATGTTGCTCCTTTTTTATGCACTTGACCATTTGAATCTGATTCCATATCTGACCATGCTTCATTGATTTCTTGTGCACTGACCTGATGCGGTGCACTTGTGTCTTCATTTGGCCTTGCTCATCGACTTGTATTTGCATGCTTGGAGTCTTGATTGATTTTCTCACTGGTCTTTACTATTGAGGTTGTTGCACCATGTAGTAGCTTTGCTTGCATATTGAACTGCTTCCATTGTATCCCATATATCACTTCATATGTATATATGTTGTTTACTCATGTATATATGTATGCCTTTGTTTTTGCTTTGCCTCCATTTGTTTAGGATTTTTGTTTCACTGGTGGTCTTGTTCTGATTCACTGGTCCTGGTACCTTTTATAGCTTGCTTTTGCACACTTGAGTTTGTATTGTCTATTTTCAAGTCATGTGAGTATATTGGATTCATGAAGCTATATGTTGCTTTGTAATGTGCCTTGTAGAATTGTTGCATTCACCATGCTTGATTATGTACATTTGAGCTGGGTATATGTGCTTGTTACTGTAACCACCTCTTTTTGTACAGATTCATTGTGATTTTGGAATTTGTCTTTATGTGTACATCAATGTCTAGGTTGCTCCTGACCATTTTATTGAACTTGTGCATTTGGATTGCACCTGTGTTAAATCCAGCTTATGGCTCGGTTTTGACCTTGTGCTCCCCTTGAAAGTGATTGTTCTGATTCACTGGTCCTGGTACCTTTTATAGCTTGGGTTTGACCTTGTGCTCACCTGTCCCTGCAGTTTTGTCAAGTATATATCGGTGTGCACGGCCTTATGGTATGTAGACTGATACACTGTGCATGTCCCAAGTTGTTCGTGTAGATGAATTCAAAAGTAAATATGATGACGAACAACCCAAATAACTGAGGCAAATAATATTTTCAAAAACACATTTTATTTTACACTGCAAAAATTATTTCTTTTTCAATTTTACTGCGTCAGTGTTTACTTTGCAGATAATTCAGACGTCGGATTCAATCTAGAATAGAGTTGAAGATAAATACGAATGAATGAGTGAAATGTAGTGAGGTGAACATTGTAAAGGGAAAATTGTGATGTAATCAAAATTGTATTATAATTGAAATTGTGTATATATAGTGAGAAATTGTGTATATATGGTGAGAGCTCAAATTGATACTATTTAAAATTGTAATAAAATATTTATTTGAATAAAATATCTGTTTGAATTTAAATTCTGTATTATTTATTTTATTCAGTAGATTAATTATGTGAAAATAAAATAGTACAATAACAAATACATTTAAATGAATATATATGTTTATTATCATCAAACAAAAATCATATACTTGCATATTCAACAATTTGATGTATGACTCTATTCGTTATGTTGTATACCGTATGGATAAGTGCACTCTGATTCTGTGATTCATTCAGTTATTTACTGTCTCGCATGTTTTATACCTGAGATGTTTTCTATTATACTTTATTCGATGCACTGTGACATATATGATAGGTTTTATGATTTTATGACGTTTTCTTTCTCTTCTTTTCTCTTCTATTCTTTCCCTTGAAAATCATCCTATAATGACTTGATGCTCCACCAGTGCATTATTTGGTTATATGAGCATCAGTGGTGTAGGAAAATGGTCACACTTGGTATTAGAGTGTGGGTTACGTGATTAACCTGAGTTGATACCGTGATCCAGTAGAGATAGGGTAGGAGTTATCTCCTTAGACTGGATCGAGAGTGTACATATATATGAGAGGGAGCGTATTTGTTATATATTTTGGCTTTCAAAACTATATGGCTATGTGTGTATGTATATATATATATATCATACATGTAAGTCTTATTGCACACACGAGTATCACTGATGCAGTTTTTCCTTATAAGGGACCGACCATCCTTATTATAGATTAGGAATGATCCGACATACGAGAAATGCTTCTATGGACTCCATCTTTAAAGTAGAGTAGTAGGCAGGATCGAGGGCCACTAACCTCGATTTACATAATATATTCGCTGAGATGGTGTGAACATTATCTGGAATGCCCAAGTTGCTCCAAATAATTACGGTGCTTAAGTGCATAAGCCTAGAGTAGAGTTTGTCGAGCTGTTTGAAGACCACATGAGCCTAGAGGCAGACGTTCCTTGGAATGAAGTCCGCTATTGAAGTGCAAGATTGGATGGGTACTTGCAAGAGGATCGTTGATGACTTAGAGTTAGACGATTCAATGAGGTAGAAATTGACCTTTAGAAAACTCCAAAGACGAACAATGAACTTTATTCACTTATTTTCTATTTTGATGCACAACATTATGGAGCTTGCTAGTGCCTTTATTACCTAGAGACAGTTATTTATTAGTTATTATTTGATGTATGACTCTATTCCTTATGTTGTATACTATATAGATCTGTGCATTCTGATTTTGTGATTCATTTAGTTATTTATTGTCTTGCTTATTTTATATATGAGCTGTTTACTATTCTACTTTATTCGATGCGTTGTGAAATATACGATGTGTTTTGCAATTTTATAATGTTTTTTTCTCTTCTCTTCTCTTCTATTTCTTTCCTTTCCTCTTCTTTCCCTTAACAATCATCCTACATCGTCTGGATGCTCCAAGAACCGTTATTCGGTTATATAGGCATCGGAGGTATAGGGTGGTCATCATAAGGTGTCTAAAATTTAATTCCTTCAGTGAAAATATATACTTGAGGGACCTGTGATTCGTGAAAATCTCAAAATTTTCTCCCAACAAAATAGTGCCTTTAGGATTTTAATGTAAGACTCAAGGTTGCGTGTCGGATAATTGTACTCATGCACCTTGAATTATCGGCTAGCTTATGCTACTACTTTTTTTGACTAAAAAATTAGACAACCTTGAAATCATACTTATTTGTTGCGTTAGTAAAAGTTGCTTACTATCATTGGGCTTAAAAATGTAAAATGAGGAGAAAAAGGAGAAATTTAATTAAATTACACAAATATGTAGAATAGTTTAGCTAAGCTTGGCTATGTCCACTATGAAGATCTCTTACTATATTACTCTCTTACAATTATAAGGAATTATAAGAGAATAATAAAACATTAGTACTTAAGCTTATAATGATACTAAACTTAAGAGTCTTAGGGCTTATTTTGCTAAAGATAGTAATTATGTGCTTAGAAAATAATAAGAATCCAACTAATTTTCAACCCTTTTGATGTTGCATGGTATGGGGCATAAATAGCAGTCAATATGGGCAGTGGATGACTGAGACTTTGTACTAAAATAGTTCAGAACCATACCTTGTCATCGATCTGGTCACATAGGTTGATGGATAACATCTATAAAGGCAATGTGGATATGTGGTTGAGAAGAATGCCAGCTATAATGTTGTACCAGGTGCGTCTTTTTAGCTCAGTAAGATGGCTTCTATAGGAGTAGGCATGCTTTCAACATACATGTTATAATACCTAGTACAACTGGTTGTACTATTATCTTTTCTTTGGCTTATCCAAGCGGCAAAGCGGATGAGAAGTTTATCATGCATAGTAATGACTGGTCGCCCGTTGTTGAAGATTAATGAGGACCAAGTCACAAGGTATGTGTCGAGCCATTCATGGGATGACGAGACGGGTTTCCTAAACGGGTCGAAGGTGGGCTAAGATGAAGTTGGACCAAAGAAAGATTATGCTTCAGCCATGCTTGGTCAAATGAGTTGGTTATTAAAGCTATCTAGAGTTAAGGCAGTCGGCCATAGACCAAGAATGCTACTGAATGGATAGGCTAGCGTAGGAACAAAAAGATTGAAGGCCGACATGAGCTAGTTCGGGCTTAGAAGTGCTGGGCAGGATTGAGTTGGGTCGGGCTTTATTGTGTTGGCTAGCTTACTATACTTATGAGAAATCAAAGCAACATTTTACCCATAAGCCCATCTCTATTTGTAGGGGTGGGCTTGTTAAATCACAAAGACCGCGTCGATTAGGTCTTCTGTTATGCATTTAATGCGTGCCACACATGGCATTTCGTCGTTGGTTTAGATGGTTTGCTTTTTCAGATGTTGCAAAAGGCTGTTCACGTTTCCATCATGTGTGAAGTGTTAATGGCATTGCTTATACCTAGATAGTTGAGATAGGTTTGCTTTTTAAACCTAGCGGCTACGATCGAGGAGGTAGATATATAAATACCCTTTACCTTCTTCTTTTTCATCTTTCACCATAGCAATTTTTTTTCTCTATTTAAAATCTTCATAAATCTCTTTGTTTTTAACAGCGTTCATCTCCTAAAAGCAGTAAGCTTCTTCCCCTTCAAGTTCTCTATGCTTTTTCTTCATTGCTTTTGCTTTCACCATGGAAATTGAATTTTTGTTGTTTTATTGTTTTTTACTACCGTTTGATAAGCCTAAAAGTGTTGCTTTTATGTTTGATTCTGTGTCGATGCTTGGCCAAAATCAATATTTTCTGGTCAACTTTTGGATTTCGATCGACCACGCTGCCATATCAGCAGTGGTTGATCGACATTGGTGATCTTTCTAGCCATCTGCATTTTTTATAATATATTAGTGTTGGGCTGTAGACTTAGACCTAAATTGATAGCCTTGGGCTTTAAGTAAAAATAGGTATGGGTCATAAGGCTTGCAACTTTACTTTAGGAGTTCTTTGAGTCATGAGCCAGTTGTTATAGGATGCTTGGCAAGGGCATGCCATAAGGGTGGTTGTCTCGTCTTCTTCCATAGGATTTCCCATAGGCTATGCTAGGCTTAGTTGTAGGGCTATTGTAGTTTAATTAGACCATTTGTGTTTTAGATGGGAATCCTTGGATCTTCCTCGATCGGTGTTGCTAGCCTCAAGTTTCAAAGCTATTGGAGGTAAGGTGAACTTGGCTGTGAGCCTATCTAAGCATATGCATAACATTGGGATGGTGAGATACCCGATAGCTACCGATCGATCAGACCATCCTCCCCTTGGCTACTTAGCATGGTCTCTCGGCGACTTCAAGGTCAGGGTCCTCATGCTGCTCCTGAACATCTATGGGCTTTCCCTCGGTCAGCCTACACCTAACAATTATTAGCTTCTATGCAGGCTCTGTATCGCTTACGCAGACCTACATCTTCCTAAGCTAACCTGTCAACTAACTGACATGGTTATCCGTTTGCATAAGTGTGTCAGATACCTGATCGACACCCCCTTACATTTCCAGGCTTGCATCAAACCCATCATCTTTACGAGCATTTTGGGCCAGGCTGCAGCAGGCGAGATGGGGAAGTATTTCTTTATCACTCACGGGTCAAGTCAACACGGAACTAAGGAATCTTGAGTTCCAAATCGTGAGTAAGTCCTTCTTACCGTTCTCCTTTCATTTGCCTTCGTCCCTTCATTCCTTTGCTTAACTCATCCTTTGTAAGGAGCTTCCATCGATTCTGCCAGGTTTAGCATCAAGATGTGCAGTGAATATGTTAAGAGATTAAAGGCGGTCGGCAACAATATTTGAGACTTGAAGGTCTTATTGGCCGACGTTAATCTCCGTCGAGTTGGGCTGATGAGGGCAACCCATACTATGGTGGTGGAGTGACCCCCATCAAAGAAATAGATCAATGGAAAAATGCGGCTACTATAAGGTCGCATTTTGGACCCCATATTAAGGCTGATACTGATGGGAAGAAGGGATATGATGATGTTATCAAGGACGAGGAGCCAGAAAGTGGCAACAAGTTGACTTTGATAATCTAAGTGATGTAGTGCCGATGCCTCAATGGGAATAATACGACCCATAACATTTGGTTGACATCCCAGTTCCTCCATATGGAACATCGGTCGTATCAAGGGATACCGAGGAGTTCTCTAAGGAAAGTAGTGTAGGGAAACGATCATAAGAAATGGGCATTAGTTGGACCTCATTCGCTCCTCCGTGCTAGTTCCCATGTATAATCCTTTGTATCCTGGATATGATATTGTGCCTCTGGGTGACTCTCAATCCAGGACCGATCAAACTAGTATAGATAGTTCGATATCATCATTCCCATCCCCTTGCCAAATGGCAAAGCTGGGCTGACAAAAATGGTAGTCTACTTGCATTGGAACTCTTTTTCCTTGCATTTTCACTAACTCTTTTCTATTGTTATAGTGGCTGACAAGCTCGATTTTGATGTTTTTGACATCATCGACCCTGTTGTCTTGACAACCCCGACTCGCGTGCCCAAGGCACCCATGGCGGACAAGGGATCATTGTGCCGCACCTAGCCCCAAGCATGAGCCCTAGCAATCCACTGTAAGTAAGAGTATGAAGAGGGCCAAGGGGTCGACTGTTGAGGTCAATGCTTCTTTTGACAGGCAGACACCTATTTTTTATTAAGAGGGGTTGGAACAAGTAGATAAATTGGTGCTCATAGGGCATGTGTTTCTAAAGATCGACTAGGCTTCAGACCATGAAAACCTAAAGTAATTGTTGATGCCACTCATGCTTATGTCCATAGAGATCTTGACTTCTATCCACTAACCCTGATTCGGATGGAGCAGTCACTCCAGGGAGTTAATGATCAATGCACATATCGGGGCGCTCTTCTCTTAAGCTTTCAAACTTTTTTTGCTTTCTTTGTGCAATTTCCTCTTACACCAATGATTATTTTATAGGTCACCCACCGAAGCATCCACATCCGAGATGACTTTCTAGAGATCGAAGAGGAGACTTGGAAAAATAGGCAGGCTCAGAAGGAAGCTAAGGATGAACTAGTGGTCGCTAAGAAGGCAATGTAGGTGGCCGAGGAGAAGGACTGAGTGGAGAAGGTAGTCATGGATTTTTACGGGAAGCTGGAGAAGACCGAGAAGGAGGTCGAAGCTCCGTGGAATGACCTAGACCAACATAGAGCTGATTGTCGGTCGTCTATTGATGTGGAGGCTGTTAGGTTAGTAAAGGAGGGGAATGGTAGAACTGGTCAAGAAAATTGATCAAGGTCCTATTTAGGGAAAACTACCATCTAACAATCTTCATGCGTCATTTTAACGTTGAGGCCTTTGCTGCGATCCAGGCTGAGGTGGCTGCCAAGATGGTGTGCCTACCATTTTAATGCAGGAGCAGAATAACTCCTTGGATCAGCTTGATGACAGACCGATCTTGTAAATATTTTCCATCCTTTTATTGTAAGCCCAATGGATGGGCTTTGTGTCTCGTGTTTTTGGATTTTAATGAAAAGAAACTTCTTTTTTTATATGAAATGTTAAGTAGTTTCTTATTATCTATCCATAGTTTATAGGGTGTCATAAATTGAATAGTCAATGTATCCCTGTGTATTTCCACTTAAAACATTTTCACAAGATAGTATAGTAAAGTATGTTAATGGACGGGCGGTGAGTGCGGCTCATTCATGCAAACAACATATTGAATTTGCTAGGTAAACTTATCTTAATTGATAGGCTAGGCCAACAAATGGACTCGGATGCAAGCATTATCCATGCAACTCGGTAGAAGTTAAATGCCGAGGCAAACATATGATAATCGGGCCTCTATATGTTGTTATTTTATTGTTGGGCGGTCTTGGCATGAACTAAAGCGATGAGTGGCTCAAGGGTTCTTCAGGGTGACACATGATAAGAATGAGTTGCAGGAGGTCCTGGAATGAAATAGAGTGTTATGGCTTGAGGGTTGTCCTAGGTGACACATGGCCAAATTGGGTGGCAGGCAACCCCGACACAAAACAAAATGCTATGGATCGAGGGTTCTCATAGATGACACATGGCCAGTTGATGTTGAGCTCAGGTTACCTATATGTGGGTGCACTATGGATGTCAGACTTTGGCTTTACTCTGGGTAACAACGCCCGTCTCGACTATAGTGCATCATCTTGCTTGAGGGATGGGAAGCATCACAGGGGAGGAAATTAAGCTGTTGCAATCTCACCATCCCTTTGTCGATGCACCTTGATATGAAGGTGAGAGACATCTCACCCAAACTCACGAAGTTGTTTGGTAGTCCCTCAGCAAGGAAGTGAATACATAGTAATTCACCCTCGTTGTATAGCCGATCGGCAAGGAAGGGAGTATAACAAGATGGTCCTTGGTAGCAAAGGTTGGTAGTCCCTAAACAAGGTAATGAGCACATAATAACTTATCCTTGTTGGATATCCTACAGAGGTGGCACGCAGTCTCGACTTGAACTGAAACACTATAGCTCAAAGGTTCTCTCGGGTGACACACAAAAAGTTTGGCAGTCCCTAAACAAGGAAATGAATGTATGGCAATTCTTCCTTATTGGATAGCTGGTCAGGAAGGCAGGGAGCGTGGCTCACTCAGTCCTTGGCTGTAGAGGTCGTCAATCCCTAAATAAGGTAGTGAGCACATAATAACTCATCCTTGTTGGATAGCCTTAGAGATGTTGATGATATCTGAGTTCTTTAGTCCTATCGCACATCCAGCCATGATGGGTAGCATGGCTTCATACCCAATAGTAAGCGACAATGAAGTATGGCCTGTTGAAGTGCGGCTGGATGTGCGATAGGACCAAAGGTCGGCGATCCCTAAATAAGCATTTCTGGATCCCATTTCTTGCATATAAGTCTTAAAAGAGGCTGCTCTCAATCTGAGCGTCATTGTTGATGATAATCTTCTTTGGAAAACCGAAACAGCAAATGATTTTTTTAATGAAAAAGTTTTAGTATCTTAGAAGCGATGGCTCTGGTAAGGGATTTGGTCGCAATCCATCTAGTGGAGTTGTCGATGGTGGCTATAGCATGATTGTACCTTCCCTTGGTGTTTAGTAGCTTTCATATCAAGTCAATTCCTTATGTGCCATAGGATAAGGAGGGTAGGAGAGGCTCTAGGGACCTTGGTGAATCGCTGGCGCCGGTCACACTTCTTGACATAATCCATTGTATCTTTGATCATAGTAGGCTAATAGTAACCTTGGCGACAAACCTTCTTTTCTAAGCTTTTTCCTCCTAGCATGATCCATACAAAACCCTTCATATAGATCTTCCAAGATCTAGTCGGCATCATCTTTAGACGTGTACCACTGAAATGGTGTAGAGTACCTCCGTTTGTAAATCTTCTCATTTATGATTGTGTAATGAGAAGCGCGGTAGATTATCTTCTTGGTTTCTTTGAGGTCGGTTGGAAGTTCTTCACTTGTAAAGACTTGATCAAAAAGTTACATCCAGTTGTCCAATGGTAGCTTATCAATCTCCATTGTTGATGCCCCTGGCTCATAACAAAGTTTGTCTTGAATCTCTAATGGGACCCAAGGAGTTTCTAGGTTAGTTGGGCATTGGCTAGCTGATCGGTCTTGGCATTATGCTCCTTGGGTATTTGTTCTAGCTTGAACTCGATGAATGTGATGATCATCTTCTTGGCCTCTCTAACATATAAGGCTAGTGTCTTGCCCTTGACTTGGAAGCATTCACTGATTTGATTGACAATCAATAACGATCCGCTGAATACATAGATTGAATCCACATGTATCTCATTTGCCATCCAAAGTCCAATTAGCATAGCTTCATACTCGACTTCATTGTTGGTCACCTTGAAAGTAAGGCAGACCGTAAAACAAAGATCCCTTCCTTCAGGAGTAACAGGGACCATGCCGGCCCTATCCCTTTCTCATTTGATGCCCCAACCACATAAAGGTGCCAAGCTTATTGGCTAGCGACGGTCTCTTCTTTGCCTTTGTCCAGGTTTGAGCACTCGACAATGAAACCTATGATGTTCTGTCGCTTGATAGAAGTGTGGAGTTGGAATTAGATGTGATGTTGCCTAAGCTTGATGGAACACTTCAGTAGTTGGCTCGCCGTATCTGGTCGGCTAAGAACTTGCTTCAACGGCTGGTTAGTCAAGACTGTGATGGTTTGAGCTTAGATGCACGGTCAATATTTTCGAGCTACCCATGAGTAGGGATAAAGCAACATTTTCCAACCTAGTGTATCTCGTTTCTAGGTCGAGCAAACTTTTGCTAAAGTTGACCATAGGATCTTCTCGTCTTCTCTAATCAAGGCAGCGTTGATCGTGCGGTCAGTCACCTCTAATATAGGTACAAGTCCTTTATGTCGATGGACTTGGATAGTACCGGAGGAATAGCCAATTTTTTTCTTTAGCTCCTCAAATTCCTTAGTTCATTCATCGTCCCAAATAAATGATTTTCCCTTCTTGATGAGATCGAAGAAAGGTAGACATTGGTAGGTTTCCTTAGACACAAATAGGCCCAAATACTGCAACCATCCCATTTAAGCTCTGCTCTTTCTTCATGATTCGGGGACTTGCATATCTTAGATGGCTTTGATTTTGTTAGGGTAGCTTCAATACTCTTGGAACTTACCACATAACCAATGATCTTTCTGGATCGAATGGCAAAAGAGCATTTCTTTGGGTTCCGCTTCATGTTGAACTGAATCAATGTGCTAAAGGTCTTGGCTTGGTTCTTTATATGCACCTGGGCCTTTTCTGACTTAATAAGCATGACTTCCACATATACCTCCATAGATTAGCCAATCTATTTTGAGAAAGGCAGTTGACGAGCCGTTGGTAGGTGGCACCCGCATTTCATACCCGAACGGCATGACACGATATAAATACATGCCAATATTTTTTATGAAGGAAGTATGCTCTTGGTATGGGCCATGCATGATAATATGATAATACCAAGAATAGGCACCAATGAAAGTGAGAAATTCATGTCCATTAGTCGCATCTACCAATTTATCGATGTGAGGCAATGGAAAGATGTCTTTGAGGCAGGCTTTGTTATGTCGAAGAAGTCAACGCAAGTTCCCCAAGACTCATTTGGTTTTATAACCAACACCGGTTTGGCTATCCTGACCAGGCATTCTGCCTCCTAAATGAAGTTGTTTGCTAACAACTTCTCTACCTCTTCCTTAAGAGCTCAGTACCTTTCTGGGTTGAGTGGTCGTTGCTTTTAGTGGACGGGGGTGGCACTAGGATCAATGTTTAGTTCATGGAAAATGATCCTAGAATCAATGTCAGTCATATTAGCATGCCCCCATGTGAAGACATCCTTGCTTTGCTGTAAGATACTAACTAGCTCATCTCTAACTTCTAGGCTAAATTATGTCCCGATTCGAAAAACTTTGCTAGGGTCAACATAGTCTATAGATATCGACCCCAATGTAGTTGTCGGCCCGCCTTTAATGTTTGAATATCCCATGCAAGGGTCGAGTAGGTCGTCATCAGGATCCGAGTTAGTTTTCAAGTCGAATTGGTTTAGCATGTAAATCATGGGCTACATGACATCCTCGGTCGGGATAGACATCTATGCTCGAGTCGAAGGGTTGAGGTTGCACCCAATTGTGACATATGATTTCACAGACATTTAGAGAGTAGGAGTTGCTTTGTTGGATGTCCTGCTTGCCATCAGTTTGCGATTTTCTCATTCCAGGCTATGAAAGCTCTTTTATTCTTCGGGGAGTGGCCTAAGAGATAGGATCCTTGCCATGTCAATCTTCATTGTGGCGAGCAGTCCCAGCACGACCCAGAGCGTTGCTGGGCTAGTGGATACTCTCGGGTGACATACAGCTAGTTGATGTAGCTTCATTGCTTTATGTGGTCTCGAATTGAACCAGAGTGTTGATAGGCTTGAGGTTACTCCTTGGTGACACACTTTTAGTAGTTGTATCTTCAATGATAGGGACGGTCCAGGCACCAGTGTGTGCGTTGTCCAGCTTGAGCACTCTATTGGATGACATGTCATTGTTTTGGTATGTTTAAGAGCATGGATTGTCGTGACACGAGTGTGAGTATTAATCAGCTCATGCACTCTCCTAGGTGATGTTTCACCGACTGTCATGATCTGATTAGGTAGGTCATTGTTGGTGGACGGAGCTGCTGATATTGACGCCTCATCTTTGGCGTTGGTGCGGTATTGGCACCATCTTGAGCCCTGACCAGCTCGATCGTTCTTTCCAATGAATCGTTGTTGATAGTTGCAAGTTCTACTAAGTATGTGGACACCCTTCTATGCTTATCTGAAAGAGGTTCCATAATTTTCCCTAGATTTCAACTGATTCCCTTGGATTATGCCAATCCCACCTTATATAGTGAACTTCATGATGAGCAAGTTGTATGGGACAATTACGTCATGCACTGTAAGCGTCAGTTGTCCTATTAAGATATTATAAGCAGATGGATAATCAATTACTATAAAATTTAACTGTATCTTTGCAGCTATAGGCTCTTTGCCGAATGTTGTCACGAGGGATGTAGTAACCATCGAACAATTCCCACACCCCAAAAGTCAAATATAGGCAAGGCATAAGGGGTGAGGCTGGAGGCAGGGGTCTTGAGAGCCTCCAAGACATGCTTTGACATGATGTTGACCAGCTGCCTCCATCCATGAAATCCCGATGCACATTTTACTTGGCCATTGCAAGAGTGATGACCGTAGGATCATGGTGAAGGTAAGCTATGACTTCTCTATCTTTGGTAGTGAACATGATGGGTTGATCCGTTTCCAACCTAGGTGCTTTGGATGCTCGGTGTTCTAAAGAATAAATTTGATCGGCGGAGCACACCTCTCTTCGATACCAAGACTGCACTCTCCAACTACTTCTGGGTACATACAGGCCCCCATATATGGTCAAGATGTCGGTTATAGCTGGGATATTATTGTTTGGTTGCTGGCGAGCATTTGGTTGTTATGAGTTGTCCTATGTTCTATTTGATGCATAACAAACACAATAACTGCCCCTTCTCGGTTTGGTCTTTCAATTTTGTCTTATTAGTATATGGAACTCATTGATGGCGTGTCCATTAATTTGATGGAACTCATAGTATTTTCCATTACTGCAAGGTTCCTCTATTCTCCCACCTATAGCGGTCATCGGTCTTTGGAATCACACCCAGTTCAAAATAGCCATAGTTAGTGTACCTGGACCTATATTCGATGCCATCTTCTGTTTGTCTTTTTGCATTGTTTGGACAACCATTGCTCTGTTGGTTGGTAGTTTCATGGAGACCGGCTTAGCGGATATGCTGGGTCTTATAGTCATTATCAAAGAGATCAATGTCCTCCATTCTCATACTACCGTTCACCTATTGATAAAAGTCATTTAAGGACATAGCCAGTTGCTTTTGGAGTTCCTTCCACATTCTTGACTTGTGCCTAACCACTGAGTTGAGGGTTCGTATAGGACAGAAGATTCTCGGTCGCCCTTGTTTGATGTTGCCTAGTTCACAATCCAGCATGACATGGATCTTGGAAGTAAAGAACTTGGTTATGAAGTATGCAACTAGATGGGCCCAATAATGCATTTTTTCCAATTGTATATGCATGAACCAAAGGAAGGTCGGTTCTGTGAGAGTGGAGGAGAAGAGTAAGCACTTTGCTAGGTCGGAAAGCTGGCCGATGCGAGTAATGGAGTTAAATGTGGTGATATGATTTAATGGGTCAGCACTCCCATCATACTTGTCAATAGACGGTAAGGAATACTTCCAGTAGATGTAAGTGTTTAAGATTTCCTCCAAAAATTGCTCCTCATTCTTGTCATTAGAAAAAGATTCACCCTCGCCATTCTTGGCTTGCATTCTACTAAACTACTGGCAAAGAATGTCCATATCCTCTCGGAGGCCAGCATCTGCATGTTGTGAAAGGGTTTGGCCTATGATCGGCTATGGGCTTAGCCAAAGTCTTAATTGAGTGGGAGACCGATGACGATGAGGTGATGGAGAGTGGTGGTGATGACAGCGAGCTAGGGTGGGAGATCTCCTCTCCCTATACACAAATGGTGATCGTGAATGCACGGCCTACCCTTTTTTTAATCTGGGACCAGACACACCCCTACGAGACTGGGAATGTGCCGAATGGGTCCCATGTTCTCTGCCAACTACACGAGCGCAGCCATTAAGATGTTCAAACCTCAAGTCTCGAGCTCCAATCTACCACCCGAAGGCACTCAAAGGCAGATGGTTATTCCAATGAAGAGGAACGATGGTTTCTTGGTTCCATATGCATGGCCATCTCTGGGTTAATGTTAATAGCTTGACCTGGCCCACGCACAACATATCTTCCTGGATGAGCATGAAAATCCATTAGTGGGTTTCTAGGTACCACTCTATCCCATGCCTCGGTGGTGTTTGTGAGGTTGTAAGCATTAGGGAGAATAGGTTGGAGAGGAGTTAGTTCAGCCACTTGAAGGGCAAGTGGAACAAAATTCATAGTTGTTTGAGCATCCAAACTTGTCCTTGGATCATTTATCTCATAGGCAAGAGTTCCCACATTGGTTAAGCATTATAGCACACTTTGCCATATGTTGTGGTTGATCCTAGAATGAAGAAAACAACGCTGGTAATAATGTTATCATTAGTCTTATGGTAATTGGAGTTATTACTTTGTTATTGCCTTCTAGATTCATAGCAACAATCTTGAATATGTTTTTATAGAGAAGAAAAAGTGAAGAAAGGTGAGAGCTTTAAGAGGAGACTCTTCCTCTAGCACCAAAATGTCGACTAAAAAATTAGCCGACCTCAAAATTAGACTAATGCGTTGTATTAGCAATAGTTGCTTGCTGACACTAGGATTAAAAATGTAAAATGAGGAGAAAAAATAGAATATTAAGTAAATGACATAAAGATGTAGAGCGGTTCAGCTAAGCTTGTCTATATCCACTATGAAGATCACTTATTATGTTGCTCTATTACAATTATAGGAAATTATAAGGGAATAATAATAAATTAGTATTTAATCCTATAATTATGCTAAACTTTAGAGCCTTGGGGTTTTAATTTGTTGGAGAGAGTAATTTTATGCTAAGATAATAACAAGAATCCAACTAGGTTCCAAGCCCTTTAATGTTGTATGGAATGAGGTATTTATAGTAGTTGATATAGGCAATAGAGGGTTAAGATTATGTAGTGAAATAAGTTGGAACCACTCCTGGTGCAACGGCTCGTATTTCTGAGTCTTTGAATTTGAATATTTAATTTATTTAATTATTCGAATTTGAATTTGAATATAATAAAATCTATTTTACAAATAACTGATCGATTTTTGGTGACGTATTTTTAATTTAATTTATAAGATTTTTCCATAATTTTTAATTTGAAAATTATTTAAATTGCCGCTTGATGTATTTTATGCCAAACGTTGATATTTTTGAAAATTAATAGAAATTAATAATCAGTGTGTTTTATTATTGTTTTGTGATCATGTCACATTGTTGTGCACGATCGTATTTTTATTTCTGTCATTCGCGGGCCATACGCGAACGTGTTTCTATACAGCGGGGCACCGTAAATATTTCTTTTCTAAACTTTTCCCAAATCAAATTAAAATTCAAAATTCAAACTTATATTTATGGTGATTTGATTTTGATATGAAATGTGCATTCTTATATTTGGTACTTATGTGACATGTTTTGACATGTTGGTGGCTTAGATAAGGTGCAAAAGTCGATATTGTGTTTAGGGGTAATTGGGTCCTTGGATATTCATGCTTTTATGAAAAGGAAAGGTGTTTCATTTTCGTTTTTGATAACATCTCATACTTCATACTTAACTTCCATGTCTCCTCCTTTTTCTTCTTCTGTGTTCATTCTTGGAACTTATAAAATAAACAATCTTCCTCCTTCTAAAATCCATATCTATCTCAAGCCTACACTTGATTCTCATTTTTGCATTAGTCCATCACTCACTGTGGTGTTCTTTCCCTGCTGCCATTATTTTTACATCTTTTTCTTCTCCTGTACATCTCTGTAAACCATGAAAACAAACTTCATCCCCAACTTCAAAAATCAATATCCCCTAACCTATCCATTTTTAGCAAAATGTCCCAACACGAAAAATATTTGTTTTGACCTCTAGATTTTTCTTTAAATAGCCTGGGGTCATTTCATTGAGTATGGTGGCGGTTATCGGGTAATATCGGTAAGTGGTGGGATATTGGCAGTTTTTCGTCGAGCACGGATTGACGAATGGATAATATGGATAGGTTTGTTTGGTCTAGTAGTGATTTTTGGTGGAGATCATGTGATTTTTAGTGTGGTAATTTATCGTGGAAGTGGATTTGATCGGATTTGGGTTTAAAATCAATTTTCAACAATCGGAGTGGTTTGGGTCGGAGCTAATAGTGCTGGAGGGAGCCTTTGGTCAAGGTGGAGTTTGGGGGAAAAATCACTGGTAGTCTGATGGTCTGTGGTGGTTATAGGAGGTGGATCTAGGGTTTAAGGAGTTGGTATTTTGGGTACGCTGGAATTTGGGGGCTGCGGGCAGTTGCATGGTGGACTTGGAGGGGAAAGAATGAGTTGCGTTTCTCAATGGTGATAGCAGCTGGGTGTTTTAGTTGGTCAAAGGGGTGGTGGGACGACACTGTTGGAAGCCTGGAGCGAGTTCGAATATAGGGCTTCGATGGTCAGAAATCATTACAGGTGATGATCGGAGGTGTCATTGGGTGCAGTGAGATGAGGCCGAGAAGGGGGATGTGTTGATGTGCTTGGATGAGGAGATGGATGGGCAGATGGGCGGATGGGCGATGTACGTGCATGGTCGTGCATGGAGATTGGTGTACACATGGGTTTCTAGGTGAACAAATTTGGAATGTTGATTTGGTAAAAATCGATTTGTGGTGAAGTAGAAGATGGTTCCTGTAGCATTGGGTGGCAAGTTTGGGCTGAATGGACCGGGCCTTGGGCCAGCTAATGTTTGGTGAGAATCATTAATCTAATTATTTATTTAATTAAACAAGTGTTAAGTTTTAAAAGCCATAACTCGTTTGTTTGAAAACCGATTAATCAACGGATTTTTGCGTTGGACTCGTATTAACGAGTACAACATCGTAGTATAACTTATTGATAGATTTGGTGATGTTTAATATATTGATAAAATAATAGAAACTAAATTTAATTACATTATTTTAAAAAATAACGTCGTTAAATAAATAATACCTTATTGGTGTTACCTATTTAGCCAAATAAACATCATTATGTTAAAGTAAAATGAATAGAGTAATTTGGATGCCTGTTTAGTAGAATAAAAACTGTTCTGCTAATTCAATTAATTGGACACTTATTTAACAGAATAAATCACTGTTCTGCTATAATTCACTAGAAAGATTCTATTTAGACATCTATTAAGTAGAAATAAACCCTGTTATGCTATTACATTTATTTGGACACTTATTTATATACCAATTGATTAATATTGGTTAACTGTTGTATTAACAATTGTTTGTTAATTATGGATTTGATTTACATAGATGTCTGATTATGTAAATATCAATTATAACTCGAAAAGTTAAATTAACTTAATGGTGACTTATTTAAGTATCATTGTGATTGTTAAGCCTTTTTCCAAATTCTTAAAATTATGAATTTAAATCAACTTCAATTTTAAACAAAATGTTTGTATAAATATTATTTTATCAAAGTGTTTTATATAATAATTATTGTATCAACATTGTTTCAAAGCTAACTAATTTATGTTTTAAATATTGTTAAAATTATATATTTTAAATATGACTTAAAGTTATTTTATACTTTAATGATATTTAAAGTTAGTTTATATTAATTTGTATTATTATTTTAAAGTTAATTATTATTTTAAAGTTAATTATTTTTATTTTAAAATTATATTTTAGTTTCAAGTTATTTATTATATTATTAATATTTTAAAGGCTTATTTATTATTATAATAATATTTTTTAAAAGTTTGTTATTATACTAATATTGTTTTAAATTTTATTTATTCCTAAATATTGTTTAAAAAGTTAATCCATTATTAATATTGTTAAAGATAATTTATTATTATATTAATGTTATTTATTCTTATATTAATATTGTTAAAAGCTAAATTAGTATGATATTAATAATGATTTAAAGTTATTAATTTATTTATTTATGATATTTAAAGTTATTTGATTAATTATCGATAATGTTTTAAAGATATTAAATTATATTTTAACAGTTGTTAAAGTTTTATTATTATTATATTATGTTAATTTCTTTTAAGATTATTATTATTACATTATTATAATTTGTTAAAAGAAATCTTTTAAATGGAAAGTTTATATAAAGGTATTTATTTAATAAAAGGATTTATTAAAGGAGTTTATAAATTTGAAATAATCTTAGAATTGGAAAAGAAGTTTGGTTTTTAAATGGTTTTGGAGATTTAAAAAGGAGAAAGTATTATAAATGTGTTCTTAAGATTTATAAAAGAGTATTTTATAAATATACTTGGATATTTACAAGGAAATTTTATAAATAGATTGGATATTTATAGAGAAGTTTTATAAATAGATTTGGAAATTTATAAAGGAGATATTTATTAAATAAAGAGATTTATGAAAAGGAATAGTATTTTGGGTTACTAATATCTCCATTTTGATGGCATTTGGGTTTGATCATTTTAATATGATTTTGGAAAAGAAAACCTTTATGAATGCTTTATAATTATAATTATACCATTTTATAAGTGGAAAAGTTTTCCAAGTTTGAAAAAGAGATGGTTTGTGAATAAACTTATACCGGTGAGATAAGTATATGAATATTTTAATAAATGTTTGAAAAGTAATTTCAGATTAATGAAAGATTAATTTAAGAGGCTTAGTGGTTTTCGTGTGAAATGAAGTTTCTGGTTGAATGTTTATTTAATTGATAGTTAAACAACTGACTATCAACAACTTGGCCTAATATAAATAACCTTTCTTAATTTTGGTGGTAGGGAAGTATTCTCTCCCTACTTAACATCGATGGATATAACTCTGGAAATATCTAGGAGAAACACGGTGATTATATGGTATAGTTACCGTCGGTGGTGCTATACTGTACGTATAAACTTGTTTTGTTCTCCTAGGACAAATGACAAGGAAATCCGTCCCCATAATCTGTTAGGAGGCGATCTTCGCTCTTATGTATTGTCTGATTATTTATAAAGAACCGGAGTTGAGTTTACTATAATTAATGATTTGGTTTCGAGGCGACCAATAAGCGGGAAGAGTATACTTATATGAGATGACTTTATACCGTAACTACTCCAAACCATATGCACATTCTACATTTTGGAAGAGTTTCGAGATGTGGAATCGAGCTATTAAAGTGCAACGGCTACTTGCTACTAATCCCGAGGATGATTCCAAAATGGATGTACTAGAAGTAGTGCCTTCGGTTTGTTCTTATCTTGAACAACTTGTATGGATGAATGCTAGCATTGCATTGATGTTTAGTGGGCAGTGTTAGCATTCCGAGTGGGAATTGCTAGGAGGAAAAGGTAAAGCGTGACCTCACAATCCTCACAACCCAGGAATGACTAAAACAGAGGATGCATCAGAGTTATGTGGGTAGCTCCCTTTAGGAGCATCATTCCTCTATCTAGATCAGTTTGTTCATGTTGGTATGCATGCAGGCACCAATAGGCAAATTAAGGCAGCCTCAGTGTCGAGGGATGATATAATATGACCTGTCATGTTAAAGGGGCACTCGGCTCTGTATAGTAGAGGTGCAATGGGTTGCAGCCTTAGGTACATTTTTCTAGATGTGTACTTTCAGAAGGTAGTCCCTTACCTTACCATGTTGGAATCCATTTCCTTATACGAGCCTTACAGCTTGATTGTAGAACCTTGTATGCTGGAATGTAATTGTAACCGTTTCGGCTATGATTTGATATTTATTTTAAAACCTTGGACACAATTATAATATCATTGGATTTTATAACAAAACCAGTTTGGTTATCGTAAGGTAAAAACCAGTCCGTGTTTATGTGTGACGTGGTATTATGAGATACCTTCTATTTTGAAAGGGTTTCAAATATGCAAATTAATATGATTGATTCAGGTTTTCTCATGTCGGTTTTACTAGACTGACCCGGGCGGTGTTTCCTATAATGCTCGGATCAGCTCGAACATATTTTCCAGATTTAGTTGGATGCTTTGGAGCTTTCGTAAGACGAGCTGAATTCTCCAAGATGAATATATGTATCTTATATTCTTTCGTTGTTTTTTTGTTATTGATTTCTATCTGTACTTATCAGCAATTGTAAGGACAGACTGTTATAACTGTCCAAGCAGATAATAGTATAGCATTCTCTAATGCTGTGTAAAATAAAAATGATTTCTTTTTGTAAAGATCCTGTAAATATTATAGATCTTCTCATTATGATGTGAGATTCTGTTCTGTCTTTTATTTTTTTAACCCCAACAATTTGTCTTTCTGGCACTTGGATATTCGGCATGTGAATACCAAGGATGTATTAGGGTCATTTTCTTAGGGTCAAAAAGGCAAGTCATTACACCTGGCCATCCATCTTGTTGCATTGATTGATGGAGAACAACTGTAAAGGCGATGTTATATGGATGAGAAACATGCCAGCTATAATGGCATATCAGGCGTGTGTTTTGAGCTGACTAAGGCAGCTTACTACAGAAGTAGGCATGCTTTTAACAAATATGCTATAGTACTTAGTATAACAAGCTATAGTATTTGTCATTTATTTTTGCTTATTTAGGCGGCAAAGTGAACGAGAAGCTTCTTATGCACAGTAATGGCTTATTGTTTATTGTTGAAGAATTTTGAGGATCAAGTCGCAAGGGGTTGTGCCGAGCTGATTTTAGGATGACAAGATGGGCTGCTTGGGACCAATCAAAGGCAGGCTAAGATGAATTCGGGCTAAAGATGGGTCATGCTTAAGCCGACCCTGGTTAGATGAGTAAGTTGTTAAAGCGATCTTGAGTTGAGCCAGCCGGCCAAAGGCTTAGAGTGCAATTGAGTGGATTGGTTAGGTATGACCTTGATTTGGGTCTAGCTTTGTTGTGCTGGCTTGCTTAGAGCAACAACCTTCCCATCTTGCATCAAGACGGTACCAAGGCCATTTACGCAAGTAACAATGTAGACGGTAAATGGTTTGTTACAATTAGGGAAGGTTAATACATGCGTTGGTCAACAACTCCTTCAACCTAACGAATGCCTTCTCACAATCTGGGTTTGAAAAAATACCAGATTCTTCTTAGCAAGTTTAAATAAATGTGACGAGATCGTAGAAGAATCGTTAATGAATTTCCTTTAGAAACTATCCAATTCTAAGAAACTATGAATACCCGAAGCATTCTTCGTTCTCTTCTGATCTCTTACGGCTTCTCACTCTCCCTTGGTCGGTGGCTAATCCTTCTCCATATACAATATGTCCAAGAACTTGACTTTCTTTTTCCAAAATTGACATTTTGAGAATTTTTCTCTCAACTGGTGTAATGACCCTAATTTTAGCTAACATTATTTAGAATATTTAATTGGGTAAATTAAATAATATAATACAGAAAGTTAAGGGATTGAGATTTGTAAGTTAAGGAGGAGCTGTGCCTTAATGAATGTGTTAACAAAAGGGAAACTAAACATAATTAAGAAGGAGGAATATGATGAGGATAAAATGGAAATGACCTTTATTCCTATACCCAAAACCCTTCCATTCTCTCCACTTCCTCATTCATTCTACATTCACAAACTAAACAAAAACAATACTAAGCTTGTTTACTTAATTAAAATGGGTTAAAATGTAAAATTGTTTGATATTTAAATTTCCGACTTACGGTAGTAAATTTCAAAAAGAAATTGACATAGCAATTGTCAACCAATCACGTGTCTACAAATAATGAAAATTAGGTGAAAATGAGTTACTTTATAAAGTTTAAAATCAGTTTTGCAATAATTTACCCTTTCACCCTTCCATATGCTTGCTTCTACCATCATACTCCTGCTTGTAAACCTTCCGCATCCATACGAAACCAATGCATAGGGTATCAAGCATTTGGTACGTGGTGTATTGGAGTTAGGCGAAAGGAAGGGATGGTGGCGAAGGCATGCTTGCAAAGAGGTTGAAGCCGCCTTTAATAGTTTTCGAACCCATTGACCTGCCTTTGTTTTAAATTATGCTTACGAAAGGGTTACCGCTTTTGAACCCCTATGACACCTTAGCTGCCACATTGATACCCTTCGCCTTTGTTAAAGGTCGCCTTTTTAGATGCCTAAACTGATATATGCGGAAGGAAGGCTTTCACCTTGGTTCCCTTCGAACATCATTGTTGCCGCTTTTGTTAACCAAAGATTTACGAAGGGGCAGTGCCACCCATCTCCTTTCATCATTTTAGTGTCACTATCCCTGATGCCTTCGAAGGGGATGCCTACCATTTCTTTTAATTTATAAAATAACGGTTTTGAAGCTATCTCTTCTGCTATCCTTTTACTTGAAACCAATGTTTTCGAAAGTGACGCTTTCGTCTCTGTTCCCTCAAACCCTATATTTTTATTAAGTGTTGAACTCAATGATTTCAAAAGGGATGCTTTCAATGATTTTGAAAGGGATTGTTTAAGGTTTTAAACAATGCTTTCGAAGGTATTATTTTGGCTTTATGGCCTATTGTTTTCTAAGTTAAAATGGGGTTTAACTTATTTTAAAGGGTTAGATAACCCTATTGATTTTAGATTATCATCAACAATTTTTTGTGTAAAGCATATACCATGACATAAATATTTTGAGTAAGCAAAGAGTATATTTTCCTTATTTAAGTATGATTTAAAAGGGTTAAATCAATTTGAAAGAAAAAATTTCTTGGAAAATTGAATAGGGTGGTTAGCCCTAAGTATATGACTTAGATATTAGAAAACCATATGGGACTGGTGTGGGGTCGCACCCTATACTTTAGCTAGTAGCCCCTAGCTAATATAAGTCCAAAATTCCAGTGTGTAAGGCTTTGTCACAAGTAAGACTAAAATGATGTTACACATAGAAATGAATACAAAGAGTAGAGATAGGTTATTGGTAAGACCGCAAAACCATGGATAAGTTGACACTATGATAAGTAAGTTAAGGACAGATTGTCCAGTATTGTGTCTAGAAGAAATTAGAATATTTATTATGTCTGGTAGGCCCGAGTCAGCCACTGGTTTAGTCAACATGATAAAACTATAATGTCTGGACGAATAGTCCATTGGTTACCTGATTTATATGCATATATGTTAATGCTATTATTGTTATAATCAGTTTGATTGCAGGATTTTGATTTGCAAAAGATATGCTTTTAAAAGGATATTAATGATGGAAAACCCACTCCGCTAAGCGGCGTGGTCTTACTTAATATCAGTAAACCAAGATGTAATAGAATTATTCACACCGGGCATTATGTCTTACTCGAAGTTTATGTTTTCTCCTTAAACTCTCGGGTGCTCAAAATTAAATTTGAGTAGATTGAGAGTGAAGGACTTTTCAGGTTTAGTAGGTTGGACGAATAAGCTTTCGAAGATGTGCAGAAGGCAAAGCTAGCAATGTAGGAGTTATTTAGTATTATTTCCATCGTGATGTATTTATGACTGATATGTCTATTTATCTAGTACTCTGATCATCCAAGGGGGAATCTTCATATGTCGCTCTTGGCGTAATTTGTAATAGTTATATTTGATCAAAACCTGGGGATCGTTTTGGAATTATGTGATTGAATATGAAATATTGATTTGAAAAGTAATCGGAAAAGATGTTTTGAAATCTGTGTTGATTTATTTCATATTCATGTGCTTCTAATATTATACATACCATTAGCATTATCGCATTTTGTTACCGGAAGTTAATACTATAGATGAGTACAACATCTGTGGCGGCTAGCTTCAGGCTCAAAATAGGGGATGTTACAACTTGGTATCAGAGCATGGGTTTATGAAAACTTAAAAGAAATTTTAAACCTAACATGATTTTGAAAAAAAACATAATCCTAAGGAATTAGAGAAAATATTGGGGTACAGGATAACGTTATAGTAACGTACTTGTATTTGATATATATAGGTATACGCTTTATCTTTATTCTTCCATCTCCCTTAGGCTATTCTTCTGTATCTTACAAAGACTCGAATGCAGATTTTAAGGAAGTAAGTTATGGATGCTAGGAATGGAAGAGTTAACCTTGGTGGTTGAAGCAATACAACTAATAGAAATGCCAAACCTAATACTTGAAGGAATCCAGGTCAGGCACAAGCTTCTAATGTGGGTGCTGGAGCACCGCAAGTTGATATGGGAGCTATGTATCAGTTCTTTGTCAACATGGTGCAAGCTGGAGCTACTGCAGGATTAGTTGGAGGAAATGTTGAATGAGGAAATCTGGAAGCTGTTATCCCACCTTTTGGTTAAGGTTGGAATATCAACAAATTGGCAAGGAACGATGGATATTAGGATCGGGAATCGATTAGAAACAAGGCTGCAATGGATGTCATCAAAATTTAACCGGGCTCCGATCGGGACGGAATCGATTGGAGATGATGATGAGGGCTATAAAAGGCCACATTTCAAGTTTCAGGTAAATCGGAGTTCGTATGGAGGAGATATGATCGATACAAGGTAGACGGGTATGCTGTTCGAATCCATCATGTTCGCATCGATCAGGAAATCATCATATTGGCTTGTTCGAATCGATCGATTTCGTATCCATCGAAAGGATACCGCTTCGATCCATTCGAATCCATCCCAGGGCTTTGTTCGAATCTGTGCTGTTCGAATCCATCTGGCATTGGGCTCTTCGCATCGATCAGGTCTTGGTTCGACTCGATGGTTTCATATCGGCAAGAGGGGGATTTAGCACTTTCGTATCCATGGAAAGTTGTCGGAGTTCGTGTCCATCAGGTAAGGCCACGCTCGTATCCATCAGGTAAGGATTCGTTCATGTCCATCATCCAACTTCTGGCCCTTCATGCCTTTTTTCGTATCGATCGATATCACATTGATATGAAGAACGGTACGATGGCAGTTGGATGCAGCAAAGTTGTCGGCACGAACGAACACAAAATATGGATGCGAGCGCGAATCAAGAGAAGAAGCATTCAAAGCAGCGAAGGACATGCATGGTTCGAAGGAAGAAACCTTCAACTCGGCACGAATTTAGGATCTAGCCTGGGAAGTAGCGCCACGTCAGCAGATAGGCACGTGCCTTGATCGAGACGAAGAGGATGGATGCGAAAGCATGGATTCGAAGACAGCAGGCTACGGAAACCATGAGATTGAATCGATCATATCTCCTAAACCATATATCCAAATATCATGAAATTTTCACAGCAGCTTGCATACAAGGTAAAGAACAATCCTGCCAAGTTTCAGCTCGATTGGATCATTTCTTGATGGATACAAAATTGCTTCGTATCGATCGCAGATCGAGTCGAAACTTGGTGGGGTCGGTCGCGTGGGCCCCCTCACGTGCCAGAAGAAGTCTCCCGAAGTTTCAGTGCGATCTCAGCCTCCTACGCCTATAAATAGCCAATTGAAACCTGCAGAAAGGGGGATCTTTTGGCCATTCAACGTCCAGACTCTGCCGGATTCAATTCTACTTCTTTCCGTTGTTGTTATACTCAAATTCATTCATTGTATCTGCTATAATCGTTTGTAATCAGCAAGGATAATCAATAAAAAGGAAAACTATTGAAGTGGACGTAGGCCGGAGATAGCCGAACCACTATAAATCTCGTGTCTTTGTTATTTATTTCAGAATTGCTGTTTGTTGCTAGTTTAGATCTGAGATTTGTGTTTGAATATTGTTGATTTATATTCATACATTGGTGCTTTCACAATACTTGGGGTTTGTGACCATTTTTGGCGCAAACAGAAGCTCCGGTGGTCAATAACTATGCAGTATTGGGCAAAGACTATGCTAGGCTTAGAGGGAAACCGTTTACCGGGACTGAGGATGCAATTGACGTGGAAAATTGATTGCTTCATTGCGAGAGGATTTTTACTAATTTATGACTCAACGATGAGCAGAAAAGAAGATTGGCGTCTAGACAGTTGCAAGAAGCGGCACTATAATGGTGGAATAGTGTTACAGTGGGAGTAGCTGAAGAGACCATGACTTGTGCAGAATTCAGAAGGAGGTTTGAGGAAGGGTTCATGTTGAAGATCGCCAAGTCAACTCTACTCAGGAAGTTTGCTGAGTTGGTGCAAGGAGACATGACAGTGATTGAGTATGCTACTAGATTTGAGGAATTATCAAGATACGGATATGATATGGTTGATACAGTTATCAAAAGGAATGAGAAGTTCAACCACGCGAGCTTGCTAAAGCAACTTTACCACATATTAGGGATCCATGCGATGTAGTTGTTGAGATGGCTTTGAGGAATGAGAAGATGCTTGCTTTCTTTAATGGTAACAAAGAAGTGGAAACTCAAGGTGGGCAGAACCAGAAGAGAAAGTTTTTTCACAAGAAGGGAGCTCAGAAGAGTGGAGTTGCCAAGAAAGGAAAGACCAAAGTTATCTGCTACAAGTGTGATAAGAAAGGGCATTTCGCTAATTAATGTCGTTCAAGAGGTGGAAAAAAGGTGATCAAGAATAAGAATATCAAATGCTTCAACTGTGATTAGATTGGACATTATAAGAACCAGTGCAAGGAACCGGCTAAGGATGGAAAGGGCAAAGTGTTTACATTGGAATCAGCTACCTCAAAACAAACAGCAGAGGAGAAAAGAAAAGCTGTGTTGGGAGGTACGCTATTGATTCATGGTATATAAGTTAGAGTTCTATTTGATACTGGTGTATTGCATTCTTTTATATCTCACTATTTGTTTGATAAGCTTAACCTAGAACCCTCGTACCTAGTTACATCCTTAAGGGTTGCGAATCTGATAGGAGGGTATGCGACACTTGGGATAAGATGTGACCAGTTAGAGCTTGAATTGTTAAGTCATATATTTGCTTACAGTTTGCATGTGTTTGATTTTGTAGGTTTTGAAATTATTTTGGGTATTGATTGGTTAAGTAAGTATGATGCTAGGATATTTTGCCATGATAGGAAAATATCACTTGGACACCTTATTTGTAGTGATCGGATTATATACACTATAGAAAACCCGAATTTAGATTCTTACGGTTTGTTGGGTGTTTTGGACGAAGAAGACGAGTTGAATCGATTTTTTGTTGTTAGAGAGTTTGCAGATGACTTTGAACCTGTGATAGGACTACCACCAAAATGAGCCATCGAGTTTCAGATAGGTAGTACCAGGAGCTAAACCAGTGAGTAGACCGCCAAGTAGAATAACACCTACCGAGATGAAGGAGCTAAAGGTGCAGTTGGTGGATTTAGAAGGTAATAATTTTATTAGACCAAGAGTTCGTCTTATGGAGCAGTCGCGGTATTTGTTAAGAAACTCGATGGATTGTTGAGGTTGTGTATCGATTATCATAAGCTAAATGAGAAGATGATAAAGAATCGATATCCATTACCTAGGATTGATGATTTGTTTGACTAGTTGAGTGGAGCCGAATTATTTTCTCAGTTGGATTTGAAAATAGGGTTCCATCAACTTAGAGTAACAGAGGATAGTATTCCTTTGACGGCGTTTAGGACAAGATATGGATCATGCTAATGGTTAGTGATGCCGTTCGGACCAACTAATACGCCAACATTCTTCATGAACTTAATGAACAGAATCTTCCGAGAGCATCTGGATAGGTCTGTATTAGTATTCATAGATGACATATTTATTCCAAGAATGAAAGAGACCATGAAGTTCATCTTAGGATAGTGCTAGAAACACCGAGGCAACATCAGTTGAAAACAAAAATTTCAAAGTGTCATTTTTGGAAGAAGGAAGTAAAGTTTCTTGGTCATGTAGTCTCGAAGAAAGGGTTGTCAGTAGATCCGGCTGAGATTGAGGCAGTAAATAATTGGAAGAGACCCGAGACAATGACCGAGATCAAGAGTTTTCTTGGATTAGCAGAATATTATCGAAGATTCATTAAGGATTTCTCATGGATAGCAGCACCGATGACTAAGCTAAGTTGGAAAGATGTGAAGTTTGTTTGGATTGATAAGTGTGAGGAGACTTTCCAGAAACCAAATATTTGTTGAACAATGCACCCCTGTTAGTTATTCCAGAGTGGAATCGAGACTTAGTTGTTTATATGGATGCATGTGGAACATGATTAGGAGCTGTGTTAATACAGAGAGGTAAAGTGATTTCCTACGCTTCTCGTCAGCTCAGACCGAATGAAGTTGGATATCCAACTCATGATTTGGAATTAGTTTTGGTAATTTTCGCATTAAATGTATGGAGACATTATCTGTTGGGGGAAAGATTCGAGTTGTTTACAGATCATAAGTCATTAAGATATTTATTCTCTCGGAAGGAGTTGAATATGAAACAACATAGATGGTTAGAGTTCATAGCTGCCTACAACTTTGGTATTGAGAATACATTGGGAAAAGGAAATAAGGTTGTAGATGCACCAAGCAGAAAGCATCAAAATGCAATATTGGCAGTGATGGCTGAGTGGAAAGATTTAGAAGCATTGACTACATGCGGAGTACAATGGAGATTTGAGAGGCTAGTTCTAGTTGAGAAACCGCCATGTTATCATGTTTAGAAGTTCCACCGAAGATGATCGAAAGGATTGCTTATAAACAAGAAGAAGATCCATTATTAGCCAAGCGGATCAGAAGGTTAAGGAATGGAAACAAAGAGTGGTGACTTGAAAGATTTTAGTCTTGACCAGAATAGATGGTTGAGGAAGAAAGAACGGCTATGTGTTTCGAGTGTGGGAAACATTATGAAGGAAGTTCTTAGAGAATGTCACCGTTTGAAGTTCACTATTCATCCGAGAGGAACTAAGATGTATCAAGATATGAAAAGGAATTTCTTCTGGGAAAGTATGAAGAGAGATGTAGGCATATGGGTGAAGCAATGTTTAAACTGTCAACAGGTAAAGGCCGAACATCAGAAACCAAGTGGATTACTTCATCCTTTGAATGCTCCAGTCTGGAAATGATATCCTATTTCAATGGATTTCATAGACACTTTGCCAAGGTCGAATAGAGGAAATGAGAGTATTTAGGTTATAGTGGACAGATTGACCAAGTGTGTACATTTTATACGCGTTAAGTCGACCAGGACAGCACCAGATTTATCTAAGTTATTCGTAAGGAATATAATTAGACTGCATGGAATTCCTAGTAGTATAGTAAGTGACAGAGATTCCCTATCCATTAGTGACTTTTGAAAGAGCCTACAGGAAACTTTAAATACCAAGCTGAAGATGAGTACTGCTTACCATCCACAGACAGATGGGCAAATGGAGAGAGTTAACAAGGTCTTAGAGGATTTGTTAAGAGCTTGTGTGCTAGATTTCGGAGGATCATGGAAAGGCCATCTACACTTAGTCACGTTTTTGTATAACTACAATTATCAAACTAGTATAGGGATATGACCATTTGAAACTTTTTATGGAAGTCTATGCAAATCACCATTTTGTTGGTTAGAAACTGGGGATAGATTAGTTCTTGGTCCGGATTTGGTTAAAGAAGCTGTAGAAAAGATTAAGTTAATTCGGGCTAGAATAAAGGAAGCTTAGTCTAGGCAGAAGAGTTATGATGGTAAGAGATGGAAAGACTTAGAGTTCTCAGCTGGAGATCAAGTTTTCGTCAAAGTGTCATCGATGAAGGGTGTGATTAGTTTCAGTACGTCAAGGAAGTTGGTACCAAGGTTCATTGGACCATTTCCTATTATAGAAAGGATCAAGAAACTCGTGTATAGGGTAGAGTTACCGAATGGTTTGGCAGGAGTCCAGAATGTTTTCCATATTTATCATCTAAGGAAATGCATTCGAGATCCAGAGACTACTATTACACCGACTGTGTTATAAGATCTAGTAGTGGAACCAGATATGATTATAGTTAGAAAACTAGTTTGCATATTTCCAAGAGATGAGAAGAGACTAAGGCACAAGACAGCCAGATTAGTTAAAGTCCAGTGTGTAGGAAATGCGGATTACGGATCTTAAGGAAGAATTAACACTAGAGGGGGGGTGAATAGTGCTTAATTAATTTTATGAATCTTTTTAAAATCATTTCAAATTAAACCCAAATAGATGCAATTCACAAATAAAAAGGCAATCACAGAATCAGACACAGATGCAAATAGTAAATAAAAGCAGTAAAGGAACGAACACACCGGAATTTTATACTGGTTCGGAGTTACCCTACATCCAGTCCCACACAATTTCTTGTGCATATTTTTTTCAAATATAATGTCGACATTACAACCTCGATTTCAAGGCCACAAGATACACCCTCCTGTCTCCGAGTCTAGGGCAAACTCTCTTGATTTAACCATGCTACAAGATCACCTAATTGATGTACGGGCTACAATCACACCCAATTGATTTACGGGCCACAATCACACCATTTCCAATCACACTTTGATAGAGAGAGACTCGGTACACTTCGATCTTTGATTACAAATGATCCTATATCTCTGAATAGCACCGAGATCTTTGGAAGAGAGTGGCGAAGAATCAAACTAGAGAAGATCGAGTTTGATTCACATAGGACTTTGGTAGAGTTTTGTTAAGAATGTTTGAAAATAAGAATGGAAGAGAAAGAGGAGAGAAAACAAAGAAAACCTGTGTGAAAATTCATTGAAAACTACTTGTATATATAGGAGAAAAATGGTCATGTCCATTCATGAAAGGTTATGACGAATAGACACTTCTTTGAAAATTTGAATTTTAAAATCTACGGCTACCATGTCGACATGGGGGGTAGGGGCATGTCGACATCCCCTAGTATATTTTGAAAATTGATTTTTGTTTTAAAAGAGATTTTCTTTCTAAAGTTTGTCAAAACAATCTTAGAACTTTATAAACTATTTTGAATATACTTTATGATTATAAAAGCCTTTGGAAAGTAATCTTACGAAATATAAAAGTAATAAAAACTAAATATATAAATATTTTGAGATTAAAACTAAAAACTTAAAATGAGGAGATAGTTTAAAAACAAGAAATGTTTTTGAAATTATATGATTAAAAATAGTTTTTGAATTAAGGCTAAAATATTTAAACCGAGAGAAAGATGTCTTTTTAAAAAGATAGTTTTGAAAATATAAAAATAAGTCATTTTGAAAATTTCGTGGATTCCATTCCACTAGAGAAGGTCGTGGGTTCCATCCCACTAAAGAGGTTGTGGGTTCCATCCACTACAAGAATTTTGATTTTTAGTAGCGCTTAAAAAACACTACTAAAAGTTTTAGCAGCGTTTTGATAAACGCTGTTATAAAGCCCGCGACTAAAAATACCTGTTTTTTAGTTGCACTTATTTCAACGCTACCATAAATCGTTTTACTGCAGCGTTTATGAAACGCCACTAAATTCTTTTTTTGCAGCGTGTATAAAATGCTACTATATATGCTCTCCTTCGACCCTTTATTTTTTGTAGCGTTTTTTAGTAGCGTTTTCGAAAACGCTACTAAAAATATTCTAGCTCTGCCTATAAATTGCCTCCAGTTCAATCTTGTTCATAGCTTATAACATAATACATAAACACATACACATTAAACAACCGCAAAATACATATACATATACACATACACATTCAAACATAAACACATTTAAAAACCACAAAATACATAAACAAAAGCACTAACATAAACAATATGTTAACCGTACATAGAAGTTTACACAACCGAACAGTAATTTCAAGACAAAAGGTTAACCGTACATAGAAGTTTACACAACCGAACTACGTACCACAAACAATATGCTACTGCTGCAGTTAAAGTACCATAAACATCTGAACTAAGCAAGTACAATAAACAACCAAACTACCTAACAAGTACGATTAACTAGTGCTGCTACTGCTCATTCTTCAGAAACGCCTACCTGTAGACAAAATATAATCAACAGTGAGACTCAAGTTATAATCAATACTGAGATAATAATGACAGGACCATCAATACTGAGAAAACAATGAGACTAAAGTTATGCACAATTGAATATGTGCAATCTTGTGTTCAACTCAATATGCACAACTGAATATGAAAACTAAAATAATGTGCATGTTAGTTTTGGCCAAGAAAAAAATGAAAATGAAGATTTGTCATCCATGTTTTGTACATTTTATCTCTACCTGTACATTTTCAGAAACCCATACTTCTGTGCATCATCTTTCCCTTTATATCTTCATTTCATCACTGCCTTATACCCACTGACATCACCATCTTAACTACATACCATCTTTCACCAACCATCCACCTCTTCAGCCATTTCATCCAAAACCACTCACAAACATCCGTTACTGCCTGGCCTCAGTAACACATACATACCCTACTCCATCCTTCACCATCCATACATCGGCCATTCAGTGATTCAAATATTGCCTGAATCAACAAACTCCTCACTGTCTTCAGACTATCACCCTTCTTCTACCACTCACCCAAATAAACAACCATCAACTTCCAGTGCTTCTCCAATCACTGCTCCATGACCTCTATTCCATTACATTGTCATTACACAATCCATACCATACTATCTCCTAATCCCTACAATCACCCTACTGACATCACCCTGCACAGTGCTATAACCAGAAACACTGCAGTGCATTATACATAAACTACTCAGCTGCCAAACTGTAGCATCCATCCAACTTCACACCCCTCCAATCAACTTTGCCTACTTCCCACAGTTCAACAGCCTCACCTATACTTCTATCACTGCACATACACAATGCATCAACCCCACCATCTCATCCACAATTCTGCCCTGTCATACATCATACTGTCATAAACATCAACCACTAACAGCTACTACCACCAATACAAACCATTTACAAAACTACAGCTCCACCATTTACATACAACTTACCCATCAGCAACATATATAAATACCTCACCTTGATCACTGCTACTCCTCTGTTTATCAACAACCACTTCACTATCACAAACACTTCACCAATACTACCCATCAACCTCCAACCACAAACTGCACCAACCTACATCTCAGTCACTGGCCACTCATTACATGAAACCACCACTTTGCAACTTCCACCACATCAAACATTTCCAAAAACTTAAACAATCCACTGTCATACATCTTCGTTACCTATTGCCATCAAACCCCTACCACTTCAACCAAAATTGCCCATCCACTTCAAAACCAAAAACTGTAGTTTCAATTAACCATCTACCTGCACACAAACCCCCTGACCACCATATCACTTCCATCCACCCACAGTTCAACAACCACCTAAACATCACTTCAACTTCACAAAACCAACCTCTACAAGAATTTCTTACCACATCAAATATTGTCATCACCTGACCACAGTATCACTTCCAGACCACAGTATCACAAACCTTCCACCTGATCAGAAACAGTGCCACTACATTACTGACTTTACTGCAATTCACCACCTAATCACCTAATCTCCTCTGTCAGTACTTCATCATCCCCTTTACAAACCACTCATATCAAACTACAATGTGACGCCCCACCTCTATACCCACGCTAGCCAAGAACACTACGGCATAGTGCTGTCAACTAGCATGGAGAATAAGGCTGTTGAGGAGCGACCATCCGTATAATTGCTTTGTGCGAGCACCGATATGTCAGATAGTATAACATGCGGAAATCCGACATGCCGATACAAACTCAAAGCTACTACACAGTGGCTATAATAGTCTAGGACAATAAATATAAGAAATAACACAGATAATATAAATGCGGAACACAGATAGAACAAATCTCATATATATAATAACTGATGTCAGTTACAATACATTTGACACAATACATATGATACAACTACAACTGTCAACTCTGGAAGTTATATACACAAATACATTATCAACTAATGTACATGAATACATATCATCCTAATCAATACACTGACTACTACAAAAAAACGCAGACCACTTCAAAAGATATGAAAAGTCTTCGTAGCTCAAACAGCAACCCAAAGCAGGAAATCTACAACCTGAAATAACTCGGGTCTGACCCGAGTATTAAATTCAAAAGAAAATAATACACGGGTCAGTCTAATTCAAACTCAGTTATTAATGCACAGAAGTAGTAATAATCAAATATCAAATAGACGACAGTCACAGAAATCTCGTATATCCAACTTCTCGATAAGAGAATCAGATAACGGTAGATATAACACTAAACAGTGTTAAATAACAAATTAGCAGACTCAAAATGATCAATCGAATCAAATTTCTATGTGGCTGCAGTACACGCACGCGTGCACTGCCTCGCCACACAGTACGTGAAATCATCACAACAGTGAATACTAACAGCAATCAAAATTGTAGAGGTCAAGTCACGCCTATCGTGACTCAACTCAACTACAAAGAAATGAAACTCAAGTCAACATATACATAACATGAAGACATCAAACAAATGTAACCAAACCCAAATTACAGTATCGCCAAATCATGGACAAAAGTGCTCACAGACTCAAATATTACGAAATACAACAATAAAGATCAAGAGCCAAAGGCTACGGTTGACAACACGCAACCTGAACCAACAGAGCACAAAGGCTCAAATGACCGAATGCACATGGCAGTGGTCCAACATGAAGATACTGCAGAATGAAGATGAAAGTGAACAAAGATTGCACATGAAATGAATCAGAGAAAGTCCAAATATAATGCAACAGCACTCTCAAAACATATACAGGCAAAAACTGGAATAACAGCATGCCTAAGCACACTAGTGAATCATGACCAAAGGCCATAGTACTACTCCATTCAAATATGAAGAAGAATACTCTAATCTCAGTAAAAACAACAAGAGTAGTGGAGCCACAAATAAACAAAGCCAAAGACGCAGTAAAGTGGAACCCCATCACAAACCAGCAGAACATATCATAGTGCACATGCAACAACAATAAACAAGTATCGAACCAGTTAAATTTCCAAAGTGAAGTCACCAGACTCAAGAGTACAAAGCGTACAAGTCCAGTTACAACTGGATGCATCACTGAGACAGGAATGCATGGGGCTAAGGCATCAGTCAACAGTGAAGACAACCAAATATACTACAGAGAACAAAATGACTAGAGGCGGTTAACAAGAATGGCCACAGTCAATTGTGATAAGGAAATGCCAAAATCAATAACCAAGGCAAGTCGAAACAAACAATGTCAATGTTTTAAAAAGAAGAAATCGAACACTATCTGTCATAGTGAAGTCAATCAAAGGAAAAGAACTGAACAAGTCAAAGTCCATATTATCACAAAAAAAGCAAATCAAAGCCGTGATTATCAATAAGGCAACAAGTCCAGTTACAACCAAAAAAACTCAAAGCCGTGGATAACACTAATATGGTGAACAAGTCGAAGTCGACTATGATACAGCAACCATTTCAATCAAAACCGAAGTCAACACAAATTCACAAAATAAAGTCAATATTTAAAACTCAAGGCCCTGTCGAAGTTATTCAACACAAGTTCGAACAGTATCAAGAGCCGAAGCCATTGTTACAATGTCAAATACATTATCAAATCAAAGCAAGGTGATCGAAAATGCACTCGAACACTGTATATATATATATATATATAAATACATGAATGTTTGTGTATATATATATATATATATATCTATAAATTACAAGTTTAAGTGCAAGTTCAATATCACAGTCGAACAAAGCTCAACGAATTCAAATTAACCATTTCAAACCAACTCCGAGGCAGCCAAGGAAATCAACAAGTCAAAAATCAAAACTGTGAGCAGCAAACAAATAAATCTACAAAATTGAGCAAGTCAGCAAAATCCCCAACCTTAATATTAATGTGGCCGAGAATAACTACTTGACAAATTCAAACAAACTCAGACGAACAAAAACAAGGAGTTTCAAAATAGTGGTAGCAAGTTCGAACGAAACTCGACAGCATGAGATCAAGCGACACAAATGTACCAGTTAATGAACTCAAGCAAAGTATATATGAATTGGAACAAGTCAGAGCGAAGCTCGACAATTTCGAGTGCTGATATCAATGATGTCACAGGATTAACTCATGAAATCAAAATATAGTTTAATCAGAGAAACCAAAACCGTGAGCATCAATTAATCAACCACGAAAATCACAAGTTTGAACAAATCAGAAACCACACGAATTTGAATTAGATGTGAGTGAAATACATCACTCACCTTTGCCACAATCGAAGCAGCCGAGAGCCAAGCGAGGAGACGAAGCCGTAGCAATTCGAGGAAGGCGAGCGGAGTTAAACCCTAGCAGCCACCCTCTTCGATTCCTACGATGCCCTAACTTGTACACGAACGAACGAGAAAAGCAAATCGATGCCGCCATTTTTTCGTTTATTTGCTTAGGGTTTAAAACGAATGAAGTGAATAGGGTCGGGTTTGCCTTTAGAAACGAAGAGAGGGAGGACAGGTTTGCCATTTGATAATTATAACGGCCCAATTATAAAAAGAAACCATGGCCAAGATTTTGCTTAAAACCCAAACACTTAACCCCAAGAGGACCAGAGATGAATTCAAAGCAAATTCAACCGATTAAAAACTTCCATCGGCAATTAACAACCAGATTTAATCGTCTAGAGACGATAATTAATTTGTATGAAATCTCAGGTTGTTACAGACTCTCCTCCTTATAGAAATTGCATCCCCGCAATTTTCATAATTAAGGTCGTCATTAACAATAAATTTTCTAACATAAACTGGTTAAGCTAGGAAAATAAAGGTAGAGAATTCAAACATCAAAGAAATCTTTTAATTTCATAAAAGAAATTCACAATTCTCAACAAAATATAACTATCAAATAGATAATCAGAAAACAACAAAACTGAACGAACGCAATTATCAGCAATATTCAATTATCAATTAGACAATTAGAATTCAAAAATCACATAACAGCAATATCTAATTATCGATACGATAATTAGAAAACAGCAAAATCTAATTATCAACAAAGATAATTAGAAAACAAAATTCGCAAATCGCAAAACTGCAAATATCTAGTTATCCAGCAGATAAGTAGAAAACACGAACTTTATAATCAGCAAACTCTAACTATCAACAGAGATAGGTAGAAAACAGCAATTCAATATAATCAACATAATCTAGAAACAATTAGAGACTAGAAAATCTTATAATCAGCAAAATTAGCAATTACCTAATTATCAAAACGATAATCAGATCTCAAATCGCAAATATTCAATTATCAAAAATGATAATCGAATTTTCAAATCACAAATATTTAATTATCTCAAACGATAATTAAACCACAAACCGCAAGTATTCAATTATCACAAACGATGATCAAATCGAAAAATATTTAATTATCTCAAACGATAATCAAATCAACAAATATTTAATTATCAAAACGACAATTGGAATCTCAAATATCTAATTATCACAAGCGATAATCAGAAATCACAAATATCCGATTATCAAAAAAGATAATTCAGAAATCACAAATATCCGATTATCAAAAACGATAATCAGAAATCACAAATATCCGATTATCAAAAACGATAATCAGAAATCACAAATATTCGATTATCAAAACAATAATCAGAAATCACAAATATCCGATTGTCAAAACGATAATCAGAAATCACAAATATCCGATTATCAAAAACGATAATCAAAAATCACAAATATCTCAATTAACGAGTTCGGAATTAACCGAAATAGTAAAAGTATGGTTCCATACTCCATACTTTTGCTAAATCATTTAAATCTCTTTATCGTTTCCTTGAAAGTGCAAAATTGTGTATTCTAAAAAAAAATAACATTTCACATTCTCAAACGGACAAGTCCGGAATTAAGCGAATCGGTAAAAGAAAGGGGTCATAGTCCTCGATTTTGCTGAAACGTTTAAATCGCTTCCTCATTCTTTTGAAAATGCAAACTGTAAAATTTTTGAAAACAATTTTAATTTATATTTTGAAACAACTTTTAAAAATAACGAATTTTGAAAACACGTGATTAAATTAGCAACATCAGTAGAAACTTTGATAACGAAATTGCACTTCTCAAAATACCGTAAAAACGGACAACAAAATCAGCATTGCGGGAGAACCGCTTGTAAATCCATTTTAAAATTGACGGTTAGTGGAGTTAACTCGTCAAAATCTCATCAAAATAACTGGCATCAAAATATAATACTAATGAATTTTCATTCATCAAAAATTTCACAAGAATCTTCTCAAAGATAGAAAGGGATACCATACCCTAAACTTGTATTCATAACAAGTCAATGACACACGAATTCACCAATGCACCAAAAATTGATAAAACTTATCAATAGAAATCACGAAAATTGGTGAAGCACAAATTCTAGAAATCATCACAAGAAATCCAGAAAACACAAATTCTAGAAATCTACACAAGAAATCTAGAAATCACAAAGAGGGGGAGGCCTATCACAAAACGGGAGTATGAAAACTCAAAACACCGGTATCACAAGAACGAGAAGCTATCCCATGGTGGCTAACCATTAAATTTTGACACACGAATGGTCCGAAGACCGTGGGGCGCTACCCCACATATGTGATGGCGAAACATCACACAAACGGGGTTTAGTCTCCCTCGCAGACAAAGAGACATCGCACAATCGCTAGTCTAAATCATAAAAAGGGGAAGGCCTATCACAAAATGGGAGCATGAAAACTCACCGACCGGTATCACAAGAATGAGAAGCTATCTCATGGTGGCCAACCATTAATTTTTGACACACGAATGGTCCGAAGACCGTGGGCGCTACCCCACATATGTGATGGTGAAACATCACACAAACGGGGTTTAGTCTCCCTCGTAGACAAAGAGACATCGCACAATTGCTAGTCTAAATCAAATCACAAAGATGATCATCATGATCATCAAGAAGTGTCAATTACACTAAGTTAGTGAATATAAGAGTTAAGCTTCATGTCCCATAACCACTAGCTTAACTCAATTATTTACGAACAAACTGTAGATCTTCACTAGAAAATTGTCACAAAAGGTTCAATCGAACAAGTCTAGGAGTTAACCGACGAAGTAAACGCAAGCGTTTCATACCACTTGTTTTACTAAGCCGTTTAATTCAATTTCTCATACGAGTGAAATAAAGGTTTGTATATACTAATAGATTGGAAAATGGTTTAGGAAAAGAGCTTTGTAGTAAAATAGTTTTGAAATCATTTGGAGAAAAGGATTTTAATATCTACTACTAGTATAGAAAACCTTTATATTTTTAAAGTGACAAATCACAAAAATGATTGTAGAAACAATCAATCACAAGAATTCACATACAAAGATGTGAATAGAATCCAAATAAATCGATATTGAATCCATCAAAAAGTATGTTCACAAAAATCCCGAAGAAAATGTCATTAAAGTTGCTAATAAATGATAGCAACCAATCGGGGAAATGATCAAGAATCGATTAAATTTGGAAACCAAATCAATTCACTAAAATTCACATTCGAAGACGTGAATAAAATCCAAAGAATTCGATTCCAAATTCATCAAAGTAGAAATACCC